>OY728160.1:849513049-850777644 GCA_963277665.1 Viscum album | reverse complement strand
GAATCAGACCAGAATTGCATCCTGTGCGTATCAGTGAAAATAAATGGCAACTTCTATGTGCATCTTATGTGATGACACCTACTAAAAAAAAACAATTTTGGAAGTATTAGAGACTATTAGAGTTCCTGATGGCTATTCAAGAAACATATCTAAACGGGTCAACAGAAGAGAGTTGAAGCTAAAATCTTTGAAGACTCCTGATTATCACGTTCTACTGCATGAGTTGCTTCCAATAGCAATCCTTCATCTTTTGTCCAATAATGTAAGGCTGGGTGTTATTCGGTTGTGACATTTGTTTTGAGATCTTTGTGCTAAGAAGTCGTCCATGTCTTTCTTGCAAAAAATGTTGACAGATGCCCCATTAATTTTGTGTGAGTTGGAGAAAATATTTCCCCCCATCATTTTTCACATGCATGCTGCATCTGACTGTCCATATTCCAACTGAAATACTACTTGGAGGACCTGTTTATTTTCGTTGGATGTATCCAACTGAAAGAAATATGTTCACATTAAAGTCTTATGTTCGAAACAAGAATCATCCTGATGGTTCTATCGTGAACAGTTACTTATCACAAGAATGTATGGATTTATGTTCAATGTATTTGTCTGATCTTACTA
The DNA here is from genome assembly GCA_963277665.1 of Viscum album. Lineage (NCBI taxonomy): Eukaryota > Viridiplantae > Streptophyta > Magnoliopsida > Santalales > Viscaceae > Viscum > Viscum album. The sequence goes on along the minus strand of OY728160.1, from coordinate 850,777,026 downwards.
CAAGAATGAACAGACCAATGAGAATTGAAGAAGAACAATATGAGCAAATTGAACCCAGTTTTCCATCACTTCCTCAAACAGGAGGAATTCCTGGATCGTATACATTAAAGACATTAAGCCTTGAAGAGCGGGAGATGGCACATCGCACAGTTTTGTTCAACTGTGATTTGTTCGATGACTATATCAGGTAACAAAATTGAATATGTATATCTTACATATATATCTGTTAAACTATTCATATTTTTTTATCTACAGGGAACATAAAACAATGATAAATAGGAAGCATCGTTCTTTATCTTTGATAAGGAGAGAGACTTTGCATAGCAAAGAGTTTTCTGCTTGGTTAAAATTGAAGGTAAAAATATTACTGTTTAAATTAATTATTTCAATATTTACTTAAGTTTAACTGTCATTTATATTGCAGGTATTGAGTTTGTCTGCTGACTCTGTCTCTGAGGAAATAAGAGCTTTGGCTTTTGGTCCTAATACCGTGGTTCGTGACTGTAAATCAATTGTTATCAATGGGTACAGATTTATTGTCACTGAACGAGCCAAAAACATGAGAACACAACATGATGGTATTATGGTTACTGCCACAACAGATTGTTATGCCAGTGCATCAGATAGTAGACCGTGACTTGAAAATGAGGGTTATTATGGAGTCATTGAGAAAATAATAATATTGGATTATTACTCTCATGGACGAGTCACAATGATGAAATGCCGTTGGATTGATTCGATGACGAGACATGGCACATTTATTGATGATTGTGGATTTCGAGTAATTAATATGACCTGCACTCTTGAAACCGAAGAACCATATGTGTTGGAATCAATGGCTAAACAAGTTTTTTATTTCAAAGATCAACTTCAACCTGAATTTGGTGTCATAGTTGAAGTAATTCCAAGACATATTTTTGATGATGCTGATGATGGAATTGACACTGTCCCTATTGCCATTGGAACCAATCCATTTATTTCTTTTGATGACTCCAATAGCTCAATTGTCAGAGTTTATTGTGAACCTGAAGTTGTGGTTGGAAATATATAGAATCATTCAACCCTGTTCTCAATTCATTAGGTTTACCTCGAGTTGGGTTGTTAAGGTTGGTAATATTCATATTTATTTAGTATTGATCACAAATATGTTTTAGCTGACTTGACTGTTATGTGAATTTTCAATGTTTATTGGTTGCTGTTTTATTTGAATTGCATTTTCTAATTTGGAATTGAACTGTATTCAAACCAAATCAAACAATATTTCTAACTTGGTGAACATTACAACTTGTATGTTTTATTAAATTCATTCAAACTCTTCTAAAACAATTGATAGCTAAATTACCAATAAATCCCCTCATTCCCTCAGATATTTATTTTTTTGGTTTACACATTAATTTTATTTTTCTAATTAATTTCATATATGTTTTCAAATGCAGGAAATGCAGCCAATTGAAGAGAGATGGAGAAAAAAATGGTGGAGAACAATCGGCGGATGGAGGGGCATTCCACCATTAGTGCCTACAGTGAGTACTTTATTTCAAATATATATATATATATATATATATATTTTATTTACAGAATATATAATGTCATGTGATTAATTTTTTTTGTAAACTTTTTTGTAGGATCCACCATTACGTCGACAGTTATTCGACGAGGAGCCTAGTACTGGTCCTAGTACTCAGGCCGGTGGTACGAGGAGGGTTCGTACTAGAGGTGGACTTAGAGCTGCGCATGCCTGACTAGACCCTGCCCCTCCCACTGACATTTCAGCCCTTCCGACATTCTGATCCCGGTGTGTCGTTAGGGACACACGGGGTATTTAGGCCTCCCATGTTTTCGCTACCTTCTGCATCTTCTGCCCCCATCATTTTCACATCCCATGATGATTCCCACTCCCCAGTCAGCATCAGGTCATACAGCTGTTCCATCTTCTTTTCCTTCTACTTCTGTCTCTCAGAGCTTTTATATTCCATCGTCTTCGACTCCTGTTCCACCAGAGGGTGTTCCATCAGGTTCTGTGGATCTGGCGCCACTCATTGATCAGAGTAGCGCACATATATTTATAAAACCCTAACAAATTTTTATAGCAATATTTATTTTCATTATAACATGTTTTGATAAAATATTTGTTTTTCTTTCATGACAGATACATCTACTGACAGGAGGCGGGGGCGGGGTCGTACACGCATGCGTTCGTTGTGGAAACCGTCGCACACAGGTTATGGTGGAATATAATGAAGACAATCAGATGGTTGAGAAAACAGGGCAGCAATGTCGGAGTTTTCTGGCGACGCTTTCCAAATACTCCGACATCATTCCCGTCAGCCCGCTGTCGTGGAGACATTTTCCACATGAGGTCAAAGATAGAACTTGGGCACAGATATGGGTAAAAAAATCTGTTGTATTTAATGCCATGAAATATTTTTGTATTTATATGAATTAATATTTTGATTTCAGCTTCGATTTAATTTTCCAGATGGTGAGGGTGCACGACTGGAATGTCTAAAGGATTTAGGCGAGCATTGGAGAGCCTACAAGAATGAGCTGTATATTGGCTGGTGTGCTAGAGTTGGCACTGAGTTAGAGGCGGTAGCAGTCGTGGATGATTGTCCTATAGATCAGTATCGTCAGATGATTACTCATTGGACGAGTACCCAGTTTAAAGTATGAATTACATTTGAGGTATTTAAATAATAACTTTCAAGTTTTTCATTAATATTATCCTTTGCATTATAAAATTTTATTTAGGAATCATCTGGAAAAAATAAAAAAAACATCGATGCAAAAAATACCTCCATACACTAGGACGCACGACGATGCCAGATCATGAGAGGCAGCAGGTATGACAATTGTTTATAAGTTTTCTTTACGACTTACATTTTCTTTTGTTTCCTCAATTATTTAATCATTTGCAAAAGTTTTTATATAAATTTTGTTTTCAATGTCATTGTAGAGGCAAGTACAAAATATTGAAGGACGTGTGCCTCGAGCAAAACTGTTTTGCTCGAGTAGACGAAAAAAGGATGGAAGTGCTGTCAACGAAGCGACTCAATAGCAGACTGTAAGTTTTAATCTGTTGATTTTATATTTTAATTTCTATTTCGTAACTTAATAATATATTTATATTTGTAACAGGATGCTTTAGAGGCCCTCGATTCCCAAGAAGCAGACAATTTTGGGCCATCTGATCACTTACATCAGGTGTTGGGAGAGGATCATTCTGGCAAAGTACGCTGCCGACCTAGGATCGCCCCGACGAAGTATTGGCCTGCCTCAGGTACGAGTTGTATTGCCACCGAGCTGCAGCAAGTTAGGGATTAGGTAGAACAGGCTGAGAAAAGGGCCACAGAGATGGCAGAACAGTCTGCTAGGGAAAACAGTGCATTTATGAAATTTATTGAAGTTCTACGTCCAACACATCCAGCAGAGGCCAACCCAGCGATTGATGAATACATGTCGTCGATACATTCTATATATGGTGCACCTGGTGGCAGTTCCAGTGGTGGTCAGGCCGATGTCCAGCTTGATGATGATGATGGCGAGGAGTCTGATGCGGAAGAGGAGGGAGATGAGGAGGGCGAGGAGGAGGGCGAAGGCAAGGAGGAAGGAGCTGTGGAGGGTGAGGACGATGACGAGGGTGATGATGATGATGATGACGGTGATGGTGATGCTGATGTGGGACATATTGATCCGTTACATTTTTGACTTATATTACTGATATTTGATGTTTAATCTATTCTAGTTGTTGGTTTTATCTAGACTCGTAATATAGTATTGGAGTTGAGTTATTTTTATATATTGTCTATTTTTATGGATGTTGTTGTCTTTTATTGGTTGTGTGTTTGTGAACTCCCTGGAAAACCCCCCTCATTCTTGGACCCTGGACAACCCCCCTCCCCCTTGGACCCCGAACACCCCCCAAACACCCCCCGGTCAGCCCCGTGGATAGCCCCCCGTACAGCCCCCCGTACAGCCCCCAAACCTCCACCCTGGACCCCGGACAGCCCCTCGGACAGCCCTCGGACAACCCCCCCCCCCCCCCCCCCTCCCCCTTGGACCCCGGACAACCCCCCCCCCCCAAACAACCCCCAGACAGCCCCCTGAACAACCCCGGACAACCCCCTGAACAACCCCTGAACAACCCCTGAACAATCCCTGAACAACCCCCTGAACAACCCCCAGACAGCCCCCTGAACAACCCCGGACAACCCCCTGAAGAACCCCCAAACACCCCTCGGACAGACCCCGCACATCCCCCCCACCCTCCACCTTGGTCCCCGGACAGCCCCCCGGACACCCACCAGACAGCCCCCCCGGACAGCCCCCGTGGACAGCCCCCTTGACAGCCCCCCGTACAGCCCCCAACCCTCCACCCTAGACCCCGGAGAGCCCCCCGGAAAGCCCCCCGGACAGCCCCCCGGACAACCCCCCCCCCCCCCCACCCTCCCCCTTGGACCCCGGACAACCCCCCAAGCACACCCCGGACAGCCCCGTGGACAGCCCCTCGTACAGCCCCCCGTACAGCCCCCAACCCTCCACCCTGGACCCCGGATAGCCCCCCAGACAGCCCCTCGGACAACCCCCCCCCCCCCCCCCCCCACCGTCCCCCTTGGATCCCGGACAACCCCCCAAACACCCCCCAGACAGCCCCCTGAAAAACCCCGGACAACCCCCTGAACAACCCCTGAACAACCCCTGAACAACCCCCTGAACAACCCCCGGACAGCCCCCTGAACAACCCTAGACAACCCCCTGAAGAACCCCCAAACACCCCTCGGACAGACCCCGCACAGCCCCCCACCCTCCTCTTTGGTCCCCGGATAGCCCCCCGGACACCCACCGGACAGCCCCCCCCCCCCCCTGGACAGCCCCCGTGGACAGCCCCCTGGACAGCCCCCCGTACAGCCCCCAACCCTCCACCCTGGACCCCGGATGGCCCCTCGGACAGCCCCCCGGACAGCCCCCCGGACAGCCCCCCGGACAACCCCCCACCCTCCCCCTTGGACCCCGGACAACCCCCCAAACACCCCCCGGACAGCCCCCTGAACAACCCCAGACAACCTCCTGAACAACCCATGAACAACCCCTGAACAACCCCGGAACAACCCCTGAACAACCCCCTGAACAACCCCCGAACAACCCCCTGAACAACCCCGGACAACCCCCCGGACAACCCCCAAACACGCCCCGGACTGACCCCGCACAGCCCCCCCACCCTCCTCCTTGGTCCCCGGACTTCCCCCCGGACACCCACCAGACAGCCCCCCCGGACAGCCCCCCGGACAGCCCCTCCACCTTCCTTAATTTCATTAGCTCTGAAATGTTTCATAGCACGATCAACTAAAATCTAATCCACACTAAATATGATACAAAAATATTATATATGAATTTCCATAAGATTTTAAGTGAAAACAAAAAGTGAAATACGAAAAACTGACCAAACGCATTCGAAATGTGTTGGATGCTCGTTTTAGTCGTTTATGACCCCAGAACTGCGTTGTCGGTCACCGCGGGCACACGGCACGTCCGATTGACGTGCCGTCTGCTCAACCACTTCATAAATCACTCACCCGTATTTGTCGTCTGATTTCAGGCCATTCCGAAATCGTTCGGCCCATTTGGACCACCCTCACGCGCGTTTACGAAGTGCGCACATCACTTAAATCATGAATATTGAGCCGTACCGCGCAAACCGCACGTCCGATTGACGTGCCGTCTACGCGTACACATCACGAATAATAATGATAATGTTTCACGGTGGTTTCAGCTCAATCCAAGGTCGTCCGCTATGAATTTGACAGTTTGACGCCCGTTTTGGCCGTTTATGACACCAGAACTGCGTTGTCGGTCACCGCGGGAACACGGCACTTCCAATTGACGTGCCGTCTGCTCGACCACTTCATAAATCACTCACCCGTATTTGTCGTCTGATTTCAGTCCATTCCTAAATCGTTCGGCCCATTTGTACCACACTCACGCGCGTTTACGAAGCGCGCGCATCACTAAAAACACGAATATTGAGTCGTACCGCGCAAACCGCACGTCCGATTGACGTGCAATATGCGCGTACACGTCACGAATAATAATTAGAATGTTGCACAGTGGTTTCAACTCAATCTGAGGTCGTCCGCTATGAATTTGACCGTTTGACGCCCGTTTTGGCCGTTTATGACACCAGAACTGCGTTGTCGGTCACCGCGGGCACACGACACGTCCGATTGATGTGTCGTCTGCTCGACCACTTCAGCAATCACTGTCCCGTATTTGTCGTCTGATTTTAGTCCATTCCGACTTCATTCGGCCCATTTGGACCCCCCTCACGCGCGTTTACGAAGCGCGCACATCACTTAAAACACGAATATTGAGCCGTACCGCGCAAACCGCAGGTTTGATTGACGTGCCGTCTGTGCGTACACGTCACGAATAATAATTAGAATGTTTCACGGTGGTTTCAGGTCAATACGAGGTCGTCCGCTATGAATTTGACCGTTTGACGCCCGTTTTGGCCGTTTATGACACCAGAACTGCGTTGTCGGTCACCGCGGGCACACGGAACGTCCAATTGACGTTCCGTCTACTCGACCACTTCAAAAATCACTCACTTGTATTTTTCGTCTGATTTCAGGCCATTACGAAATCGTTCAGCTCGTTTGGACCACCCTCACGCGCGTTTACGAAGCGCGCGCATCACTTAAAACATGAATATTGAGTCGTACCACGCAAACCGGACGTCCGATTGACGTGCCGTCTGCGCGTACACGCCAAGAATATTAATTAGAATGTTGCGCGGTGGTTTCAGCTCAATCTGAGGTCGTCCGCTATGAATTTGACCGTTGGATGCCCGTTTTGGCCGTTTATGACACCAGAACTGCGTTGTCTGTCACCGCGGGCACACGACACGTCTGATTGACGTGCCATCTTCTCGACCACTTCATAAATAACTGTCCTGTATTTTTCGTCTGATTTCAGGCCATTCCGACTTCGTTCGGCCCGTTTGGACCCCCCTTACGCGCGTTTACGAAGTGCGCGCATCACTTAAAACACGAATATTGAGTCGTACCACGCAAACCGCACATCCGATTGACGTGTCGTCTGCTCGTACATGTCACGAATAATAATTAGAATGTTCCACGGTGGTTTCAGGTCAATCCGAGGTCGTCCGCTATGAATTTGACCGTTGGACGCCCGTTTTGGCCGTTTATGACACCAGAACTGCGTTGTCGGTCACCGCGGGCACACGACACGTCCGATTGACGTGCCGTATGCTCGACCACTTCAGAAATCATTGTACCGTATTTTTCGTCTGATTTAAGTCCATTCTGACTTCGTTCGGCCCGTTTGGACCCCCCTCACGCGCGTTTACGAAGCGCACACATCACTTAAAACACGAATATTGAGCTGTACCGTGCAAACCGCACGTCCGATTGACGTGCCGTCTGCGCGTACACTTCACGAATAAAAATTAAAATGTTGCACGGTGGTTTCAGGTCAATCTGAGGTCGTCCGCTATGAATTTGACCGTTTGACGCCCGTTTTGACCGTTTATGACACCAGAACTGCGTTGTCGGTCACCGCGGGCACACGGCACGACCAATTGACGTGCCGTCTGCTCGACCACTTCATAAATCACTCACCCGTATTTGTCGTCTGATTTCAGGCCATTCCGAAATCGTTCGGCCCGTTTGGACCACCCTCACGCGCGTTTACGAAGCGCGCACATCACTTAAAACGCGAATATTGAGCCGTACCGCGCAAACCGAACGTCCGATTGACGTGTAGTCTATGCGTACACATCACGAATAATAATTAGAATGGTGAACGGTGGTTTCAGCTCAATCTGAGGTCGTCCGCTATGAATTTGACCGTTTGACGCCCGTTTTGGCCGTTTATGACACCAGAACTGCGTTGTCGGTCACCGCGGGCACACGTCACGTCCGATTGACGTGCCGTCTGCTCGACCAATTCATAAATCACTATTCCGTATTTGTCGTCTGATTTTAGTCCATTCCGATTTCATTCGTCCCATTTGGAACCCCCTCACGCGCATTTACGAAGCGCGCACATCACTCAAAACACGAATATTGAGCCGTACCGCGCAAACCGGAGGTCTGATTGACGTGTCGTCTGCGTGTACACATCACGAATAATAATTAGAATATTTCACGGTGGTTTCAGGTCAATCCGAGGTCGTCCACTATGAATTTGACCGTTTGACGCCCGTTTTGGCCGTTTATGACACCAGAACTGCGTTGTCAGTCACCGCGGGCACACAGCACATACAATTGACGTGATTTCTACTCGAACACTTCATAAATAACTCACCCATATTTGTCGTCTGATTTCAGGCCATTCCGAAATCGTTCGGCCCGTTTGGACCACCCTCACGCGCGTTTACGAAGCGCGCGCATCACTTAAAACACGAATATTGAGTCGTACCGCGCAAACCGCACGTCCGATTGACGTGCTGTCTGTGCGTACACATCACGAATAATAATTAGAATGTTTCAAGGTGGTTTCAGCTCAATCTGAGGTCGTCCTCTATGAATGTGACCGTTGGACGCCCGTTTTGGCCGTTTATGACACCAGAACTGCGTTGTCGGTCACCGCGGGCACACGACACGTCCGATTGATGTGTCGTCTGCTCGACCACTTCAGAAATCACTGTCCCGTATTTTTTGTCTGATTTCAGGCCATTCCGACTTCGTTCGGCCCGTTTGGACCCCCCTTACGCGCATTTACGAAGCGCGCGCATCACTTAAAACACGAATATTGAGTTGTACCGTTCAAACCGCACATCCGATTGACGTGCCGTCTGCGCGTACACATCACGAATAATAATTATAATGTTTCACGATGGTTTCAGGTCAATCCGAGGTCGTCTGCAATGAATTTGACCGTTGGACGCCCGTTTTGGCCGTTTATAACACCAGAACTGCGTTGTCGGTCACCGCGGGCCCACGGCACGTCCGATTGACGTGCCGTCTGCTCGACCACTTCATAAATCACTCACCCGTATTTGTCATCTGATTTCAGGCCATTCCGAAATCGTTCGGCCCGTTTGGACCACCCTCACGCGCGTTTACGAAGCGCGCACATCACTTAAAACACAAATATTGAGCCGTACCGCACAAACCGCACGTCCGATTGACGTTCCATCTGCGCGTACACGACACGAATAATAATTAGAATGTTTCACGGTGGTTTTAGCTCAATCCGAGGTCGTCCGCTATGAATTTAACCGTTTGACGCACGTTTTGGCCGTTTATGACAGCAGAACTGCGTTGTCGGTCACCGCGGGCACATGGCATGTCCAATTGACGTGCAATCTACTCGACCACTTCAGAAATCACTCAACCGTATTTTTCGTCTGATTTCAGGTCATTCCGACTTCGTTCGGACCGTTTGGACCCCCCTCACGCGCGTTTACGAAGCGCGTAAATCACTTAAAATACGAATATTGAGCCGTACCGCGCTTACCGCACGTCTGAATGACATGCCGTCTGCGCGTACACATCACAAATAATAATTAGAATGTTTCACGGTGGTTTCAGATCAATCTGAGTTTGTCCGCTATGAATTTGACCGTTGGACGCCCGTTTTGGCCGTTTATGACACCAGAACTGCGTTGTCGGTCACCGCGGGCACACGACACGTCCGATTGATGTGCTGTCTACTCGACCACTTCAGAAATCACTCACCCGTATTTATCGTCGGATTTCAGGCCATTATGACTTCTTTCGGCCCGTTTGGACCCCCCTCACGCGCGTTTACGAAGCGCGCGCATCACTTAAAACACGAATATTGAGCCGTACCGTGCAAACTGCACGTCTGATTGGCGTGCCGTCTACGCGTACACGTCACGAATAATAATTAGAATGTTTCACGGTGTTTTCAGGTCAATCCGAGGTCGTCCGCTATGAATTTGACCGTTGGACGCCCGTTTTGGCCGTTTATGACACCAGAACTGCTTTGTCGGTCACCGCGGGCACACGGCACGTCCGATTGACATGCCGTCTGCTCGACCACTTCAGAAATCACTCACCCGTATTTGTCGTCTGATTTCAGGCCATTCCGACTTCGTTCGGCCCGTTTGGACCCCCCTCACGCGTGTTTACGAAGCGCGCACATCACTTAAAACCCAAATATTGAGCCGTACCGCGCAAACCACACGTCCGATTGGCGTTCCGTCTACGCGTACACATCACGAATAATAATTAGAATGTTGCACGGTGTTTTCAGGTCAATCCAAGGTCGTCCGCTATGAATTTGACAGTTTGACGCCCGTTTTGGTCGTTTATGACACCAGAACTGTGTTGTCGGTCACCGCGGGCACACGGCACATCTGATTGACATGCCGTCTACTCGAACACTTCATAAATCACTCACCCGTATTTTTCGTCTGATTTCATGCCATTCCGAAATCGTTCGGCCTGTTTGGACCACCCTCACGCGCGTTTACGAAGCGCGCGCATCACTTAGAACACGAATATTGAGCCGTACAGCGCAAACCGCACGTCCTATTGATGTTCCTTCTGCGCGTACACGTCAAAAATAATAATGAGAATGTTTCACGGTGGTTTCAGCTCAATTCGAGGTCGTCCGCTATGAATTTGACCGTTTGACGCCCGTTTTGGCTGTTTATGACACCAGAACTGCATTGTCGGTCACCGCGGGCACATGGAACGTCCAATTGACGTTCCGTCTTCTCGGACACTTCAGAAATCACTCACCCGTATTTGTTGTCTGATTTCAGGCCATTCCGACTTCGTTTGGCCCGTTTGGACCCCCCTCACGCGTGTTTACGAAGCGCGCGCATCACTTAAAATACGAATATTGAGCCGTACCGCGCAAACCGCACGTCCGATTGACGTGATGTCTGCGCGTACACGTCAAGAATAATAATTAGAATGTTTCACGGTGGTTTCAGCTCAATCTGAGGTCGTCTGCTATGAATTTGACCGTTGGACGCCCGTTTTGGCCGTTTATGACACCAGAACTGCGTTGTCGGTCACCGCGGGAACACGGCACGTCCGATTGACGTGCCGTCTGCTCGACCACTTCATAAATCACTCTCCTGTATTTTTTGACTGATTTTAGGCCATTCTGACTTCGTTCGGCCCGTTTGGACCCCACTCACGCGCGTTTACGAAGCGTGCGCATCACTTAAGACACGAATATTGAGTCGTATCGCGCAAACCACATGTCCGATTGACGTACCGTCCGCGCGTACACATCACGAATAATAATTAGAATGTTGCACGGTGGTTTCAGCTCAATTTGGAGACGTGGTGTGGCCAGCACCACTCAAAGTGTCCGTCTTTTGTTTCAAAAGGACGTCATTTTAAGTGAAAAGCATCAACTGACATACGGAAAACCGACCAAACACATTCCGAATCTTTTGGTAATTTATCCCAACAATCCATGGGTCATATGTGACGTGTACGAGCCAACCCGGGATGAATCTGAGTCACGGTGTGGCCAGGATAAGTCTAAGTGACTCTCTTTTGTTAAAAATGGACACCATTTTAAGTACATACGGAAAAATGACCAAACGGATTCGGTTTCCATTGAAACTTTAGGAGAACGATCCATGGGTCTTATGTGACGTGTACGAGTCATCCCCGCTTCAATTCGACATGTGGTGCAGCTGACACCACTCAAAGTGTCCGTCTTTTGTTTCAAAAGGACGTCATTTTAAGTGAAAGGCATCAACTGACATACGGAAGAATGACCAAATGCATTCGGATTCTATCGATACTTTAGCACAACGATCCATGAGTCATACGTGATGTGTATAAGTCAACCCCATCTTAATCCGAGACGCGGTGTGGCCGACACCGCTCTAACTCTGTCTCTTTTGTTTAAAATGGACAAGATTATAAATGAAAAGAACAACTGGCATACGCAAAACGGACCAAACACATTTGTAATCTTTTGATAATTTATCACAATGATCCATGGGTCATATGTGACATGTACGAGCCAACCCGGGATGAATCTGAGTCGCGGTGTGGTCAGGATTAGTCTAAGTGTCACTCTTTTGTTTAAAATGGACAACATTTTAAGTACATACGGAAAACCAACCAAACGCATTCGGTTTCCATTTAAACTTTAGGAGAATGATCCATGGGTCATATGTGATGTGTACGAATCAAACCCGCCTCAATTAGAGACACGGTGTGGTCGACACCACTCTTAGTGTCCGTCTTTTGTTTCAAAAGGACGTCATTTTAAGTGAAAAACATCAACTGGCATACGGAAAACCGACCAAACGTATTCGGATTGTGTCGATACTTTAGCACAATGATCCATGGGTCAAATGTGACGTGTATGAGTCAACCCCGCCTCAATCTGAGGTGCGGTGTGGCCGGTATCACTTCAGGTGTATGTATTTTGTTTAAAATGGACATCATTTGAGGTAAAAATATATGGTATAGAAAAAACCGATCAAATTATGAATTGAATTTCGGATTCCACATATAATTGTCATCGAAATTTTAAAATTAATTCTAAATGAATTATGTATGTTTATAATTATGTTATGAATTCTACTTTAATTATGGATATGTATATTTTCAGGATGAATTATATGTGTTGGTTGGTTGGTTTTCATTATTTGTATGTGTTGGTTGGTTCTCTATATGTATGCATTATATGTGTTACAGGTAGAATAATTGGATTGAAAAATGAATTGAAAACGAGGGCATAATTGGATTGAAAATTGAATTGAAACCGAGGAGACCTGATGTGAAAATTGCAGGCTACTATGTAATTTGCACAGCAAAGCCTATGCCAACGGTTTTCAAACCGTTGGCATAGGCTCTATGTAGCTATTTTTACCAACGGTTCGAGGAACCGTTGGTAAGAACACCCTATCCCAACGGTTTGAAACCGTTGGGATACCCTGTTGCATGGTTGTTTTTACCCACGGTTCTATGAACCGTTGGTAAAAACCTTTCCCAACGGTTTGTAAACCATTGGGAAAGAAAATTATCTGTTGATTTACCAACGGGCCAAACCGTTGGGAAAGGCCTTTCCCAACGGTTTGGCCGAACCTTTGGGATAGGTTGATTTTTTCTGACCTATCCCAACGGTTCTGTGTAAACCGTTGGGAAAAGCCTTTCCCAACGGCTTACTTCCCCACGGTTTGCAGAACCGTTGGTATAACATATACCAACGGTTCTACAGCCTTTCCCAACGGTTCTAAACCGTTGGGAAATGCTGGATTTCTAGTAGTGAAAAAATGTAAATAACAATATATAAAAGAATGAATGAAATTATAGCTTGGAAAAAAGAGAAGTATTTTAACCTTAATATAAAGTAGTCTATAAACTAGATTAATGGTATTTAATAGATTATACTTATTAAATTTTACCATTACAAACTATGGAAATCCCTTGATATGATGATCAGAATGTATCTCTAGTCCTCTCCCAATAATCCCTTTATTCAATGATCATATTCTCTGTCTACCTAGCCTCATAGCCCTCAATATAATGTATTGTATTCCCTGTCTTATTATCCCCAGAACCCCTCTATCGGATGGATCTGATTCCCTATACTTCTATCCCTAGATGCAATCAATCGTTATTCTATTCAGACAAAGTCACAATTAAAAAAAATAATGAGACAAACTGAAAATATTTCATTAAGAAGAAAACTCATAAAAATAAATACTATGATTTTGAATGAGCTATTTAAAATATGTATTCGTGACAAAATTAAAGAGAAAATGTATCAAAATAGCTCCAAACTCAACAATGGTCCTGGTATGTATATGCATCTTTCCTATAGTCATATTCAACTAGATTTTGCAGTGGAATCCGATATTTAGCCCTTGATAGCTAATTAATACATGATATAACAAAATGTCTGATGTTATATTGTTAAAAAACCTCAGAATGTTTAACATTTACCTTTAATTAGAAATATGTATTTTGAATTTGTTTTATAAACATAGATAGTCTGATGTACTTCTTAAAAATTTCATTATGATAATATATATGAATTTTGGTTCAATGTTTATTAAAATAGTTATCAGAATTTTTGTTAATAATTTATCTATATGAGATACAAACATAGAGTCTAAAATCATTTCTGATAATAGTGGGTCCGATTTTTATCAGAAACAATCTTATTCCAAAAATAATAATTAAGAGTTATATGCTTATATCTGAAATACATATATAAATATTGTATGTCAGGTAAAAGGAAAGGTTTTTTTTCAAAAAAAATTACTACAACACTTTTTACATATATAGTTAGTAAAAAATGTTTTTAATAATGTTTTTGTGATTTACAGAACGAAAGGAATACTAAAATTTTATGCATAACATCTTACACAACAATCTCCCCATTTATGAAATAAAAAATCGCAAGACTTAAATGAAATATAAAATTGAATGAATTATAGTCCATTTCATATACGCACTTCATATTAAAATTTATTGAATAAAACCTTATCTCCCTGTGAGTTTATAAAACATCTGAATATATTAGAGATTATTGTGATGAATATTATGAACTCACCCTTAGGATAATATCTTCTCCAAAGGATATCATTCTTCTATATATAAAAATACATATCCCTTTTTAAAGACTTTTTCTCTATAAATAATTATCCCTTTGTAAAATCTTCACATAATTTAAGAAAATCACACCCTTTCTATAAGATTCACCCCCTTTGTGATTTTCAAAAATTAATAAGGAATATATTTTATTTTTCTCAAGAATATATAAAAACTATCATTTAAAACAATATTATGAAATAACTAATCACCTTAAAAAATATGAATGAACATTCAACCAATTAGAATTGGAAAAAATTCAATGTAACTGAAACTTTATGTAAATATTAATTCAGTTATTTAAAAAATGATATAATTTTTTCAAAGACATATACAATAAGAGTTTAGAAAATAAAAAATCAATCTTTCTTCATCACAGTTTCTACAAACAACTGGATTTTCGTGACATCATGTCAGTCGTTCTCAATATTGTCATCCATTTATTTATGAATCATAAAATTTATAGAAAAATTTCTATTTTGATATTTGAGTATGATGAATTCATCATTGAAACATAAGAGTCTATACATTTAATGATCCATATTTCATATCTTCTTCTTCAATACATCAACTTCATTGGTGATCATCCCTTTCCTCATTGAACTCATCCATAAAAATCACACTATCTTCCATGTATTTTGATAAATTATTGAGGGATTCAGCAGATTCATTCATGTGATTATTCATATTATCCACTTGATGAGACCATTTTACCATTTTATTATAAGTATTCTTGTGCTCCAAATGACTTTATTGAAAAAAAAAATTGATTGGATTCAATGAAAAGTAATTTTCGATCAACACCTTGATCGATTCTAATTTTTCTTTGACACTTTCTTCAGTCAATTGACATTGAGATTCGAGGTTTGGGAAAAACATTCAGTCCACTATTTTCAATTAATTGACAATGTAATGGATACTTAAAATATAAATTATTCTCTCTGAGTCCAATATTTCTAGGTAAACCTCATGGGTTTGATTCTTCTTGGCCTGACATCATTTTCCATACCTTTATTCTATTACCTTTTGAATATAAAATATTGAAATATTTAGAATTTTTTATATTCCTTATAATCAGAAATTTCCAGGTTATCCACATCAAGTATGGTATCTTTATCAATATCATCTTTTTTAATTCAAAACATCAACATCTTTCTTAAATGATAACAGTGCATCTCTTTATTTAGACGATACCTCTTCTTCAGAACTATAATATTTATATTATTTATATTATTTTGAGGGTAAATCCAATAAATGTTTCAATGATGATTTTAATTAATTTTTATCAAAAAAAATTCATTATATTCTTCCTATTAATTTTCATTTCTTCATTCTCACCCTATACTTCTTATACTTTTTATTTAACCACTTCATATTTTCTTCATTATTATTCTTAATTCCCTTCTTTTCATCTTTTTTATTCCCATTGACCTCATTATAAAGAACTTTATCAAGATCCTCCTTGTGTAGTCTTTCTATTCTCAAAACGCATTTTCTTACAGGTTCTAGTTCGGATTGTTTTTACGGATCATGTGATGATTCCTTATCAAATACTTTTTTCCTTTACTTTATCTTCTACGGAAGGAATATCATCATGATCAATAATTAAGTCATCAACTAGTAATATATATCCTATATTCACAAGAATGTAATGGGAAATTGGTATATAAACATTCTCAAAATTCATTTAAACAAATTTTAGAATATTTTTACAAAGTTGATATTCTGTCAACATTTTCATTAGGTTTTCCTTCTATTCTTATTCCTCAAGCATATCAGTAGCATGTAATCTCAAAATCAGGGCCATAGTAGGGTCAATTATGAACTATGGACCCCCATGGTTTTATTTTTGATTTCATTAACATGTACACATCCTGAACATTATTTAGATCTTTCTTTTATTTATTTTTATTTTTTGATGGGGGTGTCTCTACCATCAATTTATTTTTTATTTTCATCCACCACTGAGTTTATTGATAGTTATTTTTCTGATTCCTTACAACCAACTTTCTCGACATACATTTTTAATGTTCATTAGAAACCAATCTTATCATAATCATCGAATCATCACTAATGAATGAGATCATTTAACTTATCATAACTGACGTGTTTTCCACTACAATATTTATTAGGAAATCAAGAAACATTATGATATTCGATTTTTTTAGGATTTTGATATTATAAAAATTAAGAACAAAAAACATAACAAGTTCAATCACACTAATGTTGAAAAAATATTACAATATTAAAACATGTGAGACTTTGAATGAGTCATTGTCTCTTTTTCTCCATATGAGGAATCCCGGAATCCACAAGGCAAAAAAGAGTGGTTTTCCGATGTATGATTTTGACGTCTTATGATATCCCTATATCAGATAAAGAAATAATCATTTTATTTTATCCTATCAAAAGGGAAAAGACTATTAAAAAGTTTATGATTTTTACTATGCACTTCTCCGCCAGAAGGTATCACAACTAATTCATAATGTATTTATGGAAAATTTTATATCTCTTTCTATAATCCAAAAAATAAATTTTATTTTTTCTATATTTGATTAAAAAATCAATAGATATATAAAAATCAAAAATGATTTCATGATAAAACAAAGAGATTTCATTATCAACCATATCATCATAGAATGACTCCCAAAATTAAAAATTAATAATATTCTATAATGTAGAATTTTAATTTTCATTGAAATACATTTCGATAAATCCTTATTTGAAAAACTATTCTTTTTCCCATCAGAATGAAGTTGGATAAGATATAATGACTCATTAGACTGAGTAATATAAAGGCATTAATAACTAAATGAAAAATCGGTGAAACAACCGGTGTGTGAGGGGGCGCCACCTTCAATAATATAAGTGATTAAAATAACAGTTCATCTTACAAAACCAATCCAATTGTTGATATTAAACTATTTTTAATATTATGGTTGATATCGACCTAAAGAAATGTTTAAATAATTTTTTAACATTTTAAACTTTTAAAGATATTTCTTTGAGTGAGGATGAATCTGATTAAGGAAAAAATTATTATTTTAAAAACAAAACAATATTTCTATAAAGCATAATTGTATCAAAAATGTAATGAGATGGTATAAATGTGACAAACCAAAATTTTATGATATGTCTTTTTTGTATTTAAATTAAATTTCATTGATACCTTATTCATCACATGACAACTAGATTAAATAAACCATGATATACTATTGAATATTATTATTTTAATAATATCCATTAATTTTGTGGTTGTGAATAGGAATTAGTCAATTATGAAAATATTGTTGACAATTTTTATAAATATAATTCATTGGTTACTTATTAATTTGAAATAAAAATAAAAACCAAATTATTTTAAAAAAATGTGTTTTTATTTTAAAAAATAGTTTTATTCCCAAAATTGCGTTTAACTATTATAAATTTAATTAATCACAATTAATAAAAGTTATTAATGAAATATATTTTTAATAAATTTGTAAATAAATTGAAAATTTCTCAATTTTTTTTACAATTAAGATTTGAAAAAAATACAATTTGATGAATTAAAAGGTTATATTTTTCTAATAGTATTTTTACTATCTTTTATGAGCATAATTGTTTTTAATATAGTTTTTACACTATTATAATTTACATTAGATAAAATAATTATCTTCTTATAAAATATAATATAATAATTTAAATTGGTTGAATTTGTGGTGATTTTGTGATAATTTCTGATATTGATCAATGGTGATAAATTATTTCATTTTAATTGAAAAAATATTTTCATTGAAATAATTTAATGTGTTAAATAATATTTTAAATCGGTTTTAAAGTATATTTAATTTAAATTTTTATCATTTAATCCAATTTAAGTCATTTAAATCAAATAAAATTTCATTTTTTTTATAAATAATTAAATATTTTAAACATTTTACTTTAAAAATGTTTCTAATTCTATCAATGAGGTTAATTTTAAATTAATTACTTGTAAATATGTGTTTTGATTTTAGAAAATTGGATTAAATATTTGTTATTATTGGTTCCAAATTATGAAAATATGTTTCTTTTATTTGTCTTATTGTGAATAATAACATTTGTTAATTTATATTAACATGGTTAAAAGTAAATAGGTTAATAAGAGGTAAAAATAATATTATAAATATTACAATATTAGCTGAGAAAATATCAAAATATAATTAGTTTAGTTGAATTTGAATTAAATCATACTTCATCCAAAATTGAAACCTTTTATGACACTTTGATTAAAATATGTTATTTATTTTATTTAATATAAAGAGAAGTTAATGATATTAAACTCATATTTTTAATTATTATATAATTTTTAATAGAGGATAATATATAAGATGATTTTGAAATTAAATAGTCATTTGAATGATGTAATATTTATATTCATTATTATAAATTTATTTTTATTTTTTAATAAATGGAAAATAATAGTAAATACTTCCATAATGATGTTTCAGTAATTTATCAACAAAATGAAATATGGAAAAAATTATGTTTACAACATTAATATCGTCGCGTGTGTTTACATACAACCTACCATCTCCACGACGTGATGTGATTCATTTTTCAAATTTTACCAATAAATAATGATAATAAAAATTTATTTAATGACTAAATATTATATATAAAATATTTATATCATTATAGAGATGATGGATCTATATCCTATGTAAAATAACCGAGGAATTTATGATAAAACATTCATTGGACAATGAATCAGTTAACACATGAAATAAGGGTAATAACGAAATATTATTAGAAACAATTATATAATAGGATCCTATATGATATCTTAAATATATATATGGCTATTGTATAATTTTATATCATTATTTATACCATTATAATGGGTTTTAAAACATATTCAACTAATAAAGGCACAAGTTAAGGTACTTTGGGTCAATCTCATTTCATTGAGGCGTATTTTGATTTTATACACCCACCTACATTCACAATGTGTATATAAAGAACCATTGACTTTTGATTTCATTAATGTTTCTTATTATAATGATATTTAATGTTTTCTAAATATTATTCTTTCATTGTGCTTATTACATAAATATGAAAAGTTGTATGGAACATCATTAATGTTTAAATATTTAATTATCACATTTTGTCTTTCTGTACATATAAAAAATGTTTTCTAAAATGATTTAACTATTCTTTAATTATTTGTTTTGGATATTTTTAATCCTTTTTGAGTTTTTAAAATTATATTAAAATGTATTTTTTATGTTTTGAAATCAAGGTCATTTTTGGATTTTCGGACAGAAAATATGGAAGGAATATTTTTCCATGATATACAACATGAGTGGATTTTTCAAGCCATAAAGATGAAATAATGTTTTGAAGTGTCATTTAAAATAAAAAAAATATTAATGAAATTTTTTTCTTTTAAATTTGGGGGACCTATTCAATAAATGTTTTCAGTACAATTATTTATGTAGTTTATGTTTCACCATTTTCATATGAGGAATAAATTCGACTTAGTATGTGATGAGAGGGGCCCACTATAGCCCCCTAAGGCATTTGTATGTCTAATGAGACAAAATAGTTTGTGTATTGGATGATGTATTACATGTTTTTATATGGTGTCCTGGCTGAATCCTTGGTGGTATGATTATAATTTGAAGCCTTTTTCATTCCCTCTTTATGAGATTTTGTATTGACATTCCATGTGATTATTCAATTAGTAACATATCTATGTGATTATTTATTTAAATTTAAATAATTTTTATTTTATCATTCAACATTATTCTCAGCATTATTTTTAAAAAGCATGTTTCTCATTTATACACCATTTCATAATGATTATGCATATTTATGTATAATTAGTTATGTTATATTCTTACCATTAATAAGAACCTCATATCATCCCATTAAAATATTTCATTTTTCTAGGATTCCAAAATGTATATTATGATTGATATACACAGTAAACCTAGAGAATATAGATTCTTTCAAATGATTGAGTATTTTTTCTTTTATATATTCAATTCTAATGTAATGTTCAAGCTCTTAATCTAGTTTTCAAAACTACTAAATTGAATGGTCATTATAGATTATATCATTGTATCTATTCCAATGTAATAAAGTGAAGCACAATCTTCAGTATACTGGGGTCAGGGTTGTTATAGTGATTGTGAAGGATGTTTAGTAGAAACATTGGGAATTAGATGACAAAATTTTAAAATATATCTAAATAATCATAGATTATTATTTAGTGATTAATTATACCTAAATTTTCAATTTAGGTTAGTTTTTTCAGTAGTTATGATATTATAGATTATGTTTCATAATATCATAATATAATATTTTGAATTCTATCCTTTAGAAATGATGCCTATCCGAATGAATGGGAACTATAGAAATTAACATATTCAAAACAACAACAATGATCATTTCTTCGATGGGTTTAATCAAATATTTAGAAGGGAACTAGTCTTCCAAACATTATCGTCATATGAGGAAATAATAAAATGTGATAATGAGATAAATAAGAAGTCTCTATGTATTTAGTCTTTTGAGGGAATCACGAGAACAGTAGTACAAGTATAAGAATTATGTAAAAAGGAAATAAGATATATAAATATTTTCCCACATGTTATAATTGTGGATTGAAACACCATACTATTTGACAAAAAA
Organism: Viscum album; assembly: GCA_963277665.1. Lineage (NCBI taxonomy): Eukaryota > Viridiplantae > Streptophyta > Magnoliopsida > Santalales > Viscaceae > Viscum > Viscum album. The sequence goes on along the minus strand of OY728160.1, from coordinate 850,755,796 downwards.
ATGGGGTTTTTTATTAATATGGAGAGAAATTTCATCGTTCTTATGATTAAAAGGTTATGAAAATAGTTTTTAATATACAATTACTGAACTACATGGTGATGAGATATTATTCAAATCAATGTATCTTGTGACAATGGAATATACAACAAAAATATTTAATTAAGCATAGTCATGCATATGATACTACATTAGAAAAAGAATAATATTTAATTTGATTGTGTTTGGATTAAATAATTAAATAATCTGAATATTTGATCAATGAATTATTAGTTATAAGAATAATGGAATAAATAAGGATTGTACAGGAATACTTCTTTTTTAATTACTTGGAGGCATGGTCATTTTAATTAATATTTTTAAGGTGATCAAATATTTTTTATGAGATAATTCCAGATAATTTTTTTGGGTAATCTAATGTTATGATTTATTTTAGAAAATTAGAGTCATTTTTTAATGTGAATTTGGATAGAAGTATTTTAGATTAGTCTTAAGGATTGAATCAATTTTGTTGAAAATTCTATATATGTGTTTTAGGTTAAAGTATGATTTATCATAGTGGTCACCAATGTTTACCATTCCCGTATCATTCAGGATTTAATATATGAAGGAATGACACAAGGATCTTATGATTCATTAATTCTATTCAAGAATTAAAAATTCACTTTGAAAATTCATTTTTAGGTGTGTGGGATGAAGTAAAATTGTATCAATGTACAAAAAAATGATCAGATTATGCTTATGAAATGGAATGAAGTTAAGTAAGTTCATATTTTAATAGTAAAATAACCCCTAAACTCAAGTAAAAGAATTTTGGAAAAAACATTATATATTTAATTTTATTACATAGAAATTGATGTTCTTTTAATAGATCACATATTTATGGGTACGTGATTGTTATCTTTTTAATGACCATTTTCTATATCAACCTCCATCAGAACATGAGAGTCAGATTTCTCCTCCATTTCCATGTTTTCATTTTCCATTAATATTATTCTATTAAAATCCTAATTTTGGGGTGACCTTCACATTTTTATTCCCCTCTTATTAATGGGATGTTTTATTAACGCTATTTATGATATGGGTTTTCCACAAAGGATTTTTCAAGTAATGAATTTTGATATTTTTTTCAATTTTAAATTGACAGGAAAAAATTTACTGAAGGATGGAAAATTTTATAACGACAAGTTTTTATGATTTTCCAATTCTTAAAAGGAAATTTAATTTCATTGATAGAATACATAGAATTCTATACTAGGCTTAAATGAGCGATGATATACTATTAAATATTATAATTTTAACAATAACTATTAAGTTGGAGGATTTGAATATGATAAACTAAATTATGAAAATATTATTTACACATTTTTATAAAATTAATTCATTGGTAAATAATTAATTAGAAATAAAAAAACCAGTTGAATATAATTTAATTGTTTTTTAAAAACTATTTTTATTCTCAAAATTGAATGTTTTCATAATAAATTATACTAATCACTCATATTGAATGATATTAATGAAATATATATTATATATTCAAACCAATATTTTCAAATTATATAATATGTTTTATAGTCTTAAGATAAGAATAAAACAATTTTTATGAATTAAAAGGCTAAATTTTTTTAACGTTGTTTTTACTAGCTTTTGTGGGTTCACTTTTTGTAAATATAGCAATGACAATTTTATAATTTATATTTTAAAAAATAATCATCTTTTTTTAAAGTTGAATATAAAATTTTATTTTGATTGATTTTTTCTATTTTACAATAATGTTTAATGTTTTGATAAATAGTGATAAAATATTGCATTTAATTGAAAAAAACTTTTTTTCTAAATAATTTATAAGGTTAAATTATATTTTAAATGGGTTATAATGTATATTTTAGATTAATGTTTTATAATATATTATAATTTAAGTCATTTTAATCAAATTCCAAATTTAATTTGGATATAAAAAATATCAATCTTTTGAATGTTTATATTTAAAAACATATTTTCTCATTTTGTCAATGAGATAAATTTTGAATTAATTACTAAATATTACATATTTAAAATCTTGAGAAATATATTTCATATTTTTGATCATTGTATAAAAATTATATAAATATATTTATTTTAATTTTTGTTATTATAAATAATAACTTTATTAATTTTTATAAACAAGTTTAAATGAAAATAAACTAATTTTTGGTAAAAATAATATTACAAATTCTATAAAATTACCATAAAACATGTCAAAATTTCATTTTATGGGAGGTTCGTGACCAAAATATTAAATTTTATCGGACTATAACCTTTTAAATCTAATTTTACAAGAGTATGAAATTTAATGTATTATATTTATGGAGATGTTAAAGATATCACAAACATATTTTTAATCAAAATAACATTTTCAATATAGGGTTACACAGAAGATAAATTTTTCTATAAATAGTCATATGAAATATTAAATATTTTTCTTCAACATTATAATTTTTTTTAGCTTTTAATAAATTAAATATTTAATTAAATGCTTTCATAGTAACGATGTAATAATTATTTAATTTAATGGAATATTGAATAAAAGATATTATAAATAAAATAATAAATATAATTTTTGGTTATTAATTCCATATAATAATTTTCTAGGTGAATTTTACATCTTACTGGTGTTTTATATTTATTTTTTAGAATTTATATAATTTTATGGCATTTTTAAAATTTCATGTAATGAATTTTGTAAACATTGACATTAATTAAATTTCAAAATAAATAATATTTTATAAAATGATATAAATTTTCAAAAAACCCCAATAACATAAAAATTATTAGAATAAGACATTAAAATTCATAAATGACTCAATTATTGGCTATTTTTCGTTTTATATTATTTATATTAATCCTCAAAGTGTAAATTATATGAAATTTCGGTAAGGGTTAAAATGGTTAACTAACGGTTAAAGACAAACGATATTAGTAAGAATGTAACATAAAAATATCTAGATATTATTGGTTAAGATTATTTAAATAAATAATCATATTAGCAAAAAAATAAGTACTTTTGTGTGATATGGAATTAAATAAAAATTTATATTAATTAAATACTATTAGAGTTTCCAAAAATGACTCTCTTATCAATTATAAAAGTGAACCTCCACTATCACTTCTATAATCCACATTAAACCTTATTATATGAAAATATCAGTTTCATTTCACTTCCTATTATCCTTATCCATGTTCTGGAGCTCAGGTTCTTCCAAAAAAGACAAACCCAAGATCCTTTCAGAAGAGATCTAATGGGAGTCCACCAAAGAAGAGGTAATAATTTGTACTAACTCGTCTAATTTAATTTATTTTTCTAATTCATATTCTTGGGTTGTTTCCAGGATAATGTAATAAGTACAATATAATCTGCATTTTGATATGTTATTATTATTATTATGGGAAAACAATATTATATGATATATCAATCCAATGAAAAGAAATAACACCGCTCGTGCTTATGTATGGATTAAGATATCCATGCAATTCTGTTATATGTTTTCAACATAAATTTACATGGATGTGCATATTGATGAAAATAATGGATATATATGATAAATATTACATATTATTGATTCTAGAGAAATTATAATTTTAAAGTCCTAGGTAATTACAGAATCATACATTTTCATATATATTAATATTTATGAATTAAATAATTTTATTTTAATCGAGAGAATTTGGGTAATGTTTTACCTAAGATACAATAATAGATTTCTCTGAAATCATATGTTTCACAGAAAAATGAGATATACTAAACAAATAATACATTATTAATACTATTATTGTAAATGGTAGTTATCTCCTAGCCATTGTATTGGAGAGAGTGATCAAAACTATCTATATTATGTTTAAACATGTTTATTAGATGTTTTCTTTTTATTGAAATAAATTTCATTCTCATAAATTGTGAATAAGTCAAATTTATGCACAAAATACTCTTATAATTTTTTAAATTTTTTTAACGCATTTTGATGAAGAACCCTTTTAAACTCTAGTTTTTGTCACTTTTATATTTTATTTTGTATGAAATAAACTTATTCATTGTAATAGGGTTTTAAAAAATCTCATTCATAAATTTTTTAGAATTTTTATGATAAAATTTATTTTTTAATGAATAGTGAGGAATACTGCATTCTAATTCAAAACTGCGTTTTCATCCAATTTGTTTATATAGTATGTTAACCTTTTAATTTTTTTAAAGTGTAATTTGATTATGTTTTTATAATTTAATCAAATTTTGGTAATTTTATGTAATTTCACAATGAAATTATATTTAAACACCTATCAATATTTTTATGGGGTTTTACTAAAAAACCCAAGATTTCCCTTTTTCACAACGACAATTAATTAAAAATTAATTAATGAAACTTTTATGTTTTGAATTTTGATAAATAGATTCTATATTTGGATCATAATTTCCAAATCATGTAAATAGGTGACTTTTTTGGACATTATGAATGGTAACATTAGTAATAAATTTTATTACCAAGGTTAAAGTTAAATCGGGTAATTAAAGGTGATCAAAATATTATGATAATATAAAACTACCCTAAAACTTGTCATAATAAATTTAGATGATTTTATCCCAACTGTAGTAATCGTTGTGTTGATTTTAGATGACATGAATCCACTTGGGTGACTTTAATGAATTTATAAAATTATATTCAATGAATAGCAATTTTTGTTACACTTTTATTTTCCAAAAGTCAAGTAATTTAATATAGTGTCATAATGGGGATATCATCGACTATAAAAACTATATTTAAATTTAAAAATATTACCTACTTCATTTTTATTTATTTATTAATTTTATGAATTAATTAACTAAATTTATTTGTGCTACAAAGATGGTGGAATAATCGATTTATTAATGAATGAATCCAATTAATGACATTAATAATACTGAAATAAATATAATTTGATATATTTGATGTTATCCACGAATTTACAGATGAATAAGAAATGTTATTATTTTGTTAATGTAGTTTTTTCTAAATAATCATGTTGCTACAAATTTTTTAAAATGTTAAGTATAAATAGTGTGACAATTGTCATAATTCATATTTTCAAATATAAAATACATAGTTAATTGTTATAAAATTTCAAAAAATATAAAATTTGACACAATACTTAGGATAAGTCCATTTTTATCACAAATTAAACTTTTTATTTGTTTTTTGAAATTTTATGGTAATTAAATTAACACATAGATTATAAATAACATGACATCACAGTATGATTAAAAGGGTAAAAATAAGGGTTAACCCAAAATGATAAGGACTAAAAAAATTAAAAAAATATATTTTAATTTCACTGTTTTAATTATTCCAAAAATAATATTCTCTTAGACATAAATTAATTTGGGACCATTTGGAACCGAAATGGAATTTCTATTAATTTTATATTTTAAGAGTTTCCAAGGATGCCACTGCCCTCTCCTATAAAATTGTACCCACTATTTTCTAATTATTTCACTTCCAAATCCTTTTTATTTGTCCATGATCTACCCAAATATATTCCAAGAATACCTGAGAAATTATTGAGGCCATATATTATTAATAAAACACTTCATAGTGTTTTTATGGTGTTGTTCAAAGGTGATCAACCGAAAAAGATGTATCATTTTATGAGTGTTTCTATTTTATCTCTTCTTCCACATCCATTGTATCATATTATAATCGGATGAAAGAATAAATCCATTTTCCTAAATAACCATAGATCTTATTATGTTAATATCATCACTTTAATCAATTTCCAGTTTCATCAAATGGGATGTGAACATTTCATTTGTGTGTACAGTGGACTACTATCTTGCAAACAGATATAGCGTTTCTTACTACCATCTATCTTTACTAGTTATAATGATGGATTAAATTTGTGTTTATGATATTCATGAAATATTTATCATTTTAAAATAATAATATATCAAATATGTTCTTACCTACCATGTACATAAAAATGATAACATCATCCGTGCACACGGGTGAACTATCACCCCCACGAAGTGATGTGAATCATTTTTTTCACATAACTTGTATGATTATTATGAGTATATTTAATTCAATACAATGATTTTTATAATATTATTTTTATTATATAAAGATAAAAAATAATTAACTTATTTCCATAATGATAAATGAAAAATAGATAACGTTACTCATGTGTACCTATGACATACCATCTCTATGACTATAACATTGTTCATTTTTCACAACCTTAATTAATGTTCTGATTTATTAAGTATGATTTAATTCATAATTTTTTTATTAAGTCATTAATACTAATTTGGATATGATTTAATTATGACCTCATGGTAAATTTACTTCACAACATGTTCATTATTGAATCAAGTGTCGAATATCGACAAACATCTGATATGAACATAAATAATTATGAATGTTTTATAACATGTAAATAAGTGAAAATAAAGGGATAATGAACATGAAAAAGGTTCTCAATAAAGTTTAAATTAACATATGTTTATTATTCAGGAAGATAACAGTTTTATGTGAAGATTCAGACTGAAAGAAATGGACATTGTCTTAATATCCATTCATTGAGGCATATTTTGATGTTATACATCACCTTATTTTATACAGTTTATAATAAACCCATTTTTCTATTAATTTCATTAAATATTTTTCATAAGGAATATATTTTTTATGACGTATTTTACTAAACAAAAAGAGGAATGATTTTAACATATTCAGGGGAAACAACTTTTCCTCCATCGTGCCCATTATTTGATATTTGGAATCCTCCACCAGCCGTAAATTTTTTAATGGAAAATAAATTACTTATTATTTTTTCATGTATTTTGGGACTGAAAATGTTTTTGAGAATGGATTTATTAGCTCAAAATCTTGAAATTATATCGTGTGATGGCAATGTGGAAATGTTATTTTTCTTTTATGCTTGTTTTATGTGTAATGATTATGTTATGGTTCTTGGTTATTGTTTATGTCTATGGGTGGTTCTATGAAAAACTAAGGGAAGGTGAGCCTGTGATATCTCTCCAATGCATTGGGAAATAAGACTACATTAGTCAATAAGGTTTCTCCTAAGACATTTATGGAATATACTGTGATGGGTATTTCAAGTGTAACTATGAAGGTTACTCTATATGTTGATGTGAAAGCAATAATGTAAGTATGATATAGATGCCCCAAGTTACCATTACGATTTATAATTTATATGATTTTTCCAAAAATCATATGATTTCATGAGGAATTTAAAATATCTTATGTTTTATGGGTGAAATTTATGATTTAATGGGTTTATAAGGATTAATGGAATAATGTTTTCTTTCCTTATTTTATATTCCCTTATTGGGAATTTTGTGCTTATCCCTAGTTTTTTAAATGTATTTCTATCGGTATAATGATAGGTAAAAGAAATAAAGATGTAAAGATGAATTTTATAATTTTTTTATCAAGAATAAGAAATCATGTTTTATTTTAAAGAGTTTCATTTTGTGAAAAAATGGTTACTGAGTAGAAGTGTCTACTTTATAATAGTTGAGTGGTTATGTAATTGTTTTGGCCTCATTCACAAAAAATATAAACCTGAAAATATCCTAAATGTTAATTCTTGATTTCATAGATGATTATGTAATGTTTAAGACTGTGGATTTATAGTCAGTGTCGTAGTTCAGTTAATATAACTTTATAGGATAGGGTAATATTTAAGAATAAGTGTCATGTTTTATATAACTACAATGGTTATAATATTATAAAGTATCATAGATAGTTTTGAGAAATTTAATGATATGGAGATAACATGAATACATATATCATAGTTTTTATCTTCTTTATAAGATAGTATATGATGATTTTATTGATATACTAACACTAATATTTTTGGATTTAATAAATGGATGCATCTAGTGGGCATCAAAGTAACAATTGATATAATGGAAAACATTGTGCTTATATGAATAAAAATTCAATGAAAATTTATATGAAATGAGAACTTGTGTGGAATAATAAACTAATTATCATTAGTCATGATTGACTACTTGATCCTTGAATATTTTTCTATGGCCTCATATATGAGAGAAACTAATCCCTACAGATGTTCATGTAATAATCATAATGGTATGTATATTAAACGTTATATGTGTCAAGGATGTGGGAAGAAACACCTAGAATTTTTTTTAATGTATTGGATTGTGTCATAAATGTGGTAATGATTATCATAAAATAATTACCTACCATTGATAAAAGAAGCATTTAGTTTCCTCCATGAAAGGGAATGAAGTTATTTATTAGTTATCAATTGAATGTTTTAAATGTGGGTAGAATAATCATTATGAAAATAAATTTCATTTGAATAAGTATGATGAATGAGTGCAGGGGGACCATGAAAATTTATGTTTATAAATACACAAATCCATTCTAATAGAAGATGACAAAACTGAAAATAATCTATATTTTATGGATTATTTATTTTCTCAGGTTTTGATATTATTAAAACATAATACATGATTGATGTTTATGTTTGTAGGAAATAAGAATTAGGGAATAAAAACACATTATTATGGGATCATGAATAATGATTGATGATTAAAATTTTGAAATTTTAGGAATTGGATATTTATTTTAGAACTATGAATGATGAAATTTCTGAAATAATTAATGAACTTTTGATGATGGGAATAATTTTGATGATTTTTTTCTAGTATGTGCAACCCTGATGTTTATTATGTTAAACTTTTATTCATGGAAGTATTATTTTACCTTTTTTAGACATAATTATGGATAAACATTAGTGCTTATATATTTTAGAGGTAATTATGGGCAATTAATTTTTTGATGTAATATAAAAGGAAAGAGATAAAAATTGAGGATAAAACATGTTATGGTTATTTTTTAGGACATTATCATATATTAGGAATGTAATAAGAATTATACAATTTTTTAAAAATGATAACACACAGATCGTCTGACAACCCATAATTTAAGACAAGGCTATGAGAGTTGATCCCTCAAACAATGTGCAGTAAGTCCTTGTTGGCTACTATTGGTCTACAAGAAATTCATGGTTAGTATGTCTTCATTATTTCTAGTTAAATTATTTGATATGTTTATTTTAAGAATTTATGTTTTATCAAATGGATATCTTTGGTATTGGAAAATTATTTGATTATTATGTGGTAAATTATATTTTGGATGATGTTCACTATTTTTGGGAACATAATATGATTAAGGGAAATAGATTACTATAGTATTTTAATTGATGAGTAATGGTGTGACTATATTTTGGAAGAATCTATGATTTTAATTATAAAGATATGGGGATTTAGGTTAATTATTGAAATAATTTAACTATCGTGGAGAATATGTTGGTAAGTTAATTACCTTTTAGTATTATACAATAAGATTGTTTGATGTTATTTGGAGATAAATGTTTTTTTAAAAGAATATGTGAACAAATAATTCTTTGTTTTTGGTTTCAATATTAGTATGGATTATTTTGAATAATTTTATGGAAAAATATTTTTTGAATGTTTTATGATGAAATTTGGATATTAATGTTTAAATTTTGAATTTTAAAATAGTCTTTCTCTTTATAAAGGATTATTCTTTTTTGGGGAATTATCTGATCTTGTACTAACCATTTTAGTTTTGTATAATGTTTAATGGTAGAAAAAATATATAGTTACCATTTATTGGTGGATGTAAGTTTTTATAAGTTGAATATAGTTCTTTAGGTGTGAAAAATTCATCTTAAATACTAATTGATTGTTGGAAAAGAATATTGTGTAGTGGAAATCAATTAATGGATGTAATTCTACTTGTCAAGTAAGAATATTTCCTTATGTTATTATTATATGTCATTAAATAATACATAAAATTTATTAACACGATCATAAACCAAAAACAATTTTTGATTAATTTTCATACCACGAAGTCAAAAAACATTTAAATAATAAAAACTCTATGGTTTTGTGATTGTTTAATTTTTTCCATATAATTTTCCTATCACTCTCCATCATAAATGATTGTTAGTTTCTTCCATATCTATGTTTTCAAACATGGAATACTAGTATGTGTTATCTCATATGACCTTCTTACATCCCATTATTTATTATAATGTTTATTTTTATTTGATCTTTTCATAATGTGATATTTTAATCAATGTATTCTGAACTATTATACCTTAGTTTTCAACCCTGAATTAAAATTATGAGGACGCAATTTTCAGAGGGGGAGAATGTAGCATCCCAGTAATTATAGAACAAAGCATTTTCATATCTATTAATATTTATGAATTAGATAATAATTTTAGTTTAAAGGGTACATTATGTGTGACAACATACCCCACATGCAATAATGGGTTTTTCTAAAATCATATGTTTTACACAAGGAATGGATATACCAAAAAAGAACATTAGCAATAATATTGTTATAAATGGTAGTTATCACCTAGCCATTGAAATTCTAGGAGTGAAAATAACCTCATTATATTATATTTACACCTGTTTATTATATATTCTTTCTTTTTATAATAAATTTTAGTGGTTTAAAATGATAACAAATCTATTTCTAATCACAAAATACTCTTATATTTTTTAAAGGTAATTTACAACATTTTGAGAGAAAACCCTTTTTAAATATTGTTTTTGTCACTTTTATAATTAATATTTGAAAAAATAATCTTTTTTTGGAATCAGGTCATAAAAATGTAATTTTGTTAATTTTTTAAATTTTCCTATTAAAATCATTTTTAATGAATACTGAAACATACTATAGTTTAATTCAAAACTACCTTTTCTTCCAAATTATTTATATAGTTAGGGTTTCCTTTTAATTAGTTATAAAGGGTAATTTTATTATTATTTTTTTCAATTAATCCATGGTTATTCATTAGAAGTAATTGAACATTGAAATTATATATGAACACATGCCAATCCATTGATTGTTTTTTTACTTAAAACCCCATTTTCTCGTTTTGAAAATGGCGATTAAATTTAAATAAATTACCATAATTTTAATATATTGATTTTGAATAAATCGATTCCATATTATGAATTATATTTTTCATATTATGTAAATAGCCCCCTTTTATTTTTGAACATTATGAATACTAACTTTAGTAACTAATTTTATTACTATAATTAATGGTAAATCGGGAAATTAAATGAAAGAATATTATTTTAATAATATTATACATCTATAAAACTTTCCTTAGTGTAATCCTATGAGTGTATCCTGACCATACATATACATGGGTCTATTTTCAGACAACTTTCAGCCACATGGATGAATTCAATGCAATTATAATATTATATTAAATGAATAGTCAATTTTGTTACTCTTTTGTTTTTAAAAATTAAAGTATTTTAAAATAGTGTTATATCAATGCTATATCTATCTATAAATGGTATTTATAAATCTAAATAGATTAACTATATAATGGTAAATAATTTATAATTTTTAGGATTTAAATAATTAAATTTAATTGTGATAGAAAGATAATGTAGTGATAAATAAATTAAAGAATAATCAAATAAATGATATTAATAATATTAAAATAAATATTATTAGACATATTTACTGCCATAAACCAATTTTCCAGAATAATATGAAATTTTATACTTGCGTTAATGTAGTTTTTTCCAGGGAATAATTTTTTTCTGTAATTTAAAAAAACATATATTAAAAGTGTCAAAATTGACATAATTCATATTTTAAAATATATGATATTTAATTATATGATATAAAATTCCAAAAAATATATTATTTTACCATATGGTTAGGATAACTCTTAATATGTCATTATTGACACTTTGTATAAGTCATTTCACTTGTTATGGTAATTTAATTAACCCCCAATGTATAATTAAAATGATATAATGGTAAGATTAAAATGGGTAAAATAAGTGTTGAAAAAAAAAGATAAGAATTAAAAAAATATTGAAAACATGTCGAATTTTAAACAGAGGATAGGGATTCGACACAATGTCATATTATCCTAGAAATAAAATATTTTGGGACCATATGGAATTGAAATTAAATTTTTATTAATTTAACATTTAAGAGTTTCCACGGGTGCCCCACCCCTGTCATATAAAAAGGTACCCACTCTTCTCTAATAATCACACTTTAAAAGCCTTTTAGTTCATACAGGATCTACCCGTTACACTTCCTAGAATATCTACACATATTTTAAGGCCGTATTTTAGGTAGAACTCCCTTCTTAGAGGTTCTATGGTGTTCTGGAAATGTGATCAACCGAAGAAGATGTATTATTTTTCATGTGTTTCTATTTTTTTATTCTTCCATTTCTATTAAATTTTCATTTTATAAGATGAAATAAAAACTCCATTATCCTAAATATACTAATATTTTATTATGTTAATATCATCACCTAAATCCATCTCCAATTTAATCTAATGGGAAATGAACATTTCATTCGTGTGTACAGTAAACTACCGCCTCCAGAACTGATATAGTTATTTTTTTCCTTATCATCTATCAAGTCTGGTTATAATATGGGGTAACTATTTATATATGATATTCACGAAATATTTATAATTTTATGATAACAATATTGTAATAATTTTCATACCTTCCAAGAACATAAAAATGAAAACATCGTTTGTGTGCACGTGTGAACTATCACATCCACGAAGCGATATGAATAATTTTTATTCCCCAAATCACTTGTATGATTATTATGATTATATTTAAATTATTATAAATATTTTAATAATATTTAAATTTTTTTGGAAAAATAATATAATAATTACCTTATTTCTATAATGATCAATGAAAAATGAAAAATGTTACTCATGCGTATATAAAGCCTCCCATCTCTATAATTATAGAGTTATTCATTTCTCATATCCATAATTACTGGTTTTATTTAAAAGGTATTATTAATGAATAAATATGATGATTATGTCTTGAATACTGTTCTAGAGATGATGGAATTATGACTACATGGACAATTTACTTAATAACAAGATCATTTTTTACTAAAGTATTGATTATCGAAAATATGTCCGATATGAACTTAAATAATTATGTATGTTTTAAAAATACAAAATAAGTAATAAAAATGAAATATAATATTCAAAAAGATTCTAAAGAAATTATAAATTAACCTCTATTAATTATTCTATAATATAACAATTATACGTGATGAGTCAGACTCAATGTAAGGGAATTTTTCTCAATCTCCTTTCATTGGAGCATATTTTGACGTTATACACCACCTTATTTTATATAGAGTATAATAAATCGCGTTGAATTAAAATGTCTTTCAAAAATTTTCAAATGAAATCTTTTTTATGAATAATTTTACTAAATGTGAAACGAAATATTTTTTATCGTAAGTGGAAATAATTCTTTTCTTCAACCGTTTCCATTATTTGACGATTGGCTTCCTCAAAAGGCCTTAATATTTTTAAATAAAAATAAATACCATATTCATTTTTCATATATTTTTGTATTTAAAATGAGATTTTTATGGGACTAATTATGAAAATATCATGAAATGATATCTTGTGATTGCAATGTGGAAATGTTATTTTTCCTTTATGCTTGTTTTAGGTGTTATAATTATGTTATGGTTCATGTGAATTATTTATGTATATGGGTGGTTTTGTGATAAACCGAGGGAGGGTGAGCCCATGATAGATCTTTAGATAATTGGGTAATGAGATAGAGTTAAACAATAAGGTTTTCCCTAAATGATTTTGTAAATATACTCTGATGGGTATTCCAAACATAACTATGTTTTTTACTCCCTATGAAGTTGTGAAAGCTACAATGTAGGTATGATATGAATGCCATAAGTTACGTTTATGATTTATGAATTCTATTTTTTTTCTCTGGAATCCTATGATTTCATGAGTTATGTTAAAGGGATTCTATTTTATGGGTGAAAAGTATGATTTCGTGGGTCTAAATTTTTTATGGAATTACATTTTCTTTCCATATTTTATATTCCAATACTCAGCGTTTGTGCTCTTCTCTTATTTTGGAAATGTTTTTTTCACATGGTATAAGGATGGGTAAAAGAAAGGAATATTTCAAAATAAATGTTATGAATATTTCTATCAAAAAAATGAGATCTTGTTTTATTTTAATGAGTTTCATTTTATAAAAATTGATATTGAGTAGAAGTCACAACATTGTAATATTTGAGTTGTTATATAATACTTATGGCCACATTTTCAAAAACATTAAAACTAAAAAAGATAGACAATTTGAATTTATTATTTTACAAACTATTATATAATGTTTATGTCTTGGGACTTAAAAATATTCCATCAAATTCCTCACTATTTTACCATTAAGGAAATGATATCGTCACTCGTGCGTACTTATGGCCCATTGTATCTTTAACGTAATTAAATTCATTTTCTTTGTTACCCATTAAATAATGATAATAAAAAATTATTTAATGGTTACAAAATATATTTAAAACAATAATATCATTCTGGAGATGTTGTATCTATATCCATTGCAAAATAATATAGACATTAAATCAAAATTGGCATATAAATATGAATAGTTATCACCTGAAAATACCGTAATAACAAATTTTTCTAAAAAATGATATAATATTGTCATAGTTGATATCATAAATATTGATATGGTTTGGGTATAATTTAATAATACAATTTAAACCAATAGAATAGTGGTTAAAACACACATGACCAAATGATTCATAAGGATGGGGACTTCAACCCAATATCCTTTCATCGAGGCATAGTTTGTTATTATACACCCACCATCTTCTGTGAGGGGTATATAAAACCACATTGTCTTATCATGACATTAATTTTTTTTAATATAATTATATTTAACGTTTTGTTAAATATTATTCATTAATTTTCTTTATGACTTAAATATTTAAAATATTTTGGGACTCCTTGAATGTTTTATAAAATAATTATCACATCTTTTTCACTATGCCAAATTTTTTTAAAAAAAATAAAATATTTTTTTAGTATAATATAACAATTTTTTTATTTCTTCTTTAAAGCTTTTTTACCTTTTAGTAATTATTTTTCATTTTTCATTTTTCATTTTATGAACAAGGCCCTTTGAGTTATTTCAAAAAACCAATATAGAAGGAATGTTTTTTTAAACTTATACAACATGTGATGTTTTCTCCAACATCATGACGGTTTAATGTTTTGAATCATATGCTAATGTTTAAAAAAAATATCTTCAATAAAAATTATTTCTATTAAAATATTATGGCCTTTAAAAAAATTCTTTTAACAAAATAATGAGTATTTATCTAAAGTTGTTTTTAATGATTTAATTTGTATATTTTCATATATGTC
The DNA here is from genome assembly GCA_963277665.1 of Viscum album. Classification (NCBI taxonomy): domain Eukaryota; kingdom Viridiplantae; phylum Streptophyta; class Magnoliopsida; order Santalales; family Viscaceae; genus Viscum; species Viscum album. The sequence goes on along the minus strand of OY728160.1, from coordinate 850,740,465 downwards.
AACATCCAATGATGAATATTATGAAAAATTGAGGTTAATACCCAATGAAATCATTTACAATATTCATTGAATTGTTTATGATTCATTTTGGCCATGGATGATACCATTAAGGGTTTATGGCTAATGTATTCACATTTTTTGGGCTAGTTTCTCAGTATGAATGTTTAGGTTGCTTATGTTTCACCCTTTTAATATGTTGAGTTAATTTGAAATTATATGTGGTGTCTTAGTAGAAGCCTTAACGGTGTATTTGTGTTGAATGAAATTATTCATTCCCTCATTAGGAGATTACTTATTGATATTCCATGTAGTTATTCAATTAATAGAATATCCATGTTATTATTTTTATGGAATTATATGATATTACATGATTCATTCCATGTTATGATCAATATTATGTTGAAATAGTTTTTGTTTCATTTATACAACATTCCATATTATTTATTTCTATTTATTCGTAATCACATATGTCTTATGCTGACATTACTGAGCACCCACTCTCACCCCAATATTATTTTTTTCCAATATTACAAGTTGCATATTATCTTTGATATACAAGTTTAAGCTAGAAGAATATTGGAATTCTCAATTCATTGACAACATTGTATTTTATATTTTCAACTATAACGTAAGGTTAATCTGTGTAATACGGTTTCAAAATTTAGTAAACTGATTGTTCGGTTGGGATTCGATCCTTGTATCCAGGCCATTTTAATTAATTGATGCACTAGCTACCGAATACTGGGGTCAGGGCCGTTATATTAAAAACTAAAATTAATAGGGAAGTGCATTTCAGATTGAAGAAATATTTAGTTATAAATAATATTTTATTGTTGTTTTTTTAAATTATATATATTATGATAGTTTTCATTATGAAACATCAAGGTTTTTCTTAGAAAAAAAATTGAATCCAAAAAAAATTATTACAAAATTTGAGTCTGAGAACATTATTAAAATTCTATGTCTATAAATTTTATTACATTTCATGAGTCTAGAAACCCATTTATGCATTATGAATCGATTTTATTTATTCAAAAAATCTGTGTCCAAAAACATCATTATGATAAAAACTTTTAGGAAATGTTAATTATTTTTTTTAAAATGTTTTAATGAAAAGCAAAAGGTTTTGAAAATAAAATATATGACATATCTACTCCCCCCTTATGGAAATTATTATCTTAATGTGATATGATAGTTAAAAAATAAGTAGATACGAATTATTTATTTATGTTGTTCATTCCTAGCATCTGTTGGTGTATTCAAATCTATCGAAACGAATAAGTTTATAAAAATATCAGCAATATGATATTGTGTGCCAATGCTTTATAAAATTATATATCCTTTATTTATGTGATCCTAAAGAATATGGTGTCCTATAATTTTTTTTCATATTATATGGGAGTTATTATTGGTTTATATATAAGTAAATGGTAATTGTGTTATTACAAAGTATTTGAATTTTAGTAAAAATCCTCCACATTTAGTGTGTGAATGTTGCATCCACAACACTTAAGCACAAAAAAATCCAGCCACCACATATTCACCTTGAGCATTTAAAAGTTATAAAGTGTTTTTCTTCAAAAAAATCAAGAAACCAAATACTTATATAATAAATGAAAAGTTCTAAATGTGATTTTATAATTCAATCTACAACCACTATAGTTAGATTCTGAAAAACATTATAGTTCAAAAAATTTACTTAATAACAGAAATGTTATAAATATAAAGTTCCCATAAGATAAAAAATATTTATTTTATTTCAATTACATATTATTCTTTTATATTTTATTGAAATCGTTCACATAATAATAAAGAAAAAATTAATTTTGGATGACTATCAGTTATGTAATGTGGACATTCTATCGCAAATCTAAAAGTCATATTAGTAGATAGATACCTAGCATCATTATGATTTAATGTATTTGAGTTATCAATTTGAGTAATAATACTTTTATTATTTTCATATCAGAATTTCTGAATAAAAAATTTTACTTACATATGTTTAGATATAAAATTTCATTCTTTTTTTTTATATTCTAGAACCAAGAAAAGATGTCAACTCACCCATCATACTCATATCAAACACAGATTCCATGAGATCCATAACGAAATCTATTCGGTTTTTTAGGTTAATGTAAATATAATTTCATTAACATAAATTTTTATAGTCATAATGTTATTATTAACGTATTTTATAAAAGGAGTTGTATTTTTATATCCCTTAATAAATTTTTTTTTGTCACAAAAATCATGTTAATATATCATACCAATATCTACGGTATTGTTTAAGTACATATAAATTTTTATTATAGTAATAAATGTATTTAGGATGTTTTTTATTTTCTACCCAAGTGTTTTTTCAACATTAAATTCTTTCTAAACATATATGTTAAGAAAATAACACTTTACATCCGTTTGGAAATGATTGAAATTAAAGAATTCTACAAATTATAAAATTATTCAAATAGCAAGAATTTTTTATACAGGTGAATAGATTTATTAATAATATATACCTTCTTGAGTACTATAATATTTGAAAAAAGTATGTCATTATTTCTAAAAATTATTCCACTATAATCATACTTATTTCAAAAAACTCATTTTACTCTAATTATATATGTTTGTAAAGGTGATATAAATATTGTAAAAACAGTTTTCCTCTCAAATTCACTGAGATAGTCTTGTATATCCTTGGTCTCCAACTCATAACCTAAATCATATCATGATTATTAGGTTCAAATTTGGATTATAATTCTCGATGTTAAATTTCATTTCATAAGGAACTTCTTGTACTAATTAATAATTCAACATAATCATTGATACTATAAATAGGACCATTCCTAAGAAACAACTGAATTATAAGGATTTGAAATGTTTATGCTTCACAATAATTAGAAAATCATCACATGAAATAACTTCAGAAACTATTTCATGAGTTATATCCCTATGAAAAGTACTTTATAATAAAGGATTATAATCAGTTTTGTAAATCAAAGCAGAGGATGTTGGTTTGGGTGGTTCGAAAATATAATAGTCTATTTCATCAGATATAATGTGCACATTTTCATCAATAGTGTATGAATTTTTATTAATAACTATATAATCCATAAAAGTAGTGTAATAACAAAAAAATATTCCTTCATCGGATTTGTGGAGAAATTTATATATGTTATCTTTCATATTCAAGATGACTACATTGCAACCAAATAGGTTGAAGTATGAATCATGGGTTTTCAACCTATACCATAAGGATGTTTATTAATAAATGGTCTAATTAAAACTCAATTTATAGTATAACATGTAGTATTTACCTATTAATCCAAAAAATGGGTAGAAATTGAGTATTCACTCAACATGGTTCTGGTTAGCTCAGGATGGATTCAACATCTTCTTTAATGTAAATTTGTTTGGAGGTGTTATATTTTTTAAAAATATGTGAACAATAAATTTCACATAATAAAAATTTTAAAAATCATAATTTATTAATTCTCCACCACGATCACTATGAATAGCTGACAAGGGATTGTTTTTGTGTTTTTTTCTTTTCCTACAAATGTCTTGATATAAAAATATCCTTCAAGATTATTTGTAATAAAATAAATACATGTGTATCTACTATAATAATCAAATATGAAATATACATAGTTTTTATCACTAATAATTACAATTTGGGTAGGACCAAATAATTCCATGTACACTTACTAAAAGCATCAGAATTTGAGACATAAAAAATTGATTTAAAACATGAATTATGATTCTTATAGTATTGAAAATTGTTTTAGACTTTTAAAGAATAAAATAAATGTTATGAAATATCCTTAACATGTAATTTTTTTAATCAAACAAGATTAATTTATTTGGTTATAATGTTCTAAAGTTGTATTCTAGAAAAGATATTGATCATTTATTTCACCAATGTAATGTTTTTTTGGGATCCCAATGTATTCTATGTTAAGAGAGAAATAATTGTCATGCCTATTTGTTGAAATAATAAATTCTTCCATAGAACTATGAAATAATATTTTATTATTACTAGTGTTCACAATTTTACCTCCATTAAAAAAATTATTTAATCTTATGAGTTTTTGGTTAAGTCATTTAATAAACCAAACATTTGAAAAAAAATATTTTCCATTAAGAAAAATATTGAACATAATGAAAATATATTATTGAGAGTTATCTCTGAAAGTTACTTTTCCACCATTAATTTTGAAAATATTATAGAATATTCATTATTTCCAGTTAGGTTTATAAAAAATCCACTATCCATATACCATATATTTTTTATTATTGTTTTAATTTGATTCTTGAAGACAAAATTATTTTTTTAGCACCCAACACTTCTTCAGTTTGATAATGTTAGAAAATACTATAGGAATCCACATTTGTTTAGAAAAATATAATTTTTTAATTCCTAGGGATTCATCCTTTTTAATGAATAATTTATTTTCTAATGACCATCAATTTGAATCATGGTTTAAATAATTGTAATTTTAAGAAACAAATAAATTTTTACAGAAAATTGGATTTTTATAAGTATAACCCATTCCAAAACCATTTCAATGTGGAATAACATGATTATAAATTTTATCAAAAAAATAATTTATAGTGGTTTTTTTTTGTAAATATTTTTGTATAATAGATATTTCGTATTTTAGTTCTTGATCTAAATCATTACCCACACTAGAATTAGTTTTATAGTTATGTTTATTTTGTAAAACATCTTTCTCTGAAAATAATTTCCCAATCATTAAAATTTTTCATTCTCAAAAATAGTCTCATCATGATCTTTTAAAAGGTATGATATTTCATTTTTAAAACATTAATTCTCAAATTATCTTTAGCATGTTTTCCTTAGAATTATAATTTTTTAAACAATAATAATAGTATTTTCAATTTTTTTTCAAAATGTGAAACATCGTCATAATAATGAATGAATTATCTTTTGGTGAAAAAATACATTCTTAGAAGAAATTGAATCCTTCTAATTTGGGTAATAAAAACATGACATCATATTATTAAGGTTCTCATCAGCTCACACCTTATCCATGAATGATTTTTTCTACATCATGATCATTGGCATAAAGACCTATGTTCCTCTAACTTGAACATTCATTATCCATCGAATTGTTTGAAAAATCATCTCCATTAGAACTCTATGTGTAAGTATCATTAATCACATAATTTCTATTTTATTAATAATACATATAACTATTCCTCCCTAAATTATATAATTTGATATCATTCCTCTTCATATTTGGAAAATCTAGTCTGATGTGTCCATCATTCAAAAATTCATAACAAGTAACTTAATATTTATTGTGAATTATTGCATTATTACCTCTCTTGAATTAGTATTGGAAATATTTCTTTCAAACTATTTTATTCAATAATCTAGCCGTATTCTCTAATTCATTTATAGAATTTTAGAGACACATGAATATTATTAAATAACATGTTTCTTCTTTTTTCATGACATAAATACTTTTTTAGAATATTGAACATTCTATGGTATGGAAGATATTGTAGAAAAGAAAACAAAACCCTTTTTTTCTCAACATCTCCATCCATTTTACTCTTTTACTATATAATGGTACAAAAAAGATCATCCTATTTTAGATAATTTATATTTATATTATCATAATCAATTTTTCTCTTAGATTCCTACTCATTGGTAATTATATCAATTATTGTCTTAAGATGTATATGATTATCATGACCTTTCTCACTAATAGATTGTAAATAATTAATAATGGACCTGAACCACTTGTAAATATTTGCAACATATTTAGTATGTGTTAATTTGAAGGATTGTTAGTATAATGTTAATATAGGTCTCAGAGTCTCATCCACATTAGATGTTCCAAAATTTGTGATCTCAACCATTTTCCAAATATTGTTAGTAGGTTGAAAAGAATAAATTCTACTATAAAGTATTATTTTCACAGAACATAAAAAATTATTTATTACAATTTAGTTAAATTTATATTTTCTCATTTAGGAGTAAAATAAGTGATATGCTTATCTATAAATTTATAATATCCAATGAACTTTACATATTAATTGACTCCTATGTTGATAACAAATGTTTTCATCCTAGCCCTGAATTACTAATAATCAGCACCATCAAAGATAGAAGGGTTTTTATATCCATGTTATCAATGGATGTAATATTTATTCCTACCATCTCTAAGATAACAGATTTTTTTTATTCAGAAATACAGTTTTTTATAAAATATGATTATAAACAAATTATAACAAAACATTAAACAAAATTGGAAAAGTAAAGATAGTAAAAACTCATATATTTTTTTGATATGTGGAATCTAGATTAGATACCAAATGTAGGTATCGATATTAGAAAACTCTTGACATGGATTTGATATTAACTAATGGATCTTAATATCTCTTATAAATTCAACACTTATAACAAGGGTTGGATTTTTGTTAAAAAAACAAATTTTAAAAGAATTAATCTAACCAACAGCAAAAATCAATTTATATATATTATAGGAAATGAACTTTAGTCCGATGAGAAATTTCACAGAATCAAAACCCATCTACAATAATGTTATATCAATATATCAGAATCAAAGTGAATATGATTTTTCATATTATAAGAATCGTAATCATGACAGATATGATTAATTCAAATATACTATTTTAATTGTTACAAGACTTAAATAGATATTAAAATTAGAATATAATGATAGATATGATTATTCATATTCTATAAATTGTGATGCATAAAAAATGTATAAAACATGTAAATAGTAGAATAAAAAAGAATGAATGGCTTTTTAGCAATTAGAGAAATTAACCTTTTAACCTCAAGCGAAAGGTAATCTCTAACCATGACTAAAGGTATGTAATAATTTATACAATACAAAAATTATAATATTATATACCAAGGAAATCATTCAATATATTGGTTGGAATGGATCTGCCTTCCTACCACGATATTCCCTTCATATAATGATTATTTTCTCAATATACAATGAACTTGAAGCACTCGATCTAGTTAAATAGATTCTCTATCTTTTTATCCTCAAAATACCTTAATATGAGTGATAAAATTCTCTATCTTCTAATCCTCAGAAGCATTCAATTGATGCAGAGATTTTACAATGTCAAAATTATAAAACAATGATTAATAAGACAACATGAAAATTATTTATTAATTGGAAAACTCTCCAAAATAAATTCACAGATTAAGAAAAAATTGTTCATAGTTATTATTGTTTTATTACATTAAGAGAGAATATAATCGAACAGCTCGAAACTCTTCAAATTACCTGGTATTTGTAGGCATCCATCCAATGGTAAAAAACTCTGATTTTTTTTCTACTAAATTATACACTTTGAACTTGAAATCGCATGAAAACCCTATGAAACAATACATTTGACGTCATATTAGTAACAACCAACACATTGTTTATGATTTTATTTTAAAATAGAATCATTTCTTCTATATTTAAATTATAAATAAAATTAGTTTTATTTTAGCCCTAAAAATTTTAATTATGATAATATTTATGATTTTTTTATGATTTTTTGTAGTATCAGTGTTAGTCCAATTGTTAAGACTTTGTAAGTATGAAAGACGAGATAGAAAGTATAACTTCAGTTTTGATAATAATGTTCCTAATGTCTAGCAGACATAATATAATTCTAATATTCATAATGAAAATTCATAAGTTTATATATGAAATACCTAAGAACCTATTCAGTGTATAGTAAATGGTATTGTTTTCCATAAAAACATAAAAAAACATATTGGTCATAAAAATTTATTAAAACATTTTTTAAGAAATATTTTTTTTTTTGATTTTAAAATAGAAGTAATGGAAATGTAAGAAGTATAACTTCTCACTCAACATGGGTTTCCCCAATGTGAAATATGGTCAACCAAAAAAACCGTGGTTGTTTTTTGTCAATCGTGGTTGTGTCAAATGGAAAAAAGAAGACCAACAGGGATCTACTATGTTGTGGTCCCATCCAACTGGACTTTTTTCTTAGAGGATTAATGGAGAAAATTTGTTCTTTGTTGACTACTGTGGATTAACACTGGGTGTTTTTAGTGATGTTCATAGTTGGTGGAATTGTTTGAAATTTTATAACGGGTTGAGGGTAGGGTATAGTCTTTGACGTTTCTGTTTAATTGAGGGGTTACTGATAGGTGCACAATGTCATTGTACACACTATGGTTCATATATTTTTTCTTCAAATTGTCATTGTGAAATTGTGGAAGAAATGATTTTCACATATTAATTTTTATGTTCAAGAGGCCATCATTTCTTCTTCTATTATGCATGAAAAATCATAGGGGTCTCCTCCCCCTATCCAATAAATCTACCATAGATTAAGGTTGATTTTTTATTCCATTATAATTTTGGTTAATGGTGTGATCTACTCCTTTTCTTCTATTTAATTACATAGTTTTTTCTTCTAGAATTTTTTCATCTTGGTAAGAGTTTTCCAATGATTTACATATAGCCTTGGTGAAAATAATATGATATTTTCGGGAATTCTCTTATGATACATGGAGGATATACTAATATATTAATTTAATTATTTTTCAGTATCATTATTTGGAAGCTATATCGATATAAGATGTTATTTGGTGTTTTCCTTTAAATATAATAATTTATGATATTATACGAGTGATGGTTTATAGAAGATTACCTAGGATAGTTTTGAGAGCATATAACGGATCTTCCATAGGAGTTTTATCATGATTTTTATGAAATGTGGTCTCTCAATGAGTTATTTAGTTATTATACAAAATTTATCTAAATTCAATCTAATTATAAATTTTTATATATGAATTTAAAAATTTATTATTATTGATATATATATATGTAAATAAATAAGGGTAGAGAGAGTTAATTTGATTCAATGGGATTCCCTTGGCTTGCATTATTTTAGCCCCCCCCTAACATTGGGTTGTACGTATTTTACTGTCCTCCTTGTTGCCTTCCTCATTTAAAAAAATATGATTTGGATGGATGGAATGAATCCTTTAGGATAGCAGAGATGAGAACGGAGTGAGTGTTCCTCCCCCCCACCACACATTTATGTGAGCCCCTCTTAGGGTATTCACATAGAATATTTATGATATTCTAGGGGAGAGGACTGGCCTTGTGTGGCTAGAGAAGGAAATGGTTTTAAGGTCATATCCGTTATGTAATTCTAACATGATGTATCGAATGAAGCCAATGATACCATGATATGGCAATAATGATGTTGAGGGTTACTATAACCTCCATGTGATAGGTGATGAAAAAAGATGTATGAGTGTGGTAAATGATCCATGGTGGCGTATCCTAGATATGATGACACCATAGGGCTATAATGGGTTTCCAATTAACTTTTTGACCCTACTAAAGATGTTTTTTTGATAGTGATTATTTATGAACTTCAGTGCATGACCTCAAAATTTTGGGATGGGTTTTCGAAAATTGAAGATTCCATTTTAATGTATTATATGATTTTATTCAGGTGGGATTCTATAACCACTAATATTTGTTTATACACATGTGGTTACTGAGATATTTTCCATCAATCCACCATTAGATTGCAATGTTAGATTTTATTACCTTGGACATGTTCTTTGGAATCACTAATATATGATATAGAGATCCATGATTTATATAATTCTTGCTTTTTAATTCCCTAAACATGATACTTCGATACAAATTTGTATAGTACATATTTCCTTGGACTTTTCACATGTTATTAGGGATAGGGGATGCAACCCACCCATGGGTCTTTTGGGTATGATCAAGAGGTCATATGACTTACTCTGAGGATTTAGCATTTAAGAATAATTCAACTTGATTTCATAATAATACATCCTCGGAATCATCCATGGAGAATATGTTGGATGGAATAGTTACATGACTTGCTCTATGGAAATAGAACACCCGTTAAAAAATGATTTAGTCAATATTACATTTTATGTTATAAATTAAATATTGAAAATCATAATTAATTTATATTTTTAAACTATTTATTATTTTATGTTTATGATAATATAACATTTATACCCATTAGATTACAAGATATTTATGGGAAAACATTGGTGGTTCACTACTATGTTTTATGTACTCTTTTCTCGAGTGGCGATGGCCGTTAGGTACCCAAGAAAAATCCCCCGATCAAAGGTTCAAGTTTAGATGATACCTAAAATAAAATAATATCATTGGGATTCATGGATAGTTTATATATAAGGATTATTCACATCCTAGAGATAGATGTACAACATGTAAGCATTTTATTTATTTATTTCATTTGTAATTTAATTTGGTTAATAAGTGATCAATATTTGTATAATGTCATAAACAAAAGTTAGTTTGATAGTCTAATTTCACATGTTCATTTTATAGATCATTGATATGGTTTCTCAAATATCTATAATATTTTTTTGTTATTGATTCATTTTGGTTATTTCTTCATTGATAATGTGCACTCTGATATGGGGGTATAATCTCCCTATGATAATACCATAGTCCCCCGGTACTAGTCAGTAGCCACTGGAATATTAGGCGACATGTCTGAGGTCACATTGAGACCTGGTCTAGTTATTATAGAGTCAACCAGTGTAGGTAAATTACAGCCATTATATTTCTATAACTATTTTTTGTTTTCCATTAATAAAATTATTAGGTATTATACATGTTTTTCCAATCATTAACTTATCCAGAGTATGATTTCCCTCCAGCAACTCTTCAATTGAAATATACATTATCAATAAAAGTATCTTTTTAATACATAAACACATTATATTATATATTGTTATAGAGATAATACCCTTTATATTACATGAAATAATAATAATTTTTTTCCAACATAGTGTCTATTTTGTTTTATAAAATCACATTACATATGATTAAAAATCACAAATCATCATTGAAATGAAAATAGGACACCATTCAATCTATGACTAATAATGTGTATTTACAAAAAAAATTAGGATATTTGGTTAGGTGGGAATATAAAATATTAATTAGCATATATTCAAATGTATATTATATGGTCTCATTTGATCATCATCAATTCATAAATTTTTAAAAAGGTTTGATCCCACCCTCAGATATAACAATAGATTTTGTTATTCCATGTAGATTACGCAGTAATGAATTACCATAATATCTAAAATGATAAAAAATTTCCCAAAACAAGTATTCAACATTATAATAAAATTAGAGAATCATAAAAAAATTTCCTGATTTTATAAACTCCTTCGAAATCTATTTAAAATTTAATATATTTGAAACCTATAAATCATAAGAAAAACATAACTATATCTATAAATTTCATCGACACTACTTATGAAGTACCAATATAAACATATTTATGTCACTATTTGTATGTATACATCAAAATGTAATAGATTCAATATCTAATTATTCCTAACAAATTTTAAATAAATTGTTATTTATTCATTTTGTTAAGAAAAATTATTCGAATTCAACAAAATTTTCATAATTAGATGAAAAAAATAAACTTATCTTGTAATTAACTTTATACATTTCCCTTTTTGATTCCTAAGGAGATAATGTTAATAATTAGTGATGTCATAATTAACCAATTTACTAGTATTATGAATTTTATAGCCTCTATTATCCTCATATTTAGCATAAAATCCCTACAACATATTAAAAATTATATAAAATAATTAAATCATGTATAAAATGAAATCATTTCTCATAATCATGCTAGAAAAATATTTTTTATCAAAACATGATTATGAAATAAAAATTTGTTTATTATCATAACAACGTCATGGCTATAGGGATAATGATCTCATCAAAAATGAAGTATTAAATATCAATTGAAAACTTATATTGAATAATAATGTTACAAATATTCAACCATTATAAATAATTCATATTTTATGGATGCATTCCTATTTTGGAGAATGTGGTTATCAACATAAATCTGTGATATAATCAAATTTCCAATACTCATGAGTGCGAATAATTGAATTTGATATGTTCAAAATTTAAATATATATGATTAAATTTCATCATTTTTTGAATAAATTCATTTATTGGATATTTATGTATTAATTTATAGTCCTGCGAGATAAAAATATCAAAATGATATTCCAGATGCAGACTACTCTCTATAAAAAGGATAATATTGGTTAGTTTTCATGTTTTAAATCATCTCAATAAAAGGGAATTTTATAATTATACTCAAAATAAAATTATGACCCCATATATAATAATATTTAGTGGACTAAGATTCATATTCTTCTTAATATTGAGTATCTTTGTATTATCCACCGAAATTTACAAATTTTGGAAGCAAATCACGAAAATATTATAACATATGAAACATGGATTTTTAGATCAACATCTTATTGAACCATTAATTTTATGAATTATCTTAACTCCACTATATTAGGTACATATTCTATTTAAGGCCACCCAAATAAGAATATCCCTATGCTTACTGAATGATTTGTCTTAGGAGCCACTAAATAGTTCCCCAAGCCAATGGGTCACATGGAAATAAGGGAGCCTCCACTTATGCCAAATTATATTAACTAGCATCTAGGGAATATGGTGTGTATGCGAGGACACTATCCCTCACGTAGGATTGTAACATGGTGGTGTAAACATATTATTCAATAGAGGGATAATACATTAAATAATGGAATAATAGACAAAAGATAAGCATCCAAAAGACACCAATGGATTGAAATCCAGAAGTAGTCATATACAATAAAATAATAATTAAATTTATCTAAAAAACGGATATTCGTAAATAGAAATAGGGAATAAATTAAACAGATGTATCAAAAGAAAAAAATAGACAAAAATGGCTACTCCTAACTATGATGACGAACATAGCTTAGTACTATTCTTTAGTACTCATAAGAAATAAAAAGTTAAATCATTTCATAGTGGAAACATTCCCAGGTCCCAACCCGCATCCATGAAGTCATTCTGGTTACCTTATCATGGCCCGAATAGGGTGTGATATAACATTAAATAGGCCACCCCCAATGGTGTCCTCAATATGTTTAGTAAATTTAATATAAACTGAAACAAGGAAAAATATATGACATGTGTAAAAGTAATAAAGTAAATAGTCAGAAATGAAAATTTAATCCTTCCTAGCCAAACATGTCTCCATATAGACAAGAGTCAAGCTTCTATAAATAAGAGAAGCTAAAACGTATACATAAAAATGTGTGACACTGTCTAGTATAATAGTTGTATATTTATTCTTACACCATGGATATCCGAAAATCATTGAAGTAATATCCACAATGGATATTGCATGTAATCAAGTATATAAAATTCATTATGGTATGTGTGATGTAATTTAGTGTCAGACCATGATGGATCGAATCCAAGATACAGAAGAAAAAACAAAGAGCATATTTATGGAAAATCAGTAAGGACATCAGTGGAGTACATATAGAACATCAACAGAGAATGTCCATTGAAAGTTTAAGAAATCCATACAAAAGGGTTAGCAAGGCCTATCGAAGCCTATATAATCACGATCAAAAGAGTAAACATAACCAAGGAATCCATTACCATAATCATGATCAATGGAGCTGAAATTCCAATGACATCTAATGGAGTCAGGATCTAAGGAACTCATCAAAGGCATCCACTACCATTCACAATAAACCAATCCATTCATTAATCAAAATTCATGACTTCATCCAATACATTATTAATTTTTCTATTCAATAATTTAATCAATTAATACACATAAAATTCAAACATCATTGAGGCATACCCTTCTTCTAAATATTTATTTAGTTCTCATTCAACATAACAAAGATACCAAAATTAGCAGCGAGCTCAAAATAAACTAGTAGGGTGGTATAAATGGTTTAGTTATAAATAAAAACTCCACTTATGACTGGTTTGGGGATAAAAACCACTAATGAGCTCAAATATACAAATTTAAAACCTAAAAAAGTTCTATTTTTTATCAAAATGACTAGCTAATTTTTGAGGATATTATTGAATTCATAGCATTTTCACCAATGAGAACATGAATAATAAAACAAAAAAAATTAAAAAAAAGTTATAGAACACTTTTTTTAGCTCTATGGTATATATCAAATCCAATATCAACCACTGATTTGGTCAAGACTGTGGAAAAAATGAATAATAGATTAAAATACTTGAAATATGGGATATTAGATTGTATCAAAATAAAATGAATCAAATTTCATATATAGAATTAGAAAAAAATATTATAATAATTATAAATAATATTTACCAAAATCCAAGGGTCTATTCAGTGGAAATATGAGGAAAAATGGAATTAGGAAATAAGAAACATTAATCGTGAAATGCTAAATTCCCCTCAAAATTCTAGGTTGCACGGTTTGGTCACATTGTTGGAAAATGTGTTTTCCAAATGAGATCCCTTATTTTTATAAAGGGGGAACTCACATGGTTCATGAAAATTGTTGAAAAATATTTCTTGAACAATGATTCATGCCTAAAATAATATTATCATAGCTACCTATAAGGGGGTGTAGATTTGGGTTTATGGTTAGCATGAACTGTGCACCCTTCTCTTCTATCGGTACAACCAAACCCGTGCATGAAACCCTTTCTACATGATTTACCTCAAACTGTGTAGCCCTGTACAGAGTCTTAGAACACCTCACATGGTTTTATCAGACCATGTTTATTGGTTTTGTTTTTTTCAACTAACAGTGTGGCCCTACTACGTTTTCCCCAAAATAATCCCTCTTCGCTCCAAAAAAACCATGGACACTCCCAAAACCCTTTTCATCTTATTATACACACAAACTTGTTACAAAACAATGATTTATACATAGATTAAAAATATCTACACCCAAAATAGAATCATGGGATCTTACAATATCCCACCAAAAATAAATCCATCCCTAAATTTCCCATCAATATGTTGTCATGAATTACCTAAGAATAACTATGAAAAGTGATCACCAATGTCAACCTCTCACTCCCAATTTATTTTTGTACACAGATTTTCTTATATTTCACCAATTCTAGAGGAAATGAGAGGCCACAAAATTCCATTGGGATCCTGTCAACAATGTGAATAGGACACTCCTCGAAGGACACTCCTACATGTATCTCCACCTCATCCGAGTGTAGAGTGTAAGATGGGTCTGAATGATAATAGAGAAGCTAAGGTACATCGAAGATTTTTTTCATGTCTTGGTACCTACGAGGTAACTAAAACCAATAGGTTGTTGGCCATACTCTCTCTATAATCTCAAATGGATAATATATCACATTGAAAGTTTACATTGTCTCCTAATATGTCTATGTAGTACCCTCCGTGAGATATGTAAAAAAATCCTGATTCCAAAACTCAAACTCCAAAATTAAATAAAAAAAGCAGAATTATATTTTTTGTCTTGACTATGAATCATCCATCTATATTCCAATATATTATAGTTCCTCTTCAGGATCCTAAATGGGACTTAGTTCGAGAAGAACTGCCTCTCTAGCCACTAACATGAAAAAAGTTTATCACCATTACCTACAATACAAATAGTCCTCAGTTTCCATTTCTATAGTCTCATGATAAATATTATTTTATGAAAACTCAGATAGTGTTATATGCCCCTCCCATCTGCACATGATGTCAATGACACATTTCTTATGCTTTTCTTAGAGCACATAAACCATGTTATCTGTCTAACCATAAGTCTGAAGGAGGCATTTTTTGCTCAGAAGTACCTATATAACCAATTACCTCTATGAACATATTCAAATTCTAGTTGTAAATAGGGAATACCTATCTGATTCCAGGGTCAAATAAAACCCCATAGAGGTGAAAAATTTCACATTAATACATTCTCCCAATCTCATCTACTGAGAAGTTATCCTTGATCAGCAAGAAATGAGAGTCCTTTGAGATCCTATCTAAAAAACCTATACTATATAACCACCTCAACGTGACATTGAAATCCATTTCACAAATCTATATGTAGCTTCTTCTCATTTTTCACATTAAAATATTTAACTAGTATAAAAGCTTAGTTTTTAACAGGTGTTCTGCCTTCAACATCTGAATGGTGGAACTCCACATGAAAAAACTAACTACCTCAAATTTCATACTAAAACACCAATACTAACGATGCAAGTGATGATACATATTGTAAATTTTGATATGTAATTCCCAATATGAGTTATCAGAATCTCTTATTATCTCATTTTAATTGTATTCTGGAACCCAAATACGACCATGAAAATGATAATTTTCATCCTCACCCACATTCAAACTAGGAGATGAGTCCCACTTACCACACTCTACCACAGGAATAGTCCTTCAATATCTAACAACTATATCCTCCTTAGTATATCCAAAATAGTGGAGGTCACTACTAAGGATTAGATAAAGGTATTTCCCTAGCCATCATCCATAACCGCATTAATTTCAGAGACTATATTCATAATCTTCTAGTCACTAATGGATTCTCGAACAACCTATATCTATGTTTTCTTACTCAGTTCATGAGAAACTAAATATCCTTTTCTAGGCATATATTCAGGCTTGATTTTAAAAATTTGTATGTACTCCACCCACATATGCTTCCTCAAATTGATGTCATATTGTGTAAATACATACGTGAAACTTTAATGGTCCATGTAAACCAAAAAATGATATCAAAGTAAGTAATTCTGGAAATAGTGTGAGGCATGCACCAAAATGACCAACTCGAGAACATGCATCAGGTAGTTCGTATAATGTTCCATCAACTAATGAGACCTTTTTCCTTGTATTTATCCACCTATATCAGAACTACACCAACCCTAATACACAATGCATCACAATATACAGTATATGTTGTACCCAGTTTCAAACGAATTGGGACTAACTCTGAAGTCATTCTCACTTTCAACTGCTAAAATTCTCTCTCAATAGTATATTACAAAAAAAATCACTCCCCTCTTAATGAATCCCATAAGAAACCATTATATGTATGATAATTCTTATATATAATGACATCAATAATCAGGATTCCCTATGAAACTCCATATATCGATGTCGTTCTTTGGATTCTCCCAATCAAATATAGATCTCACCATCCATGGATCAACTAATACTCTTGTCTCTAAGATAATATGACCCTAGAGGTAAATCTTATCAATAAATAAGTGGAACATTGTGAGTTATCATACAACTATTCATCTCTTTGTGTACTTCAAAAAATCTCATTATTATTATCATGGTTGTGTCGACTGTGAGAATACACCATGATATCATTCAAGAATACCAACACAATGTTCTGCATATAAGTATGGAAAGTTCTGTTCATCATCTTCATGAAAACTTATTGTACATTCATGAGAATCTATAAAATAACTAGATAATGATATTGACCATACCTACAATGATAATTTATATGATGAATATCTCGTTCTCGAACATATACCTTGTCATATGCACATCGTAGGTCATTCATTAAGGGTTCCCTGATACATTTTATTCCAAAAAAACCAGAAAACTACACATAAATGTAATGGGTTTTAGAATAGATTTTTCATCCAAGTCCTCTCGCAGCCTCTTGATCCCATAAAAGTACACAGTAGCCATTCTATAAGGAGGAAAGGATACCAATGGATCCCATGGATGTTTCTCAATAGGGGACTCCACATCTCTCTCAAGAGGTAAACTAAAAAAATTATATGGGAGAATGACCCTGAAACAATCAACTAGTAGAGGAAAATTTTCTTAACACGATCCTTGATCATCCATATATAAAATATTTTTCTAGGATTTCATCCTACCAACCCAGTGATGCTAGGGTAAAACTCACCATTCATGGACATCTCAATCACCTTTGTGAATAAATCCCCGACCTTTAGCGATGTGAATGTCACCCTTCAGTGATAATAATCAACATGTCTCGATAAGAAATTGTCTAGTCTATTCCAAGTTTGATTTATACCGATGTAATCGTAAGGGAATAAATATCTCATATGAAGTGACACCAACAAATCTAAAGGTGACAGTCCCTATACTATTGTAATCCCTCTCTTCAAAACCCAATGAAGTATCCAAGGTTATGATTCCATCATCAAATTGAAAAATGAGCCCAAGGAACTCCAATACATGAACAACTATGAAAATATATAAAGAACCAATATAAAAAAGGGTTGATTATAATGTAGAGGGTACTAATATCATACCTACCATCATATATATATATATATATTAAAATTCTACTCCTCTTGTGTAGGATATATAGAATATATATGTCCTGAATAGTGGCCGTATGAAACAACCTCACTACCTAAAGAACTCACTCATTGTTGTATACGTACAAATGGTTCCTAGCTACCACAACCATGACCACAAACATGTCCTAGAGGATCAGAACTATTATATCTCTTAGACTGATGTAAATATGTAAATCCCGCTCTGATCTGATAGTTGGAGTAGATCTGATTCGATAGACTACTTGGGGGAAGCTTCTATGACGATTCTATGTATGATGAATCCTCCCAAATTCTAGGCACTTGACTGTGTCTATATCACATACATTTATCATATTTCATAGACTCCCACACTAATGGGAAATAATGAACTACCAGTACAGATAGTGTGTGTTGTATTACCTTTATTAAAAACATCGAAACAACACATCCTGCAAACTATCCCTGAACCACTAGGTATAGAGGATGAACATTCATGCTCTGTGCCCCTAGCTTCCCTCATGTTCCATTCAATAATAGGATCCAGATTCACTATCTCTGTTATAGTATCCAGACAAAATATTTTTACTAGTGATCAAATAGTATGCATGATACCTTCCACAAAGAATCATGAAAATGATGGACCATCATCAAGATTATTTGGTGAAAAGCATTATAGCTCTTTAAATCTTGTCAAATACTTCATAGTCATGTTATGGATGCATAAACTCACCAGTCCATCATGGTATTAGTGTCTTATAAAATTATAAATCATTAAAATTTGAATGTATATACCTATATACCATATCTTAGAGTTTGTTGGATGTGTTCAAAATATCCCACTAGTGCATATCTTCTCCATAAACAATGTTTGTAATGGGACTCATTCTCCTCTCAATATGTGTCTCTTGATCCTCAATGATAAAAAAATGTAGTTTCAATCCATAGATAAGTAGTTTGTGGACTGAATTCTTCCAAAAACATGATAGCATCCTATACCTAGAACACACGTGTTAGCTCTACCAATGACGAGGAAGGCTGTGAGGATCCCTCTATAGTATGCTTGTATCACAGGACACTATTATGGAATTATTCCTTATAACCCATATCTTGTACTACTACTAGTGCCTCAGCCGAATCTGTTGAGGATATAATTGTAGTACATGGCCCACCACCTCCATAGCATGGCCACCACCACCCTCCTGGCGTGTGACAGGAGGTTTTCATTATGGCATGTGTTTACAATTCCAAATAAATACATTAGAGAAGAATTTGATAACAACACCATCATAGATAAAAAATATTATAGGCCAAAGCCTTCCTATAAACAGGTCATACCCTTAAGATCACCTGATTTACAAAACATTATTGTTAGAAATGAGAAGGTTTTAACCAAGAAATTAAGTTACCTAAAAAATAACATCTTCTTATTATAATAATTATAGTTCCATGATATATTCATTTTTAATACAAGAACACTGACCTTACACTTATTTGATAAATATAAAATATTCATTATCATAGGAGTTGAATAAATTTACCATTTTTTACTTTAGCAATTCATAAATATTTGATCATCTATATAATCATAAATTCATAGTTTTAATAAAAATATAACTATTAATTTTATTTAGTACAAATAAATATGACAAAGGATGGGTATAGAACGATTCCTTGTGTCATGACCCAGCCTGAGCTAGGGATCAAGCCACAACATACCCAGGACCACCTCCATAGGACAGGGGTGGAGATAATCACCGATGACATGGCTAAAACAGGGATGTAATTTCCTAAGTACTAATATACACACACACACACCCATAGACATATATTTAAATGTAATGTGGAGAGGGATAAAAAGTTAAAGAAGAGAAAAATAATAGGGAACAACCACACATTATAAACCCTCTAGATAGTACAAGAGTACGATAGTAAAAACTGAATTATACTAGGGAACAATATATGCCACATCATAAATATGTCCCATCATGAAAAAATTGGGAATCTAGACTATTGAGATAGCCCAAATCAAGATCTCCAAGCTACAACAACTTTACAATGTCCAATGTACCATGTATCCTTATCCTTCACTGGAGTCACTACCGACCTATCTATCATCAAAATAAGAAAAAAAACATGCACGTAAAGCCCATGTTTGGGTGAGTATATACAAACATAGTAGGAATCCCCAAATGTTAAATAGGGAGAAGTATGAGATAGAATATGAAAAATTGAAAATATGGGAATGATATAGTGAAACCAAAAAACCGAACCCAAACCAAGATGGAATGTAAACTTGTATGAACACAAGGGGCTCAACAAAGTGAATTGATGAACTGCACAACGTCCTATACACTTATAGATGGATAGCATGCCCATTATAACATGAGAAAATATACAGAAAAATAACATTTCATATACCATGCATCATTTTCTCCAATGGAAGGAGAGTAAAAAAAACACAAGGTGTGGATACAGAAGAATATATATATTATATGTCAAAATAATACAAAATGAGATTTTAAAGGGATCTCTATATCATAAATTAGTACAAGAAGAAGCGTATCAATTAGTTACAAAATTCTCATAATGATTCCCAATATCTAATGCATCTGCCCAAAATTAGCAATGCAAGTCATGCCATGCCTCATCAATGTGTCACACATTTGAGGTAAATAATCTCAAAGTAGTGGAATGATTCTCTAGTACATCAAGGGTGTTCCAATATTTATGTAACCATAGATCTCTCACGACCATGCTGATGGGGGTTCCACTCTAGTGTCATTATTACACATTCACTATACTGATAGGTGGGGTCCACTCAATAAAGTAGAGGACCTACACCCATTTCAATTTGGGGGGTCCACTATAAAGGAAGAGGAATCACACCCAATGATGATTTGGGTCGTACACTAAATAAGGATGAAAACCAATGTCCATGCCGATGGAATATCGACTGTAATTTTTATTAAATGAATATAGAATCATTTTAATGATAAAAAAACTAATTTCTACCAAAACTAGGATTTAAAGGATCAGTGACTTGAGTGAATTTCTAATATACATAAAAAATATGATTTGTTTTTATTTATTCTATAGATTTATATTCATTACATTCTCATTAATATAATTAATCACTTGAGGATATATATTAATGAAAGGGGTACTCTGATATCCCATTAAGAGGATAAATAAGAAAATATATCCACATAATGTCGATGAAAATAATAATAGTAATCATCATAATATAATAATATTATAATCATCATAATGATGACATGAAAAATTATATAAAGTAATGCATTGTCATAATTAATTAAAAACAAACATCAGATCTTATTTATAAAACACCACACATTTTGGTGATCAAAGCTCGCTTCATGTTCACGCATAACATATGTTCATAATCATAACCCCATCATTGTGATCGAAGCTAGAATCATGATCATTAATATTTCACATTATATCATGACATACATCACATTACCCAATGAATTAGATAACATTATAATATTGGATCCACCTATCCCATAATAAAATTTATATAATCATTAATACCACAAAGAATGTATAAAAATATTTTATATAAAATAACCAATAGAATGGACAAGGGTTTTATTAGAATTTCATTAATAATAGATTCGTTAATAAAAAATTTTGTTTCCAAAATAAATATTGAATAACATACTTTGTATAAGAATCATCAATCTTGACTGAATAAGAAAAAATATAAAGATAAGTAAAATATTTGTTATTTAGAATGATGTGTTTTTTTGAAAAAATAATTGTACTTATCAAAAAATCAGATTAAAAAACGTATTTTCTTTAAATTATAAGGTATATAAATAACTATATTTTACTATTTTTGAATAACATCCACAATTAAATATTCCATGAAATCAGAATATCCCAAAGGAAAGAAATTGTGTTCGAGAATAACCTTACATCAATTCTAGCTTAATTTCATCCTTTTTGTGCCTCCTAAATAATAACTTTTGTATTCAAAACTAAACAAGAAATTAATTATAATAATTTTATAAAATCATTTATCACTTATTGTAATTTCTATATGTTTATGAATTCCTGTTGATTATATTGAACCGTTTTGATAACCTATTTAACTAAAAAAATCCATTTTTTGGAAAGTTTTTCTATTCGAATAAATTTAATTTACAAATTATTATAATTAATTATAGGAAATTAGATTTCACTTAATTACATATTTATATCTTATATGAATTTCATAATTTCAATCCATGAATGTTTTTATATTAATTTTCTGGGAAATGTCTTTATAGGTGGTTAACCAACTATTAATGAGGCATTGTCAAAATGTCGGGAAAGGGATGTTTGACATTAATATTTTTCATAAATATGATAATTACATAAGGATTAAATCAGTAATATAATTTTCAATTACTTATAATTAATTTTTTAGTATATGGTTTTTAATTTGAGAGGGTTAAATGAAGATTGAGATGAATAAAAGTGGTAAGAGTAAACAAAGTCTAACTCTCTCCACGATGTAGTGTCTCTTGTATGACACTCTATCTCTATGGCGATTGGAGTTTTTTTTATCTAGAACATCCCTAAGTAATGTAATGGGATTCATAGGTAATATTTGGTTTGATATTGGGATTTATAATTGATAGGAGTAGTGGTTTATCTATTGAATGGAGAGGGGTTATTTATACTTGAGGTGAATAGTGTTATTTGAATAAAATATTATATCAAAGGAAAAAAATCTCAATGTATCAAATTTGACATAATAAATAATATATTAATATAATATAATTATTTTAAGACTTTTAAATATCCTTTATAATTTGACTTAATTATTTTACTAAAAAGGAAAGTGGAATGAAAGAAGACTAGTGAATTTAAAGAATAACTTTTGACTTTAGGTTTTAGAAAGTTCTTTTTAGTATTGGAGATTGATTTTATATTATTTTAGTGAAAAATAATAAATAAAATACACCACTAACAAAACTAATGGTCCAGAAAGTATTATCTCACTATAACATCATAAATGATTTATTTTTAATTACACTAGTAATGTGAAAAACAATATTTTTACGATTCTCACGAAAATTGATGTATTTCAAGAAAATACCCAAAAAAGCACAATTGAATAATTCAGACTCTATGATTTAAAAAAATGAAATAAATTTTGTCAAAATTAATTTATTAAATTTTTAATTTTAATCTTAAATATTAGAGTCATAATTTTTTTAAATCAAAATACATTGAAATACATTTTATTAAACAAGTTGTCATAACTTTTTTGAGTTTTTAATCATGATATTTATTTTCATGGAATTATAAAAGTAATATTTTATGAAAATAATCATAATAAATATTATTTACATTAAAATTTAATGTTTTTATGTAAAATTACATTTCTAACCTTTAGGTTACTATTCTCAACAGTCAGGATAATATTTTCAACAGGAAGGTTACTATTCTAATGGTCACTTTACATTATATAAATAGTAAACCCTTTGTCAAATTTCACATCATCATCATTAATATGAAACTCATGTAGCTTCCCTTCCATTTCCTCATTCAACTTCTTTCAATAATCAAGATACCTTCTCTATTCCTCCCTAAAATTTTATTTGGTAGATATTTGGTTTGTCATTTGATAAAAGTAGTATGTATTACCATACTCTATGATTTCCAAATTTATCGTTTTCATATCCACGATGAAATGATCTATCTCAATTCACATCATGGATTGATTAGTAGATTAGTTTCTACTAAGATCATCAACTACCATGTTATCCTTCCCATTATGATAGTGAATAAAGATATCATAGTTATTGATTAGCTCGAATAATTTATTTTAATGTATATTGAGATCCTTTTATGTGAATATATACTTTAGGATCCTATGATTGGAATATATGAAACACATTTAACAATAGATATTGTTCTATAAAATCTTTTGAATGAAGATTTTAGATACTAACTCCAGTTCATGATATGGGTAGTTTTTCTCATGGATTGTCGATCGTCGGGATACATTGGCAATAACTTTATCATTATGTATGAGCAAAAAATCCATGCACTTATTTTAATAAAAGTTTTATATTACCAAACATTCTCAACATGTTGGTAGTGTGAGTAAAAGTTCGTTAAATATAATCTTAATGTGATCCTTAATATTTACACACATTTTTTTCATCCAAAAATACATTACCCCTTTCTGTGTGAACATAGTTAGTAGTCTAGATAATCATGAGAAATTTCTCCAAAAATCTATATAATACCCAGAAATTCCAAGAAAACTACATATTTCTATGAAACTACTGGGTATGGGCTATTTATCAAATTCCCATATCTTTGAAGTGTCCAAAACAATTCTCTCACTAGATCAACTGCCCAAAAAATGAGACTCATTGTATCCATATTTCATATTTATGAATATATATTACATTTTTCCATCCATTATGTTACCAGAACAATCCATACATTCACTTCATATTCTTACTTCTTCTTGACGTATATAAGAAATGCATCGATATAATCTACTAATTGTTTTTGAGGTAGACTCTAAATAATATATTCATCAAATCCTTAATGATTTCATAAAAATTAAAAATTATGGAGGGCATTAATATGAGTGTATAGTTTCCATATATTTTACAAAAATAATTCCTATGAATATATTTCTTCTTCACATTTATTTGATGACATCCAGAATGAATATCCTCCTTAGAGATGTTATGAGATCCTCTTAGTTGATTGAACAAGTTATAAATACATGGAGGAGGATACATGTTCTTTAATGTGATCCTGTTGAGCTCATATTTTTTGACACACAACCACATTATTCCCTTATTCTTATTGAAAAGAATCATTGGTGTACCACAACGTGATGCACTATGGAATCAGAACCCTTTGTCAAATTTCACTTGTAGTAGATTTTTGAAATGTTCTTGTTCGATTAGGGCTATCCTGTAAGGGACTATTGACATAAGTGTTGTTTCAGGTAATATATTTATTGAGAACTCTTCCTTATGGAATGGGGAAGTCTAGTAAACTATTCAGGAAATACATTATTGTATTCCTATACTATAGTAATTTCACCATGGTTTATACCTTCCTTTGACTAAATCATTTGTGTGAGGTATGATTCTTCATATGGAATCAACACCCACAATATTGGGGGATATTCCAAAGGAGAATCATGTCGTTATTTGAATTATAGTGGATTATGATATTGTTTTAAATATGAAATGATATTTCATTTTCCCAATTGATGATGTGTACAGTATATAATGAGATAAAATCAATGAATAGTATTCCATTTAGTTCTACCAAGGGATGTATTACGAGGTCTGTTGGTAGAATTTTCCCCCATATTCCAATGATCGAAGATTCTAGCACTTTGGTTGCAATGATTTCACCACTATGTGTTTTTACAAATATCTATACCTCAATGTATCTTGGATATGATTCAATAGTTCTAGAAAAATTGTAGGATATACTGGGAAGACTATAACCAAAATTAAATGTCACTTTTTTCTATTATTGAGTGAATAGTATGTGTAACTTGTATGACATTGTTATGTTTCTCCATATATATAGTAAAGATTGAATAATATTTCCCTATTTGATTTGGATTTGGTGTCCACTGATGGTGATAACCCTCAAATACTATAGGCTTAGTGAATTGGATTTCAAATTTCCATTTATCCGTAAAATTGAAGCATTGAACCAAGGGTGGTGGATTTAGAAGTTCCCCCCATTCCACTATCCTATTGACAATATTTTTCATGTCTATAAGACATTCATTAGCATGGTTTCCTTCTCTCCCACACTTGAATCATTTCCCATTCTCACTGAGGGAATTATCATGATTCTTATTCCCACATTTTTGAAATGTGGGTAGTCTTATACACTTACCCCCATTGTAATTTTACCTACCATATTGATACTCCATTATTACCTACTTATCTCTATAACCATGAGATAATTCTATGAACTTCATCTCTACTTTTAGATCACATCAAACTACCACTTTATAAATTCGAACATCTCGGATTTCTAGGACCTTTTGATAGTGTGGGTATAAACCACTAAATAATCTATCTATTTTTTGTCATTGTTAATAAAAAGATACAAGGAATATCTTGAAATATTTGCAAATATTTCCTCAAAAACCATGGAATATTCGCTATCCTTTTTCTTAAGCTCTACAACTTCTCTCATCATATTTGTTTGAAGTGTTCATGTAAAATAATTGGTATGAATTATTTTCCTTAATGTATTTCCACTCCATGTCTTATATTTCATAATTCTTTCTTTATATTATTTACCAATACACACCATTGATCAGCTTCTCTATCTAAATGATAACCTGATAGAGTCACAGTCTCTTTCCCGTAATAATGGATCACATAAAATATATTCTCTATTGAATTAACCGACTATTTCAAAACATGTGGATCAGAAGATCCACTAAATGACAATGGTTTTTGTCACGTAAGGAATCAATGATATGTTGATCAACCTTTAGTGGTGAAAAATATTCTAGATAATTCAGTTTAATATTCGTTGCTAGAGATAGGTGGGTTGGCATCTCAATAATGTTATAAAATCCAACTCCCATAGCATTGGTAATGTCATTCAGAAAATCATTTCATTATACCTCATAAGGGATGTTGGACTCATTTCCCAAGGATATCAACTTGTTTTTAAATTATAAATGTTTTAAAAAAACTCAACTAAAAAAACATAAATAATTTATTATTTTCGACACTTAACTCAAATGGAATATCTTATGGGATTCCTATGTTTCATATTTTTCTAAAACTTGTAATCTTGGATATTTTCATGTACATAAACTTTTCATAATGAGTTTTAATAATGATACATAATCATAATTATAAAAATAAAAAACATCTATTGGAAACAAACTATAGAAACCCTAATTTTTATGACATTACTATTACATAATTGTTTAGATACACAACATAATAATGTACAAAACTAGGATACAATGGTTTAGTGTTTGGTAAATTTGGGAAATCATAACTATTAAAAATTAAAAATTAAAAATTATTTAGTTAATTATTATCATTTTTATTAGTGTCCCTTAAATTATCCTTAGTAAATGTTATCACCAAAGTATATACATCAATGAAAATGGTGATCTAAAACCCCAATAAGAGGATAAATTAGAACCAGTATCAATAGGACGTGGGTGAGAATAATCATCCTCCTCATAACATAAGAATAATTTCATCATCATAATCATGAGAGGAAATACTGGATAAAGGAATTTAATGTAGGAATGAATAAAAATGAAATATCATAACATAGTGTTCAAATACCACACATGGTTGTAAACAAATCTAGCATCATGTTCACACTTAATACATGTGAATAATCATAACATAATCATTGTTAAAAAATAATTGAATTATTTTCACACATTTTAAACATTATCTCGTGAGATACATAACATTATCAAGTGAATTGTAGTTCAATATAATGAGTTGGTGCACCCAGAATAATATAATATTTACATAAACAAGCATGACACAGAAAAAATATAATAATCTTTGTCAAAAACATCTCATTCAAATAAAATGGGATTCAGGAGAATTTAATGAAGCATAGAATAATAAAAACATTGGGGTTCCCAAAATAAAATGTGAATAACATACATGGTATTAGATTCATCAATCTTGAGTGTAGAAGAAACAAACCCAAATAATATAAAAGATGTGTTTTTTTAGAAGAGTTGTTTAGGAAAAATAATTTCATTTATCATTAAATCAAATTAGAAACATGTATATCCAAATAAAGGTTAGAATAAATAAATTATATTTTAATACTTTTAATGAAAATAAAAAAAATTATATGAAATATGAATAACCCAATGAAAATAAATTCGTTCGAGAATCCCCTTACCTTAATTCTCACTCAATGTAGTCTATTTTTCACCTCCTAAATAAAAAATAAGATTATTTAACACGGATATATAATTTATTTGAACTCATTTTATAATAATAATTTTCATTTATAATAATTTTATTATGATTATTAATTTATAGTGGTGAAATTCAAGTGTTTTGATATCATATTTTACTTAAAAATTCCCAGTTTTCCAATATATTTTCTATTTTATAAAATGTAGTATATATATTTTTATTAAAATTTATTGAAGCATAGAATACATAAATTTTATTATTTATATATTATATATAATTGAATCTATCCCTCCAAGAAGGTGGTTATATAATTTTTGTGTAAATATATCTATAGGTGGTTAATTGACCTTTAAAGGGACAATATCGAAATAGAGGGAAATGGAAGTATAAAACATATGTTTGTCATAAAAATGATAAATGATGTAGGTTAAAAACATTAATATAATGCTAAATTATTTTATAATAAATGTTTTAGAGTATTTTTTTGAAAGTAATATGGTAAAAAGAAGAAAGAGAAGAAGAAAATAAGGAAGTATGAAAAGATACATACGCTCTCCTCGGTGTTTCTTCTCTTGTACGACACCATAAATCCGTTGATATTAGAGTTTTATTACTCCAGACCATCGCAATAAAATATAAAGGGATTGAGATGGAGGATTTGGGAAGATATTGGTCTTTGGAAATTATTATAGGAGTTGTGTTCCAAGGTAAGGGAGCGGAGTTATTTATACTTTAGGTGGAGGAGAATTTTAAGATTAAAATATTTAATAAAATATTTTATCCAAGGTAAAACAATTAAAAATGAAATTTTGAAATTTAGAATCATGTATTAATATACAATAATTTTTTTAAAGAATTTAAATTCCTTATATTATACTAATTCATCAGTTTATAAAAATATGATTATTGAAAGAATGAAAGATTATTTATTTAACGGAAAACTATTGACTCTATGGTTTTGAATGTATTTTTTTTGGAAAGAAATTGTATTATATTTGGATAAAAAATTAATGGAATTAAATATTCCATGGATAAAAATATATTTCTATAATAAATTAGGATATCATTAAATCATGAATTATTTAATTTTAGTTACACCAATTTAGTATAAAACCAGTACTTTTACTATTCACCTAAAAATTGATGTATTTTATACAATTATCAAAAACTTTCCCTTGAATAATTTTAATTATATGATTTCAAAAATGATATTAACATCTTCCAAAATAATTTCTTAAATAGGTAATTTCATTTTAAATATATAAATAATAAATTTTTATATAAAATACATTAAAATACTGTTTATCAAAAATGTATTTATATTTTATTTATATTTTTAATCATGATTATTATTTTTCTAAACAATAAAAATTATATTTATTGAAATAAATATTGATAAATATTATATTTACTAACATTTATTTTTTGGATTTAAAATTACTATTCCAATGTTCAAGTTAATATTCTAAATTGTCACGTTACTATTCCCAACAGTCATTTTACTATTAAAATGGGCACATTAACTCCAATAAATACTAATCTAATAAATTAATTAATATTAAAATCAATTAATCTAATGGTTTTATATTTCTATAATGTTTTTTAATATTATTTATATTTATTATAGTGTTTGTTGTGGAGGTGTTGATTATATTAGATTGTTGTGATCCATATTTTCCCATTTTATTTTTTCTATTTTATATTTTTTTCTAGTATTAATGTTTGGAATTTTAATTGGTTTCTTTACTAATTAACATAACTGTATTTAATAGTGAAACAAAGTATTTGTTGTTTTATCTATATTTTGTATGTATAATAAAATACAACATGCATTTATTCAGGAGAAAAGTTTTACTAAAAACATTGGGTAATTAAATATGGGGGGTTCCACTCTAAAAATCCAGGACCCATGCCCAAGTGTGACCCGGGTGTTCCAATGTAGTCATCAATAACTTTCCCCCTATCTGATAGAGCTTTCCACGTGGAATTATAGTACTTGTTGGGTATTATAAATGGGGATTCCACACTGGTCATCGAGGACTCTCACCATAGTTCATTAGGGTCTTCCCCTTAGAAGGAAGTCATAGGGGACCCGCACCAATTCTGATGGGGTTCCACTCTATTAATCAAGGTCATATTCCCATGCTGATGGGTATTCTATATGGAAGGATCCATTGGTGATATTTAATGATAACTACCATCTTTTTTCATTTCCTACACATGCGACATGCCCAAAACATTTCACATCAAATCATGTAATCCATCGTCAACAGAATCATCAAATTCGTTGTGAGAAAATAAACATGATAGTCTACTTGCATGAAAAAATATGATTTGAAATAAATAAGATAAAGAAGTGTGAAGTTTCTTTAAAAGGAAAAAAGGGGTACATGGAATGTGAGGGTACCCACATGAGGTGTGGTCCCTCTCTACCTCTGATCTATGTTTCTTTCCATCACACAGCTCCCAACCCATGTAGTAGTACAAACCATGCATATCCACTACAAGGTGTGTCTAAAAAATGTGGTACCATGCAATGTCCTACTTCATATTTTTAAGTACTGACCTCGTGTCCATCTACATTAGTAAATATCATGCTACTTTACATGAGTTGTATCCCATCTGACCTAGTCGTGTTTGTATACGTTAGTTCAAGACTATGTGCATGATCATATACTTCCACATAGGTTCCCACCCCTATGATCCAACACATGGTTTGCCAATATGGGTAAGGGGTACACAGAATGTAGGAGGGATATGCGAATTTCTATCCTTAATATTTCAAAAAACATTTTTCCCTCACTTATTTGGTTACATGTCGTGTGTTCATCCTTTTACACATAGTGTAGTCAGGATTTTCCTTAAATATTAGTTCTGATTTCCTCACTATGATTCAAAAATCATTACTTCTAATCCATCTTCGGTTATACTTGGGAATAGTGTATATAGACTAGATATATCATTTTTTGGAACCAACTTCTAGAAAAAAATATGCTAGTGGTCCTTTGTGGTTTCTTCATTCAACTTGTATGCATTGCACTTCACCGCACATTCCATCAATAATGATTTGTTTACCAATTAAAAAAACAACAATCCCAATCTCACAAATAGCCTAGATCTATTATTAATTCATCAATCAAATACTCACACGTGATTTTATCATTATTTTTTGGGTCCGATTGGCTTGGTACTACCCATTAATTTTGAACAATGAACATGGGGTCCAACTGATGATGAAAGTGATGAAAATTGGGAGTAAGGAACCAAAAAAATGTTTAACCGTCTGTGGAAATGTGTTCCTGGCCAACGATCATGGACAATGATTCTAGGGTAAGATAAAAATTCAAAACAAAATTTAATCCGGTTAATAAGTTCATATTAAGGCCAAAATTGGTGTATATTGATAGAAGGGATCTATATCTTCAAAAAGGTTAATCAGTAAATGAATAAACAAAACATTTTCATGCCATAACACGATATTGGATCATTATTCATCAATGAATTTGTCAACCAATTTCCAAAAAAATTCGTTGTGTTTTATTTATCCTGATTTACTATAATTCGACATTTTATCCTCACCAGATGTGTATAACCAATATATGAGGAAGAGGAGTTATGGAATTCTCTCGGTGTTAATGAATCAATCCATGGGAAATTTTCCATGCTAGTTTTCTTATAAAAAATTTATTATAGGTTAACTAAATTATTTAATAAATTAAATTAATTAATTAATCGACTAAAAATATCACCAATTAGTGATGGGAAAAAATTCCCTGAACTAACATATTTTACATCATGCCAATCATAAAAACCATGTTAATGACTCCAAATTTTTCTCATATTTCTGATACGAGTTTAAGTTTATTTTTTATCCAATTTAATTTGAGATGTTGGGTGCTTGCAATATAAAATTTACTTAATATTGTTATAATATAAATTCTGGGCACACCAGGCCTTGGAATTGCATGTCGACCCAGTTACTAACTCATGAAATATATGTAAAAAATTTCAAATTATTATAAGGAAAAAATGACTCTACACCTGGATATTCAATTTGTATCCATCTCTTAGATTCTATTAATTTAACACATAAATTTTCCTTGAAACATTCTAAGTAAAATATTCCATATTGACCTCCACGTAATATTAAAAAACAGATAAAATAATTGATGTGAAATATTTTGTCACAATATATCTTTTTCATCACTCACAAAGAATTCAATGAATATTTTGAAATAATCGCATTTAATTTCTCTCAAATATTTACGTTGAATCATCAAATAAAACATTAGAAAATTATTTTTATTTATAGAAAAAAACATCATTTCCAATTATCATTGATAGGTATCTACGAGATAATTATATTATCATGATAATTATTCTAATAAGGATACCATTATGAAAATAATCATATAAATACATTAAATAATATTAAATTATTATAATTCTTGTGACTTTTCCAAATGATTATATCGAAAAAAAATTCATAAGAGTAAATTACTGCTATGAAATTTCTAAATAACTCTTATAAAATATTCGAATTACTCTGGTAAATTTTTAGTGATTTATATTAAATCCTTCAATGAATCATAAAAATATATTGAATAAATTATATGAAATGATCAGATTAGTATTACATTCCACAACATCCCCTGGAATTTTTTCAATTTTCCTTCAGTATCTCAGAATATGGCTCTTTCAGGTCAGGTTAATCATGTATAGAAATTTATCATCAACTCTTATAAAATCAACATTTTTTAAACTATATATTCTATTTAAAATTACATACCCATGATAGTAAGCTTAAATTTATGTTTATCAAGAAAACATCATGACACAATGAAATTTTCAATATCTTCTATGATTAATTTTTATGCAAGGTATAGAGGACTCTAATGAAGGAATATGTTTTATGTTATTATTATATATAAGAAACTCCAAATTAAAATAAACACTCCTAAAGAACATCTCAAAACTGTTAAACTATCCCGGAGTCATATAAAAATATTTCAATATCATATAATACATCTTAAATAACATCTAATGATTTACATAAATGGTTCCCAAAAATAAATACACTTAAATAATGAAATCGGTTTCTTCAAATACTTGATTTTTGTTTTTTCTACTATAAATACACACCCCATGAATTGGGAAATAATAGCTTTCATCAATGATAAAAATCCTAAAACAAGCATTTTTAATTATGAAATATTTTTGAGAGTATAACAACACATGTCGGTATGAAATTTTCCAAAATGTGACATAGATAATATCTAGATCAATCCACAAAGGTATCAAATAATTCATACCTCATTTATAATAACCATGGAAAAAAATTTAAAGATATATATTTACATACAGTTATATAATATCATCTTATAAGAGTTCTATTTCACTTCTATCCCCTATTAAAAATAGTGTCCTAATAATTTTGAGGGAACATCCCACACAACCTCAAGTTACAGGAGACATAGAAAATTTTGTTTTTAGTGAAAATTTTAGAAATCATTAACTATTAATGGATTTTGTAACCACATTAGTAATATTATACATTATAGAGAAATAATATGACATAATATAAAAATTATACACATAAAAATTGATTAAATGATATTTAATATTAATATTTTTTGATCTATAATAATGGAAAATATTCTTGGAAAATAAATAAGTGTTTGTTTATCACAAATAATACTTATTGGTTTCCAAACTTCTCTCTTAAATTATTCCAACTATAATTTCACCTATAGTATTTTGTAAAAGAATTTTTTGGAGTTTTATATTTAGTCTCAACTATAATTAGAATGAAAGAATTTTACTTATTTCTATTCCACCTCACATTGTTTCAACATAAAATGAATTCTCCACATGATGTTAATTTTATATCATTATTATCATCAGCTAAAATTTCATTAGTTCAAACATCAATATTCATATATTCAGTTTTTTAAATGAATGAAGAATTCATGGTTAATTTGATATTTTTTGGAGTTTTTTTTCATATTTCACGTGTGACACATTTTGATCACATTGATATCTTTTATAGAGAGTAATAACATATATAATATTGACTCTAGATGCTACAAGATAATGTAAATTACACATGATAATCTAGAATTCAATCAATTTTATGGTTTTTTATACTTCAACATAACTCAATCTCATTCAAACTATTATGGTAATTAATATTCCCAAAAAATATAACAAGATAAATCTCTTCAACAATTCTTTGCAATTTCTTTCTTTAATTATGAATATTTAGGTATTTATCAATAGAACATATATTCATATAAATATTCTAATATCACCCAAAATTAACATTTTTATGTGTGTCTTCATCTCCATTTCAAATTCCTCATATAAATATTCCTTTTCACCTAAAATCATATATCATCCAACTATATTTTGATAATAAGAATACCCATAATTATATTTTTCATAGAAAGGTTATTTTAATCTATTCCACAATAAAAGTTCATGTTCTTTAGGAAACTATGTCATTAATATTTCTATATTATTTAAGGTTTTTAGAAAAAATAATATTCATATATTAATCAATAAACTAGGCTTCCATATTTATAAACTATAAATACATTTGGTTTCATAATAAAGATATCTTATTATGAGACTCAATTAAAAAATGCATATTTTTCACCAATATGATAATAATTTTTTTTTTGTGTTGAAATGGCCCGAAACATTCTAAGTGATTCAAGTATAAAAACTACTGAAACAATATCCTCAATTTATATTCCTTTAACATGAGAATAGCCATTTCATAACATTTTTACTTACAAATTTAATCCAAACATATCTCATTTTGTTTATATCTTAATATCCACTTACAACATATTATATTTTCCATTCAGTTATTTAAATAAATTTTCAAGTGGAATTATTCACAACATGATAAATCTCTCCCATTGTAGATTTATTCATTTATTTATAGTCAGAAATCTCGAAAATTATTTTTAACACAATCAATGAATAGGGAGTAACTTTATTTCCTATTCATAATTCTAGTCTCCAGAAGAGTACCCTCAATTCCATAGAAAATTTTGGTTCCAACATAATTTTGTAATTACTAATGTTCCAATTTCTTTTTCCATGTAGATTATTCCTCATAACTAATTTTACCAGAGTTAATAATAATCAAAAAAAATTCCATTATATCTTCATCATCATTAATTCCTCTAAAAATATATACACCATACAGTTATTTGATTTCAAAATTTGATTTATTTGTCTTCCCCAATGTGAGTTTAATTTCACTTATCAGAACATCAAATAATCCACCAACTATTATTTACTTTTATTCATTAATATGTATTCTCTTTCATTAGATTGATTTACGATTATGGTCCCTTATTTATCCTTCTCATTGAATATTCCAATATTTTTATTTTTGATTTTATTTTAACATGGACATCCAAAAACATTGAAATACTTCACTATATAATTTATCTTATAAAAACTCTTATATACTATTATAATGATATTTTTTTCAGTAATAATCTATTGATAATGATACAAAAATACAAACTAATTCCCTCTTAAATTTTTTTGAGAGATTTTGTTCGATATGAATATTTATCTCCATCAAAACCGAGATCCTTTTACTTATTTCTAAAACACTATATTTTATTGTATGATTAGTAAAACAATTATTCTTTATGGGATTATTTATGTGGTTGTATTCAAAAAAATTAAAGGTAAGTTCATTTTTATTGTCCATCCTTAAAAATTTGATGTAGACTCCCTGATCTCTCTCAACTAGTCTTCATTTTTTAAAGGCTTATTTTAGTACTAATTTCTTTATCATACTAATAAAATTGGTCATATTAATAAAATCATAAATAAATTTCATAATTTAAATAACACATATGGGATACTTATTTCTCATATACCAAAATATGTAAAAAAATTATCTCAAGATTCCTAGTGAACTTAATATTCGCACTTTTGTGAGTTCCATTAAACTTCCACTTATGATGGCATAAGACTAGATTAAAATAAATAATTCATTAATTCCATGATGTAGATAAAACATATCCCAATAGTTTTAAAAAACCATGGACTGAAATAATTAGTGTATTATAGATTAGATATGTCGACATCTTATTTTATAATTGCTTCAAAAAGTACTCCAGGAAAAAATACCTTAGTATTATTTTCATCAAACATGGTATGATATAGTCATCATAAAAACCTGGTGAATGAAAAATAAGAAATAAATGTTCTCATATTATTATTATGTAATAATTTATCCAAATACATTTGATCATAACCATGAATGAGAAAATGTAGTGGAGATTAATATCTAATAAAAGGACCATTAGTCCAATAAGAAAAATACTAAAACATAATAGAGAAACATAAGACCATAAAAATAAAATTTTAGAATCATAAAATATATTCCATGACTCAAAATATATCTTAATAATAATATACCCTAAACTAATTTCATAAGAATTACGAATATTTAAAAAATATGAATTAACAAGAGAACATGGAATATCATGACTGTGAAATATATCATTTAAAAATAGTGTAACAATTTAAAAAAAATCTTAACATGTGGAAATGGCATAATAATTTTTAATATATCAAGAGAAAACTCATCATACCCAAGCCTATGTGAAAAACACATTATGTCCATGCCTGAAAACATGTACATTCTCATTAGGCATAAGCCTCAATGAAAAAATAATTTTTCCCCTCCTTACCATATCAAGATATATACACCGAAACAAATGAATTAGAGGTTAATATAGGCCATCACCCATAATAATACTTCCATATTTGTGCCACTTAAATTTTTCCAACAACATATCTAAAAGATCCCATTTAAAATAATGGATTTCTTTAAGCATTAAAACACCCCAAAACATAAACATAATAGATCATTAAATATGAAAAATAAATATTTGAAATTTATTCATATCATAATAATTTATAAAAGGTGATAAAAACATCACTTCATGAGATATTATCCTTGAAGGGAAAATAAAATTGAAAATGAAACTGTTTTCATAAAAACCTTTAATGCTTTCTATAAGATATTATGTGAAAATTACATTTTTTTAAGAAGGTAGAGAGATAACATTTGAAAAAAATATTAAAAATATTTATAAATAGTGGATTCATTGAAAGAAAGAAATTCAATCTAATAAATCTTAAATGAAAAATAATGTAAAGGAAAACATTTATTAGGCATTTTATACTGCTTGGAAGGAATCCTAATGTTAGAGAAAATTATAATGTCAATCCTTTCATAAAATAGTTAAAGGAAAGTATTAATAAAATAAAATAAAATACATATATGGATTTTTTTAAATAAATGAATTTATGTTGGAAAAATTTGGAAATGGAATAAAAATATACCTTGTTAAGATTGAGAGTTATTATTACCATTGTTATTCTTTTATTTTTGAAATAATTTTATATTATAAGTGGTTTTTGATGATGATTGGTAATTTACCTATAAAAATATTGGAAAATAATATATATAAAAAATGAATTAATATGGTAAAATATATTGTGATGAAAATATTAATGTAATAAATATTGGGTCCAAAAGACTCATAAATTTAGTGAATGAAACCTTTATTATGAATAACCACATAGTAGATCACATTCTATCCTCCTATAAGAAATATAAATATATAAAATAAATATTTTTTAATAAAATACATATTTATTTCATTTTACATACTTCACTTGTAAAAAAAGAGAGAATATATTAGTTGTTTAAGGTCTATATTTAACATCGGGTGTTAGAAATTTTTCAATGATTTGTTATCATTTTATATTGTTGAAAATGTTACAAATTTGTTGGATTTAATATTATAATAAACCAAATATTTTACATACTATTATGGATATTTTATATTTATTTTTATTATTTTTATCTCATTTAATAACTATTTTATATTTTTTTCTAAAATTTAATTTGTCTCATTTTATTTCTGTAATTTTACGAATGAAATATTATATTTTAAGTATATTTTAAAAAATATATAACCTTTATGGAAATATAAATCTATAATAAGATTCCTATTAAATTATATTAATATTAGTATTATGGTTTCCATATTCATCTATGATATAGTTTTATAGCATAGTTTAATTTGGTGGTTAGGCTGACAAAAAATTGAACACACAGTAATTAATGGGTTGTTGTGGTTATGAAATTTATTTATTTTGGAATAATATAACAATTATACTATAATAATGATATTATTTAGATATATTTAATCTTTTTAACAATTTATTTCACATATTATAAAAATAAAAAATATATTTATAACAAATGAAAAATGATATTTTGTGAAGGCGTTAGTTTGGTAAGGCCATGATCAACGTTCTTTTATTATTATAAGTTGATCATGAATGTCACGACCCGTCCTTGGGTCCCGTGCCCTGACTACCCCAATCCCGCCTTCCATAGGCCAGGGGCTGGCGACTAGTACCAAGGGGTAAAACCCGGTAAAATAAGGGAATGCATTGCCTTTGTAAAGTAAACAAACACCACAGAGCAAGAAAGAAGTAGAAGTAAACACTAAGTAAAAACTGGGTACAACAGTAAGTGCGGAAAAGTAAATGGGCTAGTATAAAAACCCAAACTGAAAGTAAAGTACAACTGGAAAGGAAGAACAATAACTAAAAAGTAGAGCCACAGCGTCGAGACGTCCCCTGGATGTCCCACCTGAAGGGTGGGTACAAATAGCCTCTACTGCTCCTCGGGTCCAGCCGACCGCTCCGAGTACGTCCCGCCTAGTGGTCCACCTCCAGGTACCATCCTGCTCCGCAAGCCACAACCATGATCAGCTCTGTCCGTTGTCTGCAACCAACACAACGTTGTGTGGGCATAACCCGTGCATGGGGGAGTATAAGCTACTCAGTAGGGACCCCGAGACCCCCGAAGGTCTCCCAGAATCCACAAAGGATAATCCACAAACGAAAGATACAATCACGAAATAACATTCGACACTGCTTATGTATATGCCCATACATATACCTAAGTCATCAATTCCAGTACGCTCCAACATCCGAGCCCATGCACAACCCAGTCCAAATAGAAAAGCAAAACATAAATCCACACAGGATAGCACAACACAATCCACATAGCAAAGCAAAACAAGGTTCAACTCACACAGGTATAATTCTTCGTAAGACAATAGAGATGATCAAATATTGTCACTGATTTATTTTAGCCGTCGGATCCACAAATGATTGATGGGTACTAACCCCCACAAAGACCCACATAGGATCAGACCCCCATAGGATCTGTAGGCGCTGGCCCACACAGGACCACTGAGCGCTGACCCACACAGGATCGGTAGCACTGATCCACGTAGGATCCATGAGTGCTATAGTCGTCGTCGTCGAATCCACTGAGGATCTCTGATAATAATTTGTCACGACCCGTCCTTGGGGCCCGTGCTATGACTACCCCAAGCCCGCCTTCCATAGTCCAGGGGCTGGTGACTGAAACCAAGGTGTAAAACCCGGTAAAAAAGGGAAGGCATTGCCTTTGTAATGTAAACAAAACACCACAGAGCAAGAAAGCAGTAGAAGTAAACACTAAGTAAAAACTGGGTACAATAGTAAGTGCGGAAAAGTAAATGGGATAGTATATAAACCCAAACTAAAATTAAAGTACAACTGTAAAGGAAAAACAGCAATTGAAAAGTAGAGCTGCAGCGTCGAGCCGTCCACTAGAAGTCCCACCTGAAGGGTGGGTTCAGATAGCCTCTACTGCTCCCTGGGTCCAGCCAACTGCTCTGAGTACATCCCGCCCAGTGGTCCACCACCAGGTACCATCCTGCTCTACAAGCCTCAACCACGATCAGCGCTGTCCGTCGTCTGCAACCAACACAATGTAGTGCGGGCATAGCCCGTGCAGGGGTGAGTATAAGATACTTAGTAGGGACCCCGAGACCCTCGAAAGTCTCCCAGAATCCACAAAGGATAATCCACAATGTAAGGATAAAATCACGAAGTAACACTCGACACTGCTTAGGTATATGCCCATATATATACCTAAGTCATCAATTCCAGTACGCTCCAACATCTGAGCCCATGTACAACCCAATCCAAATAGAAAAGAAAAACAAAAATCCACACAGGATAGCACAACACAATCCACATAGCAGAGCAAAACAGGGTTCATCTCACACAGGTATACTTCTTCATAAGACGATAGAGATGATCAGATATTGTCACTGATTCATTTAAGCCGTCAGACCCACAAATGATCGATAGGTACTAACCCCCGCAAAGACCCACACAGGATCAGACCCACATAGGATCTGTAGGCGCTGGCCCACACAGGACCACTGAGCGCTGACCCACACAGGATCGGTAGCACTGATCCATGTAGGATCAATGAGTGCTATAGTCGTCGTCGTCGAATCCAATGAGGATCTCTGATACCAATTTGTCACGACCCGTCCTCGGGGCCCGTGCTATGACTACCCCAAGCCGGCCTTCCATAGGCCAGGGGTTGGCGACTAGCACCAAGGTGTAAAACCCGGTAAAAAAGGGAAGGCATTGCCTTTGTAAAGTAAACAATTACCGCAGATCAAGAAAGCAGTAGAAGTAAACACTAAGTAAAAACTGGGTACAGTAGTAAGTGCGGAAAAGTAAATGGGCCAGTATACAAACCCAAACTAAAAGTAAAGTACAACTGTAAAGGAAAAACAGCAATTGAAAAGTAGAGCCACGGCGTCGAGCCGTCCACTAGGAGTCCCACCTGAAGGGTGGGTTCAGATAGCCTCTACTGCTCCCCGGGTCCAGCCAACCACTCCGAGTACATCCCACCCAGTGGTCCACCACCAGGTACCATCCTGCTCTGCAAGCCTCAACCACGATCAGCGCTGTCCGTCGTTTGCAACCAACCCAACGTAGTGCGGGCATAGCCCGTGTAGGGGTGAGTATAAGCTACTTAGTAGGGACCCCGAGACCCCCTAAGGTCTCCCAGAATCCACAAAGGATAATCCACAATGGAAAGATACAATCAATAAGTAACATTCGACACTACTTAGGTATATGCTCATACATATACCTATGTAATCAATTCCCGTACGATCTAACTTCTG
This sequence comes from Viscum album, assembly GCA_963277665.1. NCBI lineage: Eukaryota > Viridiplantae > Streptophyta > Magnoliopsida > Santalales > Viscaceae > Viscum > Viscum album. The sequence goes on along the minus strand of OY728160.1, from coordinate 850,699,230 downwards.
AGCCCATGTAAAACCCAGTCCACACAGGATAGAAAAACGTAAATCCACATAGGGTAGCACAACACAATCCACATAGGAAAGAAAAATAGGGTTCTGCACACATAAGATTACTTCTTCGTAAGACTATAGAGATGATCAGATATTTCCACTGATTCACATAATGCTAACGACGATCCTCTTCTTCCGCGATGACCCTCTTCTTCCGCGGCGGTTAATTCCGCGACGAACGCTCGTTCGACGACAACGTTGAGGTAGGGGTTTAATTTTGTGATTTCTTCCGTTGTTATCTTCCCTTCCTTGAACCGCCTGTTATCGCATTAACGGGAGGAGGTTGGACCGCACAAACATGGCCGACAATCCTCCACTTTTTGGTTGTTGATTTTTGATGCGGCAAGCAACGCAACGTGGTGCCGAAGAACCGCACAGACATTGTAAAAAGGGAGAGCGGAGAAGCGTGGAACCGTCGCACCGCGCAGTTGGAAGCAATAAATCCACGGTGCCGTCGCGTCGTGCCGTAGAAGATGAACAAAGGACGCGGCGCTGTCTCGCCATGCCGGAGGACTTCAGAAGCACCGCGGCTGGAGAGGGGCTGTGGCGGACGGGCGCGGTGCCGTCACGTCGTGCCAGACGAACCAAGGCCACGGCTAGTTCCAGGTCGCGGCGATGCAGGGGAACCGGTGGCCGGTACCGGGCCGCCGGCGTCGGAGCGAGGGGACCGGTGTTTCCAGTCCTGTGGTGGAAGAAGCCGGCCAACCGGAGCGGGCCGGCCAGACCGTGGAAGAACCGAGGGTCCAAGATCCTCGGCTGGACGGACGTGAGCAGCCCCATAAAGGGTCTGTGGTTGCTGCACGCTGGGGCAGCCCCCCCTGCACCCGAAACGGCTCGGTCGTTCGGCCAAGCCCCTGGCCACCGCGCCGCGCGCCGGGCCGGCTGCCCTGGCCGGTCCTCGAGACCGGGCCGCGCCCAGTCGGGCCGGGCCGCGCCCAGGCCGGGGCGGGCCGCGCCAGCCGGGCCAGGCTGCGCCCAAGCGGGCCAAACCCGGACCTGGGTCGGGTCGACCCGGTTCGGCCCAACCCTGGGGGTATCGGGTCGGGTCGGACTGGGCTCAAACCCCCTATTACCGAACATTTTTCGGTATGTTGCCCATAATAGGAGCTACGAGCCTCCGATCGATGCACCGTCAGTTGCGATGCGATCCTTGGATCGAGGCGGTCATTTCAGTATATCACACTGAAGGTTTCATAATACTTTGGGTTCGGCCGGGTTGGTTCGTACACGAAACCAACCGAGCCCTCGGAGCAGAAACGCTCATAACATGAGCTCCGGACGTCCGAATGACGTGTCATTGACTTTGTTGGATTTCTCTTAGTGAAAAGGATCTTTTGGATTACTCTGATCGAGGTTTGGACGCAGTTGGAGTATGGTCGGGTTGGTTTTGACTTAAAAACCAACCGGGCCCCTGGGACGAAAAGGCCAATAACTCTCAGACCGGGTGTCTGATTGACGTGTCGTTTGTGACGTTGAGTTCCTGTTGACGATACAGAACTTTTGGATACATCAACTCTGGACTATGTTTCAGTTGATGTATCAGCCTCTCGGCTCGTCGAGCGGACCCTCCCGAACGAGCTTGCTATGTGCGGAAACCCCCAGAGCTGGTTGCGACTGTGACGACGACTGTACAGAGATCCTCAGTGGATTCGACGGCGACGACTACAGTACTCAGCGGTCCTACGTGGATCAGTGCTACCGATCCTGTGTGGGTCCAATCCTGTGTGGGTCAGCGCTCAGCGGTCCTGTGTGGGCCAGCGCCTACCGATCCTGTATGGGTCTGATCCTATGTGGGTCTTTGTGGCGGTTAGTACCTATCGATCCTTTGTGGGTCTGACGACTTAGATGAATCAGTGGCAATATCTAATCATCTCTATCGTCTTACGAAGAAGTATACATGTGTGAGCTGAACCCTGTTTTTCTTTCCTATGTGGATTGTGTTGTGCTATCCTGTGTGGATTTACGTTTTGCTTTCCTATGTAGACTGGGTTGTACATGGGCTTAGAAGTTGGAGCGTACTGGAATTGATGACTTAGGTATATGTATGGGAATATACCTTTGTAGTGTTGAATGTTACTTCGTGATTGTATCTTTCCTTTGTGGATTATCCTTTGTGGATTCTGGGTGACCTTTGGGGGTCTTGGGGTCCCTAATTTTGGGATCATAATGTTTTTCTTGAAAGTGTCCATGTGAATGAAGTTATTTTGTAATCTTATAGAAACTAGTATCTTTATCTTATGAAATATAATTCTATGTCTAGAGAATTTTGTGTTGTTTCATGTAAATTTCTAATACCATGTGTAGAATTGAGAGGGTGTGAGTGAATTAAATTTGAATGTGATGAAAATGAAACTACAGTGTACACCAATTATTTGTCAAAATTAAATGACACCACTAATTGTATAATAATTAATGAAGTTAGAAATATGATTGTTCAAGATGGGATAATTTATTTAAATACTCAAAAATAAATTTAAACACCATTTTAAACATTTTTACATGTCATTTTCCATTTGTCTTTTATATTTTACCATTTTAATTTTTTTCAAATGTAACGAGTTTTTAAATATGGAATATATATTTTTATAAAATGAATCATAATCCTAATTTAATAATATGGGTGTTACAAATCTAAATTTATATTATATTTAAGCCAATTTTATTTTCTAAATTTGAGATAATTAATAACATATTTTAGATGTAGAATAACTATTTTTGTAGAATGTTTTTACCATTATATGTTCTTGATCTTATATAGAATTTGTTACCAATTAAATGGGTTCTAATATAACACCATATTAAGTGTTCTTCGATCATTTTTGGGTCGATTGTCTTTCTTGGCAATGACAGTTTCCTTGGGCAGTTCTGGTGGTCCAGAGATAATATTGACAACCTATGTTGAAAAAGAACCATGAAAAAGTAATGGATAGTCTTGAGGTGGTAATAAAGAAAATATACAAGGTTGTATCATTTTCTTTTGTTTTATAAATTATAGGGCCTCAATATTAGAAAATGGATAAATGTATTTTTTGGCAGAGCATGATCCACAAAAGATTGGAGATGGTGTGAAAAGATGTGTGCAAGTCATGTTTCAGTATTATAATATGAAAAAATGAAAATGAAATAAAGTGCATGAATGATTTGGAAAGGTGAGATAAATATGAGGTTGCACGAAAAGAACATGTGCGCCCAATGAGACATCAAATTGAGTTTTGAGTGAACATAAGGGATCTTGCCCGACACATTGAATCTTCTTCATGGGGTCGATGAATCCTATAAATAATAGGTGAACCCCTCATTCGACATAGATCAACACTTAGAGATAATCTATGCACTGAGTCATGTAATAATTTCATGATTTGGATGTTGCATGAACGAATTATAGTGCGTGAAAGCTAAGAATTTTGTACGTATGGTTTGAGTTGCGCATAAGGATGAAGTTTCATACAATAGGTGTTTCATGAAAAAAGTGGAATCTTGCATGCAAGCCATTAAATTCGAACATAATACACAGTAAGGGCTATTCTAAAGAGTTGGATTTTCATAGTACATTTGTGGTAATGTTGTATTAATTAGTTGATGAATGTAAGACATCAATAGAGAATCTACATATATTGTAGGATGAATTAATTATAGATAATGGTGGGAACTAAATGTCTATAAAAATTTAGTGGATCTTCTAGATAAGTGGTGAGCACACATCAGTTGAGAGAGTAGTGAGCTTTCATATTTTGATTTGTTTTAAACCTGGACGGATAGTGAGTCCACTCCAAACATTGTAAACAATAGTTCTCTTTTAGTGTATTTGGTACACTATAACAACATCGTTGTATGCTCCTTGGATTTATCCCAGTGATGGTGAAACATGTAAAATTGTTGTTTCTCATGTATGCTTTAATTTATGTTCATACCTTTCTTCGAGAAAGATAAAGAAGATAGTTTTGTTTAACTATGAATCAATATTACAAGGGACAATTATTTTAATCTATCATACCCTGATTCACCAACCTCTCATGGTATTTGACCTTTTGGAACAAAAAATAAAATTAAATCATTTTTTAAACTCTATATATACTAAAATCAATATCTATGAAAAAGTAACAATAAATAAGAAGTCATTACTTACAAGAGAAACTGAGCAATTACCACCTAAAATAGTGAAATTAAGGAAGGATTAAAAAAAAGGTAAAAATATATTATAATATGGTTATATAGCACATAATAAATATTGATATGCTTCTATAATAAGTTATTATAATTTATTAAAGCTAGTATATAGAAGTATAATTGATGTTCACCTGAAAAGAAACACATATTAAGGGATATTCATCTCACTTTTTACATCTATCATATGCATTCCATGTTAACCAATAACGTTTTTTGGGTAGTGTATATACTAACCATCTAGATATAATACATCATGACTCATCTATTCTTCATGATATTTTGTGTTTTAATTTTGATGTTTTCAACTTAGGGGAATTTATTTAATTGTTACGAAGTGGAAAAGAAATTTCCTAATACAATTTATTTTTGTTGAGTTATATTACTTAGTTGTTGCAATAATATTATAATATTATGTTATTAGTCACATTTAAAATATATTGTTGAATTTACACTTCCCTTTTTTGTATATATAGTTAATACGCAGAATCTAATCCTTAATTTATTCTCATTTCGATGTTATTATCTTTTCAAGGGAATAATTTAAAATATCCTCTTTTTGAGATTATATACACTTGAATGTCCTTCTAAGGAAGTTATATTTTCTTTGTATAATAATTTTTTTTTTATAATTAGTTTATTCATGTCCCATTTCAAATAATAATACAATTTTTTCACTTTTTTACATTATAAATTCTTGAGGAAGCATTTTTTGGTAAACTAGAATTCATTTTTATCTTTATCCATTAATCCGGTATTCTTCTAAAAACCTATTTTCTAAAAATGTTTTGAAAAATAATTTTTATCCAGAAAAACATGGGTTTGATGAAATATTTACTCTTTTTTTCATTTGGAAATGTGTTCAAAGGATTCTTCTTGTCATTTTCAATAAAAGGCACTTTTCTATCATTTTTTACATTTCCAATGGAATGTTCCTTTTATCTTAAATGAAATGTATATATTTACCAAGAATCATTTAATTGATTCTTCCTTTTCAATTGAAAATGATAATTTTAAAATAATTTTTTTAAAATTTAAATTCAAAGAAAATGTTTTTCAAAGAAATGGTTTTTCAAAATGTTAATAAAAATGATATTTTCCTGAAGAATATTGTTAAAAGTTTTTTCTATATTATTTATATTCATCCATACAAAAAAAATTATTTTTACTTCACTTTTGATATGTCTTATTTATACTATCCTCACGATTCATCTTGATGGGTCTTTATTGACATGGATAAGTATAGTATTGATATTTACTTCCTTGATTCAATTATTATGCACCCATGAAATATTCAAATTTTCCATGAAAATTTATCATTGAATTTCCAAAAATTATCCATATCATATATTATGGATATTAATGTTCACTCAACCATGTACCATTTTTCATAAAATGTCTAGTTTGAATGTTATTTGATCATTTGGGTAAATATTGATAAATGTTTATTCCTTATTCAATACTAATATTTGATATGGTGTTTTACTTATTTTGACCATTTGATAAAGAAAATTATAAGGTTCAATATGTATTCTAATACTGGGATGGTTGAACCTCAATGTTTGTTGGGGTATGTGGGGTGGGGAGGCCTATTTGTTGAGTCATTAGTTGATTCATGGTAGGGTGGGATGCATTAGGATGTCAATATTGTGTCAGGGAGGATATTGGAGATGAAAGAACATATTGAATGTTGGATTAACAATTATTATTGAAGATGGAATCTTGATTAATTTAGTGGTTTAGCTGACGAACATTTTTGTATTTATCAAAAATTCTTTACCTACTACATGCGGAATATGGGATTGGTTACATCACTTTATATAGATGTGAAGATATTTAGGGTATGACACACGATTTATCCTCCCATCTTCTCATGGTTAGATTATTGTACACTCTTTCTATAGGTGGTGAAGACTTAATAAGTACTTCTTATACCAACCATCTTGATCCCCTTATGTCTGGTAGCATAATTGTTTTCCCTAGAATACCTAGTAGTAACGATGTTAATGTTGTTAATAAATGAATAAATTTTTAACACATGGGGATGGTTATTGCAGGCATGCAATGCTGTGTTTATAATTTTAAGAAGCCATCGACTTTGAATTCTTATTAATGGAGGGAATATATCATTGTTTTATGGATAATATAATTTAATTTGGAAATTTTTATTAGTTATTTATTGGTCAATGAATTTATTCACATAAAGAAAAACTTATGGAAAGGAATAATTTTTTTATTTAGATCTTCAAATGGTTGTGTGCATATAGGATATCTGGTCATAGCAGTGGAAGCTAGCAGTGTGAGAGATGTTTTCTACAGTAGAGTCAGGAATTAGGTTTTGCCCACAATGTTGTTGTGAGATATATTATATCATGTACGTTTTATGTTTATATATTCTACTCCATATTGTCAGTTCATAAAACTGAACCCCCACAGATTCAGAACACTAGGGGTTTTGTTTTTTCCAACATCCCAGATTAAGGATAGAAAGAAGACTACCCCCTTTTTCCCTGATCTATTCTCTTGGTAGATACTGGTGATTTTATTAAAAGGGGTTAGTTTTCTTCATATATGTGTATAAAAGGATGTAATGGCTTCTATTTATTTCACAAAAACGGATTCTTCATATTTTTTCCTATGGAATTATATATGTATAATGTTTTATAGGATGCAGTGGATTGTGGCTTCCAATTCAGAGTATGGGCTGTGATGGTTTGACGTAGAATAACAAGTTTATTATACACGTTATGCGGATTATGGTGTATTCTGAGAACTATCTTTTAACTTTTGGTTACATGTAAGTTGTGGTATGTCGCATGAGGTGCATGTTGTGGTGCTTTACCCAGTGTCTATAGGACAATTCTTTAGGATAGAGATGATCATGACATGTGATGTCAGGGTGGGTCCAAAAACTAGTGTCTAAGTGCTAGTGGGTAGCCTTGATATTCATTACTATTTTATATTTTATTGTATGATATTTTTGGTGATTGTATCCATGGTGAGGTTGGAAAAAAAGTATACCTATTTTGGTGATGAGTTTGTTTGACTTGTTATTCACTATGAATTAGAATTATTTCTTTACCTTTTTAATGAGAGGTCCTATGGAGGATCCTAGTGAGTATAATATTATAATCAATTTACTTATATATAAATAATCCTCAGGTTTTTAGAGATCATTGTATATTAGGATGTTTACTACTAGATTAAGGTTTATTATCTATTATTTGGGATTCATGGTCCCAAGAGAATTTATTTTTATTGGGCACTATAAATTTTCCTTTTAGTAGTAGTAGTTCATGAATGAAATTACATATTCATTATTTTGTTTTATTTTATATTGGAGTTTGAGAAAGTTTTTTTGGATGTATATCATATCTCTCCCTTTCACATGTATTCTCTTAGAAGGTATTTCATCCCATATATTTGTTTACTACACCATTGATGACAGTCTCTAAAATCATTTCCTATTGGATTCGTGACTCGAGTGCCACTATCTCTCTTCTTCCTTTACATGACAAGAGGGGGTACACCTTGTGGGGAGGAGGACGTGATATAATGGTATTAGAGGCTTGGTTGTGGTATATGATAGACAGTAGTGTTATGAAAATTTTTGGATTCATGTTTTAGTAGGGAAATGATGTTAACTTTGTTAATAAAGAATATTAATCATGGAATACCAGATTTGACATTTGTATTTAGAACCCCTATGATATAATTCGTGGGCCAAAACGAATTCAACATAAACTCAATGTGGTGATACTGGTTTCATGGTAAAAAAATTGGAAAGGATCATTCATCATTTTTAATTGTTCCTACATTTCAATGGGTAGATCTTTTTATAAGTTAAAATAAAATCAATAAAAGAATACAATTAAACAATATTGAAGTATTCTATATTATAATATTACGATCTCTAACTATTTTTTATTTTCAGGCATGGTTCTAGGTCGACGTCCCCATTAGGATCACATAGAATATGTTCATCAAGTGGTACTAGAATATTTCTACTGATTATAAGTTTAGGACGATAACACTTGGAGGAGGACACTCTGAGAGTTTCAGTGCCCGAGTCTGCATAGGTATGGGGGATCTGTTCTAGATGCAGTCATGAAATAATGGTTGGAGGAGGTTAATATAGTCTTCATTATTATACATTTGTAGAAATATAAATAGGTGTCATTTGTGGTGATGATGTTGTGTGGGTAAATGAGGATGTGGTGGATCATGTTCATGATGATAAGAGGAGTCTAGAGTAACATGGGAGGAGTTCTACGACTAGTTCAGAGTTTAGTTTAATTATTTGACCAAGAAGGTGGATAGTTTCTAGGAGCTACATACCACTTGGTAGGGGAGATATAGTGTATGATAGTTTCAAATCCTTTTAAGGAACCCAATGTGATATTCATCATCCATTATTTCAGATGAGTAGGCCAAAGAGAGGCATTTTTATGAGGATTTGTATCCAAAGAACAGTGGAAAGGTCACACCATTTATGCTAGTACATATCTCAAGGTGATGGTGGGAGAAGTGGTCATTGAGATGATGTTATCCAAAACTGAATCGTTATGAGAGGGGAATCATCAGTATTCCTCATGAAGTAGATCTTTGTTTTTGGATTCCCAGTTTCCAGTTTGAAAGAGATTCAGATCAGCCTTGAGTGGGTCACATCCGTCAATATATCATTTCTCCAGGGAAATTGGATCTCAAAACTATGATAAGTGAACATATCAACGTTTTTATTATTTTGGAAATGGTCTTCAACATTGATACTTCCCAACCATTATGATTAGTGATCAGGTGCATGTAATTTCGCTCCAGGTTCCTACATTGCTGCAATTACTCCAGAGGCGGCGTCAATAGGATTCCCTAGTTTGGGATCAGCGGAGTGTAGTTGGAGCATGCAGAGGATATCCCCGATATGCTCATAGTCCTTAAATAGTTTAGTAAGGTTTTGGAGGTGGTCATCAATAAGGACATGGTGTTTTTTTGGATTAGGTTGTGGTCAGCATCATGCTTTAGCATTTTCTTCTCTAAGAGAGACAAATGTCATTCAAGGTACCCTTTTCCTATTTTCTAATTGGATGCATGCCATTTTTTGATACATGAGGGACACACTCATTCATATCACCTTCCCTTGTCCATGATTTGTCACATGAGGTAGAGATACTTCTATTTATCTTTGAGTGGACTACTCGAATTGTAATTCGATCTAACCTATTTGATGTATGTACAAATTGTGATCTAGTGCTAGGGAAAGACCTCTATTTGGGATATTTCCTATGATTATACATAAAACCATATGAAATAATTCTCAACATTGACTTGTTTTATTTAGTGTATACTGTCATGTATTTTTTTATGAGTATGGTTTTATTCTTCAATACTAGTGGATTGGTAGCAATACTTATTGGTTATAAAGACCCTAATATTTGACCGAGATATGTTCCTTCCTTGTCATCCTTTATGGAACTTGATATTGATTTTGTTGAAGTATCATTATTCTTCATTCTTTGGGTATTATAATTGTACCCTTATGTATTTCTAGAGTAGTTTTTAACATTATACCCTTGAAGATAGATCAATTTTGGGATCAATCTATTTCTATGTTGGTATCATATCTTGATGTCTCCATAAGGGATGACACCATATATGTTTTGAGAGTTGTGTATATAGATTGATGGTCTATTGTAGTTTGGTTTTGTTCAACCGAGTGTGCCACCATGGGGTGCACCAATTTTGTTGGTAAATAAGACTGATGAAGTTTTGTGATTTTGTTTTTATTGTTGTCACATGAAACAAGTGATAATGAAGAAACACTATCATCTTCGAAGGATTTATGATTATTAAATAAACTAAAGGTTGAATGTTGGTTGTCAAAGATCGAATTTTGATTAGGATATCATCATATGCATGTAATTGATGGGGATACCTCAATGACCGCATTCTTTTGTCCTCATGGGAATTATGAGTTATTTGTGATGTCATTCGGTGGGACAAAATCTCTAGATGTGATCATGAGGTTAAATAACGTTTTATTTCATGATTTCCTAGATAATTTCATGGTGGGTTCCATCAATAACATCCTTATGTACTCCATCTATTAGGAGGAGGATGAAGAGTTTCAATGACATCCTTATGGGTCTTGGAAGTTATGTCCCCATGTGTGTTACTATTCCACCCATGATCTTGAGTTGGCAGTGATATTGTTGTCCCTAAATTACTAGATAAATTAACTCATTAGGGAGAATTTTGTGATCTTCACTGATCATAAGTGCCTGAGTTATGATTCTTACCAACATGACTAAAACTTCTTCCAACATATGTGATTAGAGTTCATAAAGGATTAAGAATTTGATATTTCTTATACACCTAAAAGGGGGAATTACATGGCTGAAGCACTAATCCAGAAGACATGCTGTGAAGTAATGGTTTAATAATTTGACTTATGGATAGAAATGAATTAAATTTCAGTGTTGCACCTTGATATTAGGGATGTCGGGGGGAGAGGTTGTATTTTTTATATAACGATGTAGTCATATCAAGTAAAATAGATGAAGGAATCATGTTTGTTAATCTTGAGGTACACATCTCGAGAGACCGATTTGTTTATGGTGGGGACTTTAATGGATGGTCTAAGGATGAAAAACATTGAGTTTTTTCTTGGGAAGGCGTTTAATTCCATTAATAATGCATGACAAGTTTCTCAATGACTTCTTATAGTTATCCATTCATGGTGTATCCTAGAAGGAAAAAAATTTCATGAGTTTTGAGAGGTCAATCCTTGTGTCTAAGGTTGAATTATGAATTTGTAGAGTGTGTGGCTCGATATTTTGTCTGCTATAAAGTGAATGTCGTGAGATATGGTCTCGGCAATTTTCTCCAGCGGTTAGATTTTCCTCATTGGAAGTGGGATGAAATAACGATGGTCTTTATTTTTCATTTACATTGTTATCTGGGAGGATATGATTCTATATGGGTTTTATTTGATCATTAGACAATGTTGGACCACTTTTTAGAGATCAAGGTGTTGAGCTCAGTGGAGGTTTTATAGAGGAAGTATCTGGTGGAGGTGGTGAGACTCCACTGAGTCTTGAGGATGATATTTTTTTTTTCAAGATCATCATTTTACCTCAAGGGTGTAGAGAGGTATCCAACAAAATTATTGTTCTCATCTATTCCATATCACTACTTTTCTTCACCATGTGAATTTTCAGAAAAAGAAGACATTCTAGACATTTGAAGACATGTTTTACTTTTTTGTCTTGGATTTAGAGGTTCAAGGATGAGGCACCTACACTTGGTAGAGTTATCCAACAAAAATAGGTTCCACTCCATTATCTGTATAGATCCATTTGATGACTAGTATGAATAACTATTATTTTACCCTTTTTGTATGATTGGGGTTGGAGAGTATGCAACTCTTGAGCTAGATTTTATACATAATAAAACATATATGATTTTGGTTATTTGTGATTGGATGGAAGCAGTACAGGATCATCAGAAATCCTATGCTGATCATAGAAAGAGACCTTTGGTGTTCGAAAATGGGGATCATGTTTTCTTTTAGGTGACTCCTCAATTTGTGAAATTAAGGATTGATCATGGATTTAAGATTTCTTCCTTTTTTTCCATTCGAGGTGTTGTCTCATGTTGGAGGTGTATCATTTTAGGTAGAAATTCCCCCATTGATGAGTCGGATACATGATGTTTTTTATATGATGTAGCTTTGAATCTATCTTCATGATGAATTTTGCAATATATATTTGGTTAAGATAGAGGTTTATGACGATGTGACCTTCGAGGAACAGCTTGTAGAGTTCCCTGACCACCAAGAGAATGTGTTGTATGATCCTTCTATCCTCATGGTTCATATATTTTCATAGAAAAATGTTGTGGAAGAGAGTACCTAGGAATATAAGTGGTAGATACATGCTCAGTACCCCTGATTGTTTGATATTTAACTATTCTATTGTGACACTAATTGTTTTGGTCGTAGTACTTTTCATGTTTTTGAAATGGCTTTATCTAATTTCATGATGTGTCCTTCTTTATTTTGAGAGTTATATCCCCGAGAGAGTGTTTTTTTACTAGTTGTGGTTGATACATGGATTTTTGGTGTTCCCATTGTGTGGTATTGAGCTCTTTTGGTGAAAAAATCTGTGATTGGTATCTCATGGGGTGGTTGTTCGGATGACCCCTTTCTGTTTTGTCTCAGTGATGGTTTTGGATTATTGAGGAAGATAATGTTTGGAAATTTATCTAATGTATCAGTTCATATCCATGTGGATCAACCCCAATTATGCCCGGAACTGTGTGTATATCCTTTGTGGGGTAAAACATCTGTATGTGTCGGGTGTTTGGACATCTCACTTGTGAAAAAATAATGTTTTTTATGTAATTATTTTTAAAACAATTTTTTCAGTATTAAATAATTAATACCTCTCAAAAGGATCATCGTATGAGAAATCTAAGACCACCAATGAATTAGGAACTAGGAGTTTACTTGATTCTTGGGAATAAATTTTATTCACAATGGGTGTTTGATGCATTTTTATTTTTAAGTTAATAAATTATTTTTATTAATTTATTAATTAGTCCAAAATTAATTAAATTAAATGAAAAATTGTTTTTTCATTGATTCATCTTAAACAATGGTGCATGATTCAATTTTTAGATACAAGGTTTTTTAAAATCATAAATTTTACACCGTTTTGAACACTTTAAAACATGCAATGAATTAATGGGGAACAATTTAACATTTCTTCCATTATTAAATGGATGAAACAAATGATTATTTTGAAATATTAATTTTTAAAATGTTGGATGAGAATTAATAATAAATATTTTTATTTATTAATGAAATTATTTATTAATAAATTATTTAATTTAATGATATGTGAAATTTGGATATTGGGATTTTGATACCATGAATATTTAATTTTTACATTAATTATGAAATATAAAGAATCTTGATTTTATATAATTAATTATATAACTAAATTACGGATACTGCTGTTATGAATAGAATAATTAATCGGTGAATTAATTATGAGACTATGATGGTTTTATTTGGATAATTAGTAGTTAAAATTAATTAAAAATTTATTGAGATTATTGAATATGATTAATTAATTGTAGAATTAATTAATGGGAATGGTTAGGATTATGAAATTGTGATTTGGTATAATTAATGGTTGAATTAATTATGGAGAGTTGTAGTTTGATGAAATAGAATAATTATTTGAAAAAATAAGTTGTGTATTATTATTGTTCATCAATTGGGATAATTAATTACAGAATTAATTTTTGGAGATATTTATTATTATTATACCATTTGGGATGGAATTATTAATTGAAAAATTAATTGGGGTGGTTGAATTAATGGAGATAAAACAATTAAATGATGAAATAGTTAGTGATATTGAATTATTTGGTATCGAATTATTTAATTGATGAATTAATAAATTACTGTATTGTGATTAATTAGTTATTTTATTAGATAATGGGGTTAATTAATTGGTGAATGAATTAATATGAATAATGAATTTATTTATTTTTTGAATTAAAAAATTGTTTAACTAATTGGTGAATTAATAGATGAGTGGCGATGTGATTATTTAATTGATATATTAAATAAAAAGTCTAATTAATATCCAAATTAACTAATATGCACAATGTGATTTTTTAATTGATGAAATAAATAATGAAATTAATTAATTGGAGATATAATTAATTTGACTAAGGAGATTATATAATTTTTCAATTAAAAAATGAGATTAATTAATTGATGAATTAATTAATATATGTAATTTGATTATTTATTTATCGAATTAAAAAAATGGATAATTATTTTAAAAATTAATTAACATGTGTAAATTGATTATTTAATTGTTAAATTAAATAATAAGATTAATTAATTGATGAATTAATTAATATGATTAGAGTGGTTATTTAATTTTTGAATTATCTAAAAGGATTGATTAACTATAGGATTAATTATTATGAGTAAAGTGATTATTTAATTATTGAATTGAGTAATGGTACTAATTAATTGATGAATAAATTAATGAAATTAATGTGATTATATAATTCTTGGTTGAAATAAAGGGATTAATTAATTGATGAATTAATTAATATTGTTGATGTTATTTGTTTTTTTATTAAATTAACTAGAGGAGTTGGTGTGATTAGTTAATTGTTGAATTAACTAGAGTAACTGATGTGATTATTTAATTGTGGAATTAACTAGAGTAATTTATGGGATTGGGTTTTTATTGAATTAATTATAGAAATTGATGGGATTAATTAATATTATTATTGTGATTATTTAATTGTTGAGTTGACTAATAGAATGTTAATGTTTATATAATTGTTGAATTAGTAATGGCATTGTGGGGATAATTAATTTTTGAATTAATCATGCATTAAATAATGGTAACACGGTCATTCTAATGTGTGATGTGTGAATGGTAATATGGTCATTCATCACGAATTAATGTATAGTAACATAATCATCCAAACAGTGTAATTAAATGAATAGTAACATAGTCATTCATTTGTGAAATAAGTATGGTAACATGGTCATCAAAACGGTGTAATTAAATGAATGGTAACATGGTCATTCATTTGGGAAAAAGGATGGTGACATGGACATCCAAATTGAATGATTTAATAAATGGTAACATGGTCATTCGTTGTGAAATAAGAATGGTAAAATGGGTACTCCGGGATATGGACTCACATGATAATACATTGAACACCAATATAAGTCAAGTAATACATTACGATATGATATTACCAAGGGAACTCTTCGAGAACATGCATGGGCGAAGCTAGTATTGAGGTATGTGTGTCCTCAAGAAACCGGATGATAATGTAGTTGAATAAATAATATTTATTAATGTGATAAACTACTTATCTTTTCATTATACATATTATTATTACAACTATAAGAACTTTTATTGACTGGATTTTTTTAAACGCTGATGGTAGTGGCCTACTGAGTTGTACTGACACCCTACATGGTATACTTGATTGGTACCCTATTAAACTCTTTGTTTTCTATAAAGGTCATGGGAAAGGCCCTATATTAGATATTAGTGTTGGTGTTGAAGATGGTGGAGGAACCAGACATGGTGTTTGGACTCGATTGGGAGTTTTCATCGTCTTCAAAAAAAATTTACATTTAACACTTGCCACATACATAGAATGGAATATCTGCTGTTTAGTTTTGGTTGTCTTTTGGAATTGGTTTCAACTGTGGTTATATAAATAATTCCACTATTGTTTATTTATTTTAACCAGTGTAAAACTATGATAAATAAAAAATAGAGAGGGTATAGTCTCCCCATGATCTATTTACCAAACCCTTTCTTCTAGTTGTAAACATCTAGTGTATGAGGAGGTACGCTTGTGGTCATGTGACAAACCTTATTAGGGAACCATTGCATGGCATATAGTTTGGAACATTACATAATGTTCATGGGATGGATGAGTTTAGAGGTTTTGTCGATGTATGTGGGGCGGTGATGCCCAATTCTTGAGGCATCATTTGATTCAGGGGATGGAAAGAGTCATATGGATAAAAATGTGGTGTCATAGAGGGAACCAAAGATGATAGAATGGGTTAAAGATGGGATAACCCATTTCTATGAATGATGAATGCTTGTTTGAATCAGATATTTTTCCAATAAACATTTTTTATTTATCTTCCTTACTTTGAAAATAGTTTGAGGTAGATTGTTTTGGATACTCTCTTTCCAAGAGAGGCGATGATGTGTGGGTTATTCCATGTGATTTTTGTTTTTAGAATCTCATGGTTGATTGAGTCTATGATCCTGATATTGGTGGAGAACAGTCAACATGAAGTTCATATACCTACAACCTTGAGGCCCTGGTCTTTGGTATCATAAATTTATTTCTTATAATACATGGTAATATGGAATGCAATATTTTTGTTAAATTAAAAATTCTTAACCTATGGGGTAGGAGCTTACTGAGATGAAATTTGGAGGTAATAATAATGAGAATATCTAGACTTATATTGCATATTCTTAGAGGGAATGGATCATTATTGTAATGATAATATAACGTAATATAGAAATTTTAAATGGTTAATTAATGGTTAATGAACCAATAAATGTAAAGTGAATCCTAAAAAATAAGAATGTAAATTAAGGTATCTCTTTAAATGGTTCTGTGTTTATAGTATTTATGGTCTCAGTAGTGGTATCTGGTAATCTGAAAGGGTCACATACAATTGGTTCTAATAATAGGTTAATCCCATATTGTGGTTGTGAGATATCTTAAAGAATGTAGGTTTTCTATTTCTATATGCTACTCCACCCTATCAGATAGGGAAATTGGTACCTTGAGGATTATAATCCATAGGGGGCCCCAATATTATAGTGGAAGGATGGATGGTTTACTACGAATTTTGTCGCTAATCAATTCCTATGGATGTTACTTGTGATGGAATACACAGTGGCTAGTTTTCCTCATATATATGAGTGTAAAGGGATGTAATTTCTTGTGTTTATTTCACACAAATGTATTTTGGAAATATTTTCCCATGAAATTTTATTGGTATAACATGTATAGTCTGTGTTGTTTTGATGATTCGTACTAATTGTATGGGTTCTGTTGGATTTAGTTATAATACCTGATGTATGACACATGTTATGCAGGATGTGGTGGCTCCTAGAAACTACCTGGTTAATTTTGGAAGCATTGATGTGGTGGTATGTTACACTAAAGTTCATATTGTCCCACATTGACCAAGGGTCAATGTGGTGTCCTTTTGGAGAGAGATGCTCAAGACAAGCGGCATTAGGGAAGAGAGGCAAACTAGTGGGGATGTGGTAGTGGGGTACCCTTGATATTCTTTATTATATTATTTTCTCTTATTTATAATAAATGGTGACAATATACATGGTGCGGCTAGGAACATAGTGTACCTCTTTAGGTGACTAGTTAGTTTTAATTTTTGTTCACTATGTTTTATCAAGATTTCTTTACATTTTTTACAAGAGGACTTGGGGAGGAAACTGATGAGTATATTTTACTTATCACAATACATGTATATGGATAATTATTTCAGTTAGTTGAAGGAGGATAGATATCAGGCTTGTTACTACAAGTTTTATATTTTCTACGAGTTTTTTGGGAATCTTGGTAGCTATCATCTTTACTTTCATTTTGTACTTGCAGTTTTCCTTTTAGTTGTAGTAGTTTTTGCATAATATTATATAAGTGTACACTAGTTTTTATCTATATTGGAGTCTGACCAAGAGTTGATTGGTTTCTGTCTTATTCCTATCATTCACAATTGTTAACATAGATGGTAATGTCTCTCATCTTTGTGTTTACTATCCCCTTGGTGCTAGCCACCTACCCGAGCCTAATAGAGTCAGGGCTCAGGTGTAACTCTCTCTCTTCTCTCATTGTTAGACCAGGAGGGTACACCTTGTGGGGATGGGGTTGTGATTGGAATGATTCAATTAGTAAATCATTGGTGGGCCCCACACTTTATATATTCCCCCAATGAATATATAGGTTCAAATTAGAAAAATAATTTTTGAAAATTAAATGGGATTCAACCCTTACTTTTAAACCATCTTGTGAAGGGTCATTATGGTATAGGTTTTCTGGTTCCTGAGACATGGTGTCAAATAATTATGAATTTCCTTCATTTTGATCAAGTTTTAATTTATCCATGGAATTTTGCATTGATATATCTACGGATTGATTTATTTATATTCAAATTTATTAAATAGAATGTTTTTTAGTTTCAAAACATTAAATATTTATTTTCCCTTATATTGTAAATTTAATAGCTTGTGTTTTCAATTATATGCCTTGTCAGATTGTTCACTCACTTCATTCATAGTTAATTGATGACATGGAAAGTGGGTTTGGTTATTTACTAATGCATATTTATTGTTCTCATTGATTAATTATTTCTTCTAATTTTCTTTACCTTTACTACACATTTGATCTCACCCTTATTTTGATTCCATTACCCAATAATCAAATAAATTTAAAATGAATAAAATAAAAGGATATATCATGTTAAATAAAGTTATTGTCCTAAAAAGTATAATATTTAGTATATAATGTATTAATTTGTAATATAAGACTCATGTATGTATTTGGTTTACCAATTATACTAAATTTTTTAGTCCTTTGGGATGTAATTTTCTTGTATCTTATGCCAATGAAATGGTGGCATGACATCGACTACCATCAACTGGACTTGGGTCACTACATTTGGTATCAAAGCATGTTTAGTTGAAACCATTTGAACTAGATTCAGAAAAACATAAATTAGGGATGATAAAAATAATATAGACATTTATAATAAGTATGGAATAACATATTAGAAATTTTCTATGGTAGAGATTATGTGGGTATTCCCAGATATAAATCATTATCTGGACACTACAAGTGGAAGTGGATCAAGTACTTATATACCTAGGTATAATGTCTCTGAAAATGAGTATCGGGCCTATCTATGTGTAACCTAGTGTTTGAACAAGGGCCTTAATGTACACCTAGTTTGACAATCCAGGGGGATATTCTTAGGATAATTCACATTTTCAATTCAAAACATTATGATGGATTTAAAAACATAATGACAATGAATGACCTAGTTTAATGATAAGGTGTTCTAGATTGAAATTTTTTTGTCATGGTTTTGATATATTATAAATGATTATATATTTTTTCACTATGAATTTTGTTTCTCATACTACAATATTTGGTTTTAGTCTATATATGGTAACTAACAGAGTCATGTAAATATTGAAAATGAAGTAATAAAGTGGCCCTAATGAGAAATGAAATTAGATTTTAATAGGACTAAATGATATCATGTTTGTACCTAATTAGTTTTCCTGCTATATTACTAATGACATATGCATTTTAAAAACTCCATAACTCACAAAATTAGAGAATATTGTAAGGTTCTAAGAGAATGGGTGGTGGAGATCATAGAGAAAAGAAGGCATGATTTCCATAATTAAAGTAATATGGGAGGAACCAATGAAAGTGTCTGAATAGAATATGGAAAAATTTTATGTGTGGGAAAGGACATAAATCCAATAATTACAGATGAAAAATAATGTGTACAATAGAATGAAATGAATCTCATCCAAAGGATCCATTTAGAGTTTATTGTCCAAAATGTGGGGAACTGGGGAATTACCGAAGTCAATTCCCTCTTCAAAAAGATAAACTCTTGATTATAGAAATACCAAGATGGAAATAAATTGATGAAGTATTTATACATGGGGGTCATAATAAAAACGTTACTTAAGAGGATATTTAATTATTAAATTTCAAGGATGTCCATCAATGTTATTTTGGAAATTATATTAATATGACATTTGAAACGGAAAGAATATATGCTAGGTGAGAACCCATAATTTCCAGAAAGATCACATGACATGAACCCATGACCAACATATGATGAGGGTTTCACACCTACCACTATCCTATATGATTTTCGATTTAATTTTTAACTATATTCATTAAACAATTTTACGAATCAATATTAATAATGAACAATTAGTGTAACTTTATAGGTTTGAAGATTAATATAATGAACATATTGGTTTTAGAGAATAGTTAAAGACAAATATAGATACTTTTAACTTATTTAATAAACTATATATCCATTAAAATGGTATTTTAGTGCATCAAAAAAAGGGGCTTATTGTAGGATATCCATTTCATGAATTAAGGAATGATTTTGAATTAGATCAACACAAAACCAAAGGGTGATTTTATATCTATACTAATATATTAGGAAATTATATTTACTTTTATAAATAGCTAGAAAATTAATTACCCATCATTATGAAAATGATAAAAAAATGTTTCCCGAATACATTAATATTATTTGAACCGTCAGTCTTCTAAATCACCATATACATATAGATTTAGGACCTAAAATTTCCATTGATAATTCACATGTTTGTTACTTATGAATTAAATAAATTCCTTGAAATATTTATGATTTTAATCTATGTACGTATCTCCAATTGAAACTAATGTTCCCCAACATAGAGACCTAGTTATGTGTTAGTCCATGTGAGATTTTTTTACTTCTAATTCATTATTTCATTGAGGATGTTTTATGAACACTGCTCAAATGTGAGATTTCATCATAAAAAACATATCATGATATTATTAAGATCAATATTAAACTATTAAAAAACATGATTTATATAAAATGGGGAGAATGTAAGACCCTAAAAATTATTAAATAGAAATTTTTATTCAATAGCAAATATGACATACTACACCATGTGTTTAAGGGAATATAATATCATGAGAAATTATAACATATATAATATTTAAAATAAATGAAATATATTGTATATCTTTCATTCACACAAAACAATTTTATCATTCATTACAAACAATATGGAATTTATTTAATATATCATGTTATTTTCAAGACACAGTCTTACCGATGTATAATATAACATTAAAATTGAATTATATAGTGTAATAAGATACAATTGAACCCTTAAGTTGGATATTATGAATAATATTAACTTAAATATCAAAATAAAAGGTTTTATAAAAATATATTATGAATTCATTGGTTACCAATTAATTATAAATGAAAAAAATAAACTGATTAAATATAAAGGGAATGTTTTTATCGAAAACTATTTTTCTCATAATGTCGTTTTATCATAATAAATTAAATTAATATATTTAAAGAGTGATATTAATGTATTATATAAATATATATTAAATAAAATATTTTATATATTCATCCAATATATTTTATAACTATAATATTAGAACGAATAGAATATAATGCATAAAAACATATATTTTTACAAAGGTAGTTTTTCCACCTTTTAGTAGTGAATGTATTTTAAATTAAATTTTTTTCTCTTTTACATGTATTATATTTAAAAATAAACATAATATTTGGAAATATAAACATAAAAATTATGTTAGGGTTATTGTTTTATATTTTTCAGAAATATAGTTTTTCTAATATATAGTAAAAAATAATGAATTTTAATTCAAAACTATTTTTTTTGTCAAATTTATTTATAATGTTAAATTATATTTTTATTTGGTTTAAATGTATAATTATATGATTAATAAATAAATTTATCTAATATATTTCATTTTATTCTATT
The DNA here is from genome assembly GCA_963277665.1 of Viscum album. Lineage (NCBI taxonomy): Eukaryota > Viridiplantae > Streptophyta > Magnoliopsida > Santalales > Viscaceae > Viscum > Viscum album. The sequence continues at coordinate 850,677,850 of OY728160.1, read as the reverse complement.
TAAAATTAAAATTGAATATAAAAACATATAAAAAGTTATAACCTTTTTCCTTTAAAATGGGGAATTGTTGTCCCACCTACATGATTAATTTTACATTAATTTATGCCTCTTCCATGATTCAAATTTTAAAAAATTTAATCCCTATTTTTAATATTAATAATTTATAATTTATAATAAGTTCAAATTAGATTTTGGCTAGAAATATTAGTGAAAGTGATTATAATTAATTATAGTGATTAAGGGAAACAATAATCTTAACTAGGGACTAAACCTCAAAAATAAGGACCAAAATGGCACAGAAATATGTCTAAAAGAAATTTTTAATAAATATTTCAATCATATCCTCCATTTTATAAAATATAAATTATTTTATGATCCACATGGATTGATAAAATGTGGATGTAATTCCCTTTCCAATAATATACAAGAGTGTCGCTCCTCCATTGTAAAAAGTCACTCAACGTCCAAATTCCTCACACCTATCAGTACACTTTTTTCATGAAAAATATCTTCCAAACTAGTTTTTAAACCTCATTACCCCATCATGGAATCCCGAAATTTTTATTAAATCCTTCCATGTAATCTCTTTTTTGATAACCAAAAGGAGTTACCAACTGAGGAGGAAACATATTTCTTCAAGCTCTTTTCTTTTATTTACATTATCCACCAACTCAAATATTATTATTCCATGCCTGTCTAATAACATAATAATCCTAAATATATTTATATTTTGATATTCCACTGGTTAAAACCACACATACACACACTTGCATAAAAATAGGTAAAGAACATACCATTCATGTTTGACAAGCTACTTCCATGTGAAGTAATGATTGTTCATTTTTCCTTCACCACATATCATAGTTGGAATTATGGTGAAAAATATGATTATATATAATATAAAATATACTAATTATTTATGATATATTCGGATAAATTTTTTTATTATAAACCATTATAATTTTCATTTTTTGTATATTCGATAACATCATTTGTGGAAGTGTGGAATGCTGCCTCCTCAAAGCGATATGATTAATTCGTGTTATACATATAATGTATGAAAGATGGTTTTGATCTACAAATATGACTTATAATAAATTAATTTGATACAATAATTATAATATATATTTTTTTATAATTCTATTATATATGATAATGAATGAAAGTGTCATTCAGGCGTAGATATAACCTACCATTTTCATGAAATTCTGAAGGATAGAACAAATAAATGATTATTATTTATTATTAATGTTCCAGAATAGAATGAACATTATGTTTCATGATTCTTTAGGTTGGAAATTTCATTTTCCATTGTATAAAATGAGGATTGAAAGTGACCCACTTCTCATAGATTTAGTAAAGGAAAATAATCAAATCATTAAACATGATAAATATGTCATATATTTAAATAATTTATAAGCTATGCATACTAGATAAAATGAACTATTCAATATTTGATGATAGAAATATTCAAATGTAAATCAATTTTGGGAATAATGGGATGTTTGTATTCTCTATCTATGAATTTGTTGTATTGTAATTCTGAAACAGGGTTTCTGTTTCGTCCATGTCATCGCTAAAAATTATAATCATTAGACGATGATAATTTCATGAATATTTGTATACACTATGTTATAAATGAAATGAAGTTTTATTGGTTGTATAATTTTATTTAGAATAATATGAAATGAGAAATTAAATACTATTTATCAAAATTATTTATTTTTCATAAGGTTACAGAATTAAAAGAACATCATAATGGATTTATCTGACCTATGTATATTCCTATGTGAATTTAGGATGATATTACTATATTCATTATCAATATATTTCCATGTACTATTTGAAATAATTATTTCCTATGGGATATATTTGATCTCATAAATATGTCTTCACATTTTGACATTAAAAGGGATGATCTACCACTTGATCCCCTCACATGGATCTATAATGAAGAATTTCATCGAAATCATGGATCATGTAACTTTATTGTATATTATCATGATTTATAGGAAATTATGGAATATCTATAATATGGATCTTGACACCAATATATATTTTTGAACATCATATACTCATAAAACATAAGGATTGTCACATATGTCAATTCAAAAATTAGAATGAGTGTTTAAGATTTACTCTAGTAACTTTTATGGTATATGGGATATGAAATTGATTTTTTTGTAATTTATATATAATAATAACATCCATTGAATAATTTAAATGGATTATTATGAAGATATTAATGGGAAAAAATTTCATAAAATGACTATTTTCGATGATTGTGGTAAATGAAGAATTTAAGCCCATATCAATTAAAGGTGAAAGTGGAAAACATGAGAACTATTTCAAGTCATGTTAATGTAGTTCATTATAGAATTAGTATCTATTCAAGAATCCAAAGGTAGGATTTATAATTTCATATGGGATGCCATGTTCTCTTTAAGGTTTCATCATTAGAAGGATTTATATGGATTGGAAATAATTGAAAAAATGTCCTAGTTTTATCGAGATTTATGAGATTTTGTAATGAACTGGAGTTATGGAATATAGTTTAAAATGTAATCCAAACCTCTAAGAAGTGATATATATGATACATATCATATTAGAGAGGAATTATATTTTAGGAACAATATATTTTCTCACATAAGATGAAATAAAATTTGATCTAAGTGTATATTAATGTGAAGAGAATATCCAAATTTTGAACACTTGAGAACATGTTTTGAGGAATTTGATGACATGATTGGTATAAGTACTTTGAGATATCATAAGTTGGAAGATTCTAATGTCACAAACCACCATCCCCAAGATGAGTAATGGGAATAATCCTTATAAACCCTTAATTTTTCAAGTTTAATGAGAGATAATGACCCTCGAGTCCCGCCTTTAATAGGCCCCAGAGTGGCGACTAGCAACAAGGAGATAGAATATCACGTAAAAAATGGAAGGCATTACCCTTTTTATTTTATAGGATTGGGAGATAGGATTTTAAAACACAAAAAACTCCAAAAATTGGATGAAAAAGTAATGCAAAAAAGGAAATCCACTCCTATATGGATGCTCAAAATAAACCGATACAAGGTACTAGATGATGAAAAGAACCAAAAGAATTAAGAGCAGCAACATCTTTCAAAGCCCAAGCTAGTAAAGTTTGGCATGTTCTTCAAGGTTCTCCTAGAAACCTTAATGTAGTTTTATATACATAGGCTGAGTATACAGGTATACTCAGAAGGGAAAACCAAAAGCTCTAATGCATAAGTAAGGAGGCATTCTAATAACTGGTGAGAAATAGAGATAAACAAATAACATTGCAAGGAAACTATCCACCCATCGTCACCAATGCACACTCCCCAAATAACGCAAGTCAGGTAAAGTAATAGTAATAGCACATAGATATTTAGCTACCCCAACCCGCTTTCCCATTAGTTATATAGGACATCCTATGCATCATACCTCCCCCTCAAGTTCCACCGTAGTCCCACATCTGGCCCAACAATGTCCTTATGGGCTATCACAACCATGCATCCCATTGGCAGAAACCTAGTCCACCACAACCACACATGTCCCCACCGGCAGACACCTCGTCCACAACAACCACAACCATGCTCGAATACACTTGGGCTAGAACAACCACTAACATGGCCAAAGACACCTGGGAATCATCTCGATTACTCTTGGGAATCAAACCTGAGAACAAACACCCAGGACCACCACTACAACATAGATTTCCCAAAGAGTCTTGGGACATAATGAACCGTAGGATGTCACAGACTACCCGATGAATCTTGAAAAACCTAGGAGAGGGATAAGAATGTAGCTAATAACTTCCCACTCATTAGAATGTTTGAAAAAACACCATCCCCCATGAATGGATGTGTTCGACATGAAGTTATCAACATGGGTGGTGTGCGTATAAGAAACACCAAAACAACACATTTTACATATATTTAATAAAAAATTCATCCCAATATATGGGTTCTAAAGCACATCCACCCTCGTTACTATCCCTACATACAAGAACACACAACAATCAAAACCAGAGAACTGCCCATTTTGGGAAAAAAATTCCCCCATTGTAACCATTATCTTTATCTTGTTCAAGTGATTCCATGTAAATATTTTTTCTGTAGTTGGGGTTTGTCTTAGTGGTAAGCACCCTTTAAATCTACATAAAAAATGGGGGTTCAAAACCCATTGGACACAGGTACTGTAGAGTACTGTAGTAGCGGCAGCACTAGCAACGACATGAACCGTAGCGGCGGCAGGTCACTGTAGCGACAACAGAGCACTGTAGCAGCGGAGGGTAATGTGCCGAACTATAGAAACACGGGTACTGTAGAAGTACTATTCACAGAATGGGCTTTGGGCAAAAAAAATGGGCCTACGGGTCATGTAATGGGCTAAATTCCCACTGGGCCTTTTGGATATGTAATGGGTCTCCCTCTACCAAGTTAAAGATGTCTCTTCTTTACTTTAATAATAAAATGAGGCTTCGGCCCCAACCTTTAAAAAAATTAAATATTCTTTCACTACAGGGAAAATAACAGGGATAGTCACAATACAAAACCACAACAGAAGTAAAACATCCAAGAAACAATTTTTGTCCTCACACCCAGTTCTCTTGAAAACTCACATCAACAAAAGGGGTATGTTAGATACCTTGAAGTGTTGTAACCAATCCAAGACCCAACATATGGCCCCACACAACCTCAAATCCACAACCAACAACTGAACAAAAGGGTATCTCATACCCTTCCAAATCACCCCACAAGCATCAAGCAATACAACCATGCGCATTAGTAGAATATAGCAAGGGAGTTTACAGATATGGCCACACCATTTATCAAGTTACTTATTTTCATTTTTTTAACCGTGGTGATCACATAAGGATTATTATTCATTAGGTATCCATTTTTTCGACCAACTTTATATGATTAACCAATTTCTGTGTTAAATCCATTCACTCACAAGATTATCCACAATAAAAGGGTTTATTAGTGTATAAAAAAAGACCACCAACGACCACTACTCATAGTGGGAATAAGCCCATACAATTCACAAAGAATTAAAGATAAAAGAAAATAAAGAAACATCATCATCAAACACACCTCTTCATTATTTAGAGTCCATTTTTTATATTTTTAAGGTTTGGTTTCATCCATGTACCAAGGGAAACATTATCCTACTTTCCCCACATAATACATAGTAAAGAGAGACGAAGGAAAATCCTACATAGATTATCAAGGATCGAATTGTAATCCTCGTGTGAAGAACTAAGAATGTGAGACTTGTAGGAAAGGATATCGTAAGGGCTTTAATGCTATGTGGTAAGGGCTCTAGCATAGGCGCATGAGTCATATTAAGAGAATGTATCTAGGGAATATATATAGAATGGAAAGAAATAATGAAGAGAAAATCTCAGCTTATGAAAAGGCCAGTTCATTAAATCAGGGAGACTATTTCAATGTACATTAAGTCGGATCATTTCATGACCATGCAGTTGGGTGGTTTCAAATGTCAGGATTAATTGTTAATTAATATTTTCCTCATTGGTGGTGGAGATAATAGATTTGAGTTAAAATATATCTAAACAGAGAAAAAACACGTAATAGGAGAGAAGCTAGAAATTACAGGGAAGGGTGTGAAACCAAGGAAAATGCCTCACATTGTGGTTAGTGAAGTGTTACATGACTCTTGAGGGTTTAAAACTTCATTTTATGGATTTAAATGGATTTAAAAAGGTATTAAGACACTAGTATGTTAAATGATACGTTACCGGGGCAGAACTAGAAACTCTCAGGAAACTGAGAAAATTTGTTACAAAGGGTGGGACACCGTTCGGTGAGACACCATAAGTGGTGCCACTATTTCGGTGTGCGACCTTGATGGTGAGACAATGATGTTGCCAGTGTCATGGTGCGACGATCATATTTCCACCATCACGGTGCTATTTTGATCGGTGCCACTATTCCATGTCCCACTGTAATAGTGCCACAATTTCAATGGAACTGTTAGATGGTACTGAGTTTTTTGAAAACTCCTTAATGTGTCATTGATTGGCCCCATGATACCCCAAACACCATAAATTTGGAAATGTAATGGACCAGGATAGTCCGAGAGATTACATCAGAAACCTATCAAACTATTCTTATCCTTGAGAATCCAAGAGTTAACCCAAGGAGAATAGAGGGGTCCAACCAACCACCTCATAAGATACCTCTCAGGGAAAACCCACCCTAGAGACATTTGAAAACCTAAACACCCTCGATATATAGGAATAACTCTCCCCCATCTATATCCTGAAAAACTACTAGTACTCTACCGCACTTATCCCCCAAGAAACAACACAATCCTATAAAAGTCACATCACCCTGATGTATGGGTTATGGATTCTCTTCCTCCATGTCATGATTCTATCCACTTTGGGTAGAACGGCCTCACCTGCATGAGTTTAGTCACATCCAATTTAATTCATATTGACTAGGGATCATGTTCTCACCTCCAAACAGTCATAAATTTTCACACACATTCAGAGAACAAGGGAAACAAATCATCTCATAGTAAACTAGGTCAATCATTACACCATTGTCAAGTACAAGACAAACACGCACATAAATCTCAAAACAGCTATGGGTACTCGGCACACATATGTGCCTCCCATTCTGAGGTACTCCCCTCAAGTCCACCATGCATCCATAACACAGAAACCAAGGATATAGTTCGTCCATGAAGCACCAACTCTTCGTGATCCCTGATCCTCACTAGTCGCTCCATTAATGTTGTATCATCCTAGATATCCACCATTACCTAGTCGAGGATGTGTGACTCATCATGTAGAAACTGACAGAGCATTAAAATATGGAATACGTTGTGGACCCTCTGTAGCAGTGGTGGTAGTGCCAGTTGATAATCCACTTCGCTGACCCATCGCAACAACTCGAAGGGGCCGACGAACCTGGAATAAAGCTTAATCCCCCTGCCAATCCTCTGCTATCCATGACGATGGGATACCTTTAAGAAAATAAGGTCCCCAACCTCGAACTCCAAGGTTCTCCTCTTATGATTTGTATATGACTTCTCCTAGTCCTGAGATGCCTTCATCCACTTTCACACTAGCTAATCCTTCTCTATCTTGCTCCGCCCTACCTCTGGGCCATGTACACCTACTTCCCTAACCCCAGTTCAACACATGGGAAAATGAAATGTCCTTCCATACAAGCGTTCAAATAGAGCTATTCCAATGGTAGATTGGTATCTATTGTTCTTGGAAAACACTATGAAAGGTAATTGTTGTACCCACAATCCCCCGATGTTAAAAACACATGCATGTAACATGTCTTCCAACGCCGGGAGAGTCCTCTCTATCTTCTCATCTATTTGGGGGTGGAAAGTTGTGCTAAGGCATAGTTGGGTGCCAAAAGCAAGTTGTAATACCTTCAAGACTCGTGAGGTAAACTTGGCATCTTTATCCGAGACTATGGACCTTAGAACTCCATGAAACTGCACAACCTCATCAATATACCTCTATGATAAGGTATCCACCTCATTCTAATCCTTGATTGCCATGAAGTGATATGATTTCATCAGCAGGTGTACCACCACCTAGATAGAATCATATCCTCCTTGAACCATGGGTAGTTTCATGATGAAATCAATCAAGATATCATCCCACATCCATTCTAGGTCATCTAAAGGCTGCAACAAACTGCCCGAAACACAGTGCTCAGCCTTCACCTGCTGGAACATGGGGCTATTTTCCACTAACTTTGCCACTACCTATTTCAACTAGGGCCACCAAAATGGATCCCTCAATCCCCAGTACATCTCCAATACTCATTGGTGTACCACCAAGGGTGAGTTACGAAACTCCCAGAGAACCCCCCATGCATCGTATTTGGGACAAACAACTTCTCATGGAAAATCATCTGATTCAAACCATATATCGACCAAGATTCCAGAGCATTGCCTTGGATAATTTCATCATTCATCAGTTCAGCCTCTAAGTACCACCACTGAGACTCCTCCACTTGATGTACCAAGGAATGATTCTCCATCTTCTTGAATAGACAACATCTAGAATCCTCTACTATTTCATCAATGGGTAAGGAAACCAACTCCTCCATTGCTCTCCAAGCATCTCCTGACTACCGAAGCACGCGCTTCTGCAACTTCTTGCTTAAGGAATCAGCCACCACATTATCCTTTTCTGACGTTTTTGAGATCTCCAAGTCGTAATCTTGAAGAAACTCTATCCACATCCACTTCTACAAGTTCAGGTCTCACTGGGAGAATACATACCCTAAGGTATTGTGATCCGTGAAGACCACAAATCATTACCTGATGAGGTAATTCCACCAATACATCAGTGCGAACACAACTGGTGTAAGCTCCAGGTCATTGAAGGAATAGATATGTTCGTGAATAAATAATTCCCTAGAAACATAAGATATCACTCCTCACTACTGTATCAGCAACACCCCCAGGCTCGGCTGAAAGTATCACATAACAATTCAAAAATTACACCTTCCAATGGAAACAATTGTAACATAGCACTTAATAGTTATTCATCAGATAACTGGAGGATATCTGGCACTAGTCACTCCGAATTAAAACTTGGACTTTCTTTGTTAAGGTTGTTAAATGCACTGCAACTCGAGATAATTCAGGAAATAACCTCTAGTAGTCTCCTTCTAGACCCATAAAACTATGATCCTATTCCAAGGTATTGGGTGCTACCCAAGAAACAGTCAGTCTGACCATAGATAGGTCCACTTTTATCCCTAGATGGGACACCACCTGTCAAAGGAAGTGGACCTCTTGGGTCCAGAACATGTACATGGAAAACTTCTTGTAGAACTGGTGCTGTTGGAGGACATCCAAAACCACCTCATATTCCCGGTGTGATCCTCCTAGGATCATGAGTAGATCAGGATTTTTTTTCAATAAACACAACTGCGAACTATTCCAAATATTCATGGAAAACGGAGTTCATGGGCCAGATGAACACGGTTGGTATGTTTGTAATACCAAAAAACAAAACCAAGAACTCAATGTTCCATATCTACAATTGAAATAATTATTCGAGATGTCACACTATTTCACACTCAACTGGTTATATCCCGACCATAGGTTGATCTTGGAGAACCAACCTGATCCCTTCAACTGGTTAAAAAGGTTGTCGATCATCGGGTGGGGGTAACAGTTCATGAGTGTCACATGATTTAGTCTTTGGTAATCTACACACATGTGGTTATCACCATATGACTTCATTTTGAACAAGATGGGGGAACCCCATGGAGATGCACTTGGTCGGATAAAACACGTCTTCATCAGGCCATCAACCTGGATCTGCAACTCCCACAATATAGAAGGTTCCATCAAAAATGGATCCATCGAAATCAGATGGGAATCATGTCATAAGTCTATCCTGAACTCAATGCCACATTGAGGGGGTAGAGTCACCACATCTCTAGAAAAAACATCCAAGAGATCACGGATGATCCACGAGACTTCCACCATCTCTGTGTCTTTTTACTCTAATGACATCTCAGCTAATTAGAAAATATTGGGATACACTCACTGGCTGACCTCCTGGAAATTCCTCTCCCCAAAACAATTTACACTTAGGTCACCCATATATGAAAATAATACCCTCCTAAGAATGTAGTCGATAACTGCGTTTACGGATAACAGAGATTCGATGCCTCAGATGACATCGTATGGATGCTTTTGCATCAGAAAGATATCCCCCCTGGGTTGATGTGGCCCAACCATCAGTCTTCATCCTTGACAAACATCAAACAGGCTAGTCTAATCCCCAACTGGTTTACTAAACACCAGGGGTATGTAGAGTCTCTATAGGTCTAGGCCGAATGCATGGGCTATATCGGGTGAAACAAAGGAGTACAAATCTCCTGAATAAAATGAGGTACATGTTAGAGTACTAAACGAGCTGATCGTACCATGAACGGTCTTCGGCCCTGCTGGAACTATTGACTCTGTAGTGTGTATCTATCCATTACCATATCCTATTCCCCTTGGCTCTTGGATTCCACCTCAACCACACAATGGTCGAGGTACCTAAGGAGCTCCCTGGGGTCGAACTACTCCGACACCTTCCACCCTCAGTGCAGCGGGAGCTCGCTACCCCAACTATTGCTGCTAAAAAGTTTTAGCTAGAAACTACATCTGCTGAGGTTGGTGTTGAACTTGCACACATCCATTGTACATCACTCGTTTTGGGAAATGATTCTTAGATTCTCACGACAATCACAAATAAAGTTCATTTTCCATAGGCTTGTATAGAATGTGTGAGGACCAAGAGATCAAAATTGGAACTGCTGAGGGTTGCTTCTTATCAGCCGACACATGGAAGGCCCTTATTTTAGAGGCATGCTGTAACACCCCAGGTAAATAAAGTATGTGAAATTTTTATATTTATCCCTATTTCTGAATAAAATTTCAATATTAATTTAAAGGGAACGCTATCTTCGATGGCTTACCCAATACGCAACAACGAGTTTCTTGCGAATCTTATGTTGTACTCTAATAATAAAATAATATTATTTTAAATGGTAGTTAACGCCTAGCCGTATTAATGGAGGGAATGAACAGAACTAACTAAAAAATTATTATATGTGTTATTCAAATATTTTTACTCTTTAGAATAAATGTTAGAGGATTAAAAATGCGAATGAATCCAATTTTTAAGCATAAACATTCTAATATTCATTAAGAGGTCGATTAACCGCCTTTCGATGGAGAACCTCTTTTAAATCCACTTTTTAACAATTTTATGTGTTATATTTGACAATATAAAATTCTTCTTTAGAATCGGGATATCAAAATTTGCTTTGTGTAAATTTTTGGTATTTTTCCGATAAAGTTTATTTTTTAATGAATAGTGAAAAATGTTGTATTTTAATTCAAAACCACCTTTTAATATAATATATTTATATGATTATATTATATTTTGAATTGTTTTTGAAGTTCAATTAGAATATATTTTTACCATTTAATCCAATTGCGGTCATTGGAATTAATTTCACTTTGAAATCGGACATCAACTAGTGTCAATCTTTTGATACTCATTGTTTCATAAAAACACGCTAATTGCTATGACAGCGGGAATTAATTATTAAATAAATTAATGCAACTTATATGTTTTGAATTTTTTAAAATAGACTTCATTTTTGAATTTTTAATATCAAATATAGCTTAGGGTGACGTTTTGGTATTTTTCTGAAAAACGTCAATTTTTATGAATAGTGAAACCACTAAGTGGTAGTTAAATAAACTTATTTTTCGTTTAAATGAAACTTTTCCACCTCTGTGTTTTGAATTTCAAAAATACAACATACATGGTTGTCATTAGTAAGTAAAATGTGGTTCAATGGGATTAAAATAATTTTTTGGTGAATAGTAACTTTTATGTTCTTAATCGTGATTAGAGGTAATTAGTGTAATTTAAGGTAAAAATAATGTTTTAATAATGTGAAATGACCTAGAAAGATGTCATACCCTCCTTGGATGTGTCATGACCGACCAAGAAAGTCCATGGGTCAACTTGGGGACCGCATGGAGCCACTTTCGTTGGAAAATGACATAAATAACTTTTTATTTAAAGTTAAAATAAAAATGTCACAAGCATGAGATGTTTCACTAAAACAATTTTTAAATAGGTTATAAAAGTCATATTTTTTACTATAAATATTCATTAGAAATCTAAAAAGATTTCCTATATCATGATAGTTTTTTTATAATTTCTAGACATTAAAAAAATTAAATTATTTATGACATCATGATGATGCAGTGATTAACTCATTATTTAACGATTAAAATAAAATGAAAAGATAATGTAAAAACTAAAACCTAAACTTGTCAAACACCTATTGGATGAGTATATTTAGAACACTTACCACCTTATCCTCTAAATAAATCAATGTGGGATCTTTAAAATCCTAAAGGCATTTGAAAATAAACTAACATTTTGTATCTTTACAAAAGTGCCCCTCCTCTCCTCTTATAAAAGGCCCCCACATCTACCACCTTACCCACACCTCTCAAGCTTTTGACACGGCCAAACACTGCTCATTTGGCCTCTCCACATTCCTCGCGTACTCATGGAAGCCTCAATTTGGGCCTAAGTCTTCCCAAGGAAGCATTTGTGCTCAAATCAAAAAGAGTTACCCGATTTTAAGGTAATGTCTTCACTTGTGTTCTTTTTGTTTTATTTTGCTTCTCCAACCCCCTAAACTATTTTTATTAATTTCTTTTGTAAAAACTCCAGTATCTTGAATATAATAGGATGTTGTTATATGAAGAATTATAGCTTCACTTACAGACACCTACATCAAATGGTTAATGAACATACTGTTTCCGTGGATGGCGAATTTCTGCCTCATGAAACGATGATTGTTCAGCACTCATATAACACCTCAAAAGGTGGCCATTAAGATGTCACTATATTTATATATTATATATAATATGTTTATGTTTTACTTAAGCTTATTTATTTTGATTTTGTGGCATACCTTTATGGTTTCCATTGTGGGTAAACACGATAATTTCATTTTAGGATGTGCGGACTACCGCCCCCTTAAAGTGATTTGATTCGTTAATGCCATATGTGGGATGTATAAAGGATGTATTTAAAGTTATTATATATGATTTATGGTACATATAAATGATGAATATAATTCTGGAATTATAATATACATACCTCTCATTTAGTTTTAATTCCATTAATATGACATAGAAATGAAAGTAGCGTTCATGCTTACGTACGGCTTACCGTCTCCATGAACGGTGCATTTCATTTATTACCTCTAAATGATTATGTAATATTATAAATACATGTATATTCTGGATATATATGATATATATGATATCCAAATCATGAATATCATTCTGGATATAATGAACCTTTGGCCACACGAACAATATGTAATTGTATGAAGTCCACTTTCGACTTAAGAACCAAATATCGACAAAACAAACATTATTAACTTAAATGATTACATAATGTTTATAACAAGGAAATAAGTGATATAAAAGGAATAATGAACTTGAAAAGGTTATTAAGAAAGTATAAATTAACTCAGGTTTATTATTCAGGACGTTAAAGAACGATCGAGTCAAGTCGGACCCGAGTTTAGGGATCCTACTCCTCTCTTTCTTTTTAAGTACACTCTTTTATGTCATTCCTTTAAGCTCATCTTTATTGTTATTGGGTTGTTATTTTATATTACTCTTACTGTAATTTTTGTGTTCATATGATTAGAGACCACATTCTCTCTCATCAATCCATTTTTCATGTTTTTAGTTGCACCGTTAGGCTGCCGAATTTTCGTAAGAGATCTAACCTCGCTCTTTCTATTTAAGTACTATCCTTTATGTCACTTATTTTAAGCTCCTCTTTGTTATGTTGGGGGATGTTCTTTTATATTCCTCTTTCTCTAAACTTTATTTAAATATTATGAGAGACCCTATTTCATCTCATCAATCCATTTTTGTAAGTTTTACGTGGCGCCATTAGGCTGCCGAGTTTTCATAAGGGATTTTTCATCTGACTTTTATTCCCGTGATATTTATGCAACATTTTCCACAATTTCCATTGAGTGGTGTATGTAATGCCCATTATTTTACTCATTGTGTATTATAATTTCATTTGTGAATATTTACATCAATGTTGTATTGTCCTTCCTTCACGGGGTGCATGTTTCAAAAGATACCCATGTCGGTAAGGGAACCTTTCACCCTCCTCTTTTTAAAAGACTTCTTTTGTTATGTATTTTAATTCACATACTATTATGTTGGGATTTTTTCTTCTATATCCTTATTGATTTAAATTTTATCTCCATGTGATGAGATACCCTTTTTATCTCTCATCAACTCATTTTCTGAATTTGGTAGTGACGCCGTTAGGCTGTCAAATTTTTGCAAGGGAACTTCTTAACCCAAATTTGATTCTTTGGGATAAACATGTACTCATTGAATATGTCTTCTATGAATATGTGTGAATAACATATGACTGTTTTACATTTAATATCCACTTATATTTGGTGTATTATTTTGTCACACATAATTATGTAATTTATTTATCCTTAAACCAAGGATACCGTCTTTGTATGGGACTTCGTCTCAATCTCCTTTCATTGAGGCATATTTTGTTTTATACACAACCTTCTTTTATATGGTGTATAAACCCCTTTGACTTTTACTTTTATTCAAAAGTAATATTTTTATACGAAGCGTTGACTAAACGCTAAAAGGGAATGTTTTTTTCGTACGTATGCGGCGGCAACGACTACTCCGCCATCGTGACCATTATTTGAGTTTCGGCTTCCTCTACAAGACATACCTTTTTTAAAAGAAAAATAAATACCATGTTTTACTTTTCTATTATTTTGGTATTGAAAATTGTTTTCATAATGTTTTTATATCAATGTGTTGTATTGATATCTTGTGAATGAAAGGTGGAAATGTTATGTTTCCTTTATGCATGTTTTATGTGATACGATTATGTTGAGGTTCTTGGGTATTATTACGAAGACGGGTGGTTCCGTGATAAACTAAGGGTGGGTGAGCCTGATATAGCTCTCCAATGAATTGGGTAATGCGAAGGAGTGAAACGTTAAGGTTTCTCCGACGAGATTTAGGGAATATATTGTGGTGGGTATTCCAAACAAAACCAAGAGGGTTACTCCTTACGTAAGAATGTTATGAATGTCTCAAGTTACCTTTATGTCTTATGATTTCTATAATTTATTCATGACTTTTATGAGGTATGTTAATGTTCTTATGTTTTATGGGTACAATATGATTTCATTCTTATGTATACATGTACTCATGTCTCCTTTCCATACTTTTATATCCCTTACTGAGCTTTTTATGCTCATCCCAAGTTTCTGAAATGTATTTCACAGGTCAGGGGAAGGGTTGATGATATGATGATATTGTCAAGGAAGTGTCAATAAAGAATCCATGTTATATTTTTAATATGTTTCCATTGATGGGAAAAATGAATACTATCTTTTATGTAACCACTTTGTTTAAATGTGGAATGTAATGCAAGTTTTATTATCTAATTCTCTAAAACTATAAACCTGAAAAGATCCTCAATGTGTAATATTGTAATAACTTTAGATTAAGTAAGTTTTAAGGCTGGGGCCTTATAGTTGGTATCAATGGTCGGTTTAGATAACTTTAGAGGTTAGGGTATTATCTAAGCACAAGTGACATTACCATAGTGGTTAGGATTTCAGAAAGAGTCCTAGTTTTAGATAAAGTGAACGAGTATGTACATATTAGTGTTTACCTTCCTCATTATTACATGATGGTTTTGTTGATATAATCACACTGCCATTTCTGTTTTTTTTGAATGGATGCATCTAGCAGGTACCAAAGAAACAACAAGTTTGTAGGAAACTGTGGTGGTTCTCTGATTAATATACTAGATAAAATGGGGGATTCAATGAGGAAACTCGTGGTTGTTCTAAACCGTCTATCAAGGAGTCATGATCAAACACTTGAACCCTGGTATGATGTATAATGCATCATGTACGAGATGACCAATCGATGTGGAAGTTCAGGTAATAACTATAAAGCTAACCATTAGAGTTTATATGATCCTTACTTTTGAGGTAATTATGGGTTATTATATGTTATGATAGAAAATGAAAGGCATGAGATAAACTTGAGGTTAAAATATGTTATGATCATTTTTGACGATTCTATCTCATTTTGGGGAATGTTTTAAGAATTATATAGTTTTGGAAAAAGGACAACATGCAGACCGTATGACAACCCGTCGCGTCGGACAAAGCTGCGGGAATCGAACCCACAACCAAAGTGCGACTGGTATTTAACGCCTACCACTGTACTACGTGAAGTCCCTGGTTAGTTTGACTAATTCTTTTTAGTTAGACGATTTTAAGAATCAAGATTAAGTTTATTTTGGGTTATCTATGGAAATTATTAACCTATCATCGAGGATATGTGATTAGGTTAATTACTTTTCAATATGACAATTTAAGAGCAACTTATGTTATTTGGAGATAAAAGTTAATTTGTACCTTAGAAGACTATGTGACTAAATCCTTAAAATATTTGGGTTTCAATCTTAATTTGGTTTACTTTGAAGAATTTTATGGACAAATTGTTTATCGAATGGTCCTCGTTGACCTTTGGGTTTTGTTGGACAAATATTGGAGATTAAGAATAGATTTTATTTTTATAAAGGGTTCTCTTTTTCTAGATTATCTGATCTTGTACTACCCTTTTTGGTTTTGGGTTTGGTTAAAGTCTAATGACATGGGAAGTATATAGTTCTCTTTTGTGGAATAGGTGATTCTCTAGAAGTTGATTATAGTGAACAAGTCTTCCTAAATACTCTTCTATTGGAGAAAATATGAGTTTGTGTAAGAAATATAATAATAGTTGAAAGTAAAAATGATAAGTAATTATGTTTCCTTATGAATAAATTCCTTAATAAAAAGAAACATAAAACAAAATGTTGTCTATTAACTTTTCCTACTGGGGAATCGAATACCGTTTAACCCATCACAAGTTTGTGATTTTCTTGTGGTTAAATTTCTCCTAAACATGTTTTCTATCACTCTCCATCAGAACATGACCCTATGTTTTCTCCTCCCTATCCATGTTTTCCTATATGGAATCCTAGTATGGGTTAACTCGGGTGACCTCTGTACTTCTATTTCTTTATTTTAAAGTGATTTTTTACCGACTCTTATTCTGATGTGGGACTTTCAAGGATGTTTCTGAGCCCAATTTTAAAATTGCGAGGACGCAATTCCCAAAAGGGGGGAATAATGTAACACCCCAGGTAAATAAAGAATATGAAATTTTTATACTTATCCATATTTGTGAATAAAATTTCAATATTAATTTAAAGAGAACTCTATTCTTGTTGGCTTACCCAATACGCAACAACGAGTTCCATGGGAATCTTACGTTTCACTCTAATAATAAAATAATATTAATGTAAATGGTAGTTAACGCCTAGCCATTTTAATGGCGGGAATGAAACGAACTAACAAAAAAATGATTATATATGTTTGTAAAATATTTTTACTCTTTAAAATAAATGTTAGAGGATTAAAATGAGAATGAATCCAATTTTTAAGCATAAACATTCTAATATTCATTAAGAGGTCGATTAACCGCCTTTCGATAGAGAACCTCTATTAAATACACATTTTAACAATTTTATGTGTTATATTTGACAAAATAAAATTCTTCTTTATAATCGGGACATCAAAATTTACTTTGTGTAAATTTTTGGTATTTTTCCGATAAAGTTTATTATTGTAATGAATAGTGAAAAATGTTGTATTTTAATTCAAAACCACTTTTTAATATAATTTATTTATATGATTAGATTATATTTTGAATTGGTTTTAAATTTCAATTATAATATATTTTTACCATTTAATCCAATTTTGGTCATTGGAATTAATTTCACTTTGAAATCGAACTTCCACTTGTGTCAATCTTTTGATACTTATTGTTTCATAAAAACATGCTATTTGCTCTGACAGCGAGAATTAATTATTAAATTAATTAATGTAACTTATATGTTTTGAATTTGTAAAATATAATTCATTTTTGAATTTGGAATATCAAATATATATTAGGGTGACGTTTTGGTATTTTTCTGAAAAACATCAATTTTTGATGAATAGTGAAACCACTAAGTGGTAGTTAAGGAAACTGATTTTTCGTTTAAATGAAACTTTTCCACCTCTTTGTTTTTAATTTCAAAAATCTGACATACATGGTTGTCATTATTAAGTAAAATGTGGTTCAATGGGATTAAAATAATTTTTTGTTGAAAAGTAACTTTTATGTTCTTAATCGCGATTAGAGGTAATTAGTGTAATTTAATGTAAAAATAATGTTTTAATAATGTGAAATGACCTAGACACATGTCCTACCCTCATTTTATGTGTCATTTACGACCAAGAAAATCCATGTGTCATCTTGGGGACCCCCTGGAGCCACTTTGGTTGGAAAATGACATAAATAACTTTTTATTTAAAGTTAAAATAAAAATGTCACAAGCATGAGATGTTTCACTAAAACAATTTTTAAATGGGGTTATACAAGTCATAGTTTTGACTATAAAGATTCATAAGAAATATAAAAAGATTTCATACATCATGATATTTTGGTATAATTTTTAGACATTAAATAAATTAAATTATTTATGACATCATGATGATGGAGCGATTACCTCATTATTTAACGATTTAAATAAAATGAAAAGATAATGGAAAAACTAAAACCTACACTTGTCAAAAACCTATTGGATGAGTATATTTAGAACCCTTAACACCTTATCCTCGACATACATCAATGTGGGACCTTTAAAATCCGAATCTCATTTGAAAATAAAGTAACATTTTGTAACTTTACAAGAGTGCCCCTCCTCTCCTCTTATAAAAGGCCCCCACCTCTACCACCTTAACCACACCTCTCAAGCCTTTGTCTCGGACAAACCCTGCTCATTTTCCCTCTCCACATCCATATCTTACTCTTAGAAGCCTCACTTTTTGCAGAAGTCTTCCCAAGGAAGCCTTTGAGCTCAAATCAAAAAGAGTTACCTGATTTTAAGGTTATGTCTTCACTTGTGTTCTTTTGTTTTATTTTGCTTCTCCAACCCCCTAAACTCTTTTTATTAATTTCATTTGTAACAAATCCATTATATTCAATATACTAGGATGTTTTTATAAGAATAATTCGAGCTACACTTACACACACCTACATCAAATGGTTAAAGAACATACTGTTTCTGTAGATGGAGAATTTCTGCCTCACGAAACAATGATTGTTCAACACTCATATAACACATTAAAAGGTGGCCATTAAGATGTCACTATATTTATATATGATATATAATATGTTTATTTTTTACTTATGCTTCTGTATTTTTCTTTTGTGGCATACCTTTATGGTTTCCATTGTGGGTAAACATGATAATTTCATTTTAGGAAGTGCGGACTACCCCCCCTCAAAGTGATTTGATTCGTTAGTGCCATATGTGGGATGTATAAAGGATGTATTTAAAGTTATTATATATGATTTATGTTATGTATAAATGATGAATATAAATCTGGCATTAAAATATACATACATCTCATTTAGTTGTAATTCCATTAATATGACATAGGAATGAAAGTAGTGTTCATGCGTACGTATGGATTACCGTCTCCATGAACAGTGCATTTCATTTCTTACCTCAAAATGAATATGTAATATTTTAAATACATGTATAATCTGGATATATATGATATATATGATATCCAAATAATGAATATCATTCTGGATATAATGAACCTTTGACCACACGAACAACATTTAATTGTAAGAAGTCCACTTTCGACTTTAGAACCAAATGTCGACAAAACAATCATTATTAATTTAAATGATTACATAATGTTTATAACATGGAAATAAGTGATATAAAAGGAATAATGAACTTGAAAAATGTTCTTAAGCATATATAAATGAACTCAAGTTTATTATTCAGGACGTTAAAGAACGATCGAGTCAAGTCGGACCCGAGGTAAGGGATCCTACTCCTCTATTTCCTTTTAAGTACACTCTTTTATGTCATTCCTTTTAAGCTCATATTTCTTGTGATTGGGATGTTCTTTTATATTAATCATACTGTAATTTTTATGGTCATATTATGAGAGACCCTATTCTCTCTCATCAATCTATTTTGGATGTTTTGAGTGGCGCCGTTAGGTTGCCGAATTTTCGTAAGAGATCTAACCTCTCTCTTTCTTTTTAAGTACTATCCTTTATGTCACTTCTTTTAAGCTCCACTTTTTTATGTTCGGGGATGTTATTTTATATTCCTATTGCTTTAAATATTATGTAAATATGATGAGAGACCCTATTTGATCTCATCAATCCATTTTCGTAAGTTTTAAGTGGCGCTGTTAGGCTGCCGAGTTTTCGTAAGGGATTTTTCATCTCACTTTTATTTCCGTGATATTTATGCTACATTTGCCACAATTTCCTTTGAGTGGTGTATGTACTATCCATTATTTTACTCATTGTGTAATATAATTTCATTTTTGAGTATTTACATCAATGTTGTATTGTCCTTCTTTCACGGGGTGCATGTTTCGAAAGATACCCATGTCGGTAAGGGAACCTTTCACCCTCCTCTTTTTAAAAGACTTCTTTTGTTATGTCTTTTAATTCACATACTATTATGTTGGGATTTGTTCTTATATATCCTTATTGATTTAAATTTTATGTCCATGTGATGAGATAACCTTTTTATCTCCCATCAACTCATTTTCTGAATTTTGTAGTGACGCCATTAGGCTATCAAATTTTTGCAAGGAAACTTCTTATCCCAAATTTGATTCGTTGGGATAAACTTGTACTCCTTGAATATTTCTTCTATAAATATGTGTGAATAACCTCCGATTTTTTTACACTTAATATCCACTTATATTTGGTGTATTCGTTTGTCACACATAATTATGTAATTGATTTTTCCTTAAACCAAGGATACCGTCTTTGTATAGTACTTCGTCTCAATCTCCTTTCATTGAGGAATATTTTGTTTTATACACAACCTTATTTTATACGGTGTATAAAACCCTTTGAATTTTACCTTTATTCAAAAGGAATCTTTTTATATGAAGCGTTTACTAAATGACAAAAGGGAATGTTTTTTTGTACGTATGCGGCGACAACGACATCTCCGCCGCCGTGACCATTATTTGAGTTTCAGCTTCCTCTACAAGACATACCTTTTTTTAAAAGAAAAATAAATACCATGTTTTACTTTTATTTTATTTTGGTATTGAAAATGGTTTTCATAATGTTTTTATATAAATGTGTTGTATTGATATCTTGTGATTGAAAGGTGGAAATGTTATGTTTCCTTTATGCATGTTTTATGTGATACGATTATGTTGAGGTTCATGGGAATTATTATGAAGACGGGTGGTTTTTTGATATACTAAGTGTGGGTGAGCCTAATATAGTTCTCAAATGCATTGGGTAACGTGAAGGAGTGAAACATTAAGGTTTCTTAGAAGAGATTTGGGGAATATACTGTGGTGGGTATTCCAAACGTAACCAAGAGGGTTACTCCCTACGAAAGAATGTCATTAATGCCTCAAGTTACCTTTATGTCTTATGATTTCTATGATTTATTCATGATTTTTATGAGGTATATTGAAGTGATTATGTTTTATAGGTAATGTATGATTTCATTCTTATGTATACATGTACTCATGTTTCCTTTCCATACTTTTATATCCCTTACTGAGCTTTTTATGCCCATCCCATGTTTTTCAAATGTTTTTCATAGGTCAAGGGAAGGGTACATGATATAATGATAGTGTCAGGGAAGTGTCAAGAAAGAATCCATGTTATATTTTAAATATGTTTTCGTTGATGGGAAAAATGAATACTACCTTTTATGTAACCACTTTGTTTAAATAGGGAATATAATGCATGTTTTATGATCTAATTCTCTAAAACTCTAAACCTGAAAAGATCCTCAATGTGTAATCTTGTAATAACTCAAGATTAAGTAAGGTTTAAGGATGGGGCCTTATACATGTCGCTAACGACATTCCCCTATGATGAGTTCAATTTTTTCCCTCTCATGACACAACTCCCAGAATTTTCATCCTCTCCACCACTTCATCCTTTTTTCTGAATGGAGTTACATCATTCTGAGGGGATGGTCGGAGTTCCCCCTCTATGTATCTTTCCCAAGACTCCTCATCTGAAAAGGGGTCTAAGTAAAAATGAAGGAGATCCCTGAACATGATCTCCACCACCTTTGCTGACATACTCCCCTACTGGAGGGAGAGTAGCTCCTGCCTTTTCTCTGCCTTCATTGTGGAAGAGGGAAATTCCGCCCGAAACTCCCTCTCGAAGTCGGTCCATGAAACCTCAGCTTTATTCTTCTTCCCAATATAGAGTGTCCCCAACTAATGTTCCACTCCCTGCATTAGGTTCACAGCCAGAGGAACCCATTACTCAGCTAGAGCCCAGATCAAGCTAAATGCTATCACCAACTTTTCAATCCAGCTTTCTATCTCCATGTCTGAGATGATTCCCCCATACTTTCTGAGGGTATACCAATGAAAGGAATGAATAATTTCTTGTGGATGTTCATCCTAATCCTCTCAATTAGTCCTCCGTTGATCATCCAAATCATCCTCTTGGGCATCGATCTCTTACACAACATTTGGATGTCATCCAGGTGCCACTGCTGCATGGTAAATAATGAATGCGTAATCCTGAGTAGTGTAGAAGATCTATTTTAAATTTTTCTTCAACATTTTTTCATTTTAAATTCCCCAGAACTCCCAAAACACACAAGAAAACAAGTCATAATGATGTATATACCTTTCCTAGGCCATATAACTTACAATCAGTATAGCCTCACTTGGCTGTTCGGTAGGGCTAGAGTCCTTGCATTGGATCACCAGGGGTAAAATCCCATGTCCTATCTGGCCTTCTATGGTCTATTTCGTGCACAAATATTGTCTAACACTATTTTTCTACCAACCCATAAAATACTCATTTTTCCAACCCTTGAACTCCAACATATCCTTCAACCATTAGCCTATGATTGCATTCTTTCATGACCCGCCTTCACAAATATGAGGAAAAGGACAAAAAAACCAGACCCTTCTTTCTTCAAGTTAAAGCAGAGATAATGACCTCTGATTCCGGTCTTTAATAACCCCAATTATAAGTACCCTGCCTTAAACATTACATAATTATGGAGTAAGTCATGAATTCACATTGAGGATCTTTTCAGTTTTATATTTTAGGAGAATTAATCCATGTATATTACATTACATTTCCAAAAATACAATGTAGACCCTTCTACTCAGTATCCATTTTTTCATAAAATAAAAACTCTAAAAACATGTCTAGTTCCATGTTTTAGACAACATGACTTTTCATTGATCCAAAAATTGACTGTATTCATCTTTATGTCTTGTAAAAAAGATTTCAAAAAATGGGGTGAGCATAAAAAGATCGGTTAGGGTTATAAAATAAGGAAAGGAAACATTAAACCATTAATAAATACATATCTATGAAACCATACTTTTCCATCATAACATACCTCATGAAATCATAATATTTATGAATAACACAAAGAAATCATAAATCATAAAGGTAACTTGTGATATAAAAATCATATTTACATTGTAGCTATCACAACAACATAGGGAGTTACATCGGAATACCCATCAGAGAATATTCCCTAAATCTTTTTGGAGAAACAATCGCTTTAACCTCTTTCAAGTTACCCAAATCATTGGAGAGTTATCTTAGGCTCACCCACCCAAGGTTTATCATAGAACAACCTATATATGTAAACAATGCCCAATAACCATAAAATAATCAAAACATATAACACAAGCATAAAGGAAAGATAACATTTCCACATTCTATTCACAATATATCAACTCAATATATTGAAATAAATAATGATTTTTCAAACCATTTTCAAAACAATTTAAAACATTTAATAAAGATATTTTTTAAAACAATGTGTCCCACACGACTTTGATACTTTTAGAGGAATTAACATTTTAAAAAATCAGTGTCCATATAAATAAATCCTAAAAACCTTTTTTAAAACATGGGAAATAATGAGAAATATTTTGAATAATAATTCTTCAAATAATTTAAAACGATATTTTAGTTAAAGTGTTTTTAACAAAATGAGAGACTCTTGAATACAAACAATTAAGGAATAACATCAATAAAAGAATATAATTTGATTAGAATAGATAGATTCGCGATATAATATGTCAAAGGGCAGTATATACACCCTATAAAAGTGAATTGGTGTATAATAATAAATAAGTTACAATGGAATGTAAATTGAGACAAAGTCCCTTACAAAGATCATATCCTTAGATTACAGACAAATCATTGACATAATTATGTCTGAGAAATAATAATGAACCCAATATAAGTGGATATAAGGTGTAAAACAATCAGTGTAAATTCACACATATTCATAGTTAGACATAATCAAGAAGTATAAGTTTAACCTAAATAATTGAAATTTGGTTAAGAAGTTCTCATATGGGAATTCGTCAGCCTAACGACATCACATTAAAATTCATAAAAAGATTTTATGATAGAGAAAAGGGTATCTCATCACTTGGACATAAAATTTTCAGAAATAAGGATATAGTAGAACATATCCCAACATAAGAAGATGTAAATTAAATGACCTAACAAAAATATTTCTTTCAAAAATTGGAGGGAGAAATTTTCCATTACGATTTGGTAAATTATGAAACATACAACACATGAAAGAAGGATCATATGATGAAGATGTATGTACTGATAAAGTAAAGTATATTAAAAAATGAATACAATAATGGGAAGTAAATACACCACATAAAAGAAAATATTGGAAAATATTTAATGAATCTCATGAGAATAAAAAGTGAGATGAAAACCACTTAATCCATTATAATCAAATGAGTCATATGAACAAAAGTTAATAACCACCGAATGAATCACAGAATACCATGAATATAAATAGAATGAAGATAATATATATCAAATTTCATTACTTAGTAAACCACATGCAACAAATAAGTGGCGAACAATGGAAATCTGATGAAATTAAAAGTGAGATAAGAAACTCCTTACCTATTGTCTGACTCGACCCGTTCTTTAATTAATCTCCAGAATAATAAAATAATGTTAATTTAATCCTTCTTAAGAATATTATTAATGTTTTTTTCTTTTATATCACTTATTACCATGTTATA
Organism: Viscum album; assembly: GCA_963277665.1. Taxonomy (NCBI): domain Eukaryota; kingdom Viridiplantae; phylum Streptophyta; class Magnoliopsida; order Santalales; family Viscaceae; genus Viscum; species Viscum album. The sequence continues at coordinate 850,653,026 of OY728160.1, read as the reverse complement.
AACATTATGAAATCATTTATGTTAATAATGTTCATTCTATAGATATTTGGTACTTGAGTCAAAAATGAAATTGGTATATTTATAAGTTGTCCATGTGGTCAAATGTTCATTATCTCCTTAAATATATTAATGATTTTGATATCATATATATAATATATATCCAATATATATGTATTGATAATAGTACATTACATTTGGAGATAAGAAATGAAATGCACCGTTCATGGAGACGGTAAGTCGTACTTATGCATGAACGTGACTTTAATTTCTATTTCAAATTTAATTGAATGAAAAATTAATGCTAAATAGGTATATTATAATTCCAATATAATATCCTAAATAATTCAGTAACTCCATCCTTTATACGTTCTACGTATGGAATGAACGAGTCATATCACTTTAAGGGGGCGGTAGTCCGCACTTCCTCAAATGAAATTATCGTATTTACCAATAATGGAAACCATAAAGGTTTTATGTGAATATAAAAATACAAAAACATTAAAACAATATATATAATATAAATAAGATATAAATAAAGTTCCATCTTAATGGCCACTGTAATAGGTGGTAGGAGAAGATTGATCAATCATCATTTCGTGAGGCAGTAGTTCGTTGTCCCCAGAAATAGTATGTTCTTTAACCATTAAATGGAGGTGTGTGTAAGGGTAGTTTTAATAGTTATCATAACAAAAACATAGTATATTTATGTTATTGGTGTTGTTATAAAATAATCTAATAAAACGAGTTTAGGGGGTTAGAGAAGTAAAATAAAATAAAAGAACTTAAGAAAATAGGTTGTCTTTACATCAGTTATCTCCATTTGGATAGAACCAAAAGGATTAATTGAATTGCATTTTTCCTAGGGGAAGGATTATAGGAGGAGGATATGGATATATGGAGATTTATTGGGTAGAGTATGGAGGATCCAGGTGTTGAGTCAATAAGGTTTTCCTTATGACTTTTTCATTCCTTCATGTTTGGGGGAGATTGTTGATTCAATAAGGTCTCCTTATGACTTTACCATTCCTTCTTGTTTTGAAAATCACAAACACCTTATCTCAAGGAAAATATAATTTTACCCTATGTTTTACTTCTATAAAGAAAATTTTCCTTCCCCAAGGAAATTTATCCTTACCATGATTTCATTGTTCATATCATAATTTGTCTAAATGTAAAATTCGGTTTGTAGCCAAAACCTCATAATCTTATAATTACATAGATATGAAGAATTATAATTTAGTATCTGAATTCTCATAATTAAGACTCTGAACTATTCTGAGTTCTCTAAATTCAGACTCTTAAATCTTCTGAGTTCTGACATCGAGTTCTCTGAATTCTGACACCAAAATCATCTGGGTTCTGACTCCGAATTCTAAATACAAATTCTAATTACGAAATGTTATAAATACTAACACTGAATTCTTGTTTCGAATTCTTATGATTTCTAACAGAAAATTCAGGATATGAATTCCTATGAGTTCTAACTCATAATTCTAATTAATTCTGACTCCGATCATTGTATGTTCTGACTCAAAATTCTCAAGAACCTTTTCTCTGAACATTGTAAGTCCAGGTTCCAAATTCTTGGGAATCCAGATTCCAAATGTCCTTGAAATTCAAAATCTGAAATTATATAGATTTCAGGATCCGAATTCTTTAGAAAGAAGAATTTGAATATCCTTGTATTATATTCTTCAAATTCATTTTGGGTCAGACTCTGAACTTTTTATTTTCACACATTCTGAATATTTGATTTTAGTTATGTAACCATATTTTTTATTACAATTGATTTTATGTTATAAAATGATGTCATGAATTTAGTTACCAACTAAACATTTTTTGAGTGAAATGTGTATAGATCCCTCTGAAATTTAAGGAAAAATATGACCATTGGAAGAGGGAGCCAACCGTTGGTGATGTGCCTATAAAAAGGAGCTCATTTGAAAATATCCTAACACTGTTCTATGACTATAGAGATTAAATGTTGTTGATGTGATTTCTAGAGAGAGACTCTCATTGATTTTTGCATACTGAACTCCTTTTTCTAATTTTCCTTGTGCGACTCTGATTGTTGCTATGAACAATAGAGGGCTTCTGGGAATATGAAGACAGAGGTTCCGACTACCTTGATGTTGAGGGCTTCCTTGCTGAGGAAGATAGAGGTGCTGACTACCTTAATGTTGAGGGCTTGTGGGGAAAGCAATACATACTCCAATATTCATATCGAGGGCTTACCCTGGTGTGGGTAAGATAGACTTTCATGAAAGTATAAATCAAGGGACCTTTATCCACGATTTTTGGATACCCTTATCTTTGGGTTAGAGGACTTAATAATTGTTACTTGTTTGCTTCAAGTTGTCCGCGACATTTTATTTGTTAAGGAAAGTATAACTATTTTATACTTCATTATACTTGTACTCTGATTTAGTAAGATTCTATATACTTTAAGGTAGTATCATTATCATTGTAAACTTTCATTAAGTTTCATTTTTCCAAATTCATCTTTCCGGAGTAACTTTATCAAAATTATTTTTCCGTAATCAAGAACGTTTGTAGAACTAGAGGTTTTGTGAATTACCTTGTTTAACCATAATAAACATAACCATCTTTAAAAGTTCCAAATGAATTTTTAAAAGAATACTATTAACCCCCTCTTGTATTTTAAGCCTCATTTGATACTTTATTCAGTATCTCTATTATATCGATCCTACATTTGGTATTATAGAATATATCATACTGACATACCATCTCAACAATTGGTATCATAGGATGAGTTCAATAAGAATTAATATCACGAATGGATTCAGAAGAGAATTCATCTTATTCTTATTCTCGGAATCAGTATTTCGGACTCATAAATTTCAGATATATATTTTTCTCTAGTTTTATCTTCCTTTATAAGGAATATTTTCCTTTTTTACAAAATTTTTCTACTAACAAGTTTTTCTGGAATGATTTTTCTTAAGGATGAAAGGAATCAATGTTTGTTCCACAGACAATATCAATCCAACAAGACCACTTATTTTTTATGGGAATTATTACGAATATTGGACAGATCGAATGAAGTCTTTTATTATCAATATTAGGGTTGATAATTTTGTTATGCTTACTGGAGGATATAAAATCCCTGACTAGGAAGTTAGTACCTTTACCAATCAAGAAAAGAATTAATATCAACTGAATGATAAGGTACGCAATACCTTGATTTTTTCTATGACTAGGAATATATATTTCCAAATTTGATCTTGTGAAGCAGAAAATTGTATTTGGATGAAACTTGATGTTACTCACTTTGGAACTTCCAAAGTTATTGAAACAAAAAGAACCATGTTCACAGCTGAATATCGTGGTTTCTGCTTTCCTTATAGAGAACACAAATGTGAGGTGAAACAATGATTCATGACTATTGTGAATAGTTTATAATCAACGGTGAGAAAGGATTAGATGATGAAGCTCTTGTTGATAAGATCATAGACATCATGCCCAATGAGTGGGAATCCAATAGGGATACTATTGATGAGAACAGAAAGGTTACTCAAATTTCTCTTGATGGACCTTTTGGAACTCTTCTACTACATGAGAATAAAATGAGGAGAGATACTGATAATATAAAGAAGAATAATGGGAATGGAACTTTTTCTTTTACTACAACTTCAAATAATATTAAAGTTAAGACTCCTAAGAGAGTTACTAGTTCAAAATCTAAGAATGTTGTTTTTCAATCCGAATCTAGTGGAAGTGAATCATTAGAAAATCAGTTAAAAAATATTGATCGAAGTATTAACAAGATAGTTGGACCAATGAAATTTCAGTCTAGATATATGAAGAAGAAAAGGAAAGAAGGGAAAGTTTCATAAGTTAAATGTTATGAATGCAAAAAATCTAGACATATAAGACCTGATTGTCCTATTCTTAAAAGAAATGAAGGAAAGGAAAATAATTATAAGAAAAACAGAAAGAATCAATACAATGCTATAGATAAGAAATTCATGAAATCTAATGAATCTTGGAGTGCTAGTGGTGGTGACTCATCAGATGAATCATTAGTTTATGAATCATCTAGATAGAAGGATCTTAGTCTAACAGCTAGACTACCTATTGACAATCATTGTTTAAATTTTAAGGTACACAATGTTGAATCAATGACTAATGATTCTTTCAACGTAAGATATGGTGATAGTAAATATTATTACTCTTCTAATGAATAATTTTCTTCTGATGAAGATAATACTTGACCTTCCTATGAACAAGTTTCTAGGGTTGATAAACTTCTTCATATTGAGAATTCAAAACTCATGAAAAAATCTTGAAAATGAAAATTCTAGCAATACAATTATTACAAAGGAAATATCAGATCTTTCTAATGATCTTGATATGAAAATAGTTTATTTTGAAGGTATTCCAAAAAAATTGTGAGGAAGTAAATTCTGAGAAGAATTAACATTCTAAAGATCTAGAAAATTTAATTTCTATGAATCTTTTTTTGAGCCTAACTCTAGTTCAAAATAAAATGCTTTAGAAGACAAGAACATAGTTATAAAACTAAAATACGAAATTTTTTCCTTGAGGAAGTCTTTGCCAATGTTTACCCTAGGTAAGTAAAATTTATATAAGATTTATTACCAAATCCAACCTCTAAGGAATAGTTATAGTTTTGGTTATACTAGTTCTAAACCAATTTTTAGTAACAATTATTTTGTTCCTCAATGTGCTCCATTTTGTACTAAGTGTCTATGTGGTGGGCATTGGGGAAAAAATAGTTCCTTAAACTAAACTCAGTCTTTAGGATTTCATAAATCATATTTTTCTATGAAAATGTGGGTACCTATGATTTTTCTTTCTGAGATTTCCAGATCCAAGAATGCTTGGATTCCAAAAGTCTAACTCTTTTGTTTTCATGAAAATAGAGAAAGTAGCAATAGAAATACCTGGTACATGGATAGTGGATGTTCCCAGCATATGAATTTTAAAAAAACTACATTGAAAATATTATCAAGATGAATGGAGGAAAAGTAACATTCAGAGATAATGCTCAGGGAGAAATTATTGGTATAGGTAATACCGTTATTCTTGGAAAAACATTGATTTAGAATGTTTGATTTTTTAAGGGTCTTATGCACAATCTCATTAGAAAAATTAAATTAAGTGATGAATGTTATCTTGTGAATTTTTGGAATGAGAATTTATTAGTACAAAATTTCAAGGAAGAGTTTATTCTTTCTACCCATAGGTAAAATAATGTATACACACTAAACATAGAAGACCTTAGGAGTAATGATCAACCTTGCCTTAGTGTAATGGAAGATTATTCATGGTTGTGGCATAGAAGGTTAGGACACTATAATCTTAAGAACATATGCAATCTCTCAAATAAAAGATTAGTTAAAGATATAATAGAGCATATATTTGATTCATCAAAATTATGAGATCCTTTTTAATATGGAAAATAACATAAATCATGTTTTAAATCAATGGATGAAGTCTTACCTACTGATGCATTATAGTTAGTGCATATGGATCTTTTTGATCCTACCCAAACTAGAAGAATTGGAGGAAAGTATTAAGTATTTTTGTTAGATGATGATTCCACTAGATTTACATGGGTCTATTTTCTAGCAAAGAAGTCTGAAGATTTTTCATATTTAAAAAGTTTTGGAGCCCATGTTTAAAATGGGAAAAACCTTCTATAGAAAACTATTCATAGTGATCATGGAGTAGAATCTCAAAATTCTGATTTCTAAACTTTTTGTAGTATAAAAGGAGTTACTCAAAACTTCTCACCACCTAGAACCCCTCAATAGAATGGTGTTGTTGAAAGAAGAAATATAATTCATTAAGAGATAACAAGAACCATGTTGAGTGAATATTCTATAGCCAAACATTTTTAGGCTGAAGCTGTATGTACTGATTGTTATACTATAAATTGAGTTTTAATTATACCTTTTCCTAATAAAACTCCTTGTGAGTTATGTAATGGTAGAAAAACTAAACATTCATACTTCAATGTTTTTGGATTCAAGGTATTCATCCTAAATACTAAAGATAATATACGGCTACTCCACAACTTATAAGGATTATAGACTTTTAAAAAAACCCATGTACTAATGAAGAGATAGTACATGTCAAATTTGATGAAACTAATCCTTTTGTTTTTAAACAATCCGAACCTACATCTTCGGAAGTGTCTTCCAAAACTGATTAAAAACCGTTGATTGATGATCCTTTTGATATGGAAAATGTCCAATAAAATGTTTCTAAAGCATTTACCCTAGAATATTTTCTACCCTATGTTGATGAACAGGTTTTACAAAACCCTAATCAGTTGTTTATAAAGAATCATCCTAGTGATAGTATTAGTGGTGATGTGAATCAACCTATATAGACTAGAATTTCCTTATTAAATGAACTAGAACAACTAGCATTAGTTTCCCAATTAGATCCAAAAATAACTGATGAAGATTTAGGTTATGATGAATGGATAATAGCTATGAAATACGAACTGAATGAATTAAAAAGGAATAAAGTATGGACCTTGGTTAAAAGACCTAAGGAAAATTTTGTTATTGGAGAAACATGGGTGTTCAGAAATAAGTGTGATGAAAATGGAATAATAGTAAGAAATAGACTTAGATTGGTTACAAAAGGATATAAACAACAAGAGGGAATAGACTATGAAGAAACCAATGCTCTGGTAGATAGACTTAAATCTATTTGTATCTTACTTGGCTTTGCAACATTCTTCAATTTCAAACTTTTTAAAATGGATGTGAAATGTTCTTTCCTTAACGTTTATGTTGAAGAGGATGTTTCTGTTGAACAACCTCCAGGTTTTGAATATACAAAACATCCTGATCATGTTTTTAGACTTACCAAAGCTTTGTATGTACTTAAGCAAGCCCCTCGAGCCTGTTATGATAGAATTGTAGGATTTTTTCAATAAAATAATTATTTTATGGGAAATGCATATAAAACACTTTTTATAAATAATGATAAAAAAAAGTTTTAAATGTTCAAATTTATGTTGATGAATTTATATTTGGTTTAACTCATCAATCATGGACTGATTCCATTGTTGATCTAATGAAATATGAGTTTGAAATGTGTATGAGGTGTGAGTTAGCATTTTCCCTTGGTTTTGATATTTCACAAAATCCAGAAGTAATATATATATATACCAACATAAGTATATTAAAGATGTATACTTATGTGAAAGATATCAATCTGATCCTAAGGAATCCCATTTAAAGGCAGTGAAACGAAAGGGAACTATGGATTTAGCACTCTTTTATTTCTTCTGGAAATGATTTTGTTTTGAAAATATTTTCAAATGCTGACTTTGGTGGATGTAGAATGGATAGAAAGAATACATCCAGAACTTTTCATTTCTTAGGAGATTCATTAGTTTCTGGGTCATGAAAGAAGAAACACTCAGTATCACTTTCCACTGCTGAAGTTGAATATGTAGCCACTAGTAGTTGTTGTGCTCAAGTGTTGTGGAATAAACGCACACTCATTGACTATGCTATGAGTTTTACAGAATCAAAAATTTTGTGTGATAATACAAGTTCCATTTCCCTTAGTAAAAACCAGGAACATCTCCCTCATGAAAAACACATATATTAGGCATCATTTTCATAGGGATCACACATAAAAAGTAGGTATCATTCTTTAATTTATCGGAATGAAAGATTAACTTGCGGATATTTTCACAAAATCTTTACCCTCTGATAGGTTTGAATACATTAGGCAGAAGTTAGGAATGAGAACCGTAAGGTAATTTTCCTTGTTAAATTCCTGTTGAATCAATATCCTTACAGTAATAAACTCATTTTCATAGGGGTAGTATATTTTATTGTTAGTTTTATAAATTTTTTATAATGACGTTTTCAAAATTTTTCATAATGATGTTTTAAAAAAAAATCTTAATGATGTTTTCAAAAAAAAATTGTACTTGAAATTTTTGTAATGATGTTTTTCCTAATGAATATTTTCGTATTTATTATTTACGTAATGAAGATTTTCGTACTCAAAATTTTTATAAGTGAGATTTTCATAATAGATTATTTTTACATTTTTTTTCATAATCAAAATTTTTCAGAATCTAGATTTCATTAAGAATATTTCTCCCTATTACGAATAATCATCCTAGAAATCCAAAAGGTATGTTTTATTTCTTGAGTTTTCATAATCACCTTTTACTTTCTGGTAGTTTATTTTGTTTCATTTAAAATCTCCTGGATTCTAGTTTCCTTAAATCCGAATGTTTTCTTTTAAAAACCTCAAAATATGGGATCCAACCAAATTTTCCTTGCAGCTATAATTTCAACCATAAGATCTGATCAAAAGGATTTTTGACCATTGGATTGTCTTTGGAAGTTCAACTATCGCTTCCAAAACCTATATAAGTGACCCTCGAAGGTTTTTCCCACATCATATTTCATGCCTTTGAGTGGCGAAGCTCTTCCCCCCCCCCCCCTTCATATGATCGTTCTGAACCTCTCAAATATTTCTCAAATCCGAATTTCTGGTGATGTTCCTTCTCAAGATCTGTCAACTGTCATATCGATTTTGGAGTGGAAAATTTATAGAGAAAGGTTGATGAATCTGTATTTCTTCAATAAATATTATTCTATAATCTCCAAGAACATCAGGCTTAATGGATGGGAAAGTGTTTGCATATCGAAGCCAGGGGATCAGGACATGGTGTATCTGGATCTGCTTATAGAGTATTATGAGTTAGTTTTCATATTTAAGGAAGAAGGTAGGGAGAAGTTTTCTTTAAAAATATATGGAAACACCTATGATCTATCTTATACAAAGGCAGCTAGTTTTATTGGTGTTCCATTTGAAGGGGAAGCTGAATTTTGTTTCCATAAGTTTCCCGATGTTCAAGGAATTTTTATCAAGGTAAATTCTATAGAGTCTCTTGGACTTAATAATGTCATGACTGTGAAGATTTCTCACCTCTAAACAAATAATCGGATCCTTGAATTGTGGGTTCAGGGTTTTATCATTCTGATAAAAATAGATAAGGACACGTTGAAGAAGAGTGACATTTTCATTCTATATTTTCTGTTGAATTTGAGGAAGATAAACCTGATTAATCATATTCTCATTATGATAGAGAATATTAAGAATGAGAACTTGAAAGCTCATATTATCATGTATCTATCTATCCTATCCAATTTAATTTTTCGGTGCCTGGAGTCTTTCATGATTCCTTGTAGTTCTAATCCAAGGAAATGAAAAGTCATGTTAGTATGTGTTCATACATTAAAGGAAAAGAATAGTGGTTTTTCTAATGAATCAAGAGAATTCTATGATCTTCCAGAAGAGGAATCCAAAGTTGTTATGAAAGAATAAGAAGTTCCAGAACCATCGAAGAAAGGAGGAATGAAGAGGAAGTTGAAGGAAGTGAAAGAAGAAGAGAAAAACCCAAAAGCTAAGGAAGAACAATATGCACCAACAATGCCCAAGAATCAGAAAGCCTATCTAGATGAGGTTATAGCCAAATTAAGGGAAGACAAGAAAAACTGGAAGGAAGGAAAGCCACAGTTTGTCTTGGATCCTACTGAGTCCAAGGTTTTTAAAGAGAGGACATTATATGAGCTTGAGAAGCAAGACAAGGAAAAGAAGCAAAAGAAAAATATGTCTGAGACTGAGATTGTGCAATCCCATCTGAGGGATACTGAAATAGAATCCAAGAATATCCCATTACCAAAATTGTTCTTGGTTGAGGCTTTACCTGAGACTATGGGGATGAAAGTTTTCACTCCGGAAAAATCCCAAGAATATATATTTGATATTATGGTAGTTGAAGGAAAAGGAAAAGAAGAGGTGGAAATTAGTGGTGTCACGGAAGACGTTATAAATCATGTTAAAGATTATCATGAAAAGGATACCCCATCCGAGAAACTATTAATATGAACTTCTTAAGTAGAGTATTCAAAGCACCCAACTCCTAGGAAGGATAAAGAAGGGGAAGATGATAATGGTGAAGAAGAAGATAATATGTTATCTAAGGAAGAATTGTTTAATCAAAATTTCATCCACCTTGAGAATGTTGATGCTAGACCTGATAATGAGAACGTAGATAAAGATAAGATTGTTTAGTTGTCAGACTGGGAACATAATTCTCCATATGAGGAAGCCATTCCAAGAACTGATAAAGGGAAACATGTGGTTGAGGTTACACCTACTAAATTTGTTTCAAATGATAATAAAACTGGTGGATCTTCGAAGAGGAGGATTGTAGAGATAGAGAAATATTCCTCACCAAGAAAACATTCGGATTCAGATTCATCATCCCTAGGACATGATTTTGTCATTCAATCACTGAAAAATATTGTTGACACCATTTAGATATTTCCAAGCATTGAATCGAGATGTCAAATGCTTCAAGATAGCTTGATTCAAAAATTGAATTTATTGTCCATGGTTATGGACAAGTGTGTGTTGCTGAAGGTAGACTGAAAATCGTTCTTTATCAACTATGAATCCCACAATAGATCTTATAAGAAAATGGTGTGCTGACCAAATAATATATTTAATGATATGAGAGAGCTTGATGAGTTTCAAGATGATGTTAAGGAATCCTTTGATTCTGAAGATGGTAAAATTAATGATCTCACAACTAGCTTTGTGGAAAAGATAACTCTTGAGAAGAATAATTGGATTCTAGAGGTAAAAGATTTGAATGGGAAGTTGTATTCTGTTTCACAAAGTTGGAAAATGGAAATGGATCTTCGGATCGAGATCGAAGAGTAGCTAGTCTAGAAAGATGAACTGGTGAAGGCTTAGGCAGAGACTCTGAAGGCTCAGGAAGAAAAGATAAGAGCCTTAGAGAAGCAAGTAGAGGAAGACCCCAAGGAGATAAAGAAGCTGAAAACTATAGTAAATAAATTGATACCCAAGGAGAAGGAAACAAAATATATCCAGCCTGATATTTTGTCGTATTTTTCCTTCAATGTACAAATTTATTCTATCTTAATGAAATTTTGGTTGCTCATTCTTGTTTAAATTCTCTCTACTAATATTTTAGTTACTAAAATTTCTTTTCCATTCCCTTAAATTATTTTTGAAAATAAAAAATGGAGTGAAAGGAAAATAAGAATACTAAAGAAAGATGAAACATCCCCAAGTAAGGGGGAGTTTATCTAATGGGGAGTTTTCATTACAGAGATTCTCGAAATCAAGATAATGAAAAATCATTCCAAAAAACTAGAATATGATCCTTAGTGTTTCAAAGACTTTGGGGGAGTTAGTAATATTCATCATTTCTCATGATTAATGGGATATATGTTTTATTTTCAATGATTAGAAAAATATTGTCTATGTCCTTCTATTCCTTTTCCTAAGGATGTTTGTTCTTTCCACAAATGGAGAGATTGTTGAGTCAATAAGTTTTCCCTTATGACTTTTCCATTCCTTCTTATTTGGGGAGATTGTGGTGTATATAAGGTCTCCTTATTACATTACCATTTCTTCTTGTTTTTAAAATCACAATCTTTTTATCTCAAGGAAAATCTCATTTTACCCTGTGTTTTACTTCTATTAGGAAAAAACTCATTCCCCTTGGAAATTTATGCTTACCATGTTTTCATTTTTCAAATCATAATTTTTCCATATATAAAGTCTGTTTGTAGCCAAAACCTCGGAATCCTATAATTACCTAGATATGAAGAATTCTATTTTAGGATATGAATTATCATAATTCAGTCTCCAAAATCTTCTGAGTTATGACTCTGTGTTCTCGGAATTCAAACTTCAAACTCTTCTAATTTTTGACTCTGAGTTCTCTGAATTCAGACTCCAAACTCTTCTGAGTTCTGACTCCGAATTTTGAATACGAATTCTGATTACGAACTCTTATTAAAACTGACTCTGAATTCTTGTTATGAATTCTTCTGTGTTCTGACACCAAATTCAGGATACGAATTCTTATGAGTTATAACTCCGAATTCTAATGAATTCTGACTATGAACATTGAAAGTTCTGACTCCGAATTCTAATGAACTCTGATATCGATCTTTGTAAGTGCAGGATGCAAATTCATGCAAATCTAGATTATGAATTTCCTTGAAATTCAGACTCCAAAATTCTATATATTTCTAGTTCCGAATTCCTTAGAAAACAGAATCTGAACATCCTTGTATTATAGACTGAGAATTCAGTTTGGGTTAGACACCAAACTTTCTATTTACATACATTCTGAATATTTGATTCCGGTTATGTAACAATATTTTTTCTTAAACTTCTTTTTTGTTATAAAACAATGTCGTGCATTCAGTTACTAACTAACCGTTGTTTGACTAAAATGTGTATAGGTCCCTCCAAAATTCAAGGAAAAATATGACAATTGGAAGAGGGAACCAATCGTTGGTGTTGTGCCTATAAATATGATCTCATTTGAAAAGAGATTAACACTGTTCTATGACTATAGATATTACATGTTGTTGAAGTGATTTCTAGAGATAGACTCTCAATTCTTTGTGTGTACTGAACTCCTTGTTCATATTTTCATTGTTCTACTCTAATTGTTGCTATGAACAATTGAGGGCTTCTGAGAATAACAAGAGAGAGGCGCTAAATACCTTGAAGTTGAGTGATTCCTTGCTGAGGGAGACATAGGTACTGACTATCTTGATGTTGAGGGATTGGAGGGATAGCACGACAGACTCTGACCTTTATATCGAGGGTTTACCCTGGTGCAGGAAAGACATACTTTTTTGAAAGTATAAATCCAGGGACCTTTATCCTAGGTTGTTGCGTAACCGTCTCTTTGGGATAAAAGACTTACTGCTTGTTACTTGTTTATTTAATGTTTTCCATTTCATTTTATTTTTTAAGGAAAGTATAACTATCTTATACCTTCTTATACTTGTACAATGATTTAGTAAGATTCTATATGCTTTATGGTGGAATATTTATCATTGTAAACTTTTATTAAGTTTCATTTTTTTGGAACCATCATTTCAGATTCACTTTCTAAGAATCATTCTTCCAGAATCAATCAAGTGTGTAGAACTAGAGGTTTTGTGAAATACATTATTTTACATTTTTAAACATAGCCATCTTTAAAAGGTCCAATGAAAATTTTAAAATAATAAAATTCATCCCCCCTCTTGTATTTTATGCATCATTAGATACATTATTCAGTATCTCTATTATTTAGATCCTACATTTGGTATTATAATGTATATCATACTCATATACCATCTCAACACAAAGGGGATTGAAAAATGTGAGGAATGGGTTAGAAGTGAGGGCTTTTTATAAGGGGGAGGATGGGATCTTAAAGAATTATTGAAAATATAATTTTATTATATAATGATTTTTTATTTAGAAAGTTCCATAACACATTAAAGAAGAAGATAACATGAATCATGTTCAAAATAAAATCATTCAATAATAATTTGAAAGATTTTGGATATTATTTTAATCACTGTAATCTTATTTATTTAAATTATTCATTACTGAGGTAAACACTACATCATTATTGTTTCATAAGCATATTTATTTATTTGATGTCAAAAAATTAAAAAAAATCGTGATGTAGAAAATAGTTTCATATTTCAAATGATGTTTTATAGTCAAAGAGTTAACTTATACAACACCATGTAAGAATTGATTTACTAAAAGATAAATGTTGATGTCATTTTGGTCTTTACTTTAAATTAATTAATTTAAAGTGTCATTATCACTACATTATGGCTCCTTGGGGTCCCAAAATCGTCCCAAGGATACCCATGGTATGAAAGGTATCAAACAATAGTATTAGGACACATGTTATGGTAATTTAATATTATTTTAATATTATTTTTTACCCTTATTAACCAAATTTACCATTTATCTATGGTAAATAAAATATTTACTGAAGTAAATATTCATAATGTCTAAAAATAAAATTTACCTATTTACACAATTTGGACATACGAATTCAAAATATGGTATCCATTTTTCTATAATCAATTCTTAGAGGTGGAAGATGTTAATTTAAAATTAATTACCACTTTAAAAAAAAGTGTGTTTTTAAGAAATAATAACTATCAAAAGATTGACACTTATTTATGTCGAATTTCAAAGTGAAATTACTTCTAATGACCAAAATTAGATTAATTGGTAAAAATATAATATAATTACAATTTAAAAAAATTATAAAATATTATCTATCCACATAAATAAATTAGATTAAAAGGTAGTTGTGAATTAAAATACATAATTTTTCACTATTAATTTAAAAAATTAATTTTATCAGAAAAATACAAAAAATTTACCCAATGTAAAGTTTGATGTCCTGAATATAAATAATAATAATATTTTTCCATATATAATATATATAAGTGACCAAAACTATATTTAAAGAAGGTTCTCCTTTGAAAGGTAGTAAATCAGCCTTTTAATGAATATTAGTGTATTTAGGTATAAAATTTGATTCATTCACATTTTATGCTGTTAACATTTATTGGATAAACATAAAAACATTTGAAAAACATGTATATTAATAAATTTTTTAGTTCTGTTCAATCCTACCAATACAATGGCTAGGCGGTAACTACCATCAAAAATAATATTATATTATTATTTTTCATAATCACCCAACGTTGTGTGGGACATATGATTTTAGAGAAACCTATGGTTGGGTATGAGGTACTCTATTGAACATAGATTCCACTTTAATGTAAAATTAATATTTAATTCACAAATAATAATAAATTTGAAAATGTTATATTCATTATTTACCTGGGATGTTACATCCTTCCCACTTTAGGGAATCGTGTCCTCGTAATTTTAAAATTGGGCTTGGAAACATCATTGAAATCCCGACATAGAAAAAAGAGTCAATAAAAATATAATGTTAAAATAAAATAAGATAATTAAAAAGGTCACTTGAGACCAAAGATACTAGTATTCCATGAAAACATTGATATGGAAGAGAAACTAACTCTCTTAGATTAATAGAGAGGGACAGATAACAAGATCACATAAAGTTAACCACCACAATACCATAAATTTGTGGTTGGGAAAAAGTCTTATGCTAAATGAGAGCTTATAACATTTTTTCATCAATATCCTTTTCATAGAGTTGAATAATTTTATTAATTACAAGAATAATATTGTATGGAAATATACTTACTTGTCATGTATAGTGTCATCCTTTATCAAAATTCTTCCAAAAAATCATATTTTCTCCAAATGGTAAGTATTCAAGATGACATAGTCACACCAGAAGTGCCAGAATCAACTTCTAGAGTATGATATAATCTAAAAAAGAGGAACTATATATTTCCCCTATCCTTAAAGATCATATCAACCCAAAATTGGTTTGTAAAATATCAGATAATCCCCAAAATGATAATCCTTTATAAAAAGAAATACTACTCTTAATCCCCAAAATTCAAAAAAAAGAACCCAATGTTCAAGAAAGACCATTCAATGTAAAATTTCCTTTAAAATTCTTCAAAATAATCCAAACTAATATTGAATCCAAAAACTTATAATGATTTAATCACATAGTATTCCACACTAAATCATAACATTTATCTCCCAAAACATTGAAGAATCTTAATGTCTCATATAGAAGTGTAATCAACCTAGTCACATATTCTCTATGATTATTTAATGATTTCTATAAGTTACCCAAATTACCATATGTCCAAAATAAAAACATATATTCTTCCAAAATAATATTTCAACCATTACTCAACAAATTAAAAGATAACTATTTATTGAATAACATTTTCACATATCAAACCTCATGGTTATTCATACTAGATAAGGTCTTCAAATGTAATCCCATCATCAATAGATCCTTATTACTTTTAAGCATTATTTCATCCTAAAATGTACCATAACTCTTAATCCCTTATATGTAGACTTTTTACTAATTCAACATTCTTCATGATCCAATATCCATTCTTTTACAACATAATCCATTAATCTTTTTTCCTAAAAATGAAATAATTAATCATATCCTAAGATTCAATAATGTCAAAACATCACCTAAGAAATAAATCAAACATTTCATTGGTCATTGTTAGTTTCCTAATCTTTAATTTGAATGACATTTGGAATTCGTAAACATGTATTTGTACGATCTTGCTGAACCCATTCCCAAACCTTCTTTGTAAGAAATGTATTTGTATAATGACCATGAGAACCACATTTAAAACATTAAATTCATCATTCGAAAATAACTTCTTTCTCTTTCCTGGAGTCAACTGGACGCTTCCATTTTCTATGGTTGGTTCTTGATTTATGACCTTCATTACCACTTGTATATCATATTCCCTTCCATTTGAAAAATTTTACTAAGTGTTTTTCCACATCATTGACACATAGGATTTTGAATATACTTAGCTATATAACTATTAATTGAACTTCTTTATGAATTTTTTTATTTGATATACGATTTCATTAAAAATCACCATGGATTAGGTGGTCGATCATGACTCCAGATAGTTGGTTAGGAATAACCCCAACAGTTCTCACTACAGCTTCCATTTCATTCAATTTCTTATTCAGTAAATCATCATAGTATTCTTCACATCCATTGTTAGATTGATTCCTAGTAGACCTATCCATTGACTAATACCAAAATGGTCAGTGTGAGTATATCAGTAAAATCATCATTTAATATCTAATGAGGAGGTTAAACACTGAAAAATACTTGTTCATGTTATCTTAAACTCAATCAATTTATCTAAAAAATAATGACTCTTTCCAATATCCTAACCATTGGGTTGATGTCACATATGCTTAAATAAATCCCTAACCTCAAAAGATATCTAAACAAAACTTTGATACCAACTATAAGTTCCCGAACTTAAACATTACATAATTTTTCGTTAAGTCAAGAATTCACATTGAAGAGCATTTTAGGTTTAATGTTTTAGACAATTAGGTCAAATCTATTACAATAAATTTCAAAAAAATAAAATTTTGACACTTCTACTCAGTATCCATTTTTTCAAAAAATAAAAACTCTAAATAACTTGCCGAGATCCATGGGTTAGACATCATGAATTTTCCTTGAATCTATCCTCATCCCTGTTCATCTTTAAGTCCTATAAAAAAATTTCAAAACGTGGGGAAATTATAAAAATCTCAGTAAGGGTTATAAAATAAGTAAAGGAAACAATAACCAATATTTAAATACAAATAAATGAATTTGTACTTTTAAATCATCACATAACTCATGAAATGATATGATTTATGAATAACACATAGAAATCAGAAATAATAATGGTATCTTGTGACATACAAAAGATACATACATTATAGATATCATAGATATAGAGAGAGTTACATTGGAATACCCATCACAGTATATTCCCTAAATATCTTAGAAGAAACATTCACGTTTACCTCCGTCACGTTACACAATGCATTGGAGAGCTATCTCGGGCTCACCCGACGTAAGTTTATCACGCAACTACCCGTACATGTAAACAATGACCAATAACCATAACATAATGATAAAAAAAACACAAACATAAGGTAAATATAACATTTTTACTTTTCAATCACAATATATCAATTCAATATATTTAAATAGAAATTCTTTATAAAACCATATTCAAAACCATTTAAAAAAATTTAATAAAGAGATTTTTGGAATAAAAGTGTCCCATACCACTTTGAATCTTTTAGTGGAATGAAAATTTTAAAACATTAATTTCCATATAAATAAATCCTAAAGACAATTTTTAAAAAATATACATTATTGATTAATATTTAGAAGAATAAATCTTTTTTCTTCCAAAATGATATTTTAGTTGAAGAGTTTTTAACAAAATGAGAGATGCTTGATTACAAACAATTGCGGAATAAAATCAAGCAAAGCTTATAATGTCATGAGAATATAGATATTACTGATATAATATTTCAAAGGGAATTAAATACACCATATAAAAGTGAGTTTTTGTATAATAATAAATAAGTATCAATGGAATTTAAATTGAGACAAAGTCCCTTGCAAAGATCATATCCTTTGATTAAGGAAAAATCAAGTACATAATTATGTGTGAAAAATAAGAACACACCCAATATAAGAGTATATTAAGTGTAAAACAATCAGATAAAATTCACACATATTCATAGCACTATATAATCTCTAATTAAATGTTTATCCCAAAGAATTGAAATTGGGTTAAGATGTTCTCGTACAGAAATTTGACAGCCTAACTACCTCACTTCAAAATTCAGATAAATATTTTAATGAGAGAGAAAAGGGTATATAATCACTTTTACATAATATTTTATGGAATAAGGATATATAATAACATATCCCAACACATGAAGAGGTAAATTATATGACATAACAAAAAGATGACTTTTAAAAAGTAGGGGGGGTGAAAGGTTCCCTTACCGATTTGGTAACTTATGAATCCTACACCACATGAAAGATGGATCATATGATGGAGATGTAAATTACAATAAATTAATGTATATTACACAATTAATACAATTCTATGAAGTACATACACCACACAAAAGGATATAGTTTAAAATATAGCATGAATCTCATAGGAATAAAAGCTGAGATGAAAACCTCTTACCACCTTGTAAATAATAGAGTTTTATGATAAAAAGGTAATAAACACCAAAAGTATAGAAAAATACCATGAATATAAAGATAATCGTGATAATATATATCAAATGGAAGTACTCAATACACCACATGCAATAAATAAGTTATGAACAATGGAAATCCCACGGAATTTAAATATAGATAAAAACCCCTTACCTCGTGTCCGACTAGACCCTTTAGTTCATTAATCTCCTAATTAATAAACTCAGGTTAATTTATACTTTCCTAATGACCATTTACAAATTTATTTTTACTTTTATATCACTTATTACCATGTTATAAACATTATGCATTCATTTAAATTAATAATGTTCGTTTTGTTGATATTTGGTACTTGAGTCAAAAATGAACTTGTTATATTTACAAGTTTTCAATGTGTTCACAAGATAATTATCTCTAGAATTATATTCATGATTTTGATATAATACATATAATAAATATCCAGTATATATATATATATATAAATTTATAACTTTATATAACATTTGAAGATAAGAAATGAATTGCACCGTTTATGGAGACGGTAAGTCATACGTATGCATAAATGCTAATTTAATTTCAATTTCATATTTAATGGAATGAAAAATTAATGATAAATAGGTACATAAAATTTCAAGTATAATATCATATATATTTTCAGTAACTATATCCATTATACGTTCCGCGTTTATCCTGAATGAGTCATATCACTTTGAGAGAGGTAGTAGTCTATATTTCCTCAAATGAAATTATCGTATTTACCCACTATGTAAACCATAATGGTATTATATAAATGAACAATAAAGAAATATAGAAACAATATAAATATAATATAAACCACATAAAAATACAGTTCTATCTTAATGGCTACAATAAGAGGTGGTAGGAGAATATTGAACAATCGTCGTTTTCTGATGCAGTAGTTTGTTGTCTACAGAAACAGTATGTTTTTACCCATTAGATGGAGGTGTGTGTAAGGTTAGTTTTAATCCGTATCATAAAAACAACCAAATACATTGATGATATCAGTTTTATTATAAAAGAAATGAGTAAAAATAGTTTAGGGGGTTGGAGAAGTAAAATAAAAGAAAATAATTTAAGAGAAGACGTTACCATTAAATCATGTATCTTCCTTTGGTTTGAATCAAAAGGTTTAATTGAATTGTCGTATGACCATGGGAAGTATTCAAGGAGGTTAGAGTGATGTAGTGAGCTTAATTTTGTAGAGGTTGGATGAGCCAAGGGGCTTGAGATGAATGATGAATGGGTTAGAATTGAGGGCTTTTTATAAGGGGGAGGAGGGGCTATTTTGAAATGTTTGAAAATATTATTTTATTATATAATTATTTTCACATTCTAAAGGTAAAATACACATTAAAATCAAAGATAATATGACTCATGTTCGAAATAAAATCATCCAATAAGAAGTGGATCGGTTTTGGATATTATTTTAATAATTATAATATTATTTATTTAAATCATTCATTAATTAGGTAAACATTGTTTCATTATTGTGTCACTAACATTTTTATTTATTTTATGTCTAAAAATAATAATAAAATTATCATGATGTACGAAATCATTTTAGATTTCAAATGAATATTTATAGGTGAATTTTTTACTTATATTACCCCATGTATAATTGATTTACTTAAAGATATATGTTTAAGTCTTTTTTGTCTTTACTTTAAATTATTTAATATAAAGTGTCATTATCACTACCAAGTGGCTCCATGGTGTCCAAAAATTAACCGTAGGATGCCCATGTTCATAAATGTATCAAAAAATAGGATGATGACACATGTTAGGGTAATTTGATATTATTATAATATTATTTTTCTCTTCTTTACCATATTTATCCCTTAACCATGGAAAATAAAATATTTACGGAAGTAAATATTCATAATGTCTAAATATAAATGTCACCTATATATAAAATTTGGACGTCTTGATTCTAAATGATGAATCCATTTTTCCAAATTCAAAACACAGAAGTGGAAAAACATAGATTAATATTAATTCCCATTATCAAAACAAAACGTGTGTTTTTAAGAAATAACAACAATGAAAAGATTGACACATATTTATGTCCAATTTTAAAGTGAAATTACTTCCAATGTCCTATGTTGGATTAATTGGTAAAAAGATAATCTTCTTTAAAATTAAAACTAATTAATAAGATAATATAACCATATAAATAAATTATATAAAAAGGAAGTTTTAATTTAAAATACATTATTTTTAACTATTCATAAAAAATGAATTTTACCATGAAAAATATGAAAAATTTACACAAAGTAAATTTTAATATCCCAAATATAAATATAAATTTTTTTCAAATATAACATATAATATGTAGGATTAAAATCATACTGATTATAGTATTGTTATAATGATGTAGATGCTCAATATACCAGAGGGGGTGAATTTTATGCTGTAAAAAAATCAATTGAAACTTTTAATGATGGTAATGTTAAACAAAGTTAAACAAGGTAAATTCACTACACCTCTTAGTTCTAAAAACTGGATTGATTCTAGGAATGTAGTTCTGGAAACGAATCATAAGCAATGTTTACAAAGATAAAGATTCTACCACAAAGCGTATTGAAACTTACTAATCAGATAACAAGTATAAGAAAGTATAATATAGTTATACTTTCCACTACAATCAAAATGTAGTGGAAAAATTGGAACAATACAAGTAACAAGTAGTAAATATTTTTACCGAAAGAGTAGGGTATCCAACAACCATGTATAAAGGTCCCTTGATTTATAATTTCAATAAATTCTGTCTTACCCACAGCAGGGTACGCCCTCTATTAGAAGATCAGAGTCTTTCTTGATATCCCTGCAAGACCTTGAACGTCAAGATAGTCAGCAACACTGTCTTCCTTAGCAAAGAAGTCCTAGATATTTAAGGTAGTCATCAACTCTGTCTTTCTATCCCCGGAAGCCCTCAAAAGTACTTAGAAACATTCATAGTTTTACAAAGAAATCTGAACCAGATGTACAGTACCCACAAAGAATGAGAGTCTCTCTCTAGAAATCACTTCACCGCATGTAATCTCTAGAGTTGTAGAATCCTCAGTCATGTATTTTTGAGCTCTTTAAAATGATCTCTAATGTATAAGCACATTATCAACTGTCATATCCCTTCTCCAACAGACATATTTTTCCTTGAATTTTGGAGGGACCTGTAGAGGTGTCACTCAAACAACGGTTGGTTAGAAATAGAAAGAATCACATAATTTTATAACCATAAAAAGAGTAAGGGAAAATATGGTTACTTAACTAAATCAATTTTTTCAGAGTGTGAGGGAAAATTAAAGTTGGTAGTCTAATTGAAAAATTATTCGATGTCTATAATACCTGGATATTTGGATTATGTCTTCAGAAAAAAGCAGAACCTGATTTTTATAGAATTCCGGAGTTTGAATTTCAAGGAGATTAGGATTCTGAATTCAATATAGTTCGAAGTAGGGATTCAGTAGAATTCAGAGTCTGAATTTCAAGGAAATTAAGATTTTGAATTCAGTAGTGTTTGGGGTCTGAATTTAGTAGAGTTCAGAGTATGAATTCTGTATAATTTATAGTCTGAATTTCAATGAAATTTGGAGTCTGAATTAAAAAGAATTCAAAATAAAAACTCAAAAGCTCAGAGTATTAATTCAGAAGAATTCAGAACAGGAACTCAAAATTTTCAGAGTTTGAATTCAAAGAACTTGGAACCTGAACTTGGAATGTTCGGAGAATGAATTCAGAAGAATTCAGAACCTGAACTTAGAAATTTAGGAGTTTGAATTCACAGAATTCGGAACCAGATTTTGAATCCTGAAGACAAAATGCTTTATATTTAAGTATATAAAATATTCTGAGGTTTTGGATAAGAAAAAAATTTTACTCTTAAAATAGGTACAATGAAAGCACTTTAAGGGTAATTTTCCTTAGGGAAGGAAAATTTTCCCTGTGAAGATAAAACATTGGGAAAAATATATTTTCTCTAAGAAATAGTGTTCATGATTATCAAAACATGAAGGAATGGAAAATTTATAAGGAAACCTTATTGACTCAACAATATCCCCATTTTTTGAAAGCACAATAATCCTTACAAAAATGAATATAAGGACATAGAAAATATTTTTCAGGACATTTAAAATAAAAACATATCTCTATAAACAAATGGGCCATAATTAATACGACTAACTTCCCCTTAGCTTTGGAAACACTGCGGATTATATTATTGATTTCCGGATTGATATGTAGCATTTATTGCATACGAAAATCATCTTGGATAAGAAATCCCCCTTAGATGAAGTCCCCCTTACTTAGGGAAATTTCTTCTTTTAAATTGTATTCTTTTTAACATTCCATTCTCCCCCTTTGTGATTTTCAAAAAGGAATACAAGGAGTGGGAATGAAAATATGGTACCTAAAATATTAGAACTAGACAACCAAAAGTATAAATATAAACTCAAAACTTCATTATGATTAGAAATATTTACATGAGGAAAATACATCAAAAGAATAGAATAGAACATGGTTATCCTTCCTTTTCCTTGGGCATCAGTTTCATCACTATTTTTTTAGCTTCTTGAGCTCCATATAGTCCTCCTCTTCACGTTTGAGTAGCTGATCCCAATCTTCTATTTTTGTCTCTATGGATTTGATTTTTTCTTCATAAGCCTTGAGAGATTCTTCTTGAACCTTTAGAACTTATTCTTACCTAGAAAGCTTCTCTTCTATCTCAATCCTAAGCTCCCTTTCTCTCTTCCAACTCTGAGAAACTGAATACAACTTCCCATTCAGATCATTCACTTCTTTCATCCAAGTATTCTGTTCCAGTGTTAGGTTTTCCTCAAAACTATTTATGAGATCCTGGATCTTCACATATTTGGTATCAAAAGAATCCTTGACACTTTCCTTGAATTCATAAAGATTTATCATCTCTTCAAATGAATTTCATGAACATATTTTCATATTTTTGTAATATATTTTGTGGACATTGTAGTTTATGAAAAAGGTTTTGAAATCTACCTCAAGCATGACACATTTATCCATCACTATAGATACTGAATCTGATTTTTGATTTAGGGTGTGTTAGATCATCTAGAATCTCAAATCGATACATTGAAACATATGGATAGTCCTAACAAGATTCTTCTAATACTGGACTACAAAATCATTTCCAAGGGATGATGATTCTGAATCATAGATTTTGGTTAGGGAGGTTTCTTTTTCAAACATAGCAGCTTTCCCCTTTGAAGAACCACCAACAACTTTCTTCTTTACCATAGCCTTGGTAGGTGTATCAACTACTACCTATTTTCCCTTATCAATCTTAGAAATATCTTCCTTATCGGGGGATTATTGTAAAATATCAGATAGCTGAACAATTTTGTCTTCATATACCTCTTCCCCTCAGCTTCTGCATCTTTATCCTCTAGGTGAATGAAATATTTATTGAAGCTTTCTTCTTCATATGGGTTTTCTACTTTTTCTTCATCATTTTCTTCATCCTTCCCAGAAGTATAAAGCTTTGATGACTTGACTTGAGAGGTTCAGGATGATAATTTCTCAAAAGGGCTTTCCTTATCATGAAACTCCTCTACTTTCTTTATCAAATCATCAGTATCACCACTGCTTTCTTCTTCTTCTTCTTATAGTTCTTTTTCTTCTACTACTTCTTTTTTATATTTATCCAGAATTACAAACTCATTTCCTGGAGTCTTTGGTAGAGGTTCTATCAGGAATGATTTTGGTACTGGAATATTCTCATATGCTTTCTCTGTAGCCTTCAGAAGTGATTGGAAAATCTCTTTCTTAGACAAATTTTTCTTCTGATTCTTCTCTTTTTCTTTCTTGTCATGATCTTCAGCTGCCTTCTCCCTCAATGATTTTGGTTTCGCAGGATCCAATCCAAACATATGACCCCCTTCTTTTTTGGTTTTTCTTATCTTCTATTCATTTATCCACAACCTCATCAGAATATGGTTTTTTCATTGGATTTAGTGTTGTGGATTGGGGTTCCTTATCCACTGTGATTTTTTCTTTTTCTTCCACTTCCTTCAACTTCCTCTTCCCTCTCCCCTTTTTTGAGGTCTCAGCACCTCCTATTTTTTTTAAAGCTACAGCTTCCTCTTCAGTCAAGTCATAGAATTATTTGGATTCAATGGAAAATCCAGATTTCATCATTCTCAGAGTGTCATCACTCAACAACATATCATTGAAATTCCTAAACATTGAACTGCAATGAATATTGAAGGATTCTAAGCACTGAACAATCATATTTGACAGAATGGATCGATACATGAAAATATGAGCCTTTAGATTTCCATTATTTATGTTGTCAATCGTAATCGAGATATGTTTAAGAAAATTTATCTTCCTAAGGTTTACAAAGAAATCCACAATGAACATATCAATTTTCTTCAAATTATCTTTGTCTCCTTTTCTCGGTATGATGAAACCTTGAATGCACAATTCAAGAATCCAAAAATTTGTTTACAGTGGAAGAATATTCAGAGTCATTACCACTAAGATTTCAAGGAAATCCATGGCCTACACCTTAACAAAACTTCCTTTAACATCAGGCATATTATGAGAACAAAACATAGCTTCTCCTTCATATGGGATTCCAATCCAACTAGAAGCCTTGTTATAGGAATGTGATTATGTCTTCCCATAGAACATAAATGAAAACTTGTCTTTGCCTTTTTTCCTTGAAAAAAGTTACTAACTTAGAGAATTATATTAATAATTCCAGATATACCAAATCCCGAGCTATTGGTTTTGAGTGGAAAACACTAGCACACCCATTTAGCTTAATATTCTTGAAGATAATAGAATCATACATTGAGAAAAAAATGGAATCAACTAAACTTTCTCTATATATCTTCAATTTAAAAATTGGTTTGAGAGTTGACATATATTTTTGAGAGGAGACCTCAACAGAAATTTGGAAGTAAGAAAGATCTCGGATGTTTAGAAGGAGCTTATGTAGATGTGGGACAACCATAATAGGTCATTTATATAGGTGTTTGTAGCAACAGTTCAGCTTACATACTCAATACAACTGTTGAAAAAATTCTAATCAAATATGATGGATGAGATGATGGTTGCAAGGAAATTTTGTCAGAATCATATATATTGAGGTTTTTATTATAAAAACATTCGGATTTAATAAAAAGTAAATATAAAAATATAAAAACTAATGAAAATACCAACATGTAAAAGGTGATTAGGAAAATTCAAGAATGAAAACATAACTTTAGGATTGCTAAGAAGATTATTTGTAATGAGGGAAATTCTTCATGAAGAACAATAGATTCCCAAAATAATGATTACAAATAAAATATTGTCTATGAAAAAAAATTAGATTACCAAAAAAATAGACCACAAATAAGAATTTTGATTATGAAAAAATTTAGACTACGGAAAAAAAATTAAATTACGAAAAAAATTTAGAATAAAAAAACTTTTGTAGAAAACCAAGTAAAATTTAATTTTATGAAAAAAAATTGATTACAAAATTTTTTTAGATTTTTTTTTAAAATCCTAACAAAAAAATGTATCCCCCCTATGAAAAAGAGTTTTTACTGTAAGAAGATGTGTTTCAACAAGAAGATAATAAGTATGATTACCTTATGGTTATCATTCCTTACGTCTGTTTAATGTATTCAGATCTATCAGAGAGTAAATATTTTGTGAATATATCAGCAATTTGATATTGTGTTCTAGTAAATTGAAGAAGGAAATATTCTTTATGTGTGTGATCCCTACGAAAGTGATTACTAATGTCTATATGTCTTTAACAATAGTGATTTGCAGGGTTTTTACTTTTGGAAATATCACTTGTATTAACACACAGAATTAGTGTTTTGGAAAAAATCATTCTATAATCTTTGAGTGTGTGTTGCATCCACTACACTTGACCACAACAACTTCCAGCGGCTATATATTAATCTTCATTACTGGAAAGTGATACTGAGTGTTGATTTTTTGCATAGACAAGAATCTAATGAATCTCTAAAGTAAAGACACGTTCTGGATGTACTTTTCATATCCATTCTACATCCACCAATGTAAGAAACCGATTTTTTTTAAATCAAAATAATTTCCAGAAGTGTAAATGAGTCCTCGAACCATGCTTCCCTTTATGTAGTGAAAAATTATTTTCACTGACATTAAAAGTGATTCCTTAGTATTGGATTGATATCTTGTAAATAAGCATACTAAAAATATTATGTCTGGATGACTAGTTGTCATGTAAAGTAGACTTCCTTTCATAGCTCTAAAATATGTTTGATCTACAGGTTTCCCAGCTTCATCATGATCAAGTGAATTTGAGGAACCTATGGGGGTACTTATAATCACATTATTGTTATGTCCATACTTTTTAAGAAGTAATTTAATATACTTATTTTGGGATATATAGATTCCTTCTGGTTTTTGAGAAATTTGAAAACCAAGGAAAAATATTAGCTCACATATCATACTCATTTCAAACTCAGATTTCATTAGATTCGCAAATTAATGAGTTAAATATTGCTGAGTTGAACCAAATATAATTTCATCAACATAAATTTGAACAATCAAAACATATTTCTTATCTTTATTTATAAAAATTTTTGGATCTGCATTTCCCTTAACATAATTATTTTGATGCAAAAATCGTGTAAGTCTATCATAACAAGCTCGAGGTGCATTCTTAAGTCCATAAAATGCATTGGTATGTTTGAAAACATGTTCAGGATGTTTTTTATCTTCAAAACCAAGATATTGTTCAACAAAAACCTCCTCTTGAACAAAACTATTACGTAACGAAATTTTAACATCCATTTGAAAATAATTGAAATTGATGAAAGATGAAAATTCAATTAGAATATGATTAGATTAAGTCAAGCTACTGGATCATAGGTTTCTTCATAGTCTATTCCTTCTTGTTGATTATATCCTTTAGTAACAAATCTAGCATTATTTCATACTATGAATCCATTTTCATCACAATTATTTCTGAAGAACCATTTTACTCTAATGGCAGATGTTTCCTTGGGTATTTCAACCAAGGTCTAGAATTTATTCCTTTTGAATTCATTTATCTCATATTGCATAGATTTTATCCAATCATCATAACCTAAAACATCATCAGTGATTTTTGGTTCTAATTAGGAAAGGAATTCCCGATGTTCTACTTCATTTAATAAGGAACTTATATTCCTTAGAGATTGATTAACATCACCAATGATACTATCACTAGGATGATTCTTAAGAATAACGGATTTGGGTTTTGTAAAACCTGTTCAACAATGTCGGGTAGGAAGTATTCTAGGGTAAATGTTTTAGAAATATCTTCTTGGATATTTTATTTATCAGAAGTATCTTCCAAGAAAGGTTGATAATAACTTAATGAAAACACATCTAAAAATGTAGGTTGAGGTTGTTTAAAAACAGAATGATCAGTTTCATCCAATATGACATGTACTATTTATTCAATAGCAAAATTATGATTTTTGAAAATTTTATAAGCCTTAGAAGTTGTGTAGTATCCTAAGAAAATTCCTTCATCAGATTTTGGTGTAAATGTTTTTATATTATCTTTAGTGTTCAGTAATGAATACCTTGCAACCAAAGACCTTGAATTAGGGAAATATAGGTTTTCGACCATTCCATAACTCATAAGGAGTTTTATTATGAAAACTTCTAATTAAAACCCAACTTATGGTATAAAAAGTAGTACTTACAGCTTCAGCCCAAAAATGTTTCGCTACTGAATATTCACTATACATGGTTCATGTTATATCTTGAATAATTATATTTCTTCTTTAAACAACACCATTCTATAGTGGTTTTCCGGGTGCTGTGATGTTATGAGTAATGACTTTTCTACTACAAAAAGTTTCAAAATCAGTGTTTTGAAATTATCCTCCATGATCACTATGAATAGTGATCAAGGGAGGGATTTTATCATTTTTAACTTGGACTATAAAACTTTTGAAATAAGAAAAATAATAATATTTATTTTTTATAAAATATATCCACGTGAATCTAGTTTAGACATCAACTATAACAGATACATAATATTTTCCTCTAATGCTTCCAGTTTGTCTTGGACCAAAAAGATCCATATGCACTAACTGTAAAGCATCAGTGGTTGAGACTTCACCGATTGACTTAATACATGATTTATATTTCTTGACATATCGAAAATGATGAAAAACTTTTGAAGAATAAAATCATAGCTCTGGTAGATCCTTACTAGTCTTTTCATAGTGATTTTTCATTGGTTCTTATGATTACAGTGTCCTAACCATCTATGCCATAAACAAGAATGATCTTTCATTACACTAAGGCAAGGTAAGTCCTGGCTCCTAAGGTCTTCTATGTTTAGTGTGTATACATTTTCTTTCCTATGGGAAGAAAGAAAAAACTCTTCATTGGAATTTTGTAATAAGAACATATCATTCCTAAAATTCACAAGGTATCCTTCATCACATAATTGACTTATGCTAATGAGAATGGGATTCAAACCATTATAAAATAAAACATTTGAAATCAATATTTTTCCATGAAGAACACCGTTTCCTACACAAATAATTTCTCCCTGAGCATTCTTTCTGAAATTTACTTTTCCTCCTTTCATCTTGATAATCTTTTCAAAGAAGTTTTTGTTACCAATCATATGCTGAGAACATACACTATCCATGTTCCATGTATTTTTTTATTACTATCTTTATTTTCCTAAAAATAAAAGTGTTAGACATTCATAATCCAAAATTTCTTGGATCGATAAACATTAGAAAGAAAAATTTTAGGAATCCACATTTTCATTGAAAAATAAGATTTATGAAATCCAAAAGAATGAGATTTGTTTAGGTAAAAAAAATTTAACAATGCCCCCCACACTGACACATAGTGCAGAATGGAGTACATTGAGGAACAAAATAATTGTTACTAAAAATCGGTGTAGAACTAGTATAACCAAAACAAGAATTATTCATTAGAGGACAGATTAGGGAATAAATCTTATCAAAATTTTCCATACCTAATGTAATGTTTGACATACACTTCCCCGAGGAAAATATTTCTAACATTAGTCTAATAAATATGTTCTTATCCCCCAAATTTTTTTTCTAGAACTAGAGCTAGTCTCAAAAATATTTTACTTTGAAATTACTTTTTCGAGATCCTTAGAACATTTATCCTTCTCATAATTAACTTCCTCAATGTTTTATGAAATAATCTCAAAATAATTTTTTTTATCAAGATCTATAGAAAGATCCGATATTTCCTTAGTAAGAATAGTATTTCTAGAATTTAACTTATCATGATTTTTCGTGAGTTTTGAATTCACATTCTCAAGGAGTTTAGAAAACCAAGAAACATAACCATAGTTAGGTAAAGTATTATCTTCATTAGAAGAAGATTTTTCATATGAGAATTCGTAGTATTTACTATATCTATAATTTCCATTGAACAATACATTGGTGATGGATTCAAAATTGTGTACCTTAGCCATTAAGAAATTATTTTCAATAGGTGGTCTGACTAATAAAAAAAATATTCTTCTATCATGAAGATTCGTAATATGATGATTCTTCAAAAGAGTCTCCACCAATGGCACTCCAGGTGTCATTATCTTTCAAAACATTCTTATCTTTAGCTTTGTAGTACTTATTTCTATTCCTTTTACAATGATTTTCATTTTTATCGTATTTCATAAGCATAGGATAATCTGGTCTTATATGTCCATCTCTATTTCATTTATAACAAGTTACATCTAAGACTTTATGATATTCCCTTTCCTTCTTCTTGTATCTAGATTGAAAATTTCTCTATCCAAAAATCTTGTTCATTCTTCAGGAAAGATTGGATAATTCATTATCGGAAGATTCACTCCCACTATATTCAGATTAAATAACAACCTTCATAGATTTAGATCTACTAACTCTCTCAGCAGTCTTAGCTTTCAAATGATTTTAAGTGGTTTTAAAAGCAACACTGTCATTTCCATTATTCTTCTTAATATTATCAGCATCTCTCTTCCTTCTGGTTTCATGTTGAAGAAGATTTCCAAAAAGTTCATCAAGTGAAATCTGTGTAACATTTCTATTCTCATCTATAGTCGTCCTCTTAGATTCCCATTCATTGTTCATGATGTCTATGATTTTGTCCAAAAGAGATTCATCATATAATCCTTTCTCACATATATATTGTAAACTATTAAAAATAGTCATAAATCATTGTTGTACCTTAAATATGGGTTCTCCATAAATAAATCAATAACCATGATATTCAGCTCTAAGTATGACTCTTCTAGTTTCAATAACTTTTTATGTTCCAAATTGTGTAACTTCATGATTATTTTAAATAAAATTTGATGCTTTACAAGAGAAAATTTGGCTATATATATTTCCAGTCATTAAACGATGCCAAGTATTACGTACCTTATAATTCAGTTAATATTCATGCTTTTCTTGGTTGTTGAAAGTACTGACTTCCTTGTTAGGGATTTTATACCATACCGTAAGCACAAAAAATTTTCTACTCTAGTATTGATAACAAATGAATTCATGTGATCTATCCATTATTCATAATCATTTCCATCAAATATATGTGGTCTAGTTGGATTCAGGTTTTCTATAGAACCAACATTCATTTTTTTCTTCTTAAAAGAAAATATCTTTCCACACAAACCTATTAGTAATAAATGTTTGTAAACAAGGATAAAACTATCCTAAATAAGGAAATTATAGAACAAAGAAAAACATGGGTAAACAAACATATATGTGAATATAATTATTTCAGAGACCTCCTCTGATACAAATTGTAGGATCTAAATGATACAAATTGTAGTACTGTAATAATGATGTTGATGCTCAATATACTAGAGGGGGGTATGGTGAATTGTATACTTTAAAAAATTTCTTGGTAACATTTAAAGATGGTAATGTTTAACAATGTTAAATAATGTAAATTCACAAGACCACTTAGTTATACAATATTTCTTAATTCCATAAAAGTCGTTGAGAAACGAAGCTTTAGAAAAGATTAAAATGATAAAGATTTTACCTTAATGCATATCGAGTCTTACTAACCAGATTACAATTATATGAAAGTATTAGATAGTTATACTTTCCTCAATAACCAAAATGATGTGGAAAACTTGAAACAATACAAGTAACAAGTAGTAAATCTTTTAACCAAATGAGTAGGGTATCCAACAACCTTGGATAAAGGTAACTTGATTTATACTTTTGAGAAAGTCTGTCTTACCCACACCTGGGTAATCCCTCAACATGAAAATCGAAGAATGTCTTTCTATCTCCGTAGGCCCTAGAACATCAAGGCACTTGACACCTCTGTCTTCCTCATCAAAAATGTCCACAAACTTTAAGGTATTCGACACCTCTGTCTTTGGATCCACAGAATCCATCGAATGTACCAAGCAATATTCAGAGTTGCACAAAGTAATCTGAACAAGATGTTCAGTACACACAAATCATGAGGGTATCTCTCTAGAAATCACTTCACATCATGTAATCTATAGAATTTTAGAATCATCAGTTATATATATTTTATCTCTTTAAAATGAGATCCTATTTACAGGCACATTTTCAACGGTTAGCTCCCTCCTCCAATAGACATATTATTTCTTGAATTTTGGAGGGACCAGTACACTTGCCACTCAAAAAATGGTTGGTTAGAAATAGAAATCATGATATCGTATTATAACCACAACAAGAGTAAGAGAAAATATGGTTACTTAACCAAATCCATTTTTTCGGAGTGTGAGGAAAAATAAAAGTTCAGAGTCTAACCAAAAACTTATTCAGTGTCTATAATACATGGATATTCGGATTTCGTCTTCAAAATAATTTATAACCATAATATTATAGTATTTCTGAGTCTTAAATTGACAGAAATTTGGAGTTTTAATTTAATAGATTTCAGAGTCTGAATTCAGTAGAATTCAAAGTCTGAATTGAGTAGAGTTTGGAGTCTGAATTCAGTCGAGTTTGGAGTCTGAATTCAGAATAATTCGGAACCTGAACTCCTAATGATTAAAGTTTGAATTCAGAAGAATTCAGAACCTAAACTAAAAAAGTTTGGAGTCTGAATTGAGATAATTTGGATCCTGAACATAGAACTTTCAGTGTCCGAATTTAGAGAATACGGAACATAAATTCATAATGTTCGGAGTCTGAATTAAGAAGAATCCGGAACCAAAACATAGAATTATTGGAGTCTAAATTCAGAGAATTCGGAACTAGAATTCGTATCCTGAAGGCATAATGCTTTATATTTATGTATATATATGATTATGAGGTTTTAGCTATGAAACTTAATTTTACAAATAGAATATGAACAATGAAAACTTGGTAATGATAAATTTCATTAGCGAATTAAAATTTTTCTTATGAAGATAAAACATAGGGAAAAAGATATTTTCCTTAAGAAAGAGTCTGTGATTTGAAAAAATGAAGGAATGCAAAATTCATAAGGAATCCTTGTTGACTAAACATTAAAGTGACCAAAACTATATTTAATGAGGGTTCACCATTAAAAGGGGGGAAATCGACCTTTTATGTAATATTACATTATTTATGCTTAAAATTAGATTCATTCGCATTTTGACCCTCTAACATTTATTGGATAAATGTAAAAACATTTAACAAACAAGTATATTCATACTGTAGTTAGTTCTATCCATTCCCTCCAATACCACATCTAGGCATTAACTATTATTTAAAATATTATTATTTTATTATTTTTCAGTATGACCCAACGTTGTGTGCTAGATACGATTTCAAAGAAACCCATTGTTGCGTATCAGTTATGCCATTGAAAATACAATCCAATTTAATGAAAATTTTATATTTAATTCAAAAAATTTAATAAATATGAAAATTTTATATTCTTTTTTTACTTGGGATGTTACACCCATAGTAGTGACTGTCATCAAGTGTTTATAATATCATGTAAAAAATGGAAGGCATTACACTTTTTTTAATTGGATCGGGATATAATATAGTAAATCCCAAGAAAATCTTAAATCTAGATGTATAAGTAAATAAAAAGAAATAAAATCCACTCCCATGTCCTTTTTCAATATAAACTAATATAAGGTACAAGAAAACTCTGTGGAAATGTTCCCAAAGAATGAAAAACAACAACTCCTGAAGCCTACCCTAGTAAAGTCTAGCATGGTCTAGAATGTCCTCTTTAAAAAATAAATTCTATCTCATATATGTAGTGTGAGTATACAGGTATACTCACTAGGGAAAACCAAAATCTCTCGTGACCAATTGGGGATGCATTCTAATTCCCCGTGAGAAATAGAGATAACCAAAACACCTTGAAAGGAAACTATCCACATAGCCTCACCATGGCACACTCCCCAAATAATTCAAGTCAAGTAAGGTAATAGTAATATCACATCGATGTTTGGGTACCCCAGACTTCTTTCCCATGGTTATTTAGGACATCTTATGCATTATACCTCCTACACAAGTTCCTCTGCCGTCCCACTACTTCCCCAACAACAATCATATGTGCTATCACAACCATGCTTCCCACCCACATACACAAAGACCACCACAACCACACACATCCCTTCCCATAGACACTTGTTTTACAATAACCACCACCATGCCCATATAACAAATGGACAAAGAAACTAATTCCACTCTCGAAGACACTTATGCCTCATCCCGAGGACATTTGGGAAACAAACCTGCCTGCTCACACCTGGGAAAACAACCACAACACACTCTGCACGAAGTGTCTTGGGAATAATAAACCATAGGTCGTCAAAACCTTCTCGATGAATCTTGGGTTACCTGGTAGAGGGTGTATAAAGGATATAATAACCATCCACTCATAAGAATGTTTTAAAAAAACACACTCCCCCATGAATGAGGTTGTTCGGCATGAAGTTCTCAACATGGGTGTTGTGTGTATAAGAAACATACAAACTAAAAATTTTAAATATAGGTAATCAATAAACAATCCAAACCTAAGGGTTCTTAAGAACAACCACCCTCATTAATATCCCTACATGAATAAACACACAACAACCCCAACCATAGAACGACCTATTTTTGGAAAAAAAATCCCCCATTGTACCCATTATCGTTATCATGTTCAATTGATTCCATTTAAATATTCCATCACTATGGGAAAACTAATAGGAATGGCCACAATCCAAGACAAAAACCAAATGAAAAAAAGCCAAGTAGCAATTTAAGCATTCACCCATGATTCTCTTGTAATGTTACGACAACAAAAGGGATCTATGATATCCCTCGAAGTACTAGAACCAAAACCAGCCCCAACATATGTCCCGACTTGGCCCAAAAAGAACTATCAACAGAAAAATAGGATATCCCATCCCCATCCACGTCATTACCAAGCATGAATCAGAACAACCATATGCATTAGCAAAATAGAGCATGGGATTTTTCAGATTTAGCCGCACCATTTTTCAAGTTCATTCTTTCTGTTTTGTTAATAGGGGTTATCATATAAGGATTCTTATTAATTGGTCATCCATTTTATAGAACAACATTACAAGATTAACATGTTTTCTTTTTACATTAATTCAATAACAAGATTATTAAGAAAAACAAAGGTTCATTAGTGGGAAAGAAAGGACCACCAACAAACACAATTTTTAGTGTTCATAATCCCATACAATTAACTACATAAAAAAGAACAGAAAATAAAATACATATATATCATCATCAAACACCATAATTTATTATTTTGAGGCCATTTAATATCTTTGTTAAGGGTTGGTTTAATCTACGACCCGAGGGGAACATTATCCTACCCACCCTGCCAAATAAAAAATAAAGAGAGATGAAGGAAAACCCTTCTTGGATGATCAAGGATAAAAGTTCAATCCTCATGTCCAAATTTGATGATAGGAGACTTGAAGGAAAAGAAAAATCGAGGGCTTCTGGGATGAGAGGGAAGGGCTCCAACAAAGGTACATGAGTCATCTATGGAGTATGTCTCTAGGGCGTATATAGATTACCTTGAGGAGTTATGAAGAAAGGATACTAGCTAACGAAAAGGAAAGTTCCTAAAATCAGGGATCCAATTTTGAAGTACTTGATGTATAATCGAGGAATGACCATGCGGTTAGGCAATTTCAGACATCAGGAAAAAATTTTATTTAATAATTATCCTTAGAGATGACGGAGATAACAACCATGTGTTAAAAGATATATTTTAAAAGAGAAAATCCACGTAATAGGGGAAAATATGGAAAGAACGAGGAATGGTGTGACACTGAGGAAAAGGGAAAACATTTTTGTAAGTGAAGGGTCACCCAACTCGTGGGGGTTTAAAAAATCTTTCTCTAGAATTAAATGGCTTTGAAAAAGAATTAAAACACTTTTACATCAATGGATACGTTATCAGGGAGGAACTCAAAAAACTCTTGAAACTGGGAATTTTTTTTACAAAGGGAGGGACACCATTCGGTGAGACACCATAATGGTACCACTACAATGGTCAGACACCATAAGCAGTGCCACCATTTTGGTGTGTCACCGTGAGGGTGCGACCATGACAGTGCCATCATCACGGTGCCATATCACGGTGATGTCATGACCGGTGCCACCATTGGGGTGACATCGTGACCTGTGTCACAGTAACACTACCACCGTTTCTATGAAACCTTTTTGTGTAATCGAGTTTTTGGAAAACTCTTTAATGTGTCACTAATGGGCCCCATGATACAACAAACACCATAAATTTGGAAAATTAATGGACCAAGAGGGTCTGAGTCATTACACAATAACACGAAGAATTTAAGATGAATAAATAACTATATAGATATTTTATAAAACGTTAGGATGAAATATTTTATGTGGGGGAGTAATTTAGCTCCTAAAATTCAATTATACCATGTCATATTTTTTATTCAAAAAATAATATATCATAATGAATTTTTTTTTTCAACAATGTGATTGAAAACAAAATTCATGAAAATATATTACATGAATTTTATGAAGTGAGTTTCAATTATGAATTTTTCATGTCATTATTATCTTATATTTTATAATTGAAAATATTTATGAAATATTTGATTTCTAAGTAAGCATTAAAAAATTCAAATTTTTTCTAATATTATCTCTTTTTAAAAAAAATTGGATATCTGAATTACATAAATATTTATGAAACCATTAATAAAATTAAAATATATATTTAATTTTTAATACATAAAATTTATAAAAATAATGTTGTTCTTGTAAATTTATTTTAAATATTTTTAAAGCCTTTTTAATGTTTTTATTAAACAAAATTAGTTTAGGTTATTCAACATTAATCCTGAATTCCGATGGTTAATATATTTAATATAAAAATAACACACCTTTTATTACAAAAATCAATTAAATCCTTTGTAATCAGTTGTATACGTTATTTTGTTTTAAACTAATTTTTTTAAATGAGACTTTCCCTAAAAATATATTTCATCGAATTCTATAAATATAATATAAAATTTATTTTTTTCTATTTTAAGAATTTAAGAATATAATGTAGATTAAATTATTGAAATCATAAAAATAAATTATAATTATTATCATCATCTTAATTTTTTTCCATGATTAATAGTAACCATGGTAAATATTTATCACTATGATGATGGGTAAAATGAGAAATAAGTGTTAAAACAAAAGGATAAGGGTGAAGGGAAAAAATTATAAAACATATCATTTTATATTTGTATTTTTGACCCTATTGTTTTCGTAATCTATGAAACTAAAATTTTGATCCACTTTAAAATTAGTAAGAAATATATCATATATTAAACTCTCAGGTTTAATTTTTTTTTCCACTCACATCACTTATAAAATGGATCCAACTAGCCTTCTTTCTACACACATCATGAGGTACCTGTGTAGAAAAATAATAATTCTAAAACATTAAAAAATATATACCCCTTTCATTTTCATGTTGGACTCAACTAATTTATTATTCAAAAATGTTTAAGTTATAGGCCAATTGATATTACCAAAAGAAGGGGTATAATTTAGTGTAGATATTATTCATCTTACCTAGATCATATTAATCATACAAAAATTAAATTAACTTATTAGCATAATTAAATGGGAAATTTTTTCATACGATAATGTTCTTATATTAATGGAACTCCCATTTTCCATCTTATTTCCATCCAATGGAAAATGAAAACATCATTCATGGGTATGTATATACTACTTTCTCAACAAAGGGTGGTATAGTATTTTTCGTCATAGCAGCTAATAACTATTTATAAAGAATTAATTAATTCATATAAATTATGTTTTTGAAATAATTATGATTCTATAAATATAATATATCATATACATTCATTATCCACCATCTATTTTAAAATGATAACATCAATCATGCGTATGTGTGGTGTACCACCTCGAAAATGCGATAAAATTTATTTTTCCATTAACAAATATGAATGGTTGATTATAAAAGTATATATAATGAATAAAAATTATCATCACATAATTATTAAAATTATGGAGACATTGGAATGATTTTACAACACAATTAACCACAAATAATATATGGAATTAATTATGGAAAATTAACCCAACAACCATAAGTGGGCCATAAAAGCACAAAATATTAATTAATAGGATCTAAAATGATAAAAAAGGACTAAAAAATGTAAAATATTTGAAAAATGTTCTTAATAATGTACCAAATGAATTTACATTCATTATACTTGTAGATTAAACACATACAACTAAGCATAGAACAAATTTAATGGAATTGTGTTAAAATATCATCCTATTTTTTTAGATTTATTATGTTCTAATTTCCATTGGGAGAAATATACACTCTTAATTTCTTAAACCCATTATACATTATCCTACTCTAGTTAATTATGGTGTTTAGATGATTATAGTGAATTTATTCCCTTGTTGGATGAAGAATCAATAAGTATGTTATTGTATGAGAAAATATTTTATATATTATGTTTTCATGTTTTCCTTCCATCTATTTTTTCATCTATATTTATGAACTTTTAAATGTTTTAGGGATATAAATAATTTAATTTAATAGAATATTCGAAATCATTGTAAACATAGTTGATATTAAAAAATTTATATAAAAGGCGTATTTTTTTCTTTTTTGAAGGATTTGATTTTTGAATTTTTACCAAATGTGTTATAAGAGTATTTGTTGTAGTATTTACAATGTATATATATATTTTAATTATTATAATCTTTCATTTTTTTCATTTTCATAATTACATGATTCCATGGTTTTTAAAAGAAAATTTTTATATCTATATTATAAAATTATATTTAAAAAAATAATCTGCTAATATTGGTACATTTTTCCTTTGTTTTCACTATGAGATGGTTTTCAATAGAATTACATATTCCTCTAATGAATTTGAAATTAATGGTATCTTATCAGATAAATTTCTTTGTAATTTAATTTCCCCATGGGATAAAAAAGATTCATATAATAGTCCATAAATAATCTGTATCATAATTTGTCTATAGAAATAATGTGGATGTCATCATAAGCTCATGTCCCCAATGAAACATAAAAATCCTAGAATAATTTTGGCATAAATGAGAAATATCGCTAATCTTACATAAAAAAATTTCATTGAAAACAATAAAATTATCCATTTCATTTAGTATCAATAATATTTAAAATTTATAATTATGTTGGGAAATACATTTTTCATTTAAAATACCAATAGAATATTAAATTGAATTATTTAATGAAATATATATTTTTTATTTTGGTACAATTCATTCATGTAGAAAATGTTAAAACCAATATTTAATTTTATATTTTTATAAAAAAACTCCTAAATACTCAAGTTAAGAATCATTTTAAAATTTATATTGAAAATATTAATATTAGAAGAAGAATCATATATTGTTTAAAGTGATATAATTTTTTTTTATCATATAAATTAACATTCCAATTTTTTTTAAAGGATATAGACATGGATGAAAAAGTTGGTCAAACCAAGAAAATTGATTTTTGTTATTTATAAAATATTTCGTTGAAATTTTTTTATACAGAAGACCATAAAATTTTAAAATTAAAAGAAGATTATATAAAAAAAACCTAATAAGAATAGAATTTTGGCTTCAATTATAGGATATATGTATTTTCTCTTAATTGAATATTCAAATAGACTATCTAAAAAAGAAATGACGTTCAAACAGAACCACTTACCTAATGTGTTGTCTTGATTCATACAAACTCAATCCCTCAATATAGTAATTTTTGATATATTATAAATCATTAATATATCCATATTAAAAAATAATATAATATTTTCAACACAATTTTAAATTCAAATTATAATTTTAGTAAAAATTTATTCATTTAAATAATTTTTCTGGGGAAAATTTGTCTATTTTCAATGAATGTTTTTGTATAATGGGTTCGATCCCTGCAGATTGGTCATGGTTTCATTATATCCAAAATTTTAGATATTATATATATTTTAAATATTAATTATTAAATTTTTTGTAACCATTAATACAAATCAGTGATGAAAAATGAATTGCAGCACTTCATGGAGGTGGTACTCCACACGTACACAAAAGTGATGTTTTAACTATTCAGTAAATGAAAAAATAAATATATAAAAAAGAAAAATTATATAATAAAATGTGTATAATAATTATCATATATATTAAATAAATTTATCATTTTTTCCATCCATGTAAAAAGGGTTTGAGAAAATAATCATGTCGCTTCATGGAAGTGGTTGTCCACATGAACACTGGATAAAGATAATCATTTTCTAACACATGTGAATGAGATAGAAAAGGGATATATCATGAACAAAAAAACAATTAATTATAGTTATTGTAAATATTAATTCATGTTATAAATGTTATATAATTGTTTTGGTAGGTTTAAGAAGAATTAATCCTTGAAAAAAAATTTATGAACATATACATTTTCTTTGGGATTCATCCATTCAAGAAACAATTAAGGGAATGTAACCTCAAGAGAGATCTCAATATAGGGTTTCTGCCGCCCTTACCTTGCATCATCCTCCTCGCTTCATCCTACCTCTATCATCTCCCCATGCTCTCTGCAATTTCGATCCTTTATCCAACTCCCCCTCACATGACATAGTTCACGACAATCCTAATTCCCCGAGCTTGATATTGAATCTCCATATAGAAATATCGGCTCATCTGTCAACCCCATAACCAAGAAACTCTATTTTTAGCACTATTCTATCCCAAAACTGTGTGATCCCTACCATCATTCAGCCTCTAATAAGCAGTGAAAACCTCATGCTGGAGCTTTCGTTGGATGGGGTTCAGATCCATGCTCAGTGGTTTTTTTGGGTCTAGATGGAGGCTGTCGACTTGGATTAGTGTGGTCTCAAAAACCATTCATCTGCAACCTCAGGGACATTATAAGTTCCCTATCAGTGAAGACTCCTTCGATGTTCATCCATCGAATTCATGTTGTCTGTAGATCTTTTGTTCCATCATCTCTCTCCTATGGCGCTCATTTGCAGGTCCCCTTTTTTATTTTTGATTTCTTGTTGTGGACTGGTTTGGTTTTATTGGAGTCATATTGTAGAAATTTCATCATCAACAACCTAGGTCTCTATGTGAACATGGATGGTCATTGTAGGAATTCTCGTTATCAGTGGTTCTTCTACTCCTCGCCAAATCAATTCTCAATTCCCTAATGGTTTGTTCTTCGGTGCCTTTGTTTCCTTTTTTGAGCCCCAATGGATCTGATTATCCTCATTTCCTCTTCCATTTCTTTTTTCTCCTTTATGCATGGCCCAATTATGTATTGGTGTGATGGATTCCATGATGTTTTGGATTCTTATGGTGGGTTTGGTGATGGAAGTTATGTTAGGGTTCCCTTTTTTCTAGATGGTGTCTTTTAAGTGGTTTGACGGTCCTGTGGTGCCTCATTAAAGAGCTATGTCGATAAAGCTATATACATTGTCCATGTCATGACCCGTCCCCCGGGGCCCGTGCCGTTACTACCTGAAGCACTTCTTCCATAGGCCAAGGGCTGGTAACTAGCACCAAAGGCTTAATTTCCTCAAACTGGGAAGGCGTTGCCTTGATAACCTATAAGCACACATAACCAAACACACACCAAGATAGGAACACTATTAAACATAACTCTAAACAGAGTGAGTGCAGTAATTAAAAGGGGCCATATTACAAGCCCAACTAGAATGTACTAGTACAATTGAAAACGATACAACTGAAGAAAGAGAAAAATATCTACTAGGTCAGCCTCCAGGTTCCTACTAGAAGGGTAGTTATAGATCACCTCCTCAGCACACCCTGTCCGTCCATCTCCTCGGCTTACCCACAAGTTGTATGGTCCACCTCCGAGCTTTGTCCAGTCCTGGTACTCTCAGCCGTAGTCAACGTTGTCTGTCGTCTGCATCCAACACAACTAGGTTTCGGCATATCCCATATAGGGGTGAGTATAATGATACTCAATAGGGACCCTGAGACACTCAAGGTCTAAAAAAATCCACCAAGGATTAACCACAAAGAATGATTTCAATGGATAACCCTACATAAGTATATGCCAATACATAAACCTAAGTTATCAAATAATCCATCTCAATCATGAGGAAAAAACAGAAAAATGGACTCAACTCAAACAAGGATTTTATTTTAGGGGTAGTATCAATTACAATTCTCACTCACATTGTCGAAACCTTGGCGGCTGGAGAACTCCTCCTTTATCGAGTATAGTAGTCCCACCGCGACACCAAGCGGGCTTCCCACTAACTCTAAATGGTTGAGGTAGTACTCCTGTCGAGTACCGTGGGTCTGTTGCGTCCCCAAGGCGCTCCCCACCATGGGTCTTCCGTGTCACCAAGTATGCTCCCTCTTGTAGCCTACTGAGGTACTCCTCCAATCGAGTACCGTGGGTCTGCCGTGACACCATGGCTCTCCCCACTGTAGGTTTTCCACGACAACAAGTCCCTCCCCACTGTACTAGTAGAGTCACTCCGAGTCAAAACGGTCAACAGTTATCAGGTCTCATCCAGATACAATGTCTTCACACTAAGCTCGCTCGTCTCCAGGAGGATCCACTCCACGAGCTACTGGTCGATACTCCAACTTTCACAAAGTCCCACAAAAATGTATCTTAAATAATTTCCATGTCAATGGGGTCTCAACGCAATAGATGGCGCATCAATCGAACACTCGGTCTGTGAGTTATTAGTCATTTAGTTCCAGGGGTTCGGTTGGATTCGTGCTCAATAAAACATGATCGTACCTCAACTATACCCAGAACTCTAGTACGGTATACTCAAAGGGACCTTCTCGCTCCACAATTTCCAGCACCGTAGACCATTCGTCAAACGGACGTCCGGTTCTAATGATATAGCTAAAGGAGCAAAAAAGGGTCATAAAGAGCCCGGGTCCGGCCCAACATGGCATGGGTCGACCCGGTTCAGGTCGACCCAGCCTGACCCTCTGGGTCCGGCCCGCCCCATGGTGTAGCTCGGTCCACTAGGCGTCCGACAGGCCACAAGGGGTCGCGGTGCGGCGAAGGTCGCTGGTCAACTCGGTCGCGGATAGCGGCTCAACCGTGGGGTGCCTCAATGGTGCGGGGAGGCTTGGCTGGGAGGGTGACACGTGGGCAGTTAGGCCGGGAGGGCGCCAGAAGGCCAGTTCAGTCAGGAGGGCGCCACGAGGGTCATAGGCCAGTTTGGCCGGGGTGCCGCAAGGGATGTGGGCTGGGTGTCACAAGGGGCGTGGGCCGGATCATCCAGGGAGCCGTAAGGGCTAGGTCCAGATCGGATGGGGTGCCATGAAGGGCATGGGCCGGTTCAGCCAGGGGGCTATGAGGGGCATGATCCGTAAGGGCTAGGTCCAGATCGGCTGGGGCGCCATGAAGGGCATGTGTGGAAAACATAAATACACTGAATATGATTGGATATTTAGTGTAAATCAATCAGAGGACATTCA
Organism: Viscum album; assembly: GCA_963277665.1. Classification (NCBI taxonomy): domain Eukaryota; kingdom Viridiplantae; phylum Streptophyta; class Magnoliopsida; order Santalales; family Viscaceae; genus Viscum; species Viscum album. The sequence goes on along the minus strand of OY728160.1, from coordinate 850,609,478 downwards.
CACAAATTCTTGTAAAAACAACACCAATGAATTTTATATTTAACTAAAAAAATGGAGATTGAGTTAAAATTACTCTTATCAAGTTCATATCGTTGACTTGAGAATTTCTCAATAGAGTGATTATGTGTATTAAAAGTATATCCACATAAAGGTGAGTGGAAATAATGACATAAGAAAATGAATAGTGATTCCACACATAATCTTGGAGTAAAATAATCAATGAATTATGCTTCAAGTCGAATGATGTAAATATCAATAAATTAAATTATATTACAAAATTAATACAATCGTGGGTAGTACACACACCACATTAAATAAATAATTGGTGAACAATGGAAATCTCACTGAATTAAAAGTGAGATAAGAAACCCCATACATTGTTCTTTTTCCTTGGTAGATGGTAGGTTATAGTCCAGTATAATGGTTAAATAATTGTTATTTAATTATAAAATAATCATATACATTAATATGATATCATATATGATCTTTTAACATTTCTTTGTTAATAATATCTCAGTATTATCGTCGTTTCAAGTGTTAACTTACGTGTTTTCTTTTATATGTTCTGTTACATTAGTCATGTTTTTTATGGTTAGGTTGTATCTTATTCATATAAATAATGACATAAAGTCCTTAAACATTTTTTTAATCATAAAATGAGAATTAGACTTGTATGGATACGATGGAAAAATGAATCTCATCGCGTTCGTGGATAGGGTAGTCCGTACGTATGCACGGGTGATAATATCATTATTTTGATATTAAAATCATATATAATTGGATGGTATATCATATATACAGAATCATTATAATGTTATACTTATAATTTACATTAATTACACATCATTATTATACGAATCCAAATAATAATGTATTTAATAACAATTACACCACGACGTGGAGACGGTAGGCCTTACATACGCACGTATGATGACATGTCATTCAAAGGATGGATAGAATAATGAATATGGTTGTACCATATTTATAATAACATAAAAGTATATTATAGATACTGGAGTTATTATTTTATAATGGAAATAACAAATAAAGAAGAAGTTAAAGAAGAAAATAACTTGAAAGAGGGTGGTGAAAACATTACCTCTTCTTCAGGTTCTTCCTTTTGATTTGATCAAAATAGCACAATAGGTTGGATTTCTGATCAAACTAAAGCCTCTAGATTGTAGTGAGGGAAGTTGAGAGAATATTTGGGTAGGGGCTGACTGTTCCAAAATGCATTGAAGGTGTAAATTATAGAGAAGGGGGAGTTCCCTTTTATAAGAGGGGTGAGGGGCACCTTTGGAAAAGCTAGAAATATTATTCTATAATAAATTAATATTCGGTTTATAATGGCTAAAAAGTAAATTATTTAATGGTTAAGGTGCGGATGGACCGAAATCCATTCAACCAATAGATTTTAGACAGGTTTGGGTCACTATATTAACCTTATCATTTATATTTAACTCATAGTTAAATAGTTTGACATTTACCATGTCTCTTTGTATATTTATATTATATTGTTAATGAACATACTATATACATCCAAGAGACCCCCAATTTTTACATTAATGATACACCTCTCATTATATAAGTCGTTTTTCCAAACCTTAGATTTTTAGGAATAGAATATCAATTAATAATATAATATTTGTTTTAAAAACTCTTTTATGTTAATTTTGATGCTATTGAGTATTTTGTTTTTGATAATTTTATAACAGCATTATTATTTCGAAAAAAATTTATATTACCAATACTAATAGGTCATATTAACCATTAAAATTAGTGGAATTTATAAAAAGTCTCATAATACCTTTATTTTGACATTTATAATATCAATTATTTTCATAAATCATTAATTAGGTAATTACTGCATCACCATTCTGTCATAAATAAATCAAATTATATAATGATTAAAAATTATTTATAAAATACCATTATTTATGAAATAGTTTTATCTTTATAATGAATATTTATAATCAAATTTACCTCATGTATAACTCTATATTAAAAAAGTTTTATTTATTAAACTTTGATTTTATCTCTTTTAACTCTTCTTTGAATTAAACAATAATAAATGTCCTAATCTAATCCAAGTGAACCTAAATGATAATATTTTATTCTTAAGGTGGTTTTCTGTCGTTATACACTTGTCAAATAGAATTAGGAAATGTGTTAGTGTAATATTAATATCATTTTTACCCATAATTACCCTATTTACTTTTAACCAGGGTAAATAAAAGTAAAAACTTACTATTCACCAAAAATTCTTTTCATCTCATTGAACCACATTTTACTCCTTGATATTAACCATTTCTCTCTGATTTTTGACATTCCACTCATAGAAGTGGTAACATTAAGTTTTATGTGAATTTCCAAATTCTCCTAGGAGGTGGGTAAAAGACGGTGAAAAGTTCAATAAAATTTTTATATATCTAAAATTATTCTAAACTAACTATAATTAATTACATTGAACTTATATAAGTATTATTTCTTTATTTTTACCTTCATTAATTTTAAATAAAATAAATAACTATTTGAAAAAATCGGTTTTAAACTATTACTCACTGTTTTTTTCACTATTCATCAAAAATTGAATGTTTTCAGAAAAAATACAAAAAAATCACCATAAGCTAATTTCGATTTTCCGAATGAAAAAATGAAGTCCATTTTGAAAGATAAAATTTATAAATTTCAAAAAGTTGTAATTACTATTCATAACGGCTAGTTTTATTGGTTGTGGCGTGAGTTGGAACTCTAATTTGCGTACAACACAAACTATTGTAGTATTCAAAGAGAAGCGTACCGTGGAAGCATGGGGTGTTAAATTCTCCCCTCTTTCAAATAATTTTGTCCCCAAAATTTTTAAATTTGGTATTGGGAATATAATGTAAAGTCCCACATTGGAAAAAGAGTCCATAAAACTATCACCTTAAAAGAATGAAAGAGAAGTACAAAGGTCACCAAAGATAACTCACACTAGGATTCCATGTAGGAAAACATGGATATAGAAGATAAAATATGTGTCACATTCTGATGGAGAGGGATAGAAAACATGATCATGAGAATGTTACCAACAAGAAATCGACAAACTTTTGATTTGAAAAACGTTCATTAGTTTCCTAGTAGGAAATGTATATGTACAACATTTTTTAAGTTAAATTACATAAATATGAGGAATTAATTTACAATATTGACTATGAAAATAAAGAGATATATTTACTTTTTATGTAGAGATTCATTATTTAATAAATATCTACCACTAACTCATTTTTTTAAATGATGAGCACTCAAGAAGACCTGGTCACACAAGAAGAGCTATACTAAACATCTATAAAATCACATTATCCAGGAAGGATAAACTATATATTTACCTTGTCTTTAGAGATTAATCAAAACCAAAATGGTTAGTAAAAGATCTGATGATCCCCCAAAATTATATTCCATTAGAGATATAAATACTAATCTAAATTTCTAAAATTAAACCAACAATACCAAAATGTTAAATAAATATCATTCAATATACAATTTTCCTTAAAATCCTTCAATATAATCCAAACTAATATTGAAACCCAAAACATTGAAGAATTTGGATATGTAGTCTTCTATGTTAAATTGTATATCCAAAAGAGCTCAACTACTCTTAAATTAATATACTTAAAGTCAATTAACCTAATCACATATTCTCTATTATAGGTTAATCATTTCCATAAATAACCCAAATCGCTATAAATCGATAATAAAAATGCATATAAAAATCCACCATTACTCCTCGAATGAAATCCCATAGTGTTCTATTTTCCTTGGGCATATAGTGTTCCCAACAAAGAGAACATCTTCCAAAATAACAATTATCACTTAATCACCAAACCATTTTCCTATAGTAAGGGTATTCATTTGATAAGACATAAGAACCCAAGTCAACTTATTATTGATCAATAAAATCATTTAACAAAAAATAATTAGTCCACTAACTAGGGACTTCACATAGTCCAGTGGTAGGTGAAAAATTCCAATCTCACTTTGGTTGTGGGTTTGATTCCCATAGCTTTGTCCGATGCGACGGGTTGTCACACGGTCTGCATGTGGTCATTTTTCAAAAACTATATTATATAATATTACCAAAATGAGATAAATTCCTCAAAATAACCATAACATAATTTTAACCAGAAATGTTATCTCATACCTTGAATTTTCATCCCATAATATAATAAGTTGTAATTGCCTCAATCCCAATGATCCTATAAAACCAAATGGTTATTTATAACTATATCCACAAGGGAAATGATAAGTCCTTCTCAAATATCATTCTCACATGGCAAACTGTGGGGTTATAAATTCAAGAGAAAATTATTCAAAAGTAATCCCATCAACAAGGCTAAATAATACTTTGAAACATTTCTCTGACCATTTATTTCCACATAGATTCTTCTTTGACCAAGAAAATATCATATATAATAGGGAATTTACTCGGCTAATATACATGTACCCTACAATTACGGAAAATGACTATAAATGGATTATTGGGAACATTTTTATTTTCATCCATAGTACTCTTTATTTTTCCTCAGAAATTATTCACATTAAGTCTCTCTTTCCCTCACATAAATCATTTCATTGTTCCGTTGAGACACTTTCCTGGGTGTCTCCTTCCACATGTCCTGCATGATGGAAATCTAGGATTCTTTTCTCTATGGTCTCCACTGTTAGAGCTCTCATCATTCATCACCTTTCTCTTCATTGTTGAGTCCGGGAGTTGGTTAATATATATGTTTTTGATCATATTTTCGGAAAACTGATTTTTCATGAACACAATATCATTTATGCCTATCAACTTTCCAATATTTTGCTCATTTCCTCCATTGTTCCACCTTGTACATCATTCTCAATGTTATTATGACTTTTTTGGACTCCAACTATTGACTAAAACCAGAAATCATTGTGTGAGTAACAGTTGTCAAAAAATCATTTAGATAATATAATGACCTCATATTCTCAATTTGAAATACCTTAGTATTAACCAAGGTCATTTATTATAATTTTATATTAAAATAATTCAAATTGGATTGTAAAAAAATTGTAATTTATCCAATGTATATCCCCCGGGAGTGTCGTAACCAAGAATGCAGCAAGGCCCGTTGTCGGGCACCCGTTCTCTTTCGAGTCTAGCTCAAAGCAGTGTTTTCAGGTTTTACCCCTAGATACATCAGTTCCAGAGCCACCTCAACCGGCTCATATCCAGACAGGGATGTATTTCTTGGAAAACTCACAAAATCTATACAATACCAAAATTCTAGGAAGTTCATCTATACTAATCCTCAATGTCTATTTTAAGGCTATGGGCGTTAATCAGAGTTTATCTAAATCTAGTTTCCAAGGTTTGTAATAAACTTTCTATGATACCAACTATAACTCCCTGACCCCAATTACCCAGAGTTGGTGCATTATTACATTACATTGGCATGATCACAAAAGTTAATGTGCCTAATGACCGATTAGTTTAGTAGTCTTGGAAACACTAGATATATTCATAAGACATACATTACATCATAATGTAAAAAAACTACAACAACATCTTGTATTCATATCCCCTCATACTATCCCTACAGGTCATTCATAAAATACTTCTTCACATCCTGCGAAAAATAAAACATTGAAAGGTGTGAGCTCAGATGCTCAGTAAGGATTACAATATTGTGGCAAATTTCATAAATAATCATAAACATTTAAGGTAATGTATAACTAAAACAAAAGGCTTTTAAACATGAAATTCATCATAATATGGAAATGATAAAATGAAATAAGGACATTTACTTATTCAAATGGATATTCTACTAGTCGGAGAACCACTTTCATAATTATGGAATGCATAATTCCATATTAACATAACCACATAGTAAAGGCCTCGTGCCAAGACTACAAATAAGATTTTTTCCAGGCCCTTTGACAAGACACTAGTTTGTCTCCTGAGACCTACTGATGCATCTAGAAGTAATAACAGGCTCCACCCGTCACTTACTATGTCCAATTCATTCCTCATATGAAAAGATTGAAACATAACATAAAAATTCATATTAAAACTAGCATACGAAATGTCAATACTTTATCCAAAAACCATGAATGGTATAGAAATAGCTCATATACAGTCAAACATAACTCATTCGATACAATATAGAAGAATTTATTGTATCGGATTAACATTAATCATGAATAACGAAGTTTGTTGACATAGATTAAAATAATCATCAAACTATTGAGAGAAATATCCACCTTTTTCTTGAAAACTTTTAAAAGTCACACTATTTGTCAAGAAGCTATTTAAAATAGATTTTTGAATCAAAGTGTCCCATAAATCTTTGAAACATTTAAAAGGAATTTAAATTTTAAAACATTAATGTCCATATAAATAAATCCCTAAAACTATTTCTAAAACATGGACATTAATGAGAATGATTTAAAAGAATAAATATTTAAAACATTTAAAAATAATATTTTAGTTAGAGTTTCTAACCAAAAGAGAGAAACTTGAATAAAAATAATTGAGGTAATAAAGATGTTTAAATATCATTATAATAATGGTATTCATTATATACTATGTCAAAGTACATTATATACACCATATAATGTGATTTGGTGTCTAACAACAAATAAGTCTCAATGGAATGTAATTTGAGATGAAAAATTGTATAAAGTATGTATCCTTAGGATAAGGATAAATCAGTGAAATAATTATGTGTGGAAAATATAAATACACTCAATATGATTGGATATTCAGTGTAAATCAGAGGACATTCACACATACTCTTGTAAAAACAACACCAATGAATTGGATAATTAACTCAACAAATGGATATTGAGTTAAAATTACTCTTATCAAGTTCATATCGATGACTTGAGAATTTATAAATAGAATGATTATGTGTATCAAAATTATATCCACATTAAGGAGAGTTAATTATGAAATAAGAAAATTAATAGTGATTCCACACATAATCTTGGAGTACAATAATCAACGAATTATTCATAAAGCCGAATGAGTGGAAATTAAAATTTCAAATTCCCTTATCGATTTGGTAACTTACAAAACATACACCCATGAAAGAAGGGTCACAAAATTATGTTGTGAATATCCATAAATTAAATTATATTACACAATGAATAGAATCATGGGCAGTACACACACCACATGCAATTAATTAGTGGTGAACAATGGAAATCTCACGGAATTAAAAGTGAGATAAGAAACCCCTTACATTGTTCTTTTTCCTTGGTTGAGGGTAGGTTAGCCTCCTGTATAATGGTGAAATAATTGTTATTTAATTATACAAGAGTAATGTACATTATTATGAAATCGTATATGATCATTTAACATTGATTTGTTAATAATTTCTTAGTATTATCGTCGTTTCGGGTGTTAAGTTACTCGTTTTATTTTATATGTTTTGTTACATAAGTCATGTTTGTTATGGATAGGTTGTATATTATTCATATACAGAAATATATCAAGTCCTTATACATTATTATTAATAATAAAGATAGAATTATAATTGTATGGATACGATGGGGAATGGATCCCATCGCATCCGTGGAGATGGTAGTCCGTACGTAGGCACGAGCGATAATATCATCCTTTTGATATTAAAATCATATATAATGGGATGGTATATCATATATAATGATTAATTACAATTTTATACTTATTATTTACATTAATTACATTTCATTATTATACCCATCCAAATAATAATGTATTGAATAACAAATACACCACGATGTGGAGACGGTAGGCCGTACGTACGCATGTATGGTGACATGTTATTCAAAGGATGGATAGAAAACTGAATATGGTGGAAAAATATTTATAATAACATCACAGTATATAAAATATTCTGTTGTTATTATTTTATAATGTAAATAACAAAGAAATAAGTAGTTGAAGAAGAAAGGAACTTGAAAGAGGGTGGTGAAACCATTACCTCTTCTTCAGGTTCTTCCTTTTTATTTGATCAAAAGGACTCCATAGGTTGGATTTCTGATCAAACTATTTCCTCTAGGTTTAAGTGAGGGATGTTTAGAGAACATTGGGCCATGGGTTGGCCAATCCAAAAGTCTTTGAAGGTGTAAATTAGAGATAAGGTGGAATACCATTTTATAAGAGGGGTGAGGGGAACCTTTGGAAAAGCTAGAAATATTATTTTGTAATAAACTCATATTCAGTTTATAATGGATCCAAAGTAAATTATTTAAAGGTTAAGGTGGGTATGGGTTCAAATCATTTCAACCAATAGATTTTAGATAGGTTTGGGTCACTAATTAACCTTATCCTTTATATTTAACAATTAGTTAAATAGTTTGACATTTTCCATGTCTCTTTGTATTTTTATATTATATAGTTAATAAACTTACTATAAACCTCCAAGAGACCCCCAAGTGGTCCATTAACGATAAACCTATCATTATATAAGTCCCTTGGACTAAACATAGATTTTTAGGAAAATAATATGAATTAATAGTAAATAATAGTTTTTAAAACTCTTTTATGTCAATTTTGACACTATTTGGTATTTTGTTTTTGATAATTTCCTAATAGCATTATTACTTCGTAAAAAATTATATAACCAATACTAATATGTCATATTAACCTATAAAATTAGTTTAATTCATAAAAAGTCTCAAATTACATTTTTTTGATATTTATAATATCAATTATTTTAATATTTCATTAATTTGGTAATTACTGCATCACCATTGTGTCATAAATAAATTAAATTATTTAATGTCTAAAAATTATAAATAAAATCCCATTATGTTGGAAGTATTTTTATCTTTATAATGAATATTTATAATTGAATTTATATTATGTATATCCCAATATTAAAATTTTTTGTTATTAAACTTTGATATTATCTCTTTTAACTCTTCTTTGTATTAAATAATAATAAATGTCCTAATCTAATCCAAGAGGTCCTAAATGATAATATTTTATTCCTAAGGTTGTTTTTAGTCTATATAAACTTGTAAAATATAATTAGGACATGTGTAAGGGTAATATTAACATCATTTTAACCCTTAATTACCCTATTTACTTTTAATCGCGGTAAATAAAAGTAAATAGTTACTATTCACAAAAATTATTTTCATCTAATTGAACCACATTTTACTCCTTGATATTAACCATTTTTTCTGATTTTTAAAATTCCACTCACAAAAGTGGTAAAATTATGTTTTACGTGAATTTCCAAATTCTCCTAGGAGGTGGGTAAAAGGGGGTGAAAAGTTCAAAAAAAAATTTATATATCTAAAATTATTCTAAACGAACTCCAATGAATTAAATTGAACTTATATAGGTATTATTTATCTATTTTGACCATAATGAAATTTAAATAAAATAAATATTTATTTAAATAAAAATTCACTATTAAACTATAACTTAGTGTTTTTTCACTATTCATAAAAATTTGAATGTTTTCAGAAAAATACCAAAAAATCACCCTAAGCTAATATTGATATTCCAAATGAAAAAATGAAGTCCATTTTGAACGATAAAATTTATAAAATTTTAAAAAGTGGGTATTACTATTCATAACAGCTAGTTTGATTGGTTGTGGTGTGTGTTAGAACTCGAAGTTGCGTACAACACACGCTACTGTATTATTCAAAGAGAACCATACCGTGGAAGCGTTGGGTGTTACATAACATATATTCCATAAGTTGGTTTATAAAATTCTTATATATCAATTTAATATCTAGGATATTATGTATTTTAAATAATAATAAAATGATATTTCATAAATACACAGTGTTTCAGGTAGTGCAACCTAAACTGGTGTTCTATATAAATCACACTTAACATGTTGTATCGTGAAATTCATGATACTAAATAAATAAAATTAATTACAAATACGTTTCATAATACATCTCATGGTGTTTCATTTTACCCCATTTAAATGAATTTTACTTCCAAATTTTGTATGGGATATCAAATGTTTAATAAATGAAAGATCCATTCATAGAAACCCACATCATAAAAATTAAGTACAGAACTCTCATTAACAGTGAAAGATTAAAAAATAATGGTTACCCTTGGTAACTCAACACTAGGTCTACACATATTATAAAATATGTCTCAAGTGACAACAAGGATATGTAATAGAAGTATTACTATCTTGTTATAATGAAGAATGATAGATAACATAGTTAGGATAAATATAACAATCACAAATCCATAAATATTTGATGATTTAATGGACCATTTGATTCATTGAAAAAGTAGTTACTATGATAATTTTTTTGGTTCAAGATACTTTTCCAAGAGTTGGATAATTTTCATGATAATAGATTCATGCATTATTTTATACCTTTTTATAAGCATAGTCTCATCATTTCGTTCTACCTTGATCAATTTCTACATCATATATTATTCAATGAAATAAAGGTTAATTTTCAATTCCGAATGCATTATAATATCATGATTTTTGTAAATATATGTTTTGGAAATTACATCATTCATTAATTAATATAAAAAATATTAAAAAAAGTTATCCTCGATCATTTTTTTTTTCAAATGGTTGGATTATCTCTAAAACCTCATCAAACATTCAACATAAGAAATTTCATAAATAGTTACAATCATAATTCAATACAAAATATTATAATTAAAATATTTTTAATTAATGTAATTTACAATAAAAAACAACTTATCACTAATCCCCCAAATCACTTGATGTATCTCTTAATTATCACACACCAAACTTGTGGAAACCATTATTGTTTATTCTCTTGAAATATGATAATAACCTAAATATTCATAAAAACATAGTGAAAAAAAGTATAGTTTCAAAATTTAACTCTTCCCCAAACCATAAATCCAACAAATCTATAAAATCAATCCATGATATTACAAACAACTATTTCATCTTACAACCCCAAAGTAATCAATACTATAACATTTATTTTATCGTAACCATACATCTATGTTTTTCATTATCCCATCATCATGATCATATTAATGTTTATCTGTCATGTGATCATGTGTTTTCAGAATAAAGCACCCTACAATCTCAAAAACATTTCATGGGGACCAAAGCCATTCATCATAGGATCTTAAATCATTATTTAAAACCTATAGTTGACCAATAAATTGATATTTCATTATTATATAATACCATAACAGTACTTATAGAAAATTTTTATTGAATTTAATTATATTTATACTAAACCATTCTATGACATCATTTTTATACTCCGCCTCACCAATTGTGATCATATGAGATTTTCCTTTTTCTTGGGATTTAAGAGGGTTTTTTGTAATATCCTCCATATTAACCCTTTGATTGTGGTATTTATTTTAATAGTGTCCCAAGTATCATAATTTATATAACTGAATTGTTAGTGATCCATTTTTTGAGATTAATCTATATTAATTTCAATGACATCCCACTTTATATGATTTTAATACTCATTCACTCGATTGATTTGCTTCCCAAACATGAAGCATCATTTTATTCCTTTTATCCATTCCCCTGAGTTATCTTGTCCACATTTTTGGCAAGTAGGTGGTTGAAACCTTTGTGTCTCATCGTGCGGAAAACCAATAGTGTTTCCCTTAAGCTCAATATTCAATTTATTATCACCATAACCTGGAGAGTTACCAAATTATATTTCTAATTTTAGTGAACACTGAATGATTTCTCTATAGCTTCCAAATATCCTTAAGTCCAAGGCCTTTCGGGGATAGGGTTTCCTGAAACCAATAATCAATCGATATTGCTTTTTTGGGGTTGATGATTATCCCAAAATCATACCTTTAATTTATTTTAAAATTAAATTTTTTAGTATTAATGAATTCAAAATCATCTCTATTAAGATCATGATATTCATTCTCCATATCTGTTCCTAGAATATAGGGTAAGCACTTACTAAAATATATCACCTTAAACACTTCTCATTAAATAGATTCAGTTTTTTATATGTCCACCACATTATTAAAAATAATCCATAGCTTATTGGATTCAAATTGGAAATGATAACCAGAAAAAAAAATACTATTTCATTTTTTAAAAACAAATATATACAAAATATCATTACATGAGTACTGATCCATTTTGAACAAAGATGTGGATCAATGTACCATCTGAAATTAGGTGAATGTTTCATCATAATTAAATAAATAAAAATTGATTCCATCCATTGGTCATTTCAATATCCATCAGGATAAATTGCATGCATGAGTATAACGATAAGATTTATCATTACAGATCCCATAACATTTTGTTTCTTAGGTGGAAAATTGGTCAATTTACATTTCATTCATCATTAACATGGTTCCCTTGGGTTCCATCCCTTGACTAAAACCAAAATTCATTGTGGGAGAAACACTAATAATACAATTAGAACCACATAATATAGGGAAATTACTTATAATAATTAAATCTATGATGCCATATTTTTTATAATTTACACAAAAACATGATCAAAGACCATATTAGTTTAGTTGCTTTGGAAACATAGAACACAATCAAATAGTCTGGTGAAATATCATTAGAAACTCAGATAATGATTATCCACTTTATTATTCCTAGATAAAAATTATTCACTCTAACCTAGGGAAAAGAAACACAATAAATTGGTGATCTCAGTCGATTAATAAGATTGTATAGGGAACATATATAAGAATAAAAAAGAGAATAAATGACATGAGAACATGATCATAACATTTTCAAATCATACCCTTCATATTAAAGATCATAAAAAAGAATAAATACCTAAATATTGGTAGTTAATATTTCATTAATCATTTGGATATCAATGAATATAATCTATGAGTCCATAACATTGACATTAGATGTGAATTTTTTTGAATACAGATAAACTTGTAATCGTGTCCAAATGTCTAAATAGAAACATGTTTAGTAATTAAATTTATGAAATAATGTATTTTTCTTACATAGAAATATGCACATGAAGACTAGGTCAACGTAAAAAATTACTAACATGAAATCATGGTCCACGTATAAGATTGTGAACATGAAATCTGGTTCACACACAATAAATATACATCATCAGTTATCCATCATTACCCAATGAATTAGAGGTAGATATAGGTCCCACTTGTAACATAATTAAAACCATAGATATGTGTTTGAAATTAATATAAATCATTCATTATAACAGAAACCATGTAATGAAATAGATTTCTCAAACATCGTTTAATCATAACATAACATGTGGAAAACAATTTGGTTTCAAAAATTTCATTACATCATTAACTTAATCCATGAATTGGAACAATAGGGATAGTATCCTTGAAAAATATTCCCATTGAAATAGAAATAAAATTAATTAATTTTATCATACATGGAAAATAATTTTAAGAGATGACATGAATGTAATTATGGGTGAAAATATCCTTTGTGCTTTAATTTTTTTTCATTACATGAAATGTTATAAAATTTTACAAGAAAAAAATATTTATTGAAAATACCCCATCAAGTATTTATAGGAATATTCAAGTAAATATGGTGTCATGGAAGTGTAAAAACCCATTCATTCTGTATAATTTAAAAAAAATTCTCCTTATACTTATTTCTGGAATAGTCAAAAAGTACCTCGTTAGAAAAATGACAAGAGATTCGTTTGGAACATTTTAGTAAAAATTAAAAAATGGATAAAAAAGAATTTTAATAATTTTAAAAGAATAGTATTAATATAATGGAATATATTTTTATGTGGTATGGACATGGAATATAAATATACCCCAATAAAAACATAAATATAATCAATATCATATAATAATGTGATTTTGAAATTAACCATTAAAGCTTTATAATTAAACGAATTGTATTGCCCATGAATTAAATGAAATTATATGGATATGAAAATACCATAATATTTGAATAACACACATACAATTTATTATTGTGTAGTATATGCAACACGTAAATCAAATACATATTTTATAAGGCATCGGTGCCATATAAATAAAAGTGTAACAAAAATACCAAACCTTATGTCTTGAATCTCATCAAACTTGTGGAAAGCCCATGTATAATAAATATATCATCATTAAAATGTATTAAATAACCATATTCAATTATATCTTACCATATATGATTCAATTGTGGACTTCTATTGGACTTTTATTTACAATTTGACGTTAAAGTTATATTTCAGTTAATAAGTGTTTTGTTTTTTGCATATGTTTTGATTTGTTAAATTTTTTTGACTTCCTACATATAACATGTTTTAATCATCTCAATATTGATATAAATTATATAAATATCATATATATTTTTTATATAAGTATTTATAACAATATATAAAATATATAAATGAAATGTACCATTTAAAGAGACTCTAGGCTGCATGTACTAATTAATAATATTTTCATTTTTATTTTCATATTAAAAGAAAGAGTCTTATATGATGTATTGTAGTTATAGAATCTTTTTTCATGATATATAAGTCATATATATTCATAAAATTAATCATATATACCATCCATGTTAAATATATAGGAAAAACATATCACATTGCATTATGGATATGGTAAGACATAAGTACGCACGAGCGAAGTTATTATTTCCCAAATTATTTAGGTGGTAAAAAAGGTAGATTTGATATTATCATTAAATGTTTTTAATTATTTCATAAATATAATATGTATATACTAAATACATAATAATTCCCACTCAAATAATATGGTGATGGAATATAAATTGTATCTCAATGTGGAGACGTTATGTCGTACGTACACACAAGTGATATATTCATTCCTTGTTTGATGGGAAAGGGGATGTATTGTGGTGTGTTCAAATAATAATTACATGTGAGAAAATTTATAATGATTATTTTTTTATGTATGATAGATTTATATGATGTATATATGTGTAGAAAAGAAGTTTTACCAGTTATAGCAATTACCACTTTTTCAAAATGACTCTTTAGATCATCTATAAAGGACACTAGAGTTGGTCTTTTGAGAATCACATAACCTCTATAATGAGTCTACTGATGTTGAGAAGATAAATATGTCGGGTATTGATGATCTATGTTTCTAAATGGTATTTGAATAAGTAATCTAGGATATTCCATTTTAAAATTAGTGTGGGGGCACTTTTGGAATTTAATAAATTATTAATTTATCATAATTTAAATGTTAACCATAATACATCCAAAATTACATGGATTCTAATATAAGATGATATAATGATTTAATATCATTAACAAATTGATTTTTTAAATGTTTTGGTATTTTTTAAGCCTCATCATTTTGAACAACCCTTTTTAAACTTTTTAAATTCTTACTAATATAACAACATTTTCAATATTAAAAGGATGTAATTTTTACTTATATGATGTCAATATGAACATAAATGATTCAGTTATAAAATAATAGAGCATATTGTAATAATATTTTATTTTGTAACATTTTTTTAATTTATAAATAATTTAATAAAAAATTATTTTGATAAAATATCATTAGTGTCAATTTTAAAAATATTAATAAATTGTCTTTTTATAAATAATAAAAAAACATGATATATAAAATCCTATTATATTAAATTATCCTTGAAATATTTTAATCATCATTAAATTTTTTTATGTCATTTATTATGTCAAATTATTTTTTCAAAATATTTTATTATCATTTATTAGATATTTCCATTAATCAAACAATTACTGCCTCGTCATTACATAATCCATTAGGGTGCTAATTTATTTCCTCAAAATTTAAAATAAATAACTTTCATAAAAAAATAATCTTTAAAATTACTATTTATATTTTATCATATCCTCAATATGAACCTATATTAAAATTGAAATAGTAAATAAAAACATGAGCATGATATCTTTAAATATTAAATAAATATAATATAATAAATTCCATAATCTCATCCAAGTGGAATAGAAAGGTTATAATTTCTTCTAAAGGATTATTTTTGTCAAAAAATCACGTAATAGAATTATAACAAGTGTTAGGTTAATTTTTTAATATATATAATATTATTTGTTACGCTTAATTACCCTATTTACCTTTTATAGTGTAAGTAAAAGTTAATAATGTCACATATCATAATTCCCAAAAATAAAACAAACCAATTTAAAAAATTTATACCCACTGATTGTAAATATTCAAACCAATTTTAGAAATTCAGAACATGGTTGTTTTAGAAATTAATTTCAAATTATTCTCATTAACAGAATGAGAAAACAAGTTTTTAATGTGAAACAGTTTAAAAGATAGATTTTTTTATATCATGAATAAATGTAAAATTTATTATAATCACCTAATTTGGATTGATTGAAAAATTTTTTATCTAATTTTACATTGTATCCATATAAAATTAAATGTTAACACTATAAATTATTTAGAGGAAATAGTTTCTTTAAATTAAAATTCAATATTTTAGTACTATTAATCAAAACAAGGATCATATCTGAAAAATACCAATAATTAAACCAAAGTAACTTTTTATATCTCTATATTAAATAACATGTTTATTTTTTATTTTAAATAATATTAAAATTTCATAAATTTGATTTAAAATGGGATTTCTAAAGAAATAGTAAAATTAGTCTTTTAAAAAATATAGGTTTTATGGATAAAATTGGGTTTATTCTTATGTTATGACTATAAAATATGGTGGATGAATATAATATATACATTATTGAATATATATCCTATATATTTAATTAATTTATGTGACTAGTTTTAATTTATTAAATGTATTAAGGAAAAACAACATTGGGATAATAATTAGAAATTTTTTTTTCATTAGAATCAATTGAAAAATATTTTCATTTTTAGTTAATTGCAAACTAATTAATTAATATTATACACAATAATTTTCATAAGATAGTTAATAGTATTCATAATGTTAATTTAATATCTAGTTTATTATATTGTTTATATAATAACAAAATCATGTTTCGAAGAAAATCAATGTTACATCAAACACAAGCCAAAATGAAGTTGTGTGTAATGTAATCATAACATGGTGTTGCGTAAAATGCATGATAATAAAGACATAAAATTATTTGAAATAATATTTCATTAATAATTTAAGTGTGTTACCTCATGTTTTAGGAACCTGAAAACCTATAGCGCCAAGACGTTTCTTAGACGGTTTAAAACTACTGGTATAAAACTGTTTAATTTTGAGTACATATTTTTATCATGAATACCATTCATTTAATTGAGGGCATATATGGATTACATGTCCCACCTATCACTTCCAGTCCAAATAATTACATATATAAAAATAATGATTTTTATCATATAATTTTATTTAATAAATAATATGGATTTATTAATAATTACCAAGTTAATCAATTAATTTTCAATTTAAACATCATACATAAAGATGGTATATGGATTAGGTGATAATAATATCCATAACACAAGAAATTGGTTTTTATGTAAATATACAATGATGAATTATTACAATAAAGTGATTCTCTTAAGAGAAATATAAAAATGAGAACAATAAAGTGATAAAGAAAAGACAACTTTTACCACTTGATAATTTTCTATATATACCCCTTGGGTGAGGTATTTTATAATGAAACCTAAAAAAACATGATGTTAAAATAATTAAAGATATAATCTATCAATATAGAAATTATATACCCCACAGTAGATAGTTAAGTGGTTGAAATGACATATGCATCATAAATGAAAACTGAGACAAGAATCACATACCTAATCCTTAATTTTTGCACGGTCTTTATCCACTTATATAGTGATTTGAAATTTGTTTACATCTTATAAAATAACCATATTAATGTTTATAATATAATATAACTTCTTATTATCAGATCTTATTTCCCTTTTGTTTAAATCAATCATTATTTTCACTATTTCGGGTCTACGTTACATAGTTTTCTCATGTATGTGTTGACTTATCACTTATTGTTCTTCTTATGTCATTCGTGATTTAATAAACTCCTTAGTGTAAACCATAATATAATTATCATATATATCTAGTATATATATATATATTTTGATAATAGTCTATATTGTTTAAAGATAAGAAGTGAATTTCACCATTCATGGAGGTAGTAGTCCATATATACGCATGAATACTACATGTATGTCTTTGTCGTATCTAAAGGATTTAAAATTAAGTGACACATATGAAAACATTAATTACATTATAATAATAATTTCAAATATTTCTCAATTTTTTTGTTAAAATAATTCTTTATATGTTACATGTATTGAACTAATGTATCACATCACTTTGAGGTCTTGGTAGTCCACACTTCCACAAAGGATGTTATAATATTTACAAAAAAATTAAAGTATTAATTTTTATGTTAAAAAATAACACTAAAAAAATTAATATAATATATTATTTACATTATATATAATAATTTTTAATTTTTAATTTCAAACCATGCATCTTGGTAAAGTAAAATCAAACAATCATCATTTTTCTAGGCAGTAGTTCACCGTACACAAATGGTAGGTTCATTTCCCATTAGATAGAAATTTATATAAGTCTAGGTTGAACCATTAAAATAAAAAAATCATAGTATATTAGTGATAAATTTATTTTAAATAATCATGGAATGTGAATTTCTGGGGTGGTGGATTTTAAAATAAAACAATGGTGTTTGAGGAAGTATGTTACAACTTCTTCAGGAAATTATTTTTGGTTTTCGCAAAAGGGATTCATTTTGTTGATTTCAATCCATGGGGAGTATCCTATGTCAAGGGGAAGGATTTTGGAAGACTATATTAGTATATTATGGGTCATCCAAATTGTAGAAGATGTGTGAGAAGTGGGAGGGTTGATTGGATTTTTTATACTGGAGGAGGAGTGGCATTTCTATAAATTTTAGAAAGGGAATTCCATCAACATTTTTACCAATACATTTGTCATAAATAATGTACAAAATTATATAAAAGGAACTATAGGGCCAAAATATGGACATAAAATGAATTTTTAGAAGTTTTTACATTGTTTTGGGACTTATGTTTGTGGTTTAGTCCTTTGTGAAGCTAATTTTTCCCTTGATCATTTTAATTAATTTTAATCACTTTCACTAACATTTTTTAAAAAATATTTAACATTATTAAAAAATAAAAATTATTATTATCAAAAATATGGAATCTATTTTTAAATTCTATTCATAGATGTTTCATAAATTGAAACAAAAATAATCTCGTACATGGGGTTCTGAATTGGGTTTTTGATGTAAAAACGTTCAAATGATTGATAAGTTTTTATATCCAAATTAAAATTAAAATATATTAAAATGGCTTAAATGGGATAAAATTTCTTATATTTGATTTTGTTTGACTCTTAACCCAATTTAAAATATAATTTAACACTATAATGAAATTATTTAAAATAGTAGTTTTGAATTAATATTCAGTATTTTTCAATAGTCACAAAAAGGGACTAAATTTGAAAAATACCATATATTCACCATAAACTAATTTTGATGTTTTGATTTCAAAAATTTATATTATTTGTTAATATTTAATTTATAAAAGAAGAAATTTTCATATATAAAATGTTCTCACTAGTAAAATGCGGCAAAAAAACCTTTCTAAAAAAATATATATTTTTGAATTATATTGGGATTGTTTTTATTTTATTTATATCAAATATATTAAATGAATGTAAAAATATTTTATTGGATATATAATATTAAAATTTTATATATTAATTTCATAAAATTGTGATGTTTTACTAAATAATGTTTTCTCTAAATAAGGAGTTGTGTGAATCGAAATGTTATCAAGAAAATTAAATTAATTATAGAAGAAAATGAGATAAATTATTGGGCTGTTTCATTAATACATAATACAATAATTTCATTCCTGAAATTTTTGGTGTATTAACAAAAAATTTATGGTTATTATCCCTTCATATAATCCCCTAGTTCCCATGCCTCTTCATCCATATTTTGATTTCTCGAGATTAACTTTACCAGACTAGTTATTTGACTCCTCAAAACATGCACTCTAGTAAAAAGAATCGGGATGGGTTATTCACAATATGAAATGTTAGGCTACAAATATATTTCATTACAAGTGAGTACATGTGTTAGGTCAGGCATTTACATCCTTTAAAGAGATATTTGAAACAAATCGTGTACTTTGGAAATATTTTTTTCCATTTCCAAATGATAAGAAACAACTCCAGCACGTGAGATAATTTAGAAGGGTCCAATGTACCTGGGGATTAGTTTAAACTTCTTACTAAACCGAAATAAACCCTTCCATGGTGATAAATTCACGAAAAGAAAATATCACACTAAGAACTCTAATTCATTCATCCTATTATCAATAAAACACTTTTCATTACTTTTTGATGATTTAATATGATCCGCAATAGACTTTTAATTAGTCTTCATATCATAGAATATTAATGGTCCTATAAATTTAATTTCATCATCTTCATCCCAACATGTTGGGTTACAAAATATCTAGCCATATAATGAATCATATGGTGTCATTTTCATACAAGAATGTAGACTATAATTGTAGGAAACATATACAAAATGATACCAATAATCCCACTTACCATGATTGTCAAGTAACCATGAACTCAACATTTAATCCATTGTTTTAATAGTCCATTCATATTGTCTAATGATTTTAGTATGGCAAGGTGTACTTAAATTAAGCTCATTATCAAGATCCATCTATTGATTATTCCATTATTTCATGTTAAATCAATGATCTAGATCCATAATAATTGATAAAGTTTCACAATGAAATCTGACATATACATTAATATATATCCTTTTTACGTGCTCAAACATCAACTATTCTATTATATAATGGAAATGAGAGTATTTGGTTAGGCGAACAATAGTAATGCATATTGAATCATTCCTTCCACGATTCTTTGGTAGTCTTGTGAAAATTTCCATCTTAATTACATCATATTCAAACACAAAAATAGGAGTTGGTTACAAAAGTATATTAGGAAGTTTCCTAACAGATTTCACTTATTGAAAATAAAACCTTTTCAGACATACTTTTCAATTTCCTACCTCGTGGTATCCCCCCACACATGTTCTTTCAAGTTCGTATATATATGTGTGTTACTAGGGTATAATGATAAGTTTTATCTATGGTATTCATACCAAAAATCCCTTTTTAGATCTTGTATGGATGGAACATGTAGACTATTTTCAAATTTTAAAACTCCATCTTCACAAACAAAGTCATCTATTTTTCCAACGATCAGAACATTGATTTTCTTTTGAAAAACATCCTCATTTAATTAATAATTATTTATCATATCTAATAAATTTGGTATTTCTATAATTTAAAATTAAATTTTTTTCTCCACTTCCTTAGAATTTTTCATATCCAAATTTACTAGATTCATGAATATAGTGTCATTTTAAATCATTATTTTGGTAAAAAAACATCCATGATCTTTTTTATTATTGCATCTGCAACCTTTTTTTCATTCCTCATGTTGTAGTGTACTGAGAAATCATATTCCTGGAGTTGGTCGACCCAACTCATGTGTTTGATGATGATATATTTATCATAAAGGATGTATTTCATACATTTATGATCATTGTACATCTCAATTAATTCCCCATAGAGATAATATCACAGTGCTTTCAAAGTGAATATTAAATATTCTAACTCATGATCATGGGTTATATAGTTCTATTCACGATTCGTCAATTTATTTAGTACATATAAAATAAATTTATTATTTTTTATTAGGGAAAACCCATCTATATTCTTCAAGGCATCGATATATTTAAAAGCCCATCACTTCAAGATCTTAGACATGATATTATAGAATTAAATAATTTTCTCTTTAGTTCATCAATGAATTTTTCACATTTCTTTTTCAAAAATACTGAAACCCTTTATGTCTATTCTAGGTTGACATTCTTTCCACTTGGGAAAAATTATAAATTATTCATTGATAGTAACCTACCAAATAAATGAAACTATGCACATATATTATTTTTGTTAGTGTAGTTCATTATCAAATGCCTTTTTATTTTTAGGATCAACTGGAATTGCATCCTCGAAGAAAATATAGAAAATAAATGAATCTCCATGATGATCAAAATCTCACTTATTATATTTACTATTTGACTATTCACTTAAAGGAGTCTAAAGGATGATCTTAAAAGGATTAATATGGTCCTCATTGCTTTTAGAATACAAAATAAAATAATCAACGAATAACACAAAAAAATCATCAAGATATTACTTTGATATTATATTCATCATTTCCATAAAAATAGATGGTGAATTAGTCAATAAAAATTGAATTACTGTAAACTCATATTGTCAATAAATCACATAAAAAGGATTATTTAGAATTAATTTCTTCCCCCCTCGCAATTAGTGATAACCATAATGAAGATAAATCTATGATAAAAATTTGGCCTCTGTTTAGTTGAACAAACAACTCAACAATGTAAGATATAGGATACATGTTCTTTATTTAAATGGCATTGATTTACATATAATCAATGAACAACAACATGGATCCATGTTTCTTTTTAACAAATTAGTCATGGAGTCCCATGATGAAATACATGGGAGAATAAATATCTTGTGACCCAAATCATCAAGTTGTTTCTTTAATTAAACTAATTCCTTAGTGGTAATTATATATGGTCTTTGATATTTTCTTTCCACTAAGTATTAATTTAATGAAAAATTCAACTTCATTCTGTAGGGCATAACCAAGTAATTACATTGGAAAAATATCATTGTATTCATGTATAATAGGTACACACTCAATTTTAATATTACCGTCTTCCTAACAATATTTGTTTTCTCTTCTTCATAAGAAAATTCATTTAATAGAGCTTTTGGGGTGGATCCAGATAATAATCACATGAGTAATCATATGCGAAAAATATTATATATTGTAAAAATTCATCAAAAATTGTGATTTCCTTTGTCCTGCAATAATTCTTTTCATCATATATTGAGAGACAATCCATAATAAGGATTATATCAAAGTCAATCCAAGGTATGATAACAAGGTTGGGGAGTAAATCATGTTTATGTGTCCTAAGTAGGATATATTTACATATCGTTTTATAAATGATACTTCACATGAGAATTTTGATTGAAAATAATCTAATTAAATAAAAAGGGAAATGTCACATATTCCTTGAAAACTGGGTCGATATAAAATAGTGCGATGCTCCAGAATAAAATAAACCATTATGTATGTTAGATGATAAGATTAATGTAACTTCCACAAATTCATTTGGTAATTCTACCTCTGGTGTAGTGATATCATATGCTTGGACATCTCCCCTAATATTATTAAGTGGAATATTCCCTTGAAAAATGAGGGATTCATTTTCATAGTGTCCAATGTCTTTAGAATTATAGCACTGGACATTATTGATTAGTTTAATTCCCTTGAATTCATGAGCCTGATGACCCCTCTCTACGCATTTATTGAAAACTTATACTCCCAATAAAATTCTCCCAGGGTTCTTTTCCCTGGTTCATGGTTCTCAGGTGGCCTCTTATTGTCTTTATTTAATTTTATTCTATTGAATGTAGAAAATTCATTAACCCTCTTGATGGAACATAAACTATTTCATCATATTATGAATAGTTTATGGAGGCCAAGTCCCTTTATATGCATAGATTAAGCCCATTAAAAAATTGATCAATCATTTACTCCATGTTTCACATGTGATACAGAGAATACCTTGATAGTCTTCTAAAAGTTGATTCATAATAATAGAGATAGTCTTATTCCTTTTTGATTAAAGTATATAACATTGTCTTCATCTCAATTTTCTGATCATGAAAGCAATATTTATGGATGAATGTATACATAAAGTTTCCTCGTCTAATGTTTTTTTTCTATAGTAGTCTAGATCAAGGCTCACCATTTAAGAACATAACCTTTGGGGAAGTATTCCTCAAGTTTAACCGTTTCTATTTCATAACATCCCAGGGCCAAAATATCTTTTCCTAATACTAAATCCATTTCGTATCTATAATTGGATTAGTATACCTACTAAATTATGGGGGCTTCTATCACATAAAGAGATATAGTATAGTTGATTCTCTCTATATAATAGTTTGATCCTTTTGAGAAAGGTTATTTTTCATAACCTAATTTTTTCCCAAATATAGAAATAATTTTATTTTCCCCATTACTTATTTTACCAGTTTTTTCCGCAAATAAAGATCAATATTTTTAACGATTATTGATAACATTAGTCTTTATAAGAACCAATAAAAAATAGTGTAATATACTGTATTAGATCCTAAAAATAAAAACCTAGTATAATTCTAAGTATTTATTATAACTAATCCTAAATTCGGAAATTTATCCATAGATAATCTCATAATCACAAATACGGTTTCTTTGGGGATATCCTTAAATTTAAATCATTCTTAATGGGTTTTAAAGGAACTATAAATTATCACATGTATACACCCAGGAGTGTCCAACCAAGTGCGATGTAAGTATCACTGTCATGTAATAGGATGTTATATGTTAGACCTGACAAAACTCATTAGATTTTTTATCCCTAGATACATCTGTTCTAGAACCAAGTAAACTTTTAGTATCCAAATGTGGATGTATTTCTAGGAATACCCACATAATCACTACCATACCAAAATTATATGATATTATTATACAAGTATCATCAATTTTTTTCTTATTTATATGATCCCTCATATATTTTGGAATTAATCTAGTTTATATGGTTTCTATTAAACAAACATGGATACCAACATTGACTTGCTGACCCTAGAAGAGAATAACCAGTGAATTATTTTATTACATTGGCATGATTACAAGGAGTAAAATCCTGAATTATTTTCATAAATAAATATTACATACATGAACCCCATAATAAATTGTAAAATATAAAATACAAACATGATACATGAATCATATAATAAACAACATCCTTGAAAATCGTTAAATGGAATCCTCTGCATAAAATGGGGAAAAGAACCATAATAAGAGGGAGATCAAATAATAATTGAGGTTATGTAAAGAATAATAAACTAAAAATAAACTGTAATAAATCATCATGGAATTGAAAATAATTTTTTACACATTCCATTCAGATAAATAGAAAAGGGATAATCAATTTTGAAATGTAATAAACTGAAACACAAATAATATAATAAATAAAATATAATGAAATGAATAGAAGGATCTTATCATATTAAAATATCATGGAAAATTATAATAATTGAATAAATATATATGAATGAAATGGAAAATTATTTGACACTATGTATGAGGTATGTGAAAACCTATACGGTCATGACCTATTATTAAAAAAAGTAAAAGTACAAGCAGATTTTTTTTAAATTTTTCGATATTATTTGTATCATTAAAACCAATTTATTTATTGTTGGTATATATAAGATCTAATGGCTACCCATAACTACCATTCCAAATAGTTCCTCATATATTGATAATATATCTTATAAAATATTAGTATTGAATAAATGATACATATTTATTAATCTAGTAACTCCGAAAGTAAACACTATATGTAAATATGGTATATGGTTTATGAAATAATAATATCCATCACCCAATAATGTAGATGTTTGTGTAATTATCAAAATATAAATTATTAAAATAATGTGATTTCCTCATGATAATGTTATGATCAGAAAACATAATGTGATATTTAAAAGATACCTTCTACCACATGTTAATTTTCATACTAAACCCTTTTGGTAAGGAAATTATAATCGAATCATAAAATAACATGAAGACAACATAATTTATGATATATTTCATTAATATGGAAATTATATACACCACACAAAATGGTTAGGTATTTGTAATGATGTATGCTTCACAGAACGAAAAGTGAGACACAAATCCCTTACCTTATCCTTCATTTTTTGTGTTTATTAGCCTCCGCTATAGTGGTTTATAATATATTAATGAATTATAACAGAAAAAAAATCATTTTTCTAATATCAAAAACCATATTATTATAATATTTAATTACTCATTTGATTAAAATCATTTATTATTTTCACTATTTCGGTATTAATAGAATTGTTTTCTCAAGTATTTTTTGACATGTTAAATATTTTTATTCTTATGTAAATAATAATTTAATAATCTCATGAATTTTATAAATTATGAAATTTTTATATAATTCAATTATCTTTTTTTAGAAAAATATATAATTTTGGGGGATATGAAAAGAGATTCATTATTCATAGAGATTGTATGGTGTTCGAACACGCAAATGATACTTCCACATCATTATCATATTTAAAAAAGTTAAAATTAAATGTTACATATGTATATTATAATTAAATTGACATATTAATTTAATATATGTAACATATTCTAATTAAAATAATCCTTAATACATTCCATGTAATATCATGAATGAATCACATCGCTTTTAGGATGTGGTAGTCCACACTTTCAAAAACAATGTTATTATATTTACACATAATGAAAAGTATAAAGGTATGTATTATAAAATGATTCCAAAAGCGTAAATACTTAATAAATATAATAAACATTATATATATATATATTCCACCATAATTACCATAAATGGATGGTGGTAATTGAAATATAGTCATTAATCATTTCGTGAGGCGGCAGTTCATCGTACAAAAATGGTAAGTTAATTACTTATTATATTGATGTCTGTGTATTTTTTTCTCATATAATTAATATAAAAACATCTCTATATATTTATGAGAGTTTATTTATTATATATTCATGGAATAAGAATATTTTATGGTGTTAATAATGAAAATAAAACAATGGAGCTTGAGGAAGTTTGTTATCTCTTATTTTTATAACTCCTATTTATTTTCTCCAAAGGACTTCCGTGGATGGATTACTTTTAAAATAGATGATTTGTGGAAAATGGGTATTTTTGGATATTTTTTAAGATTTATTTTGGAGATACAGTGGTCTTTATATGTGTTAGTAAGTGGGAGGTTTGAGTGGCTTTTTGTAGTGGAGGAGGAGTGACATTATTGTATGTTTTTGTAAAGGGAATTACACCCACATTTACCCATTGAAAGTGGTACCAATAAAATAAAAAAGTTATATTAATGGGAGTATATGGAAGATATATGTACATACAATGATTTATGTAAAATTTTATAGTTTGTTTTCAGTCATCTATTTATGTTTTATTCCTTTGATAAGCTATTATTTATCTTAATTGTTTTAAATATTTTTAATCACTTTCACTAATATTTTTGGTAAAAAAAATCAATATATTATA
Source organism: Viscum album (assembly GCA_963277665.1). Taxonomy (NCBI): domain Eukaryota; kingdom Viridiplantae; phylum Streptophyta; class Magnoliopsida; order Santalales; family Viscaceae; genus Viscum; species Viscum album. The sequence goes on along the minus strand of OY728160.1, from coordinate 850,582,250 downwards.
CATTATAAATCATTAATATCCAAGATAAGGAATCCATTTTTTTCATATTAAAATCATATGGTTGATTAAATTAATTTAATTTTAATCCTACATACTGGATGATAATACATGATTTTAAAGTTAAAATGGTCAAATGTTTGCAATGATTTTTATATTGAATTTCATGTAAAAATTGATTCCAATAACCTAAAATGGAAAAAATATTGTATAATTTATATAATTTGACTTTACAGACAATTTAAAATATAATGTAACCTTAAAAATAAATTAAATGAAAATGTTCTTTTTAATTACATTTCTATATTTTATACTATTTATGAAAACAACATATTTCTCAAAAATTAAAAGATTCACCGTAACTGAATTATTAAGTTACTATTTAAATATTAAATTTTATTTTTTATATTGAATATATAAATGTTTCAAAATTATGATTTAATATAGCTCCATTATAAAAAATCTGCAATACTCCCTCGGTATAAATATATTATTTTATGCGTAAAATTTGGTTTTTTTATATTATGCATAAAAAATATATTAATTGAATTTAAAAATATTTTATTGGATCTATAATATTTAAATTTTAATTATATACCCTCTAAATGTTAAAAACAAGACCAAATAGTGATTTGTTAAAATAGGTGTTGCGTGCGTTGAAAAGCTATCAACAAAATTAATGTTATTCTAAAAGAAAAATAGGGTAAACTTTTGTGGTCATACAATAAGGATGTAAATTTTTATTACTATTCAATATATAATTTTGGATTATTTAGGATAAATTTAATTCTAATGATGTATATATTATCATTTCTTATATTATTTTTTCAATATGACTGTTCAAGTTGATTATGATTCACCAATTTAGTATGATTAGTGGGGTTTACAAAGTTTGTTAAGAGTATGGACTGGTTATTGATAATCCCTTTATTCCTCTATAGGTCTCATGAGAAAAATCTATTGATAATATAATAAGGGTTTCTACCAATAAATTTCAACTATCTTGTGAATGGTTTTTTATTATGTTTCAGATGTATGCTAGTATACATTATTTAATTATGATATAATTCTTTTCATGTCAACTTTTAATTAGATAAAATAAATATAGATATATTTCAAGTTTCTGTGATTAATCATATGTCATTATTTGATCAGAACATATTACTGCAATATTATGAAAAAATTATTTATTAAATGGCATGTGTTTCTCTTATTTACCTTTCCATGTGGATTATTCTTACTTATTCCTAATAGATTCCACCATACTCTTACCCTTACAAAGAATACGAGATCACCCTTTCATGTTTTTTATTTTCTTCGAGCATCCAATATTTTTTAAAAAACATCGTATCAATACTGTATGAGCAATAATTAAGTTCTCAATGAAATAAATATTCATATATTATGTTTTTAATTGTAATGATAATTTCAACTCTGTATCTAGATTACTAATACTGTTAAACTGTTTAGTCCTTTAGGGTTTGACTACGTGAATCTTATTACAATGAATGAAAGTGATCACCACCACCTGGATACTTGATTTAGGGTCGTTATAGTCAAATTCAACAATGATTATATCATTTTTTCTTCGAAATTATATCAGTCAAATTCCAAGAAAAAAATAGATTTTTCTACACCATAACATCATCTGGTTCCCTCATAGACTCATTAATTTTATAGATTCTTGAAAAATCATTATCTAGTAGAGTGGTCTAATTACACAAATCATTCAATCCTTAATCCAGAAACTCTATATGTTATTTTTAATATAAGAAATAAATCCATAATTGGTTGATGTATTAGATTACTATATATTACGGATCAGGTATGTACATCCTCTATATAGATAGATGAAACAAATAATGAAGCTAAGAGAGATTTAGTAGAATCACCCAAAAATATTCAAATATCCAGATATGATAATGAATTTTGAAACGGATGATACTTATACGGTTCAACATTCCCATAAATTTAAATTTCATAACCTTCAGCTGAAGACTTATACATAAGACTAACATGTATCCATAATAAATATTTATACCCTATTAATGATTTACATTATAACATCACTATCTACTAATTTCTTCCCTGATGTGTTGTGAAATGTCTTTATCTATATTTTCCTCTTTGACAAACATCTAAATTCAAGGAATATTTTCTATCCATCCCCAACACATTAAATTTAAGTTTCACACTAATATTCCTAGAGAAATTAATATGGATTCATGTAAAAGTTTCTATAATGTAATTATTATAAGATAACTCAATTATATCTTGGAATTGAACCAAATTACTATTTCAATCCAATGTAATTTCTATTAACATATATTCTAGGGTTTTATTTGTGACCCAAAATTTGAAAAAAAAAATTTACATTTTATTTATCGAGTTTTATTTACATATCATAATGTTCCACTCTAAATCAATAAAGGGTCATCAATGATGGAAAATTCAACACATAAAATAGTATTATGAAAATTATTTACATCACTCAATAATTATTATCACAATTACCACCCTTTATAAGCATAACATAAATGATACCATTCTCTATAATCAAGGGAATGTAAAGACAAGAAAGAGTTATAATATATTCTAAAGAAGGCTAATCATTGGAGATATAAATAAATAATCATAAGACACAATAACATAAGTATAAGATTAATTTTACATGATAGAAAAATACAATTATCATTCATAATAAGTCAAATATACTTAATCATGAATCATTTAATATGTTGTTGTTGGTCAATATATATATTACCCAAAAATGTGGAATAATGAATAATTAAACATCGTCATTGGTATCATAACATAAGCATAAGAATAAAGTTTTTGGAAGTCAAATAATCACATAAAATCACATCAGATGTCAAGGTTAACTCCCTTGATAATACTTTTATATATTTTTCGATAATGGAATTGTCTACCTATCAATTTATAGATTTTATTCTAGATATAAATTCAACTATTATACTCCATCCTAGCATGTGATTTTATTAACTACATAATCTATTTGGATTTTCTGGACACTATCATTGTTATCCAATGAGTTTGTGGGATATAATGGACCCACTAGTTCAGGTGTTATTACATAATCACTCGTCCCTATTTTATAACATAACCACCATTCCTTGGTTACTAACATAACTGCCCTTCAAAAAGTTTTAATCCATTCATATCTATATGATATTATAATGAAAATATTTAATATTAAATAACATCATAATTCAATTAAAATATGTCTCTCATTCATATTTCATCATCGTAATCATAAACTATATAGAGAAATATTACATATAGAAATATTTGATTATTTCCTTGTTAAAACATTTAAATCATAAAATGATTTTATTATAGAGGAAAATGACATTATAAAATATCTGAAACAATTTTGGATGAAAATTAACTTTTCATTTAGAAATAAATTAACTCAAATCTAAAAATTGAAACAATTTAAACCCTAAGATTTTATAATATACTTCATTTCAAATAAATTTATTTACTTTTATTACATCTGATTGAAACTAGTCTGATTTTAAATGAATTGTAATGTATTGAATAATTTAAAAACAACCACTAAATTGATTGATTTGAATAAGTCTAATTACTTTATGAAATATTTTGGTTTAAAATTCTATAATGAAATTGATCTATTATAAATTTACTAGATATATAAATAAGAACAATTGTGGATAAAAAAATGATTTCACTAAAAATTATTTTTAGGAGCATAATAACTTTTTATATTAATAATCTAAAATATTATGTACTATTTAATGATAAAAATTAATTTTTTATAATATTTATTCCATAATTTTTAAACATTAATAAAATATATATAATATGTATGACCTAAAAATATATATCATGTTCTATGCCTAAAATTTTATATTTATTAAAAAAGTTTTGATCACATTTGGTGCAATCATATTAAAATGAATTCCATTCAAGTATATTTATTGAAAACTAAAATATGGATTCAATATTTAGAATTATATAGTTATTTTTTACATATATCTTTTTAGTGATTTTCAATATGAATATTACACATATTATGATTTTCCAGACTCAATAGTTATAATGTTGTTAAAATTGGGTTAGAAAATTATGATTGCAAATTAATGTTTACTTAACAATTGACTTTTTAAAATTTTATGGGTGTATTTCGCCCATTTAAATAAAATAACTGATTATTTGGCCAATAGTGCTATTTTTTTAATATGACCTTTATATTAATTTATGTGATGGATAAATAAAAAATGTAACTCTCTTGACATTAATATCTCAAAAAAATCATAATGGTACTCTATTATATTGTTTGTTAAAAATGATTATATAAATTATAAATAATTTATTTCTATCAATTTAATTTATATATAATATTTATGTATTTAATAATTATCTTAAACAAGTATGAAACACTGAAACGTTATTTATTAAATTAAATGAAAAATAAAATAAATAATATTAAAATATTAAAATTATTATAAAATTAGTTAATAATATCTCCATGTAATTATTATATATAAATATTTCATAATAGAAATATTTTTTTTGATTATATTCAAGTTCCATTTTTTTCATAGTGTCATTAACGTAAAATTAAATGATTAGTTCAAAATTAACATTAAAGATATTTTGTAATAAATAATATTTTGTTAAATGATTTAAAATTCATAAAATTCTTATCATAATCCATGTTAATGTAATACAGTTTATCATATATACAATGATTCATATATTTTTTATTTTTCATTTATGGAAACATTCAAAACATAATAATATTTAATGATTTATTACCACAGTTATGGTAAAAAATCATTAACAAAATGGTTAATAAAAATGATATCTGTAAAAATGTAACCATAACATATATAAATTTCATTATATGAATTTATTTCTACTGTATACCCTTTTAATTAGAATCAATTAAAACATTAAATCATTTGATTTACTAATTATTTTATTATAATATAAATTTTTAGAAATTCCATGTCTGTCGTCTTCCTCAATTATAAAATGACACTACTCCGTTATCTTCTTAATACCACATTTTTCCTTCTTTCTCAAGAAATAAATAAGATAATTCTATTATAAACATCCCAAAAATATTATAGGATTTATTTTTTTTATAGTTGTGGATTAAAAATATGACTATAGGGGGGTTAATAGTAATTATAAAATTTAATGAAAAAAGAATCATATTTTTTAAAATATTGAACATTAGAATGTTATATGTTCTTGAGTTAAGATTAAGTGGATGAAAAAAGTAATGAAGAAAATGATTTATTATGGTTTGATCACCAAGATCCTCGTAAGATCCCCAGTCTCCTCTATTAATCAATGAGACTAGTACCCAATATGAATTTTAATTTCATGCTGTGACATGAATTCTACAAACTGTACCTCTCCAAAAACTCAGGTGCACAATGCAGTCTTTCATATGAGAAAAATCATATTGTGTTACCTAAATATTAATTAGGAATAACATAAAAAACATCCTTTCTGGTTGTATAATAACTAGTGAATGTAAATACCTATTTTTTTATTCGAAAATCATAAACCAAGAAAATGAAGTTAACAATATAAAATAACAACGATTTCAATAATTAAAAAAATAAAATATATGTATAAGATAAAAACGATTTGAAGAAGTTAATCCTTAAGTATTGATGATCACTTATAAGGAACAACAATCAATGATGAATTAATTCAGTGATCACGTCATGAATTTATGCATTGTATTTGATCGTGAACACTTCATATCAATAGAATGTCAATGATGTATTGGAAAAGATCTAAATGGATGATCATCATAGATATATGTTTTTTATTGATTGAATAGATCCCCAATATCATTAAAACCTATATATAAGAGGATAACGTACGTAACCAATATTATCATGTAACTTTCTATTGATATTTAGTGAAATAATATAATAGTTACATATTATTGTTTAAATCCTCATCGAATAATATTTAATTACAATCAAGATTTATATTGTTTCAGTAAATACTAAAATAAAACTTTAATATGTTGAATAAATCATTGGTAAAATATATCTAATTAAAAAAAGTAAAATGAAATTTACTATTCTAGAGTATAAATGAAGAAATATAAGTAGTAACATAGATCATCATTTGAAATTAAATCCACGGGATAGAGTGTAAAAAAATTATGGGACAATTTTTTAGCATTGTATAAATTTATATTATGATATATTAATTAATCTATAATCAAAGTAATTTATATAAATCACAAAAAAGATTAAGAATATAATTTTTAGAAAAAAAATTTCATAACTAATGGTGTGTCATTTACATACCATTGGAACAAATAAGGATGAATCCAGAGAAACCGCAATGTTCCAATGGTGACTAAACAGAGCTAGACCAACAATTAATATTTTAGGAAAATATGTAAAGAATTAATAAAAATTAACCTCATTCCAAGAATCCACAAAGTGAAAGGATTCATTTGATGCTACAAAATATTTCCCACCATTGTATTTCCAATGGTGCCTCATGACCCACAATTGCATGAAGCTAATAGATACTCATGATATATATTTGTAAATTTCCAATGGAAGATCACTGAAATTTATTTATAACAAAAATAAGATCCAAATATGAATATATTTTAAAATACAATCATGATATTGTAATTAGTTGAAAAAATATAAATAAATATATATATTGAATCTGACATTATAATAATGGTCTATTGTTGAAGTTGAAGGAGCTTCATAGTATAATTTTATAAAAAAAAGAAACAAGTAAACAAAAATAATTAACAGATATGATTTATTTATGAATAAATGAGAATATTATAACATAATGTAAATTTTTAGTAAGAGAATCGACGAAATTATACCATATGTAAGAAAAGAAATGTTAAGAGACAACCACAATCAGAATCGATCAACCAAAAAACCAATGTAGAAAAAAAATAATGATGGATGGAAAAGCTCATGTGGGAGATTTCTAATCTTTTTTATGACGCTATAATTAAAGGAAGACACAAATGGTGTGTAAAAATTAACCAATCGTTGATGTCCAATGGTGAGTAAAATGACCCACTAATGAGGACAAATGGTGGGTAATATGACCTGTTACTGAGGTATGGTTATGGGAATCTTACCCAAAATTCTCTTCTAAATGTTGGTAAAATTAGCAACCCTTGGTCATTTACAAAGGTGTATCGACACCCACCCTTCGCTTTCAATGTTGGCATGTTGAGCAGCCAAATAAGGAAGTTTGGTGACCTACAATTGACATGGGAATAACCTAGAAAAAAATTACGGTGATGAATGAGATGAATATGATGAGATATTGAAAAAATATAAGAAACAAAAAACAAGAGAGATTTGTGTAAATTATGAACATTAAGTGAATGAAAGAAATAAAAAATAGAAGGCATTTAGAAACATATATTATTGTATATGTTAAATTATGATGAATGTTGGAGAATTGTATGAAGATGGATGGCCAATCAGACTGGAATTCAAGCCAAGGCTACGGACTATGGGATAAAATTGAATGAAATCTGAATAAAGAGAGTGTTGGAATTAAAATGTATGTGTGTGAGATAATTAAAAGAGATTGAGAAGAGATGAGAGAATATTTTATGGTGGAAATTTTTTTATGATTTTTAAATATCGTTTGAAGAGTAGTGTTATACTTCTATCCCACATCGAATCCAATAAGGGAAGGGTGATTGGTATGTCTAATAAGCCATACAAATCCTCAAGTAAGAATGAAATACCAGAAACAATATCAATTGTCCTATCCCATTCCTTTCAGAAGAGGTCATACACAATGAGGGATTATACACAATCCCTGATGTGACTGTCCTACAATATGGGAAATAAAAACCAACCACTTTGCATGGTTTCCTTTTTATGGCCATCCAATGAATATGACCCTATGGGGTCCCCTATGTGGTTGATTGGATATCAAAGGATCTTCACTAGTATGGAAAATATTTTTTTACATGAACAAAATCAAAAATAGAAATAAAATATAATAAAATTAGTAACATTAAAACATAAAAAATATATAAATATAATTACAAAAGCATATAAATATAATCAAGAGTTGTTAATTTAATAAAACACAAGAGAATGTGAAACAATAAAATATTTTATAAATATATTGATATATGTAACTAATAAATTTTTAATTAATTAAATCACATAAAAATTTAACAAAGTTATTTAAAATACATGATAATATAATAAGATAATTTAGTAAAACATTATGGAGAGTAATTTAAAAGAAAAAATAAATTTTGTTATGTATTTTATATAAAATTTTGTAATAAAAAACTCCCTCTTTTTCATATTACAAAACAATTATTTCATTTTCAACAACAAATAACCATTATTTTGAAATTTATGAACATTGATATTTGAAATTTATTATATAAAATATAAATCATTTTAATTAAATTCATTAAATTCATTAAAATTTAATAGTGCAATTTATTATTTTGAGTGAATACATTCATTATAAAATTCAATGAAATACAGAATTGGTATTGAGTAAAAAATTATGAAATTTTAAATTTAAACTAAATAAATTAAAACCCACTTAATAATAGTAAATTTTTTACTAAATAGTTTAACTAATGAGTTTATAAATGTATATCAATTTTTTATTAATTTTTATTAACTATAATAAAATCTAATAATTCTATATTCAAAGAACAAATAAAAATATTTTCAAGAAAAGACAGATTGCACAATATGAATGCAATAGAAATGAATAATTTCATTTAATAAAATGATTTCAAAACAAACTCAATAATAATTAAGAAAAAAACTATTTTTTTATAAAATATCATCATAAAAAATTTATAGTGAAAATTTAAATCAATTTTAGAAGAAATTGATCATTTAAAAAATTTCCTAAATCCAAACAAATTTCAATCATTTGTATCTTGTTGAATATGAATTTAAATTACAAAAATATTGAGTGAATCTTAATGATCATTAATTGGAATAATGTCATTTCATTTTAAATTTAATTATACTAATGTTAGAGATAATTCATTTTGATCTTTTAATAAAATAATTCATAATCATGGTTAGTTTTAAATTTTTATATCCAAAACAATTTTATTTGTATTTAATTGGATTAAATACTTCATATAATCATATTTTTGTTTTTTTTATAAAAAACATGATAATTCCACTGCAATGTTAACAAATTCATTTATAGATACCATATTCTTCTTTCAATCTATTTTTAATTATATAAATAAATTCACATTGGGTCTAAAAGTTATGTTCATTAATTTTTTATTTTCTTGTTCCAATTTCATTGATTTATTTTTTACTTATTTAAATCATTTATAACAAAAGTAAATCTACTATCTGAGTCTTTATCAATTAAATCAACAATTTATTTTTTTCCATTTCCATCTACTAGTTTCAAAAACTCAGAATCCCAATTACTATTATTTTATTCATTATGGGAAACAATGACATTCACATTTTCAAATTCCATTACCCCTTTGTGAATTTATATGACTAAATTTTTATTTTTTACAATTAGAAAATTTTTAATTATCAATATTTGTTAAAATACCATTCTCAATCCTTAATTTTTTATATAATTGTTTAATTATATAATTCTTCTAATTCAAATAAAAATCAGAACCATAATTAATATCTTGTTCATTTTCTGGTATACCGTTGAAGAGATATGCTGATCACTCTGGAAATGGAAATAAAGGGAATAAGGGAAAATTTGAGTATCTATCCTGAAGGAAATTTGGGATGAAACACCCTGATACTTTCTTGAAAGGAATGGGAGTCTATTACAAGTGTGGTGAAAAAGGCCACCAAGCTCGTGATTGCAAAGGGAATAAAAAAGCTACCGATGTTCAATGCTACAATTTCAGGGAGATGGGACATTATGAAAATGAAATTCCTCAGCGTCAAGGGAACTTACATCTGAAAAGGCCAAGGGATCAAGGCCAAGATTATGTTATCACAAATGCTGAGGTAGAAACTTCGAAAGACATGGTGGCAGGTAATTTAATGGTTTCCTCATGTCTATCAAAATTTATTATTTGATTCTGGATCATCACATTGTTTTATATCTTCCCAGTTTTCTACGAAAATTATATATTTCTAATTTTATTTGACAAGGGAGTTTTCAGTTAAAACTCCTAAGGGATGTATAATTTCTACAAAGTTCTGTTGATCCGTTCTCATTAGGGCATATAAATGCTCTTTATCTTCTGATCTCATCATCATAACTATTATTGAGTTTGATATAATCCTCGGAATGGATTTTCATTGAGAACATGATGTGAATATTTATTGTAATAAGAAGGAGGTTAAATTTTTTTATGATGATGTTAAATAACACCTTATCTTTACATCATAATCATCACCACCTGATTCATATCCAGATCGACCCCCATTAGCTCAACAAAATTCAATTATTGGGGACAAAGAGCATGAAAAAAAGTGGTTAAGGAATATAATGTTCAAATAGAGGATGTACATATTGTGAAGGAATCTGTTGATTTGTTTCTGGAATATTTACCTGGACATCCTGCAGAACAAGAAATTGAGTTTTCCATTGATTTAATTCCGAGTTCATGGCCCATATCGAAGACCCCTTATAGAATGGCAATTGTGGAATTAGTTAAACTAAATAAAAAACTAGATAAATTGAGTAATAATGTTTTTATTCTCCCTAGTGCTTCTCCATGGAGAGACCCTGTCATTTTTTTTATGATGAAAGATGTATCTATGAGGTTATGTATCGACTACATGGAGATCAATGCTATAATAATAAAGAACAAGTATCCCCTACCTCGCATTGTTGACTTATTTGACTAACTTCATGGAGATCAATACTATACAAAGACTAACCTTTGAACTGGATACCATCAGTTGTGTGTGAAGAAGGAACACATTCCCAAAAGAGAATTTCGAACTAGGTACGGGCATTATGAGTTTATAGTAATTCCTTTTGGGCAGACTAATGCACCCTATGTTTTCATGGATCTAATGAACATAGTTATCAAGGAATACCTTGATGACTTTATAGTGGAATTTATTGATGGTATCTTGGTATACTACAAAAGATACAAAGATAATGAAAATCACTTGCGCATTATATTGAAGACTATGAGAAGAGATGAATTATATGGGATGTTTAGCAAGTGTGAATTACGGCTACATGAGATCTCTTTTCTTGGCCATATTGTCTCTAAGGATGGTTGATCCTTCTATGACCAAGGCAATCCATGAATGGCCAGCCTCGACGAGTATAACTGAGGTGCATAGTTTTATTGGTTTTTTAGGTTATTATCACCATTTCGTTCAGAATTTTTCCCTATTGGATAACACATTAATGAAGCTCAAACGTAAAGGGGTTGAATTTTTTTTGGAAAAAAGAGTTCGAAGAATGTTTTGAATAACTAATGAAAAGATTATTCAATGATCCTATATTGAATCTACCATTGGGGAATGATGGGTTTGTTATTTATAGTGATACATCGAATAAAGGACTTGGTTGTGTCCTTATGCAGAATGATAGAGTTATTTCTTATGCATCACGATAGAAGAAAATTCATGAGAAAAAATATCATACTCATGAGATTGAGTTGGCTATTGTAATCATTTCTTTGAAGAGATGGAGACGTTATATCTATGGTGAAAAAATGTGAGATTTATACTGATCACAAGAGTTTGAAGTATATTTTGTCATAGAAAGAACTCCTCATGAGGAAAATGAGATGGCTTAAACTACTCAAGGATTTTGATTGCACGATACACTACCCCCTGGGGAAGGAAAATAAGGTGGCAGGTGATTTTAGTAGAAAAGATCATGGAGTTTTGAACAAGATGATAGTTGAGAGGTATTCTATTTTCATGGATCTAGTATATATGGATATCCGAATAACCATGGAAGGTGAAACATCAATGATTTTTCAAATGGTTTCCAAACCATCTTTACTAGAAAGTATAAAGGGTTCTCAGACTGATGATGAAGTGTTTCAAAATAATATTAAAGCTATGAATGAAGGGAGATTGAGTGAATTTGTGTATGAATATGGAATTTTTTAAATTTGGGAAGATTATTTGTGTTCCCAATATACCTGATCTAAAAAGGGAATTGTTGGATGATGTTCACAGTTCCAATTTCTTTATACACCCTTGGAGGACCAAAATGTATAAGGATTTAAAGGAAAATTTTTGGTGGGACAACATAAAGAGAGAGATTTCTGATTTTGTGAAATGATGTATGGTTTGTCAACAAGTGAAAGCTAGAAGAAAACAACCGGGAAGAGTCATGAAACCACTTCCCATACCTGAGTGGAAATGGGATAATATCACGATGGACTTTGTCATGGGACTACCAAATAATCCTAGAAGGAACGATGCAATTTGGGTCATTATTGATCATCTTACCATGTCATAACATTTTCTTCCTATAATAGAAGATTTACCACTTGAACGTCTAGCAATGATATATATTAATGATGTTTTGATACTTCATGGAGTACCCCTATCTATTGTTTCTGATCGTGATCCCCGTTTTACTTCCTGATTTTGGAAGAGTCTTCAGAAGGCCTTCGATAATGAACTTCGTTTGATCACTGCCTACCACCCTCATACAGATGGAAAATCAGAATGGTCTATTAAAACATTAGAATACATGTTGAGATCTTTCTCAATTGACTTTCAGGGCATGTGGGATCAATATTTACCTCTGGTAGAATTTTCCTATAACAATAGCTTCCATTCAAGTATTCGGATGGCACCATATGGAGAGTTATACGGAAAGAGATGTCGCACACCAACCTGTTGGGATTAAGTTGGTGAAACAAAACTTGTAGGCCCAGAACTGGTGGAGGAAAGGATGGAAAAGGTAAAGGTAATCCAAAACCACATCAAAGAAGCTCAAAGTAGCCAGAAGAGCTATGCCGATAACCGAAGGAAGGATTTGGAATTTTAGGTAGGAGATCATGTTTTCTTGAAAGTATCTCCATGGAAGGGAGTTATACGTTTCGATAAAAAGGATAAATTGTGTCCCATTTACATCGGACCCTTTGAAATTATAGAATGAATTAGGTATGTAGCTTACCTTTTGGAAATTTCTCCAAGTCTCTGCAAAGTTCATGATGTGTTCCATGTATCTCTGTTGAGAAAATACATGCCTGACCCAACACATGTACTCACACACGAGGAATTAGAACTGGAACCCGATCTGTCTTATTGCGAAGATCCCGTCAGGATTCTTGATACAATTGAACAAGTGCTGAGAAACCGTATGACTTGTCTAGTAAAACTTCTATGGAGAAACCATAAGATGGAAGAGGCAATGAGGGAACCTGAGAAACTTATGATGAAGAACCACCCGTTTCATTTCATGCGGTAGTATTCTAGAAATTTTGAGGACGAAATTATTTAAAGGAGGGGATAATGTAACACCCAAAGCTTCCACGGTACGCTTCTCTTTGAATAATACAGTAGCATGTGTTGTACACTACTTCGAGTTCTAACACACACCACAACCAATCAAACTAGCCGTTATGAATAGTAATACCCACTTTTTGAAATTTTATAAGTTTTATCTTTCAAAATGGACATCATTTTTGGATTTGGATTATCAAAATTAGCTTAGGGCGAATTTTTGGTATTTTTCTGAATACATTCAATATATGATGAATAGTGAAAAAACACTAAGTTATAGTTTAAAACCAAAATTTTTATTTAAATAATTAATTATTTTATTAAAATTTAATTAAGGTAAAAATAGATACAAAATACCTATATAAGTTCAATGTAATTTATTGGAGTTATTTTAGAATAATTATAGATATATAAAAACTTTATTGAACTTTTCACCGTCTTTTACCAACTTCCTAGAAGAATTTGGAAATTCATATAAAACATAATTTTACCACTTCTGGGAGTGTAATTTCTAAAGTTTGAGATCCATGGTTATTATAAAGGAGTAAAATTATGTTCAATGAGAAAAAAATAATTTTTTGTGAATAGTATATTTTTACTTTTATTTTCCACAGTTAAAATAAAATAGGTTAATTAAGTGTAAAAATGATATTAATATTAACCTAACACATTTCCTAATTCAATTGGACAAGTGTATCTCGACCAAAAACAACCTTAGGAATAAAATATTATCATTTATATCCACTTGTATTAGATTAGGACATTTTATATTATTTAATTCCAAGAAGAGTTAAAAGAGTTAAAATCAATGTTTAAGAACAAAAACATTTTTAATATTCGGTTATAAATAAGATAAATTCGATTATAAATTTTTATTAGAATTATAACAAGATTTAAAATATAATGGTATTTTATTTATAATATTTAGATATTATATAATTTAATTTATTAATGACACAATGGTGATGTACTAATTACCCAATTAATGAAATATTAAAATAATTGATATTATAAATATCAAAATAAATGTAATTTGAGATTTTTTATGAATTCCACTAATTTTAATGGTTAATATGACATATTTTTATTGGTTATATATGTTGTATTATAAGTAATAATTCAATTATGAAATTATAAAAAACAAAATACCAAATAGTGCCAAAATTGACATAAAAGAGTATTTAAAACAAATATTATATTATTAATTGATATTCAATCCTTAAAAAAATAAGGTTCGTCCAAGGACATACATAATGATAGGTTTATCATTAATTAACCACTTGGGGGTCTTTTGAAAGTTTATAGTACGTTTATTAACTATATTATATAAAAATACAAAGAGACATGTTAAATGTCAAACTATTTAACTAAGAGTTAAATATAAATGATAAGGTTAATATAGGGACCCAAACCTATCTAAAATCTATTGGTTGAAATGGATTTTGACCCATCCCCACCTTAACCTTTAAATAATCCACTTTGGATCCTTTAAAAACCGAATATAAATTTATTATAAAATAATATTTCTATCATTTCAAAAGGTTCCCCTCACCCCTCTTTTAAAAGGGCACTCCCCTTCCCTTTAATTCAGACTGTCAAATCCTTTTGGATCGGCCAAACCCTACCCATAAATTCTCTCAACTTCCCTCACTTCATCATAGAGGCCATAGTTTGATCAGAAATCCAACCTATGGATCCCTTTTGATCAAATGAAAAAGTAGAACCCGAAGAAGAGATAATGTTTTCACCACCCTATTTCAAGTTCCTTTCTTCTTAAACGTCTTATTTCTTTGTTATTTACAATATAAAATAAAAAATCCAGTATCTTATATATACTGTGATGTTATTATAAATATTTTACAACCATATTCAATATTCAATCCATCCTTTGAATGACATGTCATCGTACGTGCGTACGTACGGCTTACCATCTCCACGTCGTGGTGTAAATATTATTCAAAACATTTTTATTTGGATGGGTATGATAATGATATGTAATTTAAGTAAATAATAATTATAAAATTATAATGATTCTGTATATATGATATACCATCCAATTATATATAATTTTAATATCAAAATAATGATATTGTCGCTCGTGCATACGTACGGACTACCGTCTCCACGAACACGATTAGATTCATTTCCCATCGAATCCATTCAAGTCAAATTCTCATTTGGGGGTTAAAAAAATGATTAAGGACTTGATATAATTCTGTATATGAATAAGATACAACCTATCCATAACAAACTCAACTTATATAACAAAACATATAAATAAAATGAGTAAGTTAACACCAGAAACGGCGATAATACTAAGATATTATTAACAAAGAAATGTTAAAAGATCATATATGATATCATATTAATGTATATGAATCTTGTATAATTTAATAACAATTATTTCACCATTATAAAAGTGGTTAACCTACCCTCAACCAATGAAAAGTACAAGGTAAGGGTTTATTTCACAAAATCTTCATTATCTGAGGTTGTTTATACATAATTATATACTGGGACCTCTTTATCATCCACATCCATGTTTCTTAAAAATGTTTTTCAAATCATTATTAATTTTTTATAGACTATGGGTTAAATTCATTTATACCTTTTAGACTTTTTATAAGATTTTTATAACCAAATATTTCCATCGTTTTCCAAACAAGTTCATTTTTATCCTTTTCGATAGAATTAAGGTAAGAACATCTTTTTTTAACTAATACGGTGGGTGCATCTATTTTCCACCATTATAAAATCTTCGAAGCTTCCCTTACAATATTATAAAGATATTTTTAATGTCAATTTTTTATTTTATAATTATTTTACTTTAAAATGATTTAAAAAAAGAGATATTCCTCTCAAATAATGTTGATTTAATCTATGTCAACATCCTTTTATGGATTTTAAGTTTATTTGATGTTGATTTATTATGATACAAAACTTCCATATTGTATTAATGATTTTGTGATATGTTTGACTGTTGATATGTTATTTTTATTCCATTCATGGTTTAAGGGGAAATTATTGACATTTTGATGCTAGTTTTAATATGAATGTTTATGTTATGTTTAAACTCGTTCATATGAGGAATGAATTGGACTAAATAAGTGATGGGTGGAGCCCTCTATAGGTCCTCGATGCATCTGTAGGACTCCTGATACAAACAAGTTTCTTGGCCTAAGGACTTGACCAAATCTTATTTGTAGTCTTGGCACATGGCCTTGACTATGTGGTTATGATATTCTGAGATTTTTCATTCCATCATTATTAAAGTAGTTATTGATATTGCATGGGATTATTCGACTAGTAGAATATCCACGTGACTAAGTAAATGGAATTATTAATTTTATTTTTTCCATATTATGCTGAATTTCAAGTTAAAAAGGTTTTGTTTTAGTTGTACTTTTCCTTAAATGTTTATGCTTATTTATGAAAGTTTTCACTATATTTTTATCCTTACTGAGCACCAGAGCTCACCCCTTTCAATGTTTTATTTTTCCCAGGATGTGAAGAAGTATTTTATGAATGATGTGTGGAGATAGTATGAGGGGATATGAAGACAAGATGTTGTTGTGGATTTTTGCACTATATGATGTAATGTAATACTTATGAATATATCTAGTGATTCCAAGGCTACTAAACTAATTGGACTTTTGATATTTGATCTTTTCTGATCATTCCATTGTTATGAAAGAATGCACCAACTATGGGTAACTAGGGTCGGGGCGTTACACAGAAGGTGGAGATTTTATCTGAGTTTTAAAGATCAGATGTACAGTAGCATTATATCATTATCCCACATCGAATCCAACAACTGGATAGAGAGTGGTATATAAACTAAGACACAATCATCCTCTATTTCAAATAAAATACAAGCACACATAGTTAGAGAACTATCCCATTCATTGTTCGTGTGGGTGCGCACCGTGGGGTCATATACGTGAGCCTAGACGCATCTGCCATGCAATATGCTTAATGAAAAACAGCCTCCTTAGAGGGATTTATTTGAATGGCCTTCCCATGGGGTTGACCCAAATAGGTTCCCTTTGTGGTCGAAAGGATAGCCAAGGTCCTTCACAATGGTGGAATTTTTTTTATATAAACAAAATTAAACATTAGAAAAAAATCAATTTACATTAGTAAAATTTTTTCTTTTAGAAAAAATTATATTTTAAAAATATCTAAAAACTAGTTTTATAACTATAATAAAATGTTTCTAATTAATTAAAAAACATGATGATTTCAAACACCATAAAATTTTAAAAATATATCAGAAGAGTTAGTTAGATAATTATTAATTAATTAAAACACATAAAAATTTAATAGAATCAATTAAAAGTAATTATAAAATAATAAGATAATATAATAAAGTTAATGGATAGTGATTTATAAAAATATTATTTATGAATTTAAATCCATTTCAAATCAAAATAGTGATTTTTTTCCAATTAATGCAAACCATATGGTTCTTTATAGGAGGCCTAATGGAGTTCTTATAAGGAAGTGGTAATCACTTTAACCCATCACTTTTTTATTACACTTTTACGAACTCTAAATATGTCACTAGTCATTAAATAATATATTCAATATAATAAATCCACTATAATTTGGATATGATTATCAAACCACCATTATCCACCCTATTTCCTATCATGTATTAAGTGAATGGATCATATGTGCATATGTAAAAATTAACATCTCCATGTGGCGATATAAATCATTTTGTATAACCATAATTTATATATTGAAATTATGATGACTTGAAGGATTATATATGATATTTTGACATAATTATACTTTAGAAATTATAATATCACATCTATATTAATAACATCCAATCCATTGAAAAACAATAACGTCTTTTGTGTATAGGTGTGCACTACTAACTCCATGAAGTGATGAGATTTTTTTTATAATTATATATTTAAATTATTTATAATATTGATTGTTTGACTAAAATATATAATTTATTTAATGTAGTAATTATTATTTAAAAAATAATTTTTTTACAATTATTTTCTTTCATCAGTTGATAGGTGAAAATGGCGTCCATGCATATGTACGACCTACCATGTCTATAAACTATGTAATCCAATTGTCTATGAATGAATATAATGGATGAATATAAACATTTATATAATGAATATAAATGATATTTTCTTCATTAATAAAATTTTATATATGTTGGAACCACGATCAATGTAGAAGGACTAGAACAGCCCAAATAAAATTATCGTGCTGAATGAAATCATTATCATCCTGAAATGGAGAATTTTAGAAGTAATATTTTTTAAATAGGTGTTGAGATGTTTCAATATTATATTATATAATATTTTAATCAATATCATGACTCTTTTATTGACTGATAATAAATTTAAAATTTCTATATTGGGGGTTTGATAATATTTAATGTAAGTTCAAATCATAGTATGATTTTAGGAAAAATTATAATGATTATCAGTATTCTTTATGATTTTTTTTCAATGATGAAATTTAAATATCTAAATAATACTGACAATATTGAATTTTTTTATCCAGTAAATTTTTGGGAGATTAAATTTTTTACATTCACTTCTTCTCCTTGTGAACTCAAGAGACCGAATGAATGTTTGTTATATAAAACCATCTTTATTAATTAGTTCAGTCAAAATTCCATTCTCATTCGTGTCCATGACTTCTAAAAACTATTTTAAATAATTTTATATATATTATAAAATGGATATTTAAATTATTTTTACCAATGATTTATTTTTTACAAAATGGATTATAAGGAATATTTTATTCGATTTTTCAAATTATGTAATTTTTATCTTTTTCCATAAAATGTCAAATGAATATTTGATTTGATATATATGAAATGAAATAAATTTATTGAAAACGTGACCATTCAATTATTTGAATATTATATTTCATCATTACATGGATTAACTATATGAAAATGGTTTCCATAATATTTATGAAAAATTTAAATTTTAAATAAGTGATTTCAAATTGAAAAGATAATTTTCATCATTAAAATTACAATGTGATATTTTAAAAGAATATTCTATAAAAGATGACATTTTTCAGATTCTTAATATTTATTAGGTATAATATTTGATGATACCATCCATATTAATTATATGGATGGTCTACAATTATGAAGAACTTTTTTTATTATACCTATATATTTTCCTTTGCATATGAGACTATGAAAAGATGAAATGTCTCTAAAACCCATTTCCATTCCATGGGTTATTATATACTGAAATGTTTATAAATATATTTTATTGTTAAGGGTTATAATATGATTATTTTCTTATGACATTATTTCACATATATATATATATATGTTTTTTATTATGTGAAGGGTGGTACAAGAATTACATATCCCTCTAATTCAATGGGTAAGTATTGTTATCTTAGGATATAAATAGATGTGTAATGGGGAGTAAACACAATTAATAAATGGAATTTATATCCTATGATAGTATTGGGAGTTAAACATGACTTCTATGATAGATTAGGGACTAAACCCCATCCAATATGGTAGTCATAGAAGCAATCCAGGACTACTAAGGATATTATTTTCTGTGCATATTTTTATTCCAAAAATGTTTATATTATGCATATTGTATTATCCCAAAGCTCGTGGTCATTGATTATATTATGATTAATTATTTCTAAGTAGGAAAGTTTTTCTCCATGACTAAATATTAGAATATATAATATTTAGGGTTTTTTTATAAAACATTATTCTCATCTTTTAATGCCCTTATTCTCATGTTTTGTTTTTGTGATCATTGGCATCTACCTTGTTTTCCCTTAATGAGAATATATGGTCACCCTTTTTTCATTCCTATTATTATGAAGAATGTTATTAAGTATGATATATATAAAAAAGGAATATTTTTAATATAGAAGTAGTGGGATATGCTATTTTTTACTATTACACGTGTTTTTTAGGTATCCACACTTCCAACAATACCAAAACTATATGATTCATTTTTGCATCATTATTCCTTGTAATGAACAATAATCTAATAAAATGTAGTATACATCAATTAAAACAATGGGATTCATTATTTGGTAAAATAATAGGTTTAAGAAACCATTGAAAGTTAGGATGAAAAAATATTAGCGATAACCGATAGGATAATTCTATATAAATGATAACTTACTAATGTTTTTGTAATGATCATGGATGTCCATGGTTAATACAATGGTGTCATAGATTAAAATGAAGGTAATATAACCTCAAATTTTAAACCAAAAAATATTTTTTGTAAGATACTATATTTGAAATGAATCACTATGCTCAAACAGATTATGAAATATTTTTTCATTAAATAGCTTGTGACCCACATAACACTGATTATAAAATAATAGTAATACAATATACTTTTACGACCTAGAATTTATATTGGTGTTTATGAATAGTAAAAAATAAATTATGAAAATTATATGGGTTTTTCATTTATTTAATAAATTAAATTTTTATTTATTCAATATAAAATAAAATAATCATCATTTCAAATAAAAAATAATTTTTTCGAAAAAACCTATTTTTTCTAAAATAATCTTTTGTAATTTATTTCATAGAAAAATTGAAATTTATTTTTTCCAATTCTAAAAATTATTTAAAAGGTTAATTCATTATTTTTTTCAAAATATCAAAATTATAAAAGGTTATTTTTTTCAATAAATATTAATTTTTAATGAATAGTGAAAGATATCAGTTTATATAAAAATGATGTTATTTCAATAAATTAAATTATTAAAACTCTAAGTGTTTTATTATTTTTATTTTATAGAAAATAAGTATTTTATATTTATAATTAGTAGTGTTAAATAATAATTATTCAACAGTATAAATTATTTTTCGATGAAACAATATGTAGGTTAAAAATTGATATTTTTCTGAAAAAAATATTAAATTTCAAGTTTCTCTATTTTAATTAATTATAACAAACCGTAATTCAGAATAATATAAGTGAAATTTAAATATTATATATCATTAAATATTTACTTAAATTCATTAAATGAAAATTTCATGTCATATAGTTAATATATATTAATTTTTTCTTTGAAAAGTATACATCTTGAAAATGAATTATTTATCGCATCTGCTCGATTAATATTAAATAAAATATTTAAACTTATTTAAATTTTATTTTTTCAGATAGATTCCATATTTGGGGTAATAATACATTATATTATATGAAAATTTTAACCAAATTTTATTACATAATAAATATTGAAAGCATCATAAATTAATTAATAATGTTAACCACCTTGTTTATTTTATACAGTCTAGATAATTCCATTATTAAATTTAATATAATAAATCTATAAAAAATTATTGTATTTTATGATTACATTTTATTAATTTCATATAATGGGATTTCAATTGAATTTTACCCAATAGTGTTGAGTTTCATAACTCAATATCCTGTCATTGAGTTATATTACATCTATATTGTCTTTCAAAATATTTGTTTATGTGTGTAATTAAATTTTAATCTATTAATTTTTTTTATAATTTTTCGTTTGTTTTACATTCCATTAAAAATATTGATTCGTTAATTAATTATATACTCAAAATTATTCTCATCGTATGCGTGTCTCATCAAAAATTATCTTCTATAAGACATATGAAATGTTATACATATATTTTATTTTATGTGTTGTATCTACAATAACTTTTAAATTTTATATAATGAAAATAATTCTGTTCCAAAAATTTCATGTATCATTTGAGATTAATCATTCATGGGGAATATGATTGATGATTTACCAATTTGGAAAATAATTTATGTCAAAATCGCCTTAAATTTTTGGAATTTTTATGTTAAAGGTCATATTGGTTGTAATAATGTGGTCATATCTTAAAAAAATATTTTTATGTATCCTCGAAATTAATGTTGTTAAAATTTATAATTTTCATTTCTTCCATTATTTAATGAATAGATATCAATAAATATGTTACTAAGTAAAAAAAAATCTACAAATTTTATTTTAGATCTGCTATAATTTTCTTCCAAATCAATGATTAATAAAATGATAGCAAAAATGTTCTTTCTAATAATAAATTATTTCAAATATCAATTTATATATTACCTTGACAATTTTTTTTAATTATTAAATTTTAAATTTCTTATTGTTTTCCAAATGGGTCACTTTTGACTCCCTTTAGAGAATTATTTAATTAAATTTTTATATTTAACATTTACAATATGGACGAATTTTTATAGTGTTATATCCATTATTTTAAATAAATATTATATTTTTTTACAAATTTATTTTAAAATAAATACATTTTATAATATTTTATGAATTATTATTTTTTAAAAATAAATTTTCAAAATAAAATAGTTATATTACTAAATAATAATATTGATGGCCTTTTCTTGATCTTTACATTAATAAACAACAACCCTTGATGTTATATTAAATAAAATGGAGAATTGTAGTGTTGCTTCCATCCATATTTTTACTCCAGATGGATTATGACATTGACATGAATCCTTTTTTTTTACACATGTGAATAATGAAAGGAAAAGACAATTATTGTTTTCATTTCAAAAAAAAGAATGATTTTAAATGTATTATTCCTGACCTATACATTATCATTATTGATGATCATGGGTGATCCTGATTTAACTTATATGGTGGGTGTTTTTAGATAGAATCATTAGATCTAGATATAGATTATATGATCGGTGAAACCAAATAGCGTTTGGTGAGCATGATATCACTTATATGATGGGTGCATTCAGATAATGATACAATATGTTGGGTAATGTTTTTCCCATTAAATTGTGAATGATGGAGTTATCTATGGTTTTTTATATGGATTTATTTTTACTATTACAATTTCTTTCAATGGTTTTAAATATGTTATGATGATAATTTTATATTTAAATAAACATGTTTTCATTATGACATCTATGGATTTTAAGGATTACATTAGTATATATTTAAATGACTTAGAAATGGATTAATTATTATTATGAATCATTCATTTGATATTTCATTATGCCTATATTTAATGATAGATTATCCATGTATTTATGGGAATGGATATTAATATGTTATTCCTTGTCATATTGATTATGTCATAATACCCTTATAGTCTCCTAATCAACAATCATGACATTCAGTTGGTAAATAATATGTTTTCCCTGATTGAGAATTTGAGATGTCCCTTTTTTGTGTCCTATTTCAGTAATTTATATAGACTATTTAATAAATTATTTCTATCAAGAATTTTTTTAACTCATTTAGTTTTTCTAGATATTTTGAATAATTAATATTGACTTTGAAAATATGGGTATAGTGGTAAAAGTAATCCCATGAATTCAGGGGTACTATTTAAGATTTTTTTTCAAAATTCTATAAAAATATAAAACTAAAATATTCGTGGGTATATAAGTGATATAATATTTCCTTTTAATTTTTAAATTTATCATTTATAATATTTTTTCAACTAAAATACTATCAAATATGGAAATGTAGTTTTTATGGTTTCATCACCTGATCCAGGAGTACGAGTTCAGTGATTTTATATATTATGTTAGATTATGGTTTAGATAAAATTGGATATTATAATGCTTGCATGTGATGATATCTTAATAGTTATGGATAAAATCATTGGTTTATATGATTATGTTCACTCAAAATTTAAAAACTCTTTGATACCATCTTTATATTACAATCTATGGGATATGAAAGTGATTAATAAAAAATTGGGAGTTGTTTAGTGGCATTTATTATTTTTAAAGAGATAGTTTTACATAATGTATAAATTAACATTTTTTAGGAATATCTATTAAATTAATTATAACCATTAGGGTTTGTAATATCCTATATATTGAGGTAATTTTTGGAACATGTTATTTTTCATATAGGCAAATAAGGTATTGAAAAGGGATTTGGTAACTACATGATAAATCTTATATTAATAGATGAACTCCTTTTTTCATGTATATAAAAAGGTATGATATAATATCTGGGTTTACAAAAATATTTAATGTTGAGATTATTTAGGTTATTTGAGATATATAGTTATTCATTAATATAATGATTTATATTCAATATTGGGTATTATTGATTAATTTGGGAGATTAATGTATTTTTACTTATATGTATGAATATTAATATTTGGAACTACCATAACATGTGCTAACCATTTTTGGTTGGCTAAATTTATTTAAAATATATGGAATCATATTCATTACATTTTTTTGTTTTTGTTACCTTTTAAAATAATATTTTATTTTTTAGGCATAAAAAATTAATCTTTAATACTCATCATTTGAAAAAAATGATAAGATTATGGTAGATATTGATTAAATAATGAAATTATACAT
Organism: Viscum album; assembly: GCA_963277665.1. Lineage (NCBI taxonomy): Eukaryota > Viridiplantae > Streptophyta > Magnoliopsida > Santalales > Viscaceae > Viscum > Viscum album. The sequence goes on along the minus strand of OY728160.1, from coordinate 850,557,457 downwards.
GTCATGTTAGAAAATTTTTTTATGTTATTTTGAGATATGGTATGGTAATTCCATAAATCTAGGAATAGGATCCCGAAATAAAAATTCAATTAATTAAATCATCGGTCTCTCCTCTTTTTAAAAATAAATAATTTTAACATCTAAAAATAACTTCATTCACAATCCATGTTTTGTACTTAAAATGAATTTACACTTTACATGGAAATTTTTTTCTAACATTTTTTCATCTGACCATTTTAATTATTTTTCATTATATATATGAAAATGTTTTATTTACAATTTATATGATATGGGTCTTCCATAATTGAATTTTTAAATGTGAAATCCTTAACTATTGAGATGAAGCCTAAATTGTGGGGAAAAAGTTTTCTAATGGGGGGGGGGTAATGTGAATAAATTTTGATTTAAAAGAGAAATATTTAATCAAAATATTATTTAACCTGAATCCCCAAGCATAAATCTCATGTGAATTATATTTAGTTAAATAGCTTGTATTACTTGAAACCCAACTTGTAAATGAATTATAATATAATATACCATTAAAACCATCTGTAAAATTGTATGAAATGAATATGACAAAAACAAATATTGAAATTTTATTTTTATATATTTCATATAAAAAATAAATTCTTTTCTATTTATTATAATAAAAAATAATAATCATCTTGAAAAAAGATATGTTTTATGAAAAAAATATTATTTTTTCTAAAAGGTTGATTCATCATGATTTTCACACATAAATTGAAATTAACCATTTCTTCGTTTTGAGAATTTATTTTTTAAAATTGAATTAATTTTTTAATTCATAATTCAAAATTATCATCAGGTGACATGTTTAATTTTAATTAATATTTATTTTTTGGGGATTTTTGAAAAATACCGATCTTTATAAAAATGTCAGTTATTTTTAATAATTTAATTATTTTTAATGTCATATTTTTTATTAAATGTTATTATATGTAATATAATTATTATTTCATTATATTTAATCGAATTGAATTATTTGGAATCAAATTTATATTATATTTTATTATAAGTTTCTTTTTGTGTTTATAAGAATGAATTTCATGAAAACTGTTTTAATGTCAATGAGTTTAATAATGTTTAATTAATTTGAACCCACTAATAAGAAATGATTTCAATAAAAATTATATTATATTTATATATTTAAATATTAATTTATATTAAAAATATGTTTTTTAATTTTATTTTCTTAACATAAAATCATTTTATTTTGTAAAAATACAGTCATTGAAGAACCACTTTTCCATCCTGCCTACATGGTTAATCTAAAATTAAATTCATACCCTTATTTAAATGGAAATTGTAATTTGGATTAAATATTTTTAATTATTATAATAAATATTTTCTTATTATTTATCCTTAATTTATTTCATTAATTAATAATTAAAATACTGAAAATTAATTACCACAATTATGTTTAAAATGGGTTAACCACGGTGTTGGACTAAAATGTCATGGGGTATAAAGACCTAGATAGATTTCTAAAATCCAATTTATGAAGATGATTTGATCTTATAATTAATAATGTTAATGAATAACTATTTTTTAGTATTTTTTAATACTAAAAATGTTGGTACAATATTTTCTTTTAAAAATTTACATGTTTTCCACTATCATAACCTATAAAAGGTAACACATTCCAATAATCATCACACCTTTAAATTCATTTTTGTTATATAAAAAAACCAAATATATTAATTTGTTCATTCCCCATATATATAAATTTGTTTTATATCAAAATTAAATACCTACAAGGACATGGTGGTAACCTAAAAAGGTTGTGCAAAGAAGACATATCTTACTTAATTTAGAATTTTTAATTTATTTCTATTCTATATCATTCTAATAATAATAAATAATGATTATATAATAAAAAAATATATCCAATATAATTATATTTCCTTATGTCAATTTAATAACTTAATCGGTGTCCTCTACTATCAAATAGGATAACAATTCCTTATTTCAGTGCATGAAAGACTACCACCTCATGATCTGATGTCATTAGTTTTCCAACATCTCTTCTAATTTTTTTATTATAATAGATATAAATTATATATAATAAATTTGTAAAATATCTTTACTTATAGAGTTATTATAAAATATATAACATATAACATTTCATTTCATTGGTGATATGATAATATCAATAGTATATACAAATGACTACCACCTCGTGACGTAATTTGATTAATTTTTCTCATGAAATCTTTACATAGAAGGTAATAATGAAATAGATAAATAATTTTTGTGATATATATGAAATAATTATGCAATTCAAAAAGTATTTATCGTTCATAAAATATAATATATTATTTTCCTTCTAACATAAATAAATGATAATATCGTCTGCCATTATGTGCGGACTATCTCCACCACAAAGCGATGTGTTTCATTATTTTCATCACCTTAACACAAGGATGATATATATGTTGACATTTATTGAATTATTTTTTTATTTAATATATTTTTATCCCTGAACATATATATAATATTACTTACATTCTTTCTATAATGATCACTATAAAATAGAAACTTTACTAATGTATACATATGGCCTACCATCTCCATGATTGTAACATAGTTCATTTTCCAAAAATATATTTCATTATTGGATTAAAATAATAACTGATAAATAAATAAGAAAGAAATTTCATTAATATTATTATGGATATTTTCAAATAATTAACTATTTTACCACATTCAACATATCAAATTTGTTTTGAAATAAAGAAATGAATGTCCTCAAAACTCCGGACATGGAAATAAAGGATTACATATTTAAAGATATATTATAATAAAGTAAAATAAATGATTTACCTATAAGGTATTAAACTTGTAAAATTATCTTATTAAATAAAATAATTAAAATAATTTTATTATACTGGATGTTTGAACACATATGATGAATGTCATACTAGTTGTAAGTGTTTTTCATCTAACATTTATATCTATGAGACATATACCATAGTTACCACTTATTTTTGTTGTTTGAAATATATAAATCTCATCAATTAATATTATTATTATTTTTCTAATAGTTTTATATATTTTTAATCCTTATTAATTTCTTTCTTATGAGGTATCTTAATCTAGAGAATACCAATGTTGTATGGTACTTCTTCCAACATTCCCTTCATTGAGATATATATTTATGATATGAAATGAATTTCATTTATATAGTGTATATACTACCCATTTACATATAATATCATGAATGATTCATAAATCATGGTATTTTATATCATGAACCTAGATGAGATATAGTCCAACCTTGCATCTATCCTAGTCCCAAATGTGCCTTGAAGGGCATTCCCGATTCCCACTAGCCGACACCTAGTCTTTGGAATAAATTTAATCATTGTGTGAATTATTATTATTTTCAATAAAATGGTATAAAATAAATAATCATAACATGTGGAAAGTCCACCAACAACTGAATTTAAAATTAATATACAAACAAATCCAGAAACAATAACTACTGAACCAAACTGAACTGAAAACAAACTAAAACAAAACCATTATAACAAAATCTCTACATGACATATTGGTCAGCCCCAACCACTTGAACAACATGAACTGATGAAATGCATTATAATATTAATACTTATCCAACAAAACATGTCATTTCAATTTATTCTATGTTTCATAATTTGGGTGTGAACTTAAAAAGCCAAGTAAGAAACCCCCAATGATAGATTCCAAACTTTTACCTTTGGAAAATTATAACAACCCTTCTTTTTTATTTCACACTTAACATAATTTATTTCATAAAACCATCACTTCATACCACATATAAGATCGATAGGTATAGTTTTTTAGGTATTTGGAACAATATATAACCACATAAAACATAAAACGCAACATCTTATTAAAATCTTCCTTTACACGACCATTATATTCCCTCGTACTTAGCATTGAATTGGATTAACTTAGGATATGCATAAGAAAGGGGTAAGCCATAAATCGCATTAATGGAGTAAAAAGGGAATAAAATGATGAATACATTACATGTTAGGAGTTAGGAATATCAATGGATCATAAGAGAAATAAGAATATGAAGGAATAAGAAATCATGATAATCAAAACATGGAGATGTGGAGACAACATTTAACATGATATTAGCATGAGCTAAAGCTCATTTCACATGGAGAATGAGTAATCCCAAATTTAACATGAAGCACAAGTAAACCATAGTTTCACATGAATTTTCTTGAGTCATCACTCATTTCACATGACTTATCATGATACTATAATATACCAAATTCATTGAGGCGCTATCAGGGCACACCCTTCTCAATCATTACATTTAATGCATAAGTGTTCCACGTTGATAATAAAAATGGATTCATTAAAACTAAACATTTATTCAATGATAAATGAGTTTTTAATTCATAAATAAATCTCTGTAATCAATATGTAAATGTGCATAATGTTGAATGCCCTTGATAGGGAAATGGGCACGGTATTCACTACACAATTACTTTGTCTTGGAAAATCGTGGTGCAATTTCCACAGCATAAAGGCGTGACTTGAAAACCCACAAAAAATGGTTGATGATAGATAATGGGGTGTCTAGTCATATTTTAATTAAATGTACAGTAAGGGGTTATATAGATACAAGTCCCAATAATTGTAATGGAATTTATATTCTTGATACAAAAGTGTTACTTGAATGTAAATGAGGAGAGGGAAATTCTTTATGGAATTTTTGCAAGGTAACGAGTATACTTGGAAGGCATGGATGAGAGAGAAAGGGGTATCTCATTATTCAAACATAATGTTCAAAGTATAGGTGATGTGTGAAATCAAACCCCAAAATTTATAACTGAAAATAAAATGTCATAACAATATTTAGAAACATGGATAAAACGAAAAAGGAAGGAATCCCTTACTTGGAAATGTGATCCCAAGGGCTTGGGAGAGGCTTGGGAGAGGGTTATTGGGAGATTTGGGAGAATTGGGAGGATTATATATAGTGGAGGGAAGAGGTTGCACGAACTCAACAGGATTTGAGTGAAGTGGAAGTGTGAGCTTGGATGGGTTTATATAAGAAAGGAGAGAGAATTCATTATTATTTAGGTTTGGAACACCACGTATTAAACTAATCCAAACCACAAATTAGACCATGATTTTTTCACATGATTTCTTCCAAAGGGTAGTGGAAAAAAATATTATAAAAGGCCAATGGCCAATATTTTTAAAATAACAGGGTAATTTATGTGGAGTTGAGTCACACCCTCACGAAAAATAATATAAAAATATATAATGTTTTATATGTTTTGGAGGGTCCATTTTTGATTTTTAAAATAAAAAATAAAACCTAAAATAATATTATTTTAATGTTAAAAAATATATTTGACGAACATACCATTTATAGTATTCTATTTCATCACTATTGGATCGTTATGTTGTCAGAAAACACATTATATAAATAAATGGTATTTAATTTTTACCTAAAAATTCGACTATCTCTAAAAATTATGAAAAATTCACCATTGGATAATTTTGACATCCTGATTCCAAAAATAATATTTAATTTATCTAAATAATTTTTAAAATATGTGATTTTTTTACTTTTAAAATAAAAACCGATATTAATTGAAAAATCAGAGATTTTGAAAATAACATCTTTTAGGCCTTAATAAGAATTACAATTGAAATCATACAATTATACGATCATTTATATTTAATAATAAGTCATTTTATAATAAAAATAAAATATTATTAAAATATTATTTGATTCCAAAATCCATTAACTCATCAAAATATATTTCTTAGTTGTATATTAACTAAAAATACTAATTTTGTATTAAAAAAACTATTTACAAAGTAACAATAATAAAATGAATGTATAAATAGTGTAAAAAATCATAGTTCTAGGGTATTTTCATATAACCCCTTAAAATACATGCATAAGACCTTAGGGTAAGGTTTGCGATGGTGCAGGCTATTGGGGTGGCTCAGATAACATTGCTCGAGTGGTAATCTCTATCAACATCCAATTCTATCATAGGCGGTTCTGCTCAAGCATAATGTATTAAAGCTCATAATGGGCTTGGAAATGAGCGAAGGCCAATGATCCAACCTCCATTCCGATCTCCAACAAATGTGCTTCATATGGGGAAAGTCTACACGATGAGGCCATCGCTTCCTTTTCCTATGTAAATTGGATTTGGTAAATCCCTATATTTATACTAATCATGTGATCACTATTAAATGACTATATTAGTAACGGTTTCAATTCATAATGGTATTTAGAAAACTAAAACATAAAATCAAATAAGTTCATACATTTTACATAACCATAGGAAGACAGTTAGATAGACCAAGATGAATTTTCATTAAGGAATTTTTGGGTCGTTACAATATTCCCCACATAAGAAATTTCACGCATGAAACTTCCATTCCCACACTGAAAAAGATAAGGGTAACTATTCTTCATCACTTCCTCTGATTCCCCAGTCACTTCATCAAACTATTGGTTTCACTGCAACACCTTAATGAGGGGCATTATCTTATTTCGCATAACATTTTCTCTATGATCTAAGATCTTCTCTGGTTTCTCCTCATAAAAAAATAATCCACTAACTGTACTACATGTGAAGAGAGTACACATGAAGGGTCTTGTATGGACTTCTATAAGAGGGATACATTAATGAAATCATGTACTTTGGCCATGGTAGGTGGAAGTTCTAGTTGATAGGCCACTACCCTGACACGATCAATAATCTCAAAGGCGCCGATGTAGCCCGGACTTAACATCCCAATCCTTCCGAACCACATGACCTTCTTCCACAGAGATATGTGTAGAAATACCATGTCTCTAACCTTCAACTCAAGTTCTTTTCGAAGGTTATCAACATAACTCTTATGTCGACTTGGGGGTGGCTTGATATGCGGTCGAATGGTTTTCACTTTCTCTACGATTTATTATACCATTTCAGGTCCTATAATCTTATGCTCACTGAATTCATCCCAACACACAGGTGTTCTGCACCTTTTCCTATCAAGGGCTTCATATGGTGTCGTACAGATGCTTGATTGGAAACTCTTATTATAGGAGAATTCAACCAGTGGAAGATTTTGGTCTCATCCTCATTTAAAGTCCATAGAACATGATCTTAACATATCCTTCATTTTATGGATATTTTGATCATATTGGCCATTAGATTGAGGATTATAGGTTATACCGAATTTCAGTTTAGTGTGTATTGCATGATGGAAACTTTTCTAGAACATCGAGGTGAATCTTAGATCACAATAGGATAAAATAGATAGTGGTACTCCATGAAGGCTTACCACTTCATTGATATAAATCCATGAAATTTGATCTAATGAGAAGTCCTCTAATTTCGTGATAAAGTGATATTTCTTTATTAATGATAGAAAATGTCCCATATTACATTGTTTCCTCTAGATGTCCTTGGAAATCCAGTGTAATAGTCCATGGTAATGTTGTCCAACCTCTATTTCGGTGTGGGTAGTGGTTGCATCGTTCCCTTCAACTTTTTCCTCTTAGCCTTCACTTGCAGACACAGAAGACACTTTGATGTATATTCATCAATCTCCCTTTTCATACATTCCCACCGAATGTTTTCTCAGAGATCCCAATACATCATAGTTCTCCTTAGGTGAACAGAGAATGTTGAGGTTTGTGCGTCATTCAGAAGCTCCTTCTTTATCTTGATATCAGATGGTACAAATAATTGTGACCCAAATATAAAATTTCCATCCTTTTCAAACATGAACTCTGAGGATTTACCATTTCTGATAGCTTCTACCCATTTCAGAATTTCCACATCGTTTCTTTGAATATCCTTTATTTTCTCCATGAGAAACGTTTGAGCAATCATTGGAGAAAGGATTGATGATGTTCATCTTTTAATGATTCCCATGTTCATCCTTTCATAATCTAAGATGATTGGATGCTTTACAACTCTCATCATTGATAAAGATGTAGGATCCTTTATAAATAGAGCTTATACCACCTTATTTTCCTTACCGGGATGGTAGTTGATTGAGTAGTCATAATCCTTAATGTGTTCTATCAATCTTCGTTGGCACGTATTAAGCCCCCTTTTTTGTGAAAATATATTTGAGGCTCTTGTGATCAATATATATCACACACATCTCCCCATAGATATAATACTACTAGATCTTCAATGTAAAGATCATAGCCGCCAACTCAAAATCATGTGTGGGATAGTTTTTCTTATGGATTTTTAGTTGCCTTGAAGGATAGGCTATCACTTTACCATTCTGCATCTATGCACAACCCATTCCATTTTTCGAAGCATCACTAAAGACAACAAACAGTTCTCCACTCTTGAGTAATGTGTAGACGGGTGTAGTGAGAAGCTTCCTTTTTAACTCCGTGAATCACTTTTCGCATTCATCACTTCATAAAAGCATTACTACCTCTTGAGTTATCGTGATAAGTGGGTTGGAAAATCATGAGAAATTTCTCACAAATAGGCGACAATATCTACATAACCCCAAGAAGCTAAAGATATCTGTTACCGATGTTGTCCTCATCCATATTTCAATTATAGTTGTCTTGGAGGGATCCATAGATATCCCATTTCATGTGATGATATGACCTAAGAATGAGACCTCCTTCAACCTAAACTCACACTTGCTAAATGTTTCATCGATATTATCCTTCCAAAAAGTCTCTAGTATAATTCATTGATTCTATTTATGATCCTCCTTTGTTTTGGAGTATATTAAAATATCATATATAAAGACTACCACAAACTTTTCAAGGTAAAATTTAAAGACACTATTCATCAAGTCTATGAATATTGAGGGGGAATTTGTGAGTCTTAAAGGAACTACAAGGAATTCATAGTGCCCGTATCTTCTATGAAAACAAGTCTCGGGGATATTTTCCTTTTTCACCCTTACATGATAATATCCTTATTGAAAATCCACCTTGGAGAAATGTTGTCCTCCATGAAACTGATCAATAAAATCATCAATTCATGGAAAATGATGCTTCTTCATTATCATGATTTTTTTGATCTCATGATAATCGATGAAAAGGAGCACTCACTCATCCTTCTTCTTGACAAAGAGGACTGGTGCACCCCATGGTGAAGCACTTGGGCATATAAACCCTTTATCTAGATTCTCCTATAGTTGTTTCTTCTAATCTATACGCTCCACAACAACCATTCTATATGGAGTAATGGATACTGGAAATTCCCCAGGAATAAGATCAATTGAGAATTCAACATATCTTCAAGGTGGAATTCTAGATAATTTCTTGGTGAACACTTCACCGAATTCTCTCCTAATAGGCATTTCTTTAAGGATGGTTTCCTCTTTAGACTCAATCATCTGATCCAGATACGCATGCTCATAGAGTAATAATATCCATTCTTGAGATGATGGATCTAAAGAAGATTCATCTTCCTCCTTGCAATTGTACAAAATTGGGAGTCAATTCTCCAAATGAAGAGTGATTTCCTTCTAAGGAAAATTATTTTGGGTATATATAGGGAATGCCAATCCATGCCATGAATTTCCTCAAATTCCACCAGAGGGAGTATGATGTGGTTTTTTGTGAAGTTCAATCCACTGATTATGAATGGGGAGGAGTTAAATTCACGGTTTCAATGATTGACCCAATTGTTGTACTCATTGGCATCTTCAATTACCGGATTTGTGGTGGTGTTGGGGTTGTTCTACAGAAATTTCGAGATATAAAAAATTTGTGTATTCCAAATAAAAAAGAATGTTCTCTATTCATGAATGAATAACTAGTGTACTTTTCATCACATCATTTTTGGGGTTCACTTCTATAGTAGTGATGGAAAAAGCTCAACCTTATGGAATTAGAGGGTGTTGGTTGCCTCCAAAAACCGTTGTCTTAGGTAACTGATTTGAATGATGCCCTGGTCCATTACAGTTTATGCAATTCACAACTTGTTGAGAGTCGAATCGATCGTTCCTCCCCTCCATCGTAGCCACTAATTTTTCTTGTCGGAAGTTAATGACTAGGTTACCTTCTCTTCCACACCTAAAGCAGTTACTCACCCCCTTTAGGAAATTTCTGAGGTTCTTCTTTCTGCACCTTTTCCAAGTGTGGTGATGGATTTTCTTATCACTTTTGGATTTATACATCAGACTAGCGTAATTGTAGTCCCCCTTATTCTTCATAGAACCATGATACCCCTGCGACTCATCGATCTTCATTTCATCCTTGAGGGCATATCAGCCAATTTCTTCAATGCTGGTGATGTCATGTATCACCAGGGCTTTCCGCATGCTCGGTTTCAACCCATCAAAGAAGAGGTCAACATTGCATTTGGGGGTAATGAAAAATCTGTAGGCATATCATGAAATCCTTTTGAAGTTTCACTCATACACTGCGATGGATTCGTCGTCTTTTTTCATGAGGGAAAGGAATTCCCTATCCATATTAAGTAGGAGGGTGCAAAGAAAATATTTATCAAAAAATATCTTCTAAAAATTATTCCATTCCAATGCCTTGATATCCTCCTCAGGCTTCATAATTTTGATCAATGTCTACTATTGATCAGATTCACCCTCCATATGATAAGCATCCAGGAGAACCATCTCTTGTTCAAAACATTGAAGGATGGTGAAGATCGTTTTAAAGGAGTTGATCCATTGTTCAGTGATTGAGGGATTAGATGATCCATTAAAAGTAGGAGTTTTTTGTCCCATGATGTTGTCGATAGAGACTTCCATTTTCATGGGGGGGGGGGGGGGTTAATGTTCCCCTGGACCCATGTTTCTATTAAATTATTTAGTTAACTGAGATATTATCATGACAAATTTCACCATTCCCGCTACCATTGGATTGGGGGTCCCATTAGAAAAGTCATCACATTGATCTTCACATTAGTTGTTAGCTTGAGACCTCCAATTACCGAGCATTTGATGGAATAAAAGGAATGTTAGGGTAATACATAAAGGGTAATCCAAAGACTAAAATAGATGACTTATGAATTTCTTATATTTCCTCAACTTATGATTGTTTAAGCTTCAATCTATGTTATCAATGATCTTATTTCTAATATGTATTCTTAGGGGATGTTTTTAAATTATCTTAATAAAAATTCATACTAATCCTGTTAATTTACCAAAGCATATCCCCCAGGTGTTTCGTAACCAAGAGTGGAGCAAGGCCCATTGTCGTGTACCAGGATACCCCGGGACAAGCCTGAAACTCCTTGTCAGAGTTTTCACTCCTAGTTACATCTGTTCCAGAGCCTCTTCTAACTGGTCGTATCCGGACATAGATGTATTTTCTTGATAAACCACATACTCAATAATCACAAAAAACTTAGGGATGTTTTTAATTATACATAGTCTAGTCCCTAAGGCTTCACTAGGGTTTTCTAATCCTAATCCAAAAAAATAACTAAACCTATGATTTGATATAAACTATAACAATCATGCTTTTTTATTACACACTTAACATAATTTATTAAATAAATCCATCACTTGATACAACAAAGAAGATTGAGTGGTCTAGTATATTTGGGGATTAGGAACATTACATAAGAAAATAAAACAAAAAATGCAACATCTTATTGAAAACTTCCTTAACATGACCACTACATTCCCTCATACTTGGCATTGCATGGGATAAGCTCAGACATACATAAGAAAAGGGTAATCTATAATGCACAATAAGGGAGTGAAAAGGTCATAACATGAAGAATACAATACATATTATGAAATAGTCATATTAATCATTAACAAGTGCAACAAGAACATTAAGGCATGATAAAGCATGAAATTCATAACATGAATATGTTGCAACAACATTTACCATGATATTATCATGATCCAGGGCTCATTGCACATGGAGCATGAGTAGTCACTAATTGCACATGAAGCATGAGTAAAACCTCATTGCACCTGGATTAGAAAGTGTAAATAATCATTTCACATGATGTATCATGATACTATACATTACCCAATGCATTAGAGCCCTATCAGGGTGAACCCCTCTTAATGATTTAATTTCATTCATATGTCTTCCACATGGATCATAATACATGGATTCATTAAACATCTTCATTTATTCCACGATAAAGGAGTGTGGAATTCATACATGAAACTATTAAAACAATAAGTAAATGTGAATAATTTTGATTGCCTTTGATAGAGAACGGGGCATGGTATTGACTACACACAGACTTTGGCTTTGAAAATCATGGTGCAGGTCCGTCAGCGTAACATCATGATATAAGAACTCATAAAAATGGTTGATGAGAGAGAAAGGGGTGCCTAATCCTATGTATATGAAATGGACAGTATGGGGGGTCATATAGATAAATATCCAAACTATTTTAATTGAATTTAGATTCATGATACACAATAATCACTTGAATGTAAATGAGGAGATAGAAATTCATTACGGAATTTCGGTATGGTAACATGTATACATGGAAGCAATAGATGAGAGAGAAAGGGGTATGTAATCATTAAAAACTAAAGAGTATAATATATAGGAGGTGTTAATACATACCCTAACATTTATAATTGAAAATAAAAGGGCATAACAAATTATGAAACTTGGATAAAAATAGAAAGGTAGGAATCCCTTACTTGGAAGTGTGATCCCAAAGGCTTGTGAGATGCTTGAGAGAGGTTTATTGGGAGAATGGAGCACCTTGGAAGGATTATATATAGAGTAGGACAGAGGTTGGAAGAAATCCAAAGGCTTTTAGTGAATAGTAATTGGGAGCTTGGGTGGGTTTATATCGGAAAGGAGAGGTAAATACTTATTATTTAGGTTTGGGACACCACACATTAAACTGATCAAAACCACAAACCAGCCCATGGTTTTTCCCATGGTATTTCCAAAGGGGAATGGAAAAAATATTATATAAGGACAATGGTAAAAATTCTTAAAATAATAGGGTTGCTTATGTGGAGGTGAGCCACAACCACAAGGAAAATATGTTAAAAAGCTAAAATGTTTTAAAAGTCATTAAGGGTCACTAAAGCTTTGTAAAATAAACAAACAAAAATAAAATCAAATTATTTTCATTGTAAAACATATATTGTCCTAAAATACCATTTATAGTATTTTATTATATCACTATTGGGTCATTATGATGTCATAAAACACATTATATAATTAAACAGTATTTAATTTTTACCTAAAAAAATCGACTGTCTCATTAAATTATAAAAAATTCACCATTGGATAAATTCAATATCCTGATTCAAAAAATAATATTCATTTTATCTAAATAATTTTCTAAATATGTGAATTTTCACTTTTAAAATAAAACCGACATCCATCGAATAATCATAGTTTTGGGCAAAAACATCATACACAACATAATAAAAATTATAATTGCATTCATAAAATTAAACGAACATTTATATTCAATAAAATATAATTTTATAATTATAATAATATTTTATTGAAATATTTTTTAATTCAAAAATCCATTAATTCATCATAAAATATTTCTTAGTTGAATATTATCTAAAAATACTATTTCCTCTTAAAAAACTATTTACAAAGTAACAATAATAAAATGAATGTATATTCTCTATACAAAAACAGTGTACATAATCATAGTTCTTGGGTATTTTTACATAACCCCTTAATACATCCACATAAGATCTTAGGGTAAGGTGTGTGATGGTGATAGACTCTTGGGGTGGCTTGAATAACATCGCTTGAGTTGTAATATCATTCAAATTCCACTTCTCCCATAGGCAGTTCTGCTCATGATTAACGAATTCAAGCTCCGCATGGACTTGGTCAAGAGTGAACCTAATGACGCCACCTCTATTCCGAGCTCCAAAAAATGGGCTTTATATAGGGAAAGTTTTCTGGATGAAGCCATCAGTTCCTTTTTCAGAGTAAAATGGATTTTTTAACGCCATATATTTATACAAATCATGTGGTCACTATTCAACAACCATATTAGAAACAGTCACAATTCTTAATGATATTTTATAAACCAAAACATAAAACAAAATAAGTGCATATGTTTTATATAACCATTATAATTCATTTAAATAGTCCAAGTGTAATTTTCATTAATGAATTTTTGGGTCATTACAAAAATAGTCTACAAACACTAGTTTGAATCATTTTTTGAAAATAATATTTTAAACAATTTCTTGAATGTAAAAAACCAAAAAAATCATTTCACAAGTTCCATTTTTTAAAAATAATAGACACATCTCTTCTTTTCAAATCCAGTTTCACTTTTTATAACAAATTTCAAAGAAATATCCTAAGTACCTATCCATGATGTAGAACCAAAAAGGGTTTGTATAGAATGTAAAGGAAACAAAAAAGTAGTACCAGCTAGAATCTCTAATAACCAAACCCAAAATAGAAATAAAAAAGAATATATCAAAACTCAAATATGATCATTTCCTAATCATCTATATGAAAACACAACTAAAAATTAAATTATCTCTAATGATCCTACTTTGAAATCAAAATTTACATGAGGTCTACCATATACAAAATTATAGAACCACATCAAATAAGAATCAAATCATAAGAAATCACCATGGAAAATTATTAAGGGTAACCATCATAAGTGAGTCACTAATAACATTGTAACTCGGTGTCCTATGTCTCCTAATTCAACTACCACCATTATTCCTTTGAAAATTACACTAGGAGTGATCCATCCCTGGGGCCCCATGGTCTCATTATAATAATTAAATCCCATCATAGTAGTGTGAATAAGCCACTAAGAGGGACCATCCAAAAGGAATAATGGTCTCTAATCATATCAAACGATTTGTTAGTGTTATAAGGCCACATCCTGGTAAGTGAATCTGGGATTTTCCACTTCCATGTATACGAGGGTGAATATGGTTTTTTCACTTCTGAATCAATAGTGAACTATTTATACTATTCCCACCTAGATACCCTTTACTTCATTTGTTCTAAATTTACACATATCACATCACATAAATAATCAATTTCTTATATTCATTCCAAGTATCAGAAGGACATGAGTAAATCATTACTTTCACAATTCACATTGACCTAATGATCATGTATCACATAGAAATCACCATTACATAAATAAAACCACTATCCAGAACATTATAAAGACACTGCTTATTCTCATATGTTTAATAATTTAAAAAAATAAATTTCCAAAACATTACAAAGATTCCACCAGGAATTCACATCATTTAATATCAGATCTAACTTTTCAAAGGCCACAAAAAATGCAAACGAGGCCATAATAATTTCAAATCAAAATGAATTCTTGAAATCCCATTTTCCACATCAATTTTCAAAATCAATATAAAAAACCACATCCATGTATAAAATACTAAGGATTTCACAATATCTCAAATGAAAAATCATTCCTAATCCATAGGGAAAACATGAAACAACATTGAAATTTTCAAATTGGGATTTACACCACTTTCCAAACTCATGAAACCAATTAGGAAAAAACATAAAAAAGAAACTCATATGAGATACAACAATTCCAATGGGAAAACCCCCATTCCCAAGTTAATTCACACTAAATCCATTTATAATTAAAATTCACACGATTAGAATAATTTATGAAATCCACTTTAAAACACCGCAAGGATTGAAATTTATAAAACAAAAACATTCAATGGTAATTCACCTATAAATTTCATATTAACATTAAACACAACTTTTTTATATATTTCAAAACACATTCAAAATTCATATACTCATTTACAAAGAACAAAAAGGGGGGACACTCGAAAAAGAATAAATATCTTTTAGAAGCTATCTTCTAACACATGATGATTTTTAAACAACTTTATAAAAAACAATTCAATGAAACATCAATATATTTTATGTCAAACAACAAGACACATTCCAGAGTCACACCATACAAGTCACCACTTCCCATTTATAACACCTAACTCACAATACTATTAAATTATCAATGTATAAACAAGAGAAAAACTACATAAATCTCTATAATTCACCGTAAAAAACTCAATTATAATTTTATCAAACACCTTATGTTCATATACACAAAAACATAGTTAAATAATCCCTTTGACTACCGTTTCGCGGAAAATTTCCATCATGAAAATATGAAGGCAATTTATGATAACACATCTTCTTAAAGGGAAAAAAAATTTAGAAATCATTTAAGAAAACTCAGGAATCAAATAAAATGTTCCATAAAAGAAATGGATGAAAATAACTACATTAATAATGTTGGAACACCGCAAAAAAATAAGATATGGGCTATCCAATCCCTAGAGACAAACTTCACACCATAACATCCATGAAAACAACCCACATATAATCCCATTATTCTAAGATTTAGCCAAGAGGGAACCCTCCCCTAGAAAATTAATGAACATAAGGGATGGGAAATGGAAGTGGGAAATCAACCAAAAAATACAAGATCTCACCATTGGAACCTTCATAAAGCATCCGCAGATGTTTGGTAGAAAGGGAGGATGGTTTTTTGGAGATCCCTAGTGCACCTTGGTTGGAGGAGGGGAGGATATCTGGAATAGGTTAACCAATCATAGGGGAAAACATGGAATTTCACATTTTTTTGAATCTCGACAACTCACACAGTTTTCCCGCACAGTTTTGCTCTATTGTTTTTCAAACAACGCTTACATAATTCATCTATCACTTTATAAGGGGACTTTTCCACAGAGTTATCCAATGTGGTTTAAAAAACTGTACACTAACATTTAATTCCCTACTACCCATATAGATAGAACCTCTCACACAGTTTCAAAATGATTTCCAAAATAGTACGAAACTCGTGGAGTTTACCCTTAGACACCAAAAAAGGTGCCCAAGTACCTGGGAGAGGGCACATGATTTACCTTAAACTTGCACCGATATTTCTCCACCATCTTCCAAATTCCAAATCTCCACTTTTCCACAAAAACACAATAATTTTAACTAGGAATAAACCTAATACTCCCCTAGAATATCTGAATAATAAATGTATTAAATAAAGTGGATTTCCACGGTCATGGTGTGACAATTCTCCCCACTATAAACACTTTCATCCCTCATAATGTCACGCAGTTGAATGTTCAACAAAAATCGGTCCCAAATCTGAAATAATCCAAAAAAATACAATCATTGGGGTGACCATTGACTTCAAAAGTCATAGCCAACAAATTTTGGAGAAATAATCATGGAATGAAGAATTAAAAAAGAAAACACTGGAGGGTTCTCCCTAACATATGAATCTAACTAACACATCCAGCAGAAAGCTTCTAATATAATGTAACCAAAAAAATCCCTCTATTGGGAATCCTAGAAAACCACGATGGGGAACTCCCAAACCAATCCAAAAATCTTATTCATGATGGTGAACATAAAAGAAATAAATAAACCAAACAACGAATCAAAAAACAAATCATTATTTTTACAAAACAGAAGAATATTTAAACCACTGCAACTAGAAATCATAATACATCCCATATTGGATAATCAAATTCTATAAAGAGATAAAATTTATATACTTGAACTAAAAGGATCTACCATTATAATTACAAAAGAAAAAATTCTAATAAACCCCTTCACAAAGGTAACCTACAAGTAGTACGGAAATTACAACAAGAAGCATTAACATTCTCTACCCCGACACCAGATTCAAGAACTAAGCCACATTTCCCCAAAATCATGGACATTCTTCACACATTGGGAAGAATAAATATGAAGCCTATGGCTATAGCCCTTATGTATGAAGCATACGCCTCCCCATAGTCTAGATGTGACATCCTCTGATCAAGACATATGAGAGAACAATACCATGACGGTGTGATCAGATCCAAATAATGAAACAACTCAAGAACAAGTTCATCTAGAATATTCCTCTCTCTAGATGAGAAAACATCAATGGGAAAAAGAGACACTATATTTCTAACAACTGGAACTCCAGGAACCAAATCAATTAAGAATTCCTCATCCTCCTACTTCCCATACCGAACACAACCATCCTTGTTTAATTCTCAATATTTCCTCAACATTACCTACATTCCCTTCCATAGCAATGAACCAATGGATGAAAGGGGTACTAAAAAAATTCCGGATTCATCTCAATGGGATTCGATGACTGAAAAAACACAACCAACTGGTCTTAAACAAAACCCTCAAACGAATCCAAAATACTATGAACACTCACCTCTTTGGGAGTTCCCAATTATATGATGACCCTATAAACTCCCTCAACCCATCCCACTCCATAAAATGGACATATATCACCATAAAAACATAAAAATACTAAGATGATTCAGAGACTAGATAAGACATTGTAGAAATCTTTTTTGTCCTCTCTAGGAGGAATATTGTATTCAACACAACTATCCTGAAATTAGGGTCTATGTCAACTTGAAACAAATCCGAAAATATTATATTGATAAAAAAAGGCCCACAAGACAAACATATGCATGCAAAAAAAAATATCATTTCAAAAATATATATTTCATTTCATTTTCAAAAAAAAATCTTCCACGGAAACTATCAAAAAACTAAAAAATATTTCAACCTAAAAAAACCCACTTTTCATGAAAACACAATATCAAGATCATTTTCCCCTATAATAGTCACTTTAAAAACATTCCTTAAACCATTAATTTCAAACACTCAACCCTAAAACTCAATGAAACATGACATATGTGTCCATACACTTCCAACTACATCATTTATACACATATGCCAGAACACACATTCCATACACACCCACACATATGTGATCATTCAAAAATTGTACCCACGGGTCACACATACCATCCCAACATCAAATATAAGCATTTATCAAATTCTCAATTTAATTTTTCCATCACATTTTTATTAACAATTAAAAGTACTATCCAACTCAAACATCAAATTCCACTTTAACAAAACCATGTAAAAATAATTTTTTTCTTTTGAAAAGTTTCTTTCCAAACAAAATATTTCTATTAATAATCCACTCACTCAATCTAACAACAAAGAAGAATGAACAACTTACATTAAGCACATGGGCGGTCTAAATAGTGGCCATTCATAACTCACTGACATTGTTAGCAAGCTATGCCCCATGAAATAATCATCAAATAAGATGATCTTGAACTGTTCACTTTGACTCCACATGGATCAATACTTCATGTGAGATCATGACCTAACACACGATCACCATAAATGACATTCCTAATTTTCAAAACAAAAACTACATGAAAGACTCAATTTATGATCTACAATTAGAAACATACGGATCAAAACAAGAAATGGGTCATGATTTCTTTCCCATACCGACCAATAGAGCCTTGATAATCCTGGTCTTCAAGATACTGTACATCCAAAATAACAAGGTATTACTTTAATCCCATTTTTTCACAAACCATTTTGGGACTCAATCAAACCCTGCATCTAACCTAGTCCGAGACATGGCCGGATGGGCATTCCTGATCCCCCGGGCTTGTAAACTATTGGTATGAATAAAATTAATCACAAATGGAATGATTTTTCTACCAATAAACCAAATAAAAATAAATTAATTTATCATGTAGAAGATCCAAAAATTGAAGAATCTCATATAAATATACAAACTGATTTAGATACAATAAATCATGAAAAAAACAAATATAAATACAAACTAAAACTAGAACATCTGATATAATTTCCACAAGACCTCTTTGTCACCATAATCCACATGACCAAAATTCACATAAGGAAGATACCATTACCATAAACTTACAGGAGCAAAATAACTTAGGTCTAATGACACTGAATGACATATGTTGGGTGTGATTTTAAAATGATCTTTAGGAAACCCACAAGGAGAGAATCCATACATTTCCTTCCCCAGAATACACCACAAAAAAACTAGTTTTAAAATGTTTATAAATCAAGGTTTTTAAACACTTATAGCATGTAAAAAACCAAAAAAAAAATCTCAATTTCCATTTATTAAAAATAACAAACAAAAGGTAAATCAAGCCAAATAGGTAGTTAAAACTAGAAAATCCAATAACCATAATCCAAGTGAAATTAAACATAACATACTAAAAGTAAAACATTATCATTTTATAATCATCTCTATGAAAATAATCCATGGAAACACATTCTATGAAATGAACATTTTTTTGAAAGAAAATATAAATGATATCTATCATATAAAGATGGATATCACCACATCACATAATAATTATATCATAAGAGTGAATCACATGAAATACCTATCAATAACTAGCACATGTGAGTAACTATGAAATTTGTACCATGGTTCTTGATATCTTCTAAGTCAACTATAAATAGTGTTCCCTTGCATGATCCACTAGGAGGGACCCATCCCAAGTGTCTAGTGATCCCTATATATTAAACCAATGCCACACATTATTGTGTACAAGATACTATGAGGGACTATCCCAATGAAATAGTGGTCACAAATCATATCATTTATAAGTTAGTGTTTCAATCATAAATACTGATATGTGAATTTACGATTATCCACTCCCGAGTCAACTAGATTCTATCATCTATAAGAATTTGAGCACATATATTTTGAATCCCTATACTACTAGTTTAGTCTTCCCACCTAGATACTCAAGATTCCATTTATACTAAATATCCACTTCATACATCACATAAATAATAAATTTCACATATTCATTCCAAGAATCACAATCACACCATGAAATCATCACTTTTACAATTCAAATTGATCTCACAATCATGGCTCACATAGAAACAACAATTCCATAAATCAACCCATTTTTTCAAAACATGATGAGACACTCATTAGGACTATATGTCACAAATGATAAAAAAAAATATCTAAATCATTATAAATTTCAATTTTGGAATTCACATATCTTTACATGAAATCCAACATTTCAAAGTCAATGAAAAATTCCAGTCGTTCCATAATAATTTCAAAAAAGGAATTTTCATTTCCCCAATTTCCACAACCTTTTTCGACATCAATAAAAACCACCACTTTCATTTATAATTGAAAAACAATCCTCTATATCTGAAATAATAAAATTCAATCCCTTGAAAAAAGGGAAAACATGAAACAACATAAAAATTACCAACCATGCCATTACACCACTTATATAACTCATGAATCCCTTTTGGAAAACACAAAAAAAACAACTCACTTTAAATCCCAAAATTACTATGGGATAATACCCTTTTTAATGTTCACACAGTCACCAAATTTTATTGGGAATACATTTAAAACAACATTCAATATTTCTAAAATCCATTAGAAAACACCACAGGGAGAAAATATGTGAATAAAAAATGTTTCCATGGTCATTTCCCCTTTAAAATTCATATTCACATAAAAACCACTTTGTAACATGTTTCCAAACACCTTCACAATTTAAATAATATTTTAAAAAGCATAATATGGTGTCACATTTAAAACACAATGATGCCACTTCATAATACAACATCCAACACATGTTTATTTTCAAACCACTTTTTAAAAATTCATTTTAAGGGGCCATCACATTATTTTAGGTCAAACAATACGACACGTGCAAGTGTAACCCCATAAATTTCACAACTTCCCACATACAACACCCAACTCACAATCCAAAAAAATTATCAATGTATAACCAATATAAAAATCTAATAAAATCAACCAATTTCCCCTTTAATACACAATTTTTATTTTACTAAACACCTTATTTTTAAATAGACACAAAAAAGATAATTAATAACTTTTAAAACCATTTATCAGCCAATTTTTATCATGAAATTACCATACAATTTTTAACCAACATAGTTTAGGCAAGAGAATAACATTTAGAAACAATTTATGAACATTAAATTGTAACATCCCAAGTAAGTAATGAATAATAGATATTTTTATCTATGTATATTAATGATTAAGATAGTGTTTTAGAGGCTTAAAATGAAAATAAATCCACTCTTAAGCATGGAATACACTAATATTCTTAAAAGATTGTTTTACTGCCTTATGATGGAAAACCCTTTTTAAATCTATCTTTTGAGAATTTTATAAGCTATGTTTTTCAAAATAAACTTATTCTTTATGTTTGGGACATCAAAATTTAATTTGTGTGAATTTTTGGTATTTTTCTGACAATGTTCATTTTTTAATGAATAGTGAAAAATACTGCATTTTACATCAAAACTGCTTTTTAATCTAATTTATTTATATGATTAGATTATCTTTTGAATTGGTTTTGAAGTGAAATTAGAATATATTTTTACCATTTAATCCAATGGTGGTCATTGGAATCAATTTCACTTTGAAATTGGACTTAAACTGGTGTCAATCTTTTGATAATTATTGTTTCATGAAAACACGCTATTTGCTCTAGCAGCGGGAATTAATTATTAAATTAATTAATGTGACTTATATGTATTGAATTTTGTAAAATAGACTTCATTTTTGAATTCGGAATATCAAATAGAGCTTAGGGTGAATTTTTGGTAATTTTCTAAAAAACATCAATTTTTGATGAATAATGAAACCACTAAGTGGTACTTAAAAAAATTGATTTTTCCGTTTAAATGAAATTTTTCCATCATTGTGTTTTGAATTTCAAAAATCCGACATACATGGTTGTCATTAAGAAGTAAAATGTGGTTCAATGGGATTAAAATATTTTTTTGGTGAATAGTAACTTTTAAGTTTTTAATCGCGATTAGTGGTAATTATGGTAGTTTAAGGTATAAATAATGCTTTAATAATATGAAATGACCTAGAAACATGTCCCAGCCTTATTCGTTGTGTAATGGCCGACCAAGACAATCCATTGGTCAACTTGGGGACCCCATGGAGACACTTTGGTTGGGAAATGACATAAATAACTTTTTATTAAATGTTAAAGTAAAAATGACACAAACATAATATGTTTTACGAAAACACATTTTACATGGGGTTATAAAGATCATATTTTTGATTATAAATAGTAATTGGAAATCTAAAAAGATTTCCTACATCATAGTATTTTTTTATAATTTTTAGACATTAAATAAATTAAATTATTTATGACATAATAATGATGCAGCGATGACATCATTATTTGACGATTTAAATAAAATGGAAATATATTGTAAATTCTATGAACTAAACATGTCAAAAACATATTGGATGGGTGTATTTCGAACCCTCATCACCTAATCAACGAATTATATCAATTTGGGACCTTTTAAAACCGAAACACATTTTCAAATAAAGTAATATTTCTTTACTTTCCAAAAGTGCACCTCCTCTCCTCTTATAAAAGGCCCCCACCTATTCCTCATTTCACACACTCCTCAAGCCTTTGGCTCGGCCAAAACCTGCCTATTTACTCTCTCCACATCCCTATCTTCATACTAGATGATTCCCTTTGGGAAGAATCCTTTCAAAGGAAGCCTTTAGGCTCAAATCAAAAGGGGTTACACTTTTAAAGGTAATTCATTCTCTCATGTTCATTTGTTTTATTTTGCTTCTCCAACCCCCTAAACTCTTTTTATTTACTTCTTTTGTAACAACACTAGTGTCTTCAATATACTAGGATGTTGTTATAATATTTATTTGAGCTACACTCTCACACAACTACATCAAATGGTTAAAGAACATATGGT
Organism: Viscum album; assembly: GCA_963277665.1. Lineage (NCBI taxonomy): Eukaryota > Viridiplantae > Streptophyta > Magnoliopsida > Santalales > Viscaceae > Viscum > Viscum album. The sequence goes on along the minus strand of OY728160.1, from coordinate 850,533,879 downwards.
TTCCGAGGATGGAGAAATTCTGCCTCCCAAAACGATGATTGTTCAATACTCATTTAACACCTTCAAAGGTGGCCATTATGATGTCACTATTTTTATATATGATATATAATATGTTTCTGTTTTCCTTAAGCTTCTGTTTTTTTCATTTTGGGCATACCTTTATGGTTTCCATTATGGGTAAACACGATATCTTCATTTTAGGATGTGCGGACTACCGCCCCCTGAAATTGATTTGATTCATTAATACCATATGTGGGATGTGTAAAGGATAAAGTTAATGATATTATATATGTTATTATACTGGAATTATAATATACTCTTATATCGTTATGATTCCATTCCATAAAATACCAAATAGAAATGGAAGTAGCGTTCATGCGTACGTACGGCTTACCGTCTCCATGAACAGTGCATTTCATTTCTTACCTATAAATGTGATGTAATATTATAAATACATGTATATGTGGAATATATATGATATATATGTTATCCAAATCATTAATATCATTCTGGATATAACGAACCATTGACCAAATTAACAACATGTAAGTGTAAGAAGTCTATTTTTGACTTAAGAACCAAATACCGACAAAATGAACATTATTAACATAAATGATTACATGATGCTCATAACATGGTATAAAAGGAATAATGAACTTGAAAAAGGTTCATAATCAAGTAGAGATTAACTCAAGTTTATTATTCCGGAGATTAAAGAAGGGTCGGGTCAAGTCAGATATGAGGTATGGGACTTCGTCTCAATCTCCTTTCATTGAGGCATATTTTATTTTATACACATCTTTCTTTTATACGGTGTATAAACCCCCTTGACTTTTCCGTTTATTCAAAAGGAATCTTTTTTATACGAAGCTTTTACTAAACGAAAAAAGGGAATGGTTTTGTCGTACGTATGCGACGACAACGACTTCTCCGCCGTCATGACCGTTATTTGAGTTTTGGCTTCCTCTACAAGCCATACCTTCTTTTTAAAAGAAAAATAAATACCATGTTTTACTTTTCTTTTATTTTGGTATTGAAAATGGTTTTCACAATGTTTTTTGTGTTGTATTGATATCTTGTGATTGAAATGTGGAAATGTTATGTTTCCTTTATGCATGTTTTATGTGATACGATTATGTTATGGTTCTTGGGCATTATTATGAAGACGGGTGGTTCCGTGATAAATTAAGGGCGGGTGAGCCCGATATAGCTCTCCAATGCATTGGGTAACGCGAAGGAGTGAAACGTTAAGGTTTCTCTGAAGAGATTTAGGGAATATACTGTGATGGGTATTCCAAATGTAACCAAGAGGGTTACTCCCTACGTAAGAATGTTATGAATGCCTCAAGTTACCTTTATGTCTTCTGATTTCAATGATTTACTAATGATTTGATGAGGTTTGTTAATGTTATTATGTTTTATGGGTAAAGTATGATTTCACTCTTATGTATATATGTACCCATGTTTCCTTTCCATGTTTTTATAACCCATACTGAGCTTTTTTATGCTCATCCCAAGTTTTTTTGAAAAGTTTTCACAGGTCAAGGGAAAGGTACATGATATGATGATAGTGTCAAGGAAGTGTCAAGAATGAATCCATGTTTTATTTTAAATATTTTTCCATTGATGGGAATGAAGAATACTATCTTTATGTAACCACTTTGTTTATATGTGGAATGTAATACAAGTTTTATGATCTAATTCTCTAAAACTCTAAACCTGAAATGATCTTCAATGTGTAATCTTGTAATAACTCAAGATTAAGTAAGGTTTAAGGCTGGGGCCTTATATAAATAATCAAATGTAATGTCTATAAAAGGAATTATATGGAATCACCTACCTTATTGATGTGTGAATGCTACCAATCATTGAGAGAAAGAATATCCAAGACCGAGAGGCATTCCAAAAACCATAGCATCCAAGAAAACAGAACATACATAATCCATTTCCTTTAGGGTTCTTCTAAGAGATAATGTCCACCATGAAAGACTATAAAACCCATAAAGGAGAAAGGGGAGGGATTAAATTGACCAAAAATCATGATATATCATTTTATAAATAATCTTAAAGAGTCCATGAATGTTCGGGTGAAAGGGGAGAAGGTTTGGTGGAGTTCCCTTGAGCTTCTAGGTCAGAGGAGGGGAGGATATCCTGAAATATGGTTAAAATATCATAGGGGAAAGCATGGAAGTAAATATTTTAAAGAATATAGGAATCTCTCATAGTTTGTCCATATGGTTTTTGAAATCATGTACAAACCTTGAACACTTACTGTATATGCAGAACATTCTACATGGTCAACCAGTATAGTTTCCCAAACCATGCAGTCGCCACTATCCAAATGTAAAGAACCTCTCACATGGTTTACAAAACCATGAGAAACCCATTTTCCTTACCCCTAGACACCAAAATAATTCCAATGATTACTTAATTATGGGAACACAGTTTCCATTAATTGGGCGCTGACCATTCACTACCAGCAACTGAAACCCCATAAATCATTTTTCCTCAAAAACTAATAATTTTAAATCGAGACAAAACATGATCCTCCACCAGAATATCTATGGATAATGAAATAATTAAATAAAGTCTATTTCATAGGTCAGGGTGTGAAAATTTATGTATGAATTTAAATTATTTTATTCAAGGCGATTTGAATTTAATGTTACTAATTGGTAAATAATTTCTTATCCTGATCAGATTTTATTGGGTTAAATTAATTATACATTACCTTTTCTATTATATGATTATATGTTCAATGACATATGATTATATTATTTTTTATTTAAAACAGTTTTATAGGGATTTAAATTTTATTTACATAATCAATTCATTCATTAATTTTCACAACAATATTATGATCATTGAAAATATATATTTCATCAATTTGACTTATTTGAAAGATATGACATCATATAAACCAATCTTATTTTATTAGGTGTGTCTACTACACCATTGATATGATATAACATGATAATAATCATGGTTATGATATTTAATGTATCATTTGATCTACTTCTTGCGTTTGGATTATGATTAACAATATACCAATGTGAAAATGGTTTTATGAAATAATATCCTTTCATTTTAGTTTTTTATGTTAAATGAAATTTTGGAGAACAAATATGGTTTTATCTTATTAAAGAAGATATATTTTATTCTATGTGACCTATTTATGTGATCAAATGTTTAATTACAAATTTATTCTCAATTTTATTGATTAATATAAACCATGTTGTTAGAATATGATACAAATAATGTAATTTTATTTTATATCAACTATCATTTTATTCCTAATTAATGTTCTATAATATATGTTGAAAAAATAATCTCTAAATAATTGAATCCATAAAGATATTTTACATGTTATTTTACTATATTTTAATAGTTTTCATAATGAAATTTAATAAATATTTCAAAATTTGTAACATTGGACTCCCTTTACAAAATGTTTGAGAAGAATATTAATATTTTAATTTTGAAAACACGAATGTAATACCCCACCATGTGGTATATTATTTTACTTACTAATTCCTTAATATGATTCCACGGTTTTTTCAAAAAAATATTATTTTCGTGATATTATATTCATTTTATTGTTTTTTAATGAGATTTTCAAAAATAAAACTATATTTTTCTCTACAATGTTATTAATGACCATGTAATGGCATTTTCACTGATTAATGAAAAAAAAAAGATTGTTTTATAAACACCACTCGGTATATTTGATACTGATAACCTTGTAATTCATTTTTTAGATCAACTATTGGATTGAAATACATCTAATTTCATTTGCGTGAGTTAATCAATCAATGAAAATACAATGATTATTGTCAAATCGAAATAGTTAATCCTTATGAATGTTTTATTCATCATTGGTAATTACAAATTATTGATGATCATAGGTGTTGTCAATATATCATACATATTAGGTGCATGAAAATATGAGTCATTGAGCCAGTTATAGATTAATTATTGGGTAAGGAGAGATAAAGTATGGTGAGCTGAATATAGATGAAACAATGGGTTCATCCTGATATTGCTACAATAAATTGAGTAATGATTATTTTCTATTGAGGTAATAAGAAAGTAATTTCCATAGGTTTTATAATATGTATCTAACTTGACTCATATTATTTATTACCTGTGAAAATGGTTTATGAGTACAATGCTTGTAACATCCTGGCTCGAGATCCACACAATGGTGCCCCGATCTGGTTGGACACATGACCTCAAGCATGCCTCACCATATGCTATAGGCTTTTGACTAGTACCAAGGTTCTGGTAAGCAAGTTATGGGGAGACAATACCCTTTATTATCAGATTAAAACACCATTGGAAATAGATTACCATTTTTGGAAGCATATATATAACCATTAAAATACCAATTTCATAAGATAAACAAATTAGACAAATAAAATATTCAGCTGAAAGGAAAACATGATATTGAAATTTATGTGGAAATGTTTCTAAAGTGAAATTGAAAGTAAAGACAATAAAAACTCTCAAGCGGGTCACAAAGAATGTCTGGTTCGCTCATAAAATCTATAACCCCAATAATAAATCTAACGCAGGTCCCTTTCCCATAACATGTCCAGGAATAATAAGGTATATTTGGAGACCATTCATGAAATCTAATTATGATGGGAGAATAACTCAGTAGGACAACACCAACTGCATCTAAAACAATTCCAATCAAATGATAGTGTAAGCAGTTCTATAATGAAAATAATATGATGCATAAATAAACAGTTATCACATTATCATTTATTATTTATTTAATAATATAATCTCTAGGGTACTTGGGGATACCCATACCTCTATACTTGCTTTGTCTCATGCAAGAACATGAAGTGTTCCCTATGAAATATCATATCTCAATACCTACATTGACTCATTCTTCAGAATGAAGTATTCAAAGGTGATATGATATCTCAATACCTGATTCGACTCATTACGGAGGATGAAGTGTTGTAATGTGAGGAAATATCACAGTATTCCTATATTACCATTCCTTATATTTTCACATAAATTCCAATGTTTCACATAAAAAAAGTCACTTGAAATATGATCATGTTACCATTTTTACTTCACAATATAATGATCAGTTTCTCAATCTTTAACTCATATGTACAATGAAAATTTTACCATTTATACTTCTCATCTGAATGACTATGTTCCCATTTCATTACTCACAAGTACAATGGGAATGTTACCATTTATACTCCTCAATTTTGAATGACAATTATTCCATTCATTGACACATAATTAATACCTAATTAATTATCCAATTCAATTCCATCACAAATTAATTAATTAGTTAATTCCATCAATATCATCAATTAAATCCCAAATTAATTAAGAATTACAATCCCCTTAATTAATTTATCAATCAATTAATCAATAACACAATTTATATTCCAGAATTAATTTTTCATATTTAATTATCTCAGTCCAAATCTTAGGTATTCATAATTAAATCCACAACTTATTCTCTGGATCATAATTTCAAGAACATAATTTATTCACAATTAATTGTCTAAATATTTCCAATTCAATCTCCCATATTTAATCCCCTGATTAAGTTTATATATTTCAAAACATAAATCTCATTATCAATTTACTCAAATTAATTCTCCAAAAGGCCATACCCTTAATCTCATGATCAATTCATCAATTAATCATTATATTAAAAATGCATTGATAAATCAATTGGTCAACCAAATTAATAAAAATTAGAAATTAAATTGAAAATTAATTCCAGAAACTATATTATATTATATGCACACATCAAATCCCACACTATGGGGATTAGATTTTAGACCACCAACCTCGATCTATATACTGACGTTAATTTAATGGAAATCCCTAAATTTTGAGCAGAAAAACAATATAAATCTATGTTCCGGATCTAAATCCATAAATCAAGTCCAAGAATTTCATGATCTTATCAATAAAGATATAGATCTACAATCCTAGATCTAAATATCACATATTAGGTTTAGATTAAAGGAATTAGTGGGAAAATTACACCAAAATATCGAGTAAAGAGTGAAGAATGATTAGGATAATCATTGAACTATGATCCAGATACCGGGAAAATAGTATTTCTTGGATTACAGAATGGAATCATGAAGAACGTAGGTCAAATGACCATGGAACACTTTCATAAATCACGAAAATTATCCAAAAACATCTAGTCCTGAGCCACCGTTGATTTGGTGGTGTTTCTGGGGTTCGAGAGATTTTAAAACTAATTTTTGGGTGATTAAAAACCATGCAGATAGTTTTCTACGCATGGGCATAAGGTTTGTTAAACCGTGCACCAATAATGTGGCCCTCACAATATAATATAATTCCTCCAACCCGGAAGCCACTAAAACAGTGCTCCAAGTCGGGTTGTTACATAACCTTAAGCGCACCTCCCCGTATGCCAAAGGCTGCCGACTAGTAGCGAGGGTATATGTGGACAAGTGGGGAGACTATACCCCCTTTTTATCAGAGTAAGCCACAAAAGAAATAAACCAATAGCGGAAACAATAATCAATAGCCAATAAACATGTATAAAAACCATTTCCAACAATAAATATACCATTTCATAGTACATGTGCAAGAGTGAACAAAAGCCCAAAATAAAGACAATGGCCAAAATCCCCAAAATGGTCTCGAATCCATGTCCGGAACCTCCACCAAGTGCTACCCATGTGCACTCAACCATCTAGTAAGGACCCTTTCCCTTATCCTAACCTATAACCATGAAGTCTACTCAGGTACCCAATGGCGGCCCGAGCAGGGTGTGAGTACAACTCAGTAGGCCACCACCAACTGTGTCTAAAAATATCCAGTTTAAATAGGTAGTGCATACAAAAGTAACATGAATGATAATTGCCAAGTAATTACATTATGGTTCCATTAACCAGTTCAGAGCAAAAGCCACCGCCACTTCCATTACCATTCATTTCACACAAATTATCATCACTTACCATTTCATCACATTTCCATGGGTTAATCACATACACAATGTTACATGGGTCTAAAGCCATCAATAACATGCAAGAGGGTAAACACATCGTTATCCTTTCTCACTAGGACTATCCCCTTCATAGAAACCATATTATCACCATGAACCCTCAGTGCGGGTGGTCATAGAAACCATATCCTCACCTCGAATCCCTAGTCTGGGTGGATGCAACTGTTATGTGAATAGATAATTAGTCCTCATTCCTAACCCATGCATTTAGGGTGGAGTTCAGAGCATCAGTCTTCACTCGACCCGTGGGTGTAGATCCTCACGTCATACCCCAGTCTACCAAGCCATGTGCACATGATTATATATATATATAATCATCAACAAACCATACCATTTCCCCGTGGACAAACCATTCACAACAAACCACACATAAATTCACATTATGCCTTAACCCATTAAAACATTACCATTTCACATCATTTAACCATTCACCTTATTTCCATGTGTTATTACTATCTCACCAAGCATTCAACACTAGACCCATAATCAATCCCATTATGGTCTATAATCAGTTTACAAAGTTACCTAGTTAACCCATTCATCATTTACATGATTCAACCATTCAACCCATTCCAAATAACCCTTAGTTTATTTCCAAGTCTAGGTTCATCACCTACCTTCTATTCCATGTTCAACCAATCATGCCAACTTATTCATCAAGGGCTCTACCATTTATTACAACAAGGTCACTTGTTTAACGAATATCCCATGTCTGGGGAAAACCGGCACATCCCATGGACGACCCCAATTAGGTCATGTCATTCTCAACACATCCCACGGGGATCGTGAGAGTTCCAATTTACCATTTTCAAGCATCATTTAAACCAATCACATCAAGGTTTATCAAAGATCTCCAAAAGGAAAACATGTGCAAATCCACACATGCATAAATCCACCATAAAACAATGGGATAACGTTTGTAGACCACCAACCAAGATACCGTGGTTGAACACACTCTCAATTTACTCCTTAGGCCTTTATCCAACCAACCTTTAGAGGTTCAACCTATAACTCACACAAATGATAGGGTTTTAGAGATTCAGGACAAGAGGGAGAGAAGATACAAACCCTAAACCAAAAGAGACAATCAAGGATGGGATTAGCCGTACCCAGAGCTTTGATCCTCATCCAATGGAACCAAAAATGCCTTAGAAATGAGGGATTTTGACCACTTGGAGCTCATAGAAAATTTTGTTCGTTCCTTGGGTGATGAGGGAGGAAATTACAGGAAAAACCTAGTGGGTTCTTAAAATTTCGGGGTGGAAATTTTGTAATTTTTCCCAACATAAAGAGGCCACACGGTTTGGCCACATATTTAGGAAAACTGTGCAAAAACCATGAACATGCTACTGTCTGCGGGAGGAGGGTTGCACGGTTTACCTGGGAAGGCCACACGGTGTGCCCTGGCCTTGCGCAGGTTGTGCACCCCAGTTTTCCTTTCATTCGTGCCTCGAGCCCCCTGAACACCCCCAAGGCCTCTCATACTTCCATAAGACATCGCTTGAATGCTGAAACAAGGGATTCAACCAAAACATAATGAAATCATACCTTTCCAAAAACAGAGATCTTACAACCTACCATCTTTATAACGGCTCGTCCTCGAGCCAAGCTCCCATGCCACATTGATCCACTGAAGAGAAGAGTTTGGGCCACTGAGCCCGCATATCTGATTCCCGCTCCCATGTTTCTTCTTGAAAATTCCCATGTTTCTATAGTACTCGCACTAATGGCACAACATTGTCTTGCAAGACATTTTCACTAAGATCCACCAAACGAACCAGATGCTCCTCAAAGGACGCATCGGCCTCAAGCTCCACATCCTCCATGTCAACCACGTGAGATGGGTCAGGGTGATATCGTTGAAGCAACGACACCTGAAACACATCATGCATCCCATCATACCATTGTGGAATAGCCAATTGGTATGCCACTAGTTCGATCCTCTCCACAATCTCAAAAAGGTCCCACATACATGGGTTCCAACTTACCCTGCTTTCTAATCTGATGGTGACCCAACCTTGGAGAAACCCTAAAGAACAATTTATCACCCATCACAAACTCAAGAGGTCTACGCATCCGATCTGCATACAACTTCTTCCTAGTCCGATCCATATCCATCTGCTTCCTAATCAGCTTAACTCTCTCTAATGTTTCTTACATGAGACATGGCCCCAACAACTCAGATTCACCGACCTCTATCCAACACAATGAAGATCTACATGTCCACCCATAGAGTTCCTCAAATGATGCCATCTAAATCATAGCGTAAAAATTGTTGTTGTAGGAATACTCAACTAATGATAGGTGTATCTCCCAAGAACCAAAAAAGTCCAAGACACAAGCTCTTAACATATCTTCCAACACTTGGAACGTATGCTCCGACTACCCATCCATCTACAAGTGGAAAGCCATACTCAGAAATACCTGCGTACCTTGCGCCTTTTGCAACCCTTTCCAGAAACGTGATGTTAAACGCGCATCTCGATCCGAAACTATGGTCTGTAGAATTCCATGCAACCACACAATTTTCTGAACATACAACTCACCCAACTGGTCGACTATAAAGGTCTCATGAATCGGTAAGAAATGATCCACTTTCGTTAACAGATCCACAAAAACCCAGATTGCATCATTCTTCCGTGGCGTCCTAGGAAGACCCACAACAAAATCCATCATTACATCATCCCACGTCCATTATGGAATCGGAAATGGGTGAAATAACCCACCTAGGCATTGATGAATGTCTTTCACCTACTGACTAGTATGGAACTGTGCCACAAATCCCACAACTTCCTTGTTCATTCTAGGACACCAAAACTGCCTTTGGAGATCACGGTACATCATGGTCAAACCAGGATGCACTTCCCACTTTTATGCATGGAACTCAAGCATCAAATATTCTTGCACACACTTTGGAACAACAACATGATCACGAACACGAACAACACCATCCACTTCGATGACCCAACCAGAAGGTAGCTCCCAACCTTTAATATTTTCCTTCATGATTAAACACTCAGGATCATCAATATTCCCTTCCTTAACTCAAATCAAAAGAGTCAAATCCATCATTAAGGAAGAAAGAGTTTCCTAACCCCTCTCCACCTACACCTCCAGGTGCATCTCTGCCAACAAAGCCATCACCTTCCACTCAGAATTGGACTTTTGAACCACCTGGTTATGAAACTTCCTGCTCAGAGCATCAACAACACTATTTCCCTTTCCCGGTGTGTACACCAACTCAAATTTAAAATACTGGAGATATTCAACCCATCTTCACTACCGAAGATTCATATCCCCTTGGGAGAATATGTACATTATACTCTTATGGTCGGTAAACAAAGTAAACCGTTCCCCCAACAGATAGTGCCTCTAGCACTTCAAGGCGTACACCACTACAGCCAAATCAAGGTCATGAGTGGGATTGTTTTTATCATGGGGTCTCACCTACCATGACCCATAAGTGACAACCCACTCATCCTACATCAACACAGCCCCAAGTCTGACTCCAGACGAATCAAAAAACATGATGTACTTCTTACCTGACTTAGGCAAGATCAAGATTGGTGCGGTCATCAACCACTTCTTCAACTCTTGGAAAGTGTTATCACATGCCCTGAACCACTAGAACCTGATTCCATTCTTGTTCAAGCCCAAGATTGGTGCTTCCAAGTGAGAGAAATCCTGAATGAACCTTCGGTAATACCCGTCCAAACCCAGAAAACTCTGAACATTAGAAAAACTCCTAGGATGCTCCCAAGATACAACTGCCTGCACTTTCTTTAGATCCACTGACATTGCTGCCTCCGAGATTATGTGACCCATAAAATGCACCTCACCTATCCAGAATTGACACTTTGATAGCTTCTTGTATATTTGATGCTCTCTTAGTATACCGAGGACGATGTCAAGATGTTGGGCATGATCGTTGTGAGTTTTCAAGTACACTATGATATCATCAACAAACACAACCCCAAACCAATCTAGATAAGGATTAAAGATTCGGTTCATCAAATCCATAAACACTTTCAGTGCATTGGTCAAGCCGAAAGGCATCACCACAAATTCAAACAACCCGTACCAACTTCGGAAAGCTGTCTGCAGTATGTCAGAAGACCTCACCCTCATCTGGTGATACCCTGACCTCAGATCAATCTTATAAAACATGGTTGCACCACTCAACTGATAAAATATTCCATCAATTCTTGGAAGAGGGTACCGATTTTTCACCGTCATCTGATTCAACATTCGAAAGTCAACACACAGCCTCAACGATACATCGGCCTTCTATGAAAAAAGCACAGGAGATCCCCAAGGAGACGCACTAGGATGGATAAACCCCTTACGCTCCCACTCCTCAAGTTGAACCTTCAGTTCCTAGAGTTCTACCGATGCCATTCGGTATGCGGAATAGAAACTGGCTCCACTCTCGGAAGTAACTCGATCGTGAACTCAACATCCCTCTTGGGTGGTAACACCGATAAATCCTTAGTAAACACATCTTGAAATCGATCCACCAAAGAAGGGAAACTAGATTTCTCCCCTCCCTCATAATAATCAAGCATGAGACATTCTACTTGAGTCGTGAGTCCACTCATCTGTTGACAATACAGCCCCGCACGCCCTGGTCGAACATCCCATTCACCACGGTGGACATAAGCATCACCCTCGAGCAACCTGAACGATACTCTTCGACGATAACAATCTATGTGCACCCGATACTTCACAAACCAATCCATTCCCAAGATTAGGACAAATCCTAACATCTCTAGAATGAACATGTCCCACAGAAAATGATCCCCACCAACTTCCAAGGCACATCCCTTGCACTGCTTGATATCCTCAACCCACACCCCCAAGAGAGTGTCAATTGACATAACTCCACACACCCACTCCACAGGTAAACCCATCACTACGACACGTTGAGCAGAACAAAAGAGTGTGTGGAACATGTGTCAAACAATGCACTAGAAAATGTAGAAGCTACAATGATCATACCTCGAACAGTTGACGGTCCAGCTCTCCATCACCTGGCGCAAATTGAACTTCCTGAAGCTGACCAACCCCTCTACCCTAGGCTATAGCCTGAACACCCGACACTACATTGCCCTCCTGGTGTTAGCGATCTTTCCCTATATTTCAACATCCACTGCCCCTACCACTATGACCCGTGGATCTCCATCTACCTACATGATACAGGGCAACTGATCCCCTTCCTGCACCTGGTACCTGCCTTTCATCGTCATGATCACCCGCCTGCCGAGGGTTCCTATAGAACCTTTTCACATGCCCCATCCTTCTGCCCGAACAAAACTCAACTGGAGGTCAAAGACACTGACCACACATATGCCCTAGCCTACCGCACTGATAATATAACACATGGTTCAAACTCTGAGAGGCTTACCCTCTCTTCAGACCACCTTGCTGGAAACGTTTCAGATGGTGATTCTGACCTTTGAAAGATGCACCACTTGTCCGCCCAACTAACACAACAATCCCAGAACCCGATGCTCCCTTCAAGTTCCCTTCAGAAGTGAGTGCATGGTCCATCACCTCTGCAAACCTCTTCAAGAAGAAGATATTTACTTGAGAAATGATCTCGTGTCTCAACCCATCCTAGAAATGCCTTGCTACTACTACCTCATCCCCTGCTAACATTGGGACAAAGCATCGAAAATCAATGAAGCGACTAGCATTTTCCATAACCAATAGAGATCCCTGATTCAGGCTCATAAACTCTATAGCCCGCTCCTGCCTCAATGTCTCTAGGTAGAAATGATTTAGAAACATCTCCTGGAAAACCTCCCACGACATCCCCTCATCCTGCTCGGTCTGAGCCTCAATGTGCCACCAACTCCTTGTCTGTCCTCGCAACATATAAACGACAAACTTGACTCACTTTTCAACAGGGGTCTCCAAATGATCCAATATCGTCTGGATATACTCTAACCAGAACTCCACTGCCTCTGGCCCACCCTCTCCGGTGAAAGTCAGAGGGTGATGCAGCTGTAACTCCCGGGCCAGCTCAAACATACTCGGTGAAACCCGCCCTGGGTCTTGATCCATCATCTTCATAAGGCGATCCATGTTCTCCCGAAACTGGTCTTCGCTGCCTTCATTGATCACCAAAATTTCATGCTCCTCTACCAGAGGAGTGTTCTCAGCAACATCATCATGTTTCCCAACAGGTAACCGTTGTCATGGTGGCATCACTCGGCATTGCCAAGCACAAGATTTAGAACACATTCCATACAAATTTCACGAACTCATCAAAAATCCCTTTACTAACCACAAAAAACCATTTCATATACCAATTCAATGACATTAACACCTCAACTCGCCGCACCGACCATCCATACCACGGGTCATGGTCCACATAGGGTAAACAACCATGCACTACCACCAAACTCAAACAACAATTTACGAGGAAATTTTCCACTTCATTTCAAACCCTTATATTTCATTCTTCCAATTATTTCTTGGTTTCATTAAATTCATGATCAACCCTACTTTCCTGCCTCACACACCCAACCCATGCGTGTGCATAAAACAATGCTTGTAACCTATCTCTCTAGGTTCCTACAATGATGCATGAATGAAAATCCTCTTTTCGTTAAGTACACGAGCCAAATACTATAAAATAGTCACATCAAACCACATGTTCATCACCCAACGGTGAAATATCATCAACTGTAACAACAGAAAACCATGTACAACATTTCCCACCCATGGTGACTTGGGTTTTCCCTCATACAAGGGTTAACTACACCATAGAATTATCTCATTACCAAGGCCCAACACATATTATCCCTTGGCTACCAATCCCAAATAACAAGGCATCATAGAAGGAGAAGAAAGACCTCCTCTGATACCACTTTGTAACATCCCCAACATGAAATCCACTATTTCGGTGCTCTGATTCGGGTCGTCACATTACCTTAAGTGTGCCCCCCCGTACGCCAAAGGCTGCCGACTAGTAGCGGTGGTCTATGTGGTCAAGTGGGGAGACTATACTCCCTTTTTATTAGAGTAAGCCACAACATAAATAAACAAATAGTGGAAACAATAATCAATAATCAAGGAACATGTATAACAACCATTTCCAACAATAAATATTCCATTTCATAGTACAAGTGCAAGAGTGAACAAATGCTCAAAATAAAGACAATGACCAATATCCAAAAAATGGTCCAGACTCCAAGTTTGGGTCCTCCACCAGCTTCTACCCATGTCCACTAAACTATCTAGTACGGACCCTTTCCCTTCTCTTGACCTAAAACCATGAATTCTGCCCGGGTACCCAATGGCAGCCCGAGCAGGGTGTGAGTACAACTCAGTAGGCCACAACCAATGGTGTCTACAAAATATCCAGCATAAACAGGTAGTTCATACAAAAGGAAAAGGAATGATAATTGCCATGTAATTACTTTAAGGTTCCATTAACTAGTTAAAAGCCAAAGCCATTTCCACTTCCATTATCATTCATTTCACATCAATTATCATCACTAACCATTTCATCAAATTTCCATGGGTTAATCACATACACTATGTTAAATGGGTCTAAGGCCAACAATCACATGCAATAGGATAAACACATTGTTATCCTATCTCACTAGGACTAACCCCCTCATAGCAACCATATTATCACCTCGAAGCCTCTGTCCGGGTGGTCATAGAAACCATATCCTCACCTCAAATCCTTAGTCCGGGTGGATGCAACAGTTTGGATAATTGATCATCAGTCCTCATTCCTAACCCGTGCATTTAGGGCTGAGTTCATAGAATCAGTCTTCACTCAACTCATGGGCGTAGATCGTCAAGTCATACCCCACTCTACCAAGCCATGTGCACATGTTTATATATATAAGTAACCATCAACCAACCATACTGTTTCCCCTTGGACAAACCATTCAAAACAAACCACATGGGAATTCACATTATTCCATAACCCATTAACACATTAACATGTCACATCATTTAACCATTCACCCAATTTCCATGCGTTATGCCTATGTCACTAAGCATTCAACACTAGACCCAGAATCTATCCCGTTATGGTCTTTAATCAGTTTACACATTAACCTAGTTAACCCGTTCATCATTTCCATGATTCTACCAATAAAAAAATTCCAAATAACCCTTAGGTTATTGACAAGTCTAGGTGAATCACCTAACTTTTATTCCAAGTTCAACCAATCATGCCAACATATTCGTGAAGGACTATACCATTTATTACAACAAGGTCTCTTGATTAATGAATATACCATGTTCAGGGAAGACCAACACATCCGATGGATGGCACCAATTAGGTCAAGTCATTATCAAGACATCCCATGGGGATCATGAGATATCCCATTTACCATTTTCAAGCATCATTTATACCAAACACACCAAGGTTGATCAAAGCTCACCAAAATGAAACCATGTGCCAATCCACATGTGCATAAATCCACCATAAAACTATGGGAAAACGTTTGTTGACCACCTAATATGAAACTGCAGTTGAAAACACTCTCAATTATGTCCTTAGACCTCAGTCCGACCAACCTTGGGAGCTTCAACCTAGAACTCACCCAAAATATAGGGTTTTAGAGCTTCAAAACAAGAGGGAGAGAAGATACAAACCCTAAACCAAAAAGAGAAACATGGATGGGACTAGCCTTACCAGAAGCTTCGATCCGCATCCAATGGCACCAAATACGCCTTATAAATGAGGGAGATCGACCACTTGGAGCTCTTGGGAGATTTGGTTCATTCCTATGGTGAAGAGGGAGGAAATGAGAGGAAAACCCGAGTGGGTTCTTAAATTCCCAGGGTGGGAATTTTGTAATCTTACCCAACATTAAGAGGCCGCACGGTTTGGACGCACGGTTTGAAAAACTGTGCACAAAGTATGTGCATTATACTATCTGGGGGATGAGGGTTGCATGATTTACTAAGGCAGGCCACACAGTTTTCCCAGGTCGTGCGCAGGTCGTGCGCCTAGGCTTCTCTTGCCCAGTTTTCCTTTAATTCATTCCCCGAGACCCGAAAAACCCCCAAGGACTCTCCAACCTTCAGAATAAATCCATTGAAGCCCGAAGCAATGGATTCAACCAAAACATAATGAAAACATACCTTTACAAAAACCGGGATCTTACAATCTAAGGTCGCATGGTTACCTTGGTTTGGGCGCATGATTTTCTCGAACCATGAACCAACCACAAACAACCAATTTTTCATACATTATTCTTTAAAATCCACACAGACCAACACCATTTCATAACTCTATTAAAAGGTACTTAAAACAACAACAAAACACCAAAACATTTTCCTGAGATAACTCCAATAATGGAAAGAATCATACAATATCCCCACCTTATAACATCACATAATTGAGCAATACTTCAATGATTTTTTATTATTCAGAGCCAATGATAAAGGGCCATTGATCCCTCGTATCATCATCCCTTTCCCATGTTTCCTACTGCAAACATACATGTTGTCATAAAACATGAACTATCCGCATAGTCATTACCCGCAACACTTTCTCACTATAATCTGACACATGTATGAGATGATTCTCAAAGGACTCATCTATCTCCAAGTAAACCACATCTACATAGATAACATGAGAATGGTGGGGGTGATATAGTCATAGTTGTGATACATGAAAGATTTCATGAAAAGAACTGTATTTTTCTGGATTGGCCAATTGGTTTTACACCAACCCGATTCTCTCTACAGGCTCTAAGGGCCCAAAAGAACTATGCACCAACATTCCCAACTTCTATATCTGGCATTGACCCAACCTAGGAAAAAACCAAAGGAACACAAAATTATCCTCTGTAAACTCTAGGGCTTGTTTTTGTCTATCAGTATACAACTTCTACCTACTCTGAGCTATAACTATACTTTTTTGAATCAATTTCAGCTTCTATAATGTATCATTCATGAGACTCAGTCCCAACAACTCTAACTCACCTACATCCATCAATCATAGTTGAGATATACATGGTGTACCATAAATAGCCTTGTATAAAGACATATGTATTGTTTCTTCATAACTATTTTTATAAGAAAACTCCACTAAAGCTAAGGGCTTCTACTAACACCCACCGAAGTCAAGTAGACATGCCCACATCATATCCTGAAGTACCTGTATAGTATGTTCTGACTTTCCATCTACCAGTGGGTTTACATTCATAATAATTAAAACCAATATATCAAGAACTTTATATTGGCCCTTTTAGAAGGGTTATGTTAAACATGAATCACAATTTTATACTTTAGTCTGTAGAAATCCATGCAGATGAACTATATCTTAAACAAACAGTTCTCCCAACTGCTCCACTATAAAGGTTTCTCTTATATGAATGAAATGAGGTACCTTTGTAACTTGATCCACAATGACCCAAATAGAGTTCTTCTTCCAAAGATTCATTGGAAGACCTATAAAAAATTCTCATATTCACAAAATCACACTTCCTTTCCGAAAAAGACAAAAACTGTAGTAAACATCAAGGGCACTGATGTTCTTCCCTCACTTTCAAAAACATGTAGCATCATTTCATGAAACCTTCTATCTCGTTTTTTCATTCTTGGATACCAAATATGTCATCAAAGGTCATGGTTAATTTTCTTCACACATTGATGCACCACCCACAATGAGGCATGAATTTTTCACATGATATCATCCCATTAGATCGTAGGAAAGAAACCCAATTTTCCACATATATGATCTCGTACTCATCTATCAAGAATTCTAAATGGGTCTCCCCACCTTAAAGTATATACCTTATGTCCTAGAACTCCATATCCTAATATTGTTTGTCACCAATCTATCCCAAACATTTAGACTCTTATACAACTAAATCCAGATTCACATTCTCTTGACTCGATTGAACCACCACATGCATTTCTACCCAAAAATTCAGCATATTCCACTCAAAAAATGACTCCTTACCCATATGTGTTTGAGTTTTCCTAATCATGGAATCTTAAACACTATTTCCTTTCCTAGGAGTATATGATAGCTAAAAATAAAATTCATGCACATACTCTACCCATCTCTACTCTGAAAGTTTCAAATCATGATGTGATAAGATATACTTAATGCTTCTATGATCTATGTAAACTATTAACTTTTTCTCTCAAAAAGGTCATGTCACTAGCAGTTAAGAGAATATACCATTAACACAAACTCGAGGTCTTGTATAGGGTAGTTTCATTCATGAGGCCTCAACCATCGAGAAACATACTCCACGACTCTATCAACATTCACTAACTCAGATCCATGTTTGATTCCATTTGTGTCATCATAAACTATGTACTACAAACTTGAGTCAGCTAAGAACAATTCTTACTGTATCGTCAAAAACTTATTCAATATCAGAAAATAATTCTCCCAAGCTTCTGTCCACAAAAAAATTATCCCCTTCTTGTTTATTCCCAACACTGGTGCTTACAAACATGAAAATTCTTATATAAATCTCATTTAATATCCATCTAATCCCCAAAACCACAAGATATCAGAAACATTCTTAGAGAGATCACAAACTCCACCTCCATGTTCAAACCATTAACAAGTTTTTAGACATAAATGAATAAGGGTAACTAATATCAAATAAGGCACAAGATAATGTCTATATTACTAGAATATTACCTCTCACTATCGATGGCCCAGCCTCGCTCTCCCCAAGTCTAGGTTTCACCACATGTAACATTACAGACCCTCTTACTTGTGATGATTTCTGACTCCCAGTGTTGATCCTCTCTATTAATATCAGTGATCGATCCCTGTAGCACCCCGTCCACTACATATACTGCCTCATATTGTATAATTCCAACATCTAGCCTGATATGGTGTAGAAGACCCCCTTCCCACTCTCTAACTCTTCCATGCTTCTACCTCAGCACCCATTTGTTTTTGTGAGTAATAGAACATATATAGGTGTCACATATTCTTGTATGACCGGAACTCTACTATTGGTCAATGATATTGTTGAAGATACTGTCCCGACCTACCACTCTGATGACAAATCACCCTTGTAATGTCCTATCTAACCAAACCTCTAATATGTGTACTCTTCTTCCTACTTCCTCGGATAAAGAATCCATAACGACACTTCCTGCTCTTAGAAGGCTCACCTCATGATCATCCAGTAAGAACAACATGTCCAGTACTAGAATCCTATCTCAAGTTCCCTACATCTTTGAGATTCGGATTCACAACATCAGAAAAATTATTTAATCAGAAAAGATTAACTTGGGACATAATCTCTCACTTATGTCCATCCTGAAAGTGTTTCATCATAGCTATCTATTTTCATTATAATGCAGGAGAAAAGAAATGAAGATATGGGTATTTTCCAACATAATCCATCATGGACATACCCCCTAGGAAAAATTCAGTAATTCTACATCATTTTTATTGTCTCTGTGTCTCTAGATAGATGTTCACTAAGAACCTCTCCAAGAAGTCATTCCATAACATAACATTTGTTTGTCCAGTTCGCACATAAATGTTCCAAAATCTCATTGTTAATCCCCATAGTATATAAGTAGCTATATTGACCCTCCATTGATCCAAGATCTCCAAATGGTCAATTATTCTATTAATAAACTCAACCAATCATTCAGATCCCTCATGCACATCCTCTCTAGTAGAAGTCAGAGGGTACTACAACAAAATATTCATTTTCTACATAGACAAGATTTTCACAAACTATCCTATGTATCATTCAATTAATTGTATGAAATGAAAATTTTTCACCCCGAACGGCCCCCCTCCATCTTCATCTAGAAATATCAGTGCCTGGACTTCCTCGACTAGAAGGCCATTCCTATCCACACTCCTTGTTCATCTCCTCAACAAGCGTAATGTAGGCATATTGTACAAAATGAAAAACACAAGACTTAGGTCTCATGACACAAACATAAAACTCCTATGTAAGTGAAATAGTCATAATAAGGTGAAACATGTTTTTTCCCACATCTCTCTATATAGTAAGAACTGAGGCTCTAACACTTCCCATAACCATCCTACTCCTAGGTTGTGGTTAAAAAGGGAAGACACACTATCATAATCAATTTTTTTCATTTATAGACCCAATTATTCTAATTATTCATTATTAAACAATCTTATAGAATTCATGTTAGTCCCCATTTTCATTTTAATCTCAAGAACAAATAAAATAGTTTACATTCAACAACTTAACCATAACCAGTTTCCTCATGAGTGCCTAAAGGATGTTTATCACAATAACCTAGAGTTCCTAGAATAATATATACATACTAAACTCTAATTCCATTTTGAGCCACAAATCAAAACATAAAAATTTTCAGAAACAATAGTCGGATCACACCACATGTGCGTTACCCAAGGTTACATAATATTCAACTATAACAGAAAACAAAAATCCAACACTAAGTACTCGATCATTTCCTCTTACATGGGTTTTCAACTCCCATGCATTATCTCATTATCATGCCATGACTATTCCTAGCTTTCGGTCAACCATTCACAAGTATTAAGAAAAAAGAAGAACAAATAAAATAGTTCTCTTACACCACATTGAAACATCCTTACCCGGGATCCATGCGATAGAGCCTCAGGCCGATTGTACACATGACCTCAAGTATTCCTCCCTATATGCTAGAGGTTTTTGACCAGAAGCAAGGGTCTGGTATGTTAGTGATGGTGAGACTATAAATTATTTTATCAAAGTAAATCAGTATCAAAAAAAGATAACCAACTTCAGAAGCATTTATTGAACTAGAACAATACCAATTTCATAGGATAACCAAAACATAAAAATATAATTTGCATATAAATGGGAAATATACTATGAAAATTTATGTGCCAATGTGTCTAAAGTGAAACTGAAATTAATGAAACTAATGACTCCCAAGAGGGTCCCGAAGAAAGTATAGTTCCCTCATACAAGCTACAACCCCAATCAACAATCAAACTCATGGTCCTTTCCCTTAACCTATCATTCAATATTGAATTCAATTCGTGTACTGATCTGGCAGCCCAAGTAGGGTGTGACTACATCGTAGTAGGCCATAACTAAAGATGTCTAAAACAAGTCTAGCCAGAAGATAATATAATTATTAATATAAATAATATTTGAAAATTTATAAATAAATAATTATCCCATTATCATTTATTATTTATTTAATATAATTAACTCTATGGTTATCGTAAATACTCATACCTCAATACTATATTTGGCATGTATCAGAGGTCAAAGTAATCCCTATGTAATATCATATCTTAATACATGCTTTGACTCATACCATAGATCAAATTATTCAGAAATGATATGGTATCTTAGTCCTGATTTGAATCATTTTGGAGTTCAATGTATTATCATGTGAGCCCATATCTCAGAGTTCCTTAATTACCATCGATTAAATTGACACATAAATGAAAAAGATGCCAATAAAAATATGATAAGTAAGATGACCACGTTGCCATTCATACTTCTTAATATAATTCACATCTTCCCATTCTACAACTCCTAAGTAAAATATCCATGTTACCATACATATTTCTCATTTGAAATTATGTATTAACATCTCATTACTAATAATTATGATAACCATGTTACCATTTATACTCTTCAATTTAGAATGACCATGTTCCCATTATTTTAATCACAAATAATTCTTAATTAATTGTCCACCTGAATTCTCTTACTAATTATTCAATTAGTTGAATACATTAATTTCCCTAATTAACTCTCCAATTTAATATGTACACCAATACCATTAATTAATTCATCAATTAATTAATAATTAACACCATTTATATTCCATAATTAATTTTAAAAAATTATCTATATCATTATAAATCTCAACTGTACATAATTAATTCGATAATTAATTATCTAGATCAAAATTTAAAGACCAAAATTTATTCATGAATAATTATCTCCATCTATCCAATTCAATATCCCATAATTAATCCATTAATTATTTATTTTGATTACACATCCAAACACTCATAATTAGTTCCCCAAAATTAATTCTTCAATTGGGATTCCCAATAATCTCAAGATAAATTCTTCAATTAATCATTTAATTCAACAATGCATCGATAAATTAACTAGTCAACATAATTATCTGAATTTATGAATTATATTGATAAATAATGGTATCAAATATATAATATTTCATACACACATAAAATCCATGATGATGTGATTTATATTTTAGACCACCTACCTAAATTCATTGATATAAATTCATTCAACAGGCATCCCAAAAATTCAATCGACACAACAAAATAGATATATGTTCTAGATATAAATCTTTTCATCAAGATTAAGGATGTAAATTTCTTATTAATCTAGATATCTATCATAATTCAAAGATCTATATATCTCCAATTAAGGTTTTCTATAAGGAAACAGAGTATAAATTCCACGAAAAATCAAGAAAACGGAGAATAATAATTGAGATAAGCATCAGGCTGAGATCCACTAACAAGGAGAATAGTGGATCATTGATTTGGGATGTGAATAATGAAGAAGAAAGGTTGAATGTCATTTTAACACCTCCAAAATTCTATGAAATAGTCCAAAAGAATCTATTCATGTGATGAGGTCAAATATAAGGCGTTTTAGGGGTATAGAAGGTTTAAAAACTAATTTAAGGTAATTAATAATTGTGCATATGGTTTTTTTCATAGGGGTGAATGGTTCGGTAAATTTTATGCCAACTATGAGGCCCTCAAAATCCTGGGTAGCATGGTTACCTGGGTTTTTGTCCATGGTTTTCCCTAACTGTGAACCAATCATTCATAGACCCTCTTTTGTAAATATTTCTTATAACTCCAACCAAATGAACCCTATGTCATAACCCTAATCAAAGTTACATTAAAACAAAAAAAACTGAATATTCTCTAGACATAACTCTAGAAATGGTTGGTATCATACAATATTCCAATGATAACAAAATTTTTATCTTTATAATTTCTATGATTTATATTAATTCCTCCAACCAAGATTCAAATCACATGTCTAATGATTATTTATTTTTATGACTCCGTAAATTTTTAAAGACTTTGTTTCATAATTCACGATTCATGATCTAGATATTTACAAGTATGAATATCGTTTTTTATCCTCATTCACATTGATTAAGTCATCATACATTTATCTTTCCCTATATTATCACTACTGATATTATATTATTAATGAATATATTTAAACTAAAATGATAATTTGAGATCACCCTTTATATGTTTAATATTTCTCTATGTTATAAGGATTTATTGTTACATGACTTGTGTATATAATATTTTATAACATGATTATTTTTGTGGGAGATATTGAATACATAATATTGAATATTAAAAGCTAGGTATAGTGTAAAATGTACTCCATTGAATTCATGGGTAATGTTGTTATAATAGTTTTTCATAATTTACGAAACCTCTAAACCGAATGGTTTCTTATTTTTATAAGTTTGAATGTATTTCCTTTTGAGGTTTTATGTTTTGGACGGTCAAATTTGGTAACCATCATCAATATTGATGGAAGAAATGTAATGGGAATGATTCCCTAAAAGGATCCAATCATGTGTGGTTGGGGTTGTTATAAATTTGTCTTGATTTTGGTGTTCATTAATTATTATTTCATGATGTTTTAGTTTCATATTATTAATATATGTTTTCACACTTTGATTTCTGGTTATATACAATGTCCAGAACATTATGTAATCATGTTAAATTTGAATGGGAAAAAGAATTAAATTATAGTCCTCCTATATAACCATATTTTATAGGATATGTAATGGAAAATTGTGTTTCTATTATTACCCAACATTCCTAATATATGAATGATGCCAAGAATCCAAAGGATCAATGTGGGTAATAATTTTCATTTGAATCATGCATTAGGGAACACCAATAATATATAAGTGGTTCATCTTGTCATATAGTCACTAAAAATATAACATAATCACTATAAAAATATTTTTCATTTTCTAGTGTTGAAAACATGAAATTTTTTACTTTGGATGTTTATAATTTTAATGTATAAGAAGATCAACAATGGTGTCTTATTTAAAACATGAGTTAATTTAGAAGAATTGACTCCATGGAATAGTTTGTGATTATAAGATTATTTTTTAAAAATATATTACTAATATTATTCATACCATAATGGATAAATAATAACATGAGAAGATGTATAAGGATGATGAATCTACTAGTACCAAGGGAGAAATTTTTACATGACCTAGTAGGTGCACTTCAAGTATTTTAATCAATGGTAAATGTATGTTTGAGTGATTATACAATCGATAAAGAACGTCTATTAAGGGTTTTATCTATAAGAGACATTATTATAAATTAACAAATCATCTGATATACTTTCATAGTGAAAATATAGAATAGAGATACCTATCAAGATTGTAGTGTTGATAGGCGTATAATGGTGTAATTTGAATGGAATTACTGAAATCATGGTGATAAGAAGATGAGAATTACATTATTATTAGTGTGTAAGGGGGAACATAGTGTATATAATAATAAAGGGATTGGTAAATGTATTATTTGTGTAATTTAAGGTCATCAGATAATCAAATTCAATAGTGATGGGATGAATTTAGATATTGATGGTGGAAAAACACGATTAAATGAACGACCCACACTATGATTTTTCAAATGAAATGAATATGGGTATTATGATAACAAGTTATAATTCCCAATGATTAATGAATATTATAAATTTCATTGTCCTATTAATTCTATAAGATTACGGAAATTTCATGTGATTACAATTTCTTATATGTAATATTATAAATATGCAGTGAAAGATATGGTTGTCTTCCAATATACTATAACTAATGTCATATTTGAATCATGATCTACCTAGTCATTTATATCTATATAATTATATAAAGTTATCACAATACCAAATTGAATATTTAATATTTAATTATTAGTCAAAACCCCAAATGGTAAGATAATCACATCACAATCCTATGATTATTGCCTGGTTAATGGTTTAGTAATGTTCTTCTAAAAATATAATTATTCTCTTCCTAGTGGAATTTTATGTTTTGAGAGGCATGGATTTGGTTCTATAACATAAAAACCATATCAATTGGTATGGATGGTAAATCATGTTCCATATTTGAAAATGACCTATGATTATCTATCTATGTGATATTAAACATGAACATCAAATGGAAAGGTCTTCTATTTTATGGTTATTTATTACTTATTAAAAGGGTTGTATATATTTGATAGTGGTAAAGAAAGTCAAAATTGATAATATTCTTATTGTATGTGAGTTTTTCATGACTCTATTGATGATTTATATATTATTATACCAAATTGGTGTGTTTAGTTCATAAAAGAACTCATTTATTATGCTTAACCTATTACAAATACATCATATAGAATGAACCTGGTTGAGTTGCAGGAATTGAAGAATAAACTATTTGAGAATCTTGAAAATGGAATCATTCATATTATTTAATAATATTTGGGTGAACCCATTCTATTTGTTTTTAATAAATATTAACCCATGAAACTCATCATTGATTACTGAGAACTTAACCACATCTTAATAATGAATAATTATCCTCTTTCACGTATCGATGACTTGTTTAACCAATTGTTCATTAGAAAATACCATCCATTATTAATCTATATTATGGATATCCACAATTTAGGATCATGAATAAGGATACACCATGTATAATATTTTATATAAGTTATCAATATATAATGATTCTATTTGCTCTTAATACGTCCTTCTTTATCTTCATTGATGAAATTAATAGTTGTTTTTGTAATTACACTGATCAATTTCTTGTAGATTTAATAGAAGATATTATTGTATATTAATGGTTCAAGGTTGATTTGGAGGATCATTTTAGGATTATTCTTTATAATCTTAGGAATGATCTTCTATATGAAAAAAATTCAGTGTGTGAAACTTTCAATACAAAAGTTTTCTTTTTTTCTTTAGTATGAGATCATAAAATTGATCATCGGTGGATCCATTAATGGATGATATTATTAAATATTGTCCTAAAAAACCACTATGATATCTATTTGTACATTAATTTGTATTTTTGGATATTATAATTACATTATAGAGAATATCTCACTGATATCTAACCCACTCTCTGTGATAAATTGTATGGGATCCACGCTCCTTTAGAAAATTAATATATGTAATATTTCAAGTAACGAAATATAAGGTTTGTCCACATACTTATTATTACATTAAACTATATAAATAATGGATTTTCATCTATATTTATGAATCGAATAAGGGAAAATTATGGAACCTCAGGAAAATAATGTCAAATATTTATTAATCATTAATTGATGGATATCTAAATATTAAATTAAAGGTATAGATCTTATCATTAATTATTTTTCAATCATATATACATGTGATGATTAAATATGTGTAAAAGGAATATGTAGAAATGAAAAAGAATGTCAGAACTTTTCTGGATATAAACAATGATTTTAATATAGTGATAACATTTAGTATCTAGTTATCTATTGAATCCATACAACATTTGAGTATGGAGTTGTTGGATAAGGCTCACAATTCATCATTATTTATTCCTCATGTTCTATAATGCCTTATGGATATTTGACTGTGTATTTATATTGGGATAGAATAATGATAGGTAATGCTGAGTATATATCTCAGTGCAAGATATGTCAATGAGAAAAATGTGAGGATTAGATGTCTAAGAGGATTTTATAATCATAACACATACTTTAATAGAAATGCTAAAATATCACCATGGATATTTTTTCCATGATAATTATATCATCAAAAATATATAATACAATTTTTTTATAGTGGATAGCCTTATGTAGTTAAAAAAATTAATATTTGCTAGAAAATATTTCTCTCTTGACCATGTTTCAATAATATAAATTAAGGGGCTACATTGTTGAATGGATTACCAAATTATATTATATCTGATTAGGATCCAATGTGTACCTAGACAATGTTTAAAATTATTTAATATGATCTAGATAAAGAGTTGTGTTCCCATAATACGTATCATTCTAAATATTTTTTTGACTGGGATATCCATTACGATAATTGAGGATATATTGAGAAATTTTTATATGGATTTTAAATCTTTTTTGGATAATATCCTTCTTCTAGTTGAGGTTTCATAATAAAATTGGTTTCATTGAGTATTCAAATGGATCGTTATGAATCCATATATAGAATAATTTATTTAAATACAACAAACTATTCTGATTTTTTGTAAATAAGGTTTTTTTATCTATTATTTTTTAGGAAATTTTTGTGAGATTTATATCAATTCAACCTCATGTCTATATAGATTACTGTTTATAAATACTTTTCTACAATCTTCATTAGTGTTATCTATTGATTAATGTTGGTGAAAAGATATTTCTATGAATTTATATATATAAATTTTTTAACAAATTTTTTACGAATATTAGGTTATAGACTATGTATATTTTATAATTAGAGATTCTTGATTGAGTATGTACATTAGATAATTGGTTAACACATTAACGGAACCTTTATCGGTCACTTGATGTGTCTCATGTCTCTCTCTTGATGAAGTACACACCAGGTCCTTAATATGTAATGATCAACATGGATATATAGATGGATCATGATATTTCCTATAAATAAATTTTTATAACAAATAGATGATATATATAATATATTATGTAACTATGCTATTCACTTATTTAATTATCCATTGAAGAATTAGAAAATAAAACAAGAAACATAGGGTCCTGATGATGTAATGAAAAAGTGATATCCAAAAATTTGGTATCAAATTAATGGAATTGAGATGATAAACTTGATTTTATGTGTTGTATAATGTAAAATCCTTTTATTTTATGTCATATTTCTTTTAAAATAGTTTGAAATTATTTGATAGCTTATGATATACACAACCCAAATCTAAATGCATCATAATGAAATATATTTTCATAACCTAGTTGTTAAATTACTGGGAATGAAAATGAATGTTTAATTTTGAAAATGTATCTTTTAGTTTATTTGAAATAAATTCCTTTGTATTCAATAGATTATTAATTAAAATAAAAAAATTATTTTTTAAATGTATTTTTTCGGAAAGAAACATTTTTATGTGTAGAATATTGTTATATTCTATAAATTTATATTCATCTCAATTGGTGAATGATTTCAATGAAATCACTACCTTTATTTTTAATTTTTTTTTACTTTCATCTACTATTCTCATAGGAATGGGATAATAATATATTTCTAGTTTCACGATTAAGAATATATTTTCTAAAATAGGGTTTCATTATGTTGTATGTACATATTTTAAAAATAATATATTAAACATAAAAATATAATATAAAAAAGGGTTCCAATTATAGTATTAGTAGGAATATATTTTCAAAATAGGTCTTTTTTGTAACAACTCTATTTTCTAAAATAAAACATTATATTCGATAGCAGACAAGATATGCAATAACGAGCATAAACGAACAAATAAATATAGTTAGCGTGTGATTATTATAACCTAGCCATTAAATTGGTGATAAATAATTTCACTAAAATAATTGTTATATATAAAATTTTCATAGTCATTAAATAATTATTAATTAATTATTAGTAAAGTAAGCACATAATATCTATAAACTCAATTTTTTCATCAAATCAACTTTATTCAGGAATGATTTTCTTTTCTTTTGTGACCAGAGAATATAATTAAATTGTAAAAAATTTATAAATTCTATTTAATGAAATACATATTATTTTTTAAAATTATCATGTTAAAAATATCCTATGGTGTAAATTTAAGGATTGTTTTGAAATATTTGATTTTATTAATGAATTGTGAAGAATAATATTTTTTACTCAAAATGTTTTTCTGTTTTCAAGTATTTAAACCGATAAATTATATTATAGAAATTTTTTAAAATTTAAATATATTATTTTTATATAAAATAATAAAATTATGGTTTTTTAAATCAATCTTATACTTTAATTTATTTTAAAAACATTTTAAGTCTAACTGTAACACCCCAAGATTTCATAGTGTGTTATTTCTTCAAAATAATTCAATAACATGCACTACACGCAACACCGAGTTCAAGCGCACCATGACTCACCAAACAAGCCGTTCAAAAAAGGTTATGAATAGTATTAACTAAATTTTAAACTTTATATAATCCTTATAATTTTAGAATCCATATTATGAGTTTCTTAGACATAATGTAAGAACAAATTCATCTTCAGTATTGTAGTTTTACCAAATTTTAATAGTGAACCCTTTTTAAATAAATTATTTAATACTTTTTGACTAAATGGGGACATCAAAAAATTTAAAATGAAACATCCCAAGCTTACACGGTACGCCTTCCTTTGAATAAAACAGTAGCGTGTGTTGTACACAACTTCGAGTTTTAACACACACCACAACCGATCAAACTAACCGTTATGGATAGTAATACCTAAATTTTGAAATTATGTATATTTTATATTTTAAAATGGACTTCATTTTTGGATTCGGAATATCGAATTTAGCCTAAGGTGAAATTTTGGTACTTTTCGGATAACTTTCATATTTTGATGAATAGTGAAAATTACTAAATTTTAATTAAAAACAACTTTTTTAATCAAAATAATTAATAGTGATAAATTATGAATTTGAGTGGTTTTAAAGTATATTTAGAATATATTTTTACCATTTAATATAATGTTGGTCATTGGACATAATTTTACAATTAAACCGAACATAAACAAGTGTCAATCTTTTGATAGTTATTATCTCTTAAAAACACGCTTTTTGTTTTGACAGCGGGAATTAATTTTAAATTAATTTTTGCCACTTCTGTGTTTTGAATTTAGGAAAATGGATTCCATATTTGGAATTAGGATGTTCAAATTGTGTAAATAGGTAACTTTTATTTTTAGACATTTTGAATAGTTACTGTGGTAAATATTTTATTTACCATGGTTAAAGGGTAAATCCGGTAAATAAGGGTTAAAAAATAATATTATAATAATACAAAATTACCCTAAAACGTGTCCTAACCTTATTGTTGGACACATACCCGACCATGGGCATCCTTGGGTCAATTTGGGGACCCCATTGGAGCCACTTGTATGTGGTAGGGACACATTATATTAATAAAGTTAAAATAAAAATAAAAATGGAATAAGCTTACATCTTTTAGAAGAACAATTTTTACATAGGGTTATACATGTTGGATTTTCGATTATAAATATTCATTAGAAAGCTAAAAATATTTCCTACATAATGATATTTTATTTATAATTTTTAGACATTAAATAATTTATTTTATTTATGACACAATGATGATGCAGTAATTACTATAATAGTGAAAAATTAAAATAATTGATATTATAAATACCCAAAAAAATATAATATGAAACTTTTAATGAATTAAACTAATTTTCTAGGATAATATGATATATTAGGATTGATTTAATTGACTTTTTTCGAAGTAATCAATCTGTTATGAGTTTCACAAAAATCAACTATTGAATAGTGTCAAAATTGACATAAAAGAGTTCTTAAAACAAATATTATATTATTAATTGATATTAAATTCCTAAAAATCTAAGGTTCGGCCAAAAGACTTATTTCAGGATAGGTTCATCATTAATGGACCACTTTTGGGTCGCTTGGATGTATATAGTAAGTTTATTAACCATATTATATAAAAATACAAAGAGACATTGTAAAAGTGAAACTAATTAACTTAGAGTTAATACTTAAAGATAAGGTTAATATAAGTACCCAAACCTGTCTAAATTCTATTGGTTGAGTGGTTTTCGACCTATACCCACATTAGCCTTTGGATAATCAACTTTGGAGCCTTTGCAAACCAAATATGAATTTATTATAAATTAATATTTCTAGCTTTTCCAAAGGTGCCCCTCACCCCTCTTATAAAAGGGCACTCCTCCTTCTCATTTCTTCACACCTCTCAAGCCACTTGGCTCGTCCAAACTCTGCCCAACTAAGCTCCCCACATCCCTCTCCTCCTCCTTGATGCTTCCCATTAGGCAGAAAGCATTTCAACAAGTCCTTTGGTTCCAACCAAAGTGAGTTACCTAAATTAAAGGTAACGTTTTCTCTTAAATTATTTTCATTTATTTTCCTTCTCCAACCCCCAAACTCTTTTTATTTCCTTTCTATTGTAACAACACCAGTATCCTCAATATACTAGGATTTTTTTATAAGAATGATTCAAACTACACATACACACAAATCCATCTAATGGATGATGAACATAATGTTTCTGTGGATGGCAAACTAACGCCTCACGAAACGATGATTGTTCAAATACATCTTATCGCCTCTCATGGTGGCCATTATGATGGAACTGTAATTAAATATGATGTTAATGATATATATTTTATATATAAGCTTCTGTAATTCCATTTTATTTCATACCATTATTCGTTTCATGTTGTATATACATACGATAATTTCATTTGAGGAAGTGCGGACTACCGCCCCCTTAAAATGATATGACTCGTTCATACCACACATGGAACGTATAAAGGATGGTGTTAATGAACTTAAGTAACATATATAAAATATTATATTATACTGGAATAGTAATATACCTATGTATCATTTGGATTCGATTCTTTTAAAATAAAAATTAAATGGAAGTAGCGTTCGTGCGTACGTACGGACTACCGTCTCCACGAACGCGATGAGATTCATTCTCCCTAGTATCCATTCAAGTATAATTATCATTTAATGATTTAAAAATGATGTTTAAGAACTTTATACCATTCTGGATTTGAATAATATACATCCCATTAATAACGAATATGGCTCACATAACAAAGAATATAAAGTAAAATGAACCCATTAACACCCGAAATGACGATAATTCTAAGATATTATTAACAAATCAATGATAAAAGATCATATATGATATCATATTAAAGTAAATGATTCTTTTATTATTCAATAACAGTTATTTCACCATTATACAGGAGGTAAACCTACCATCGACCAAGGAAAAAGTACAATGTAAGGGATTCTCTTATCTCACATTCAATTCCGTGAGATTTCCATTGTTCGCTACTAAATTATTGAAAGTGGTGTATTGTGTACTTCCATTTGATATATATTATCATGATTCACTTTATATTCATGTTATTCTGTAAATCATTTGGTGGTTATTAACTTTTGGCCATGCGACTCAGTTGATTAACGTGGTAAGGGATTTTCTAATCTCACTTTTAATTTCGTGAGAATTCTATTGTTCACCACTTAATTATTGCATGTGGTGTATGTGTACTGCCCATGATTGTATTCATTGTGTAATATAATTTAATTTATGGGTATTTACATCATCATGGTATGATACTTCTTTCATGGGTGTATGTTTCGAAAGTTACCTAATCGATAAGGGAATTTGAGATTTCAATTTCCACTCATTTGGCTTTACACATATTTCATTGATTATATTACCCCAAGATTATGTGTGGAATCACTATTCATTTGATTATGTCATAATTTCCACTCCCCTTCTTGTGGATATAAGTTTGATGCACATAATCACTCCATTGGTAATTCTCAAGTCATTGATATGAATTTGATAAGAGTAAGTTTAACTCATTCTCCATTTGTTGAGTTAAACATCCAATTCGTTGGTATTGTTTTTACAAGAATATGTGTGAATGTACCTTGATTGTTTTACAGTGAATATCCAATCATATTTAGTGTATTTATATTTGTCACACATAATTATGTCATTGATTTATCTTTAACCTAAGGATACAACCTTTACAAGAGATTTCATCTCAATTTACATTCCATTGAGACTTCTTTGTTGATATACACCAAATCACTTTTATGTGGTGTATATAATGTACTTTGACATAGTATATCATGAATTCCCTTTATTCTCATGATATTACAATGTTTTGATTACCTCAATTATTTTCATTCAAGTGTCTCTCTTTTGGTTAGAATCTCTAACTGAAATACCATTTTTAAATGTTTTAAAGACTTATTCATCTAAATCTTTCTCATTAATGTCCATGTTTTAAAAATGGTTTTAAGGATTTATTTATATGGACATTAAAATTTAGAAATTAAAAATCCATTTAAAAGGTTTCAAAGTGGTATGGGACACTTTGATTCAAAAATCTATTTTTAAATGGCTTCTTGACAAATAGTGTGACTTTTAAATGTTTTCAAGAAAAGGGGGATATTTCTCTCAAATAGTTTTGATGATTATTTTCATCTATGTCAACATCCTTCATTATTCATGATTGAGGTTAATGTGATATAATACAATATTCCATATTGTATCAAATGAGTTATATTTGACTGTGGATATTCTATTTTTATACCATTCGTGGTTTATGGTTAAAGTATTGACATTTCGTATGCTAGTTTTAATACGAATGTTTATTTTATGCTTAAACCTATTCATATGAGGAATGCATTGGACTTAATAAGTGACGGGTGGAGCCCGCTATAGCTCCTCGATTCATCGGTAGGTCTCATGAGACAAACTAGTGTCTTGGCACAAGGCCTTGGCAAAATCTTATTTGTAGTCTTGGCACGAGGCCTTGGCTATGTGGTTATGATAGTCTGGCATTATGCATTCCATCATTATGAAAGTGGTTATTGATATTGCATGTGATCATTCAACTAGTAGAATATCCATGTGAGTAAGTAAATGGCATTATTTCATTTTACCTTTGCCATTTTATGCTGAAGTTCAAGTTTAAAAGGCTTTTGTTTTAGTTATAAATTGCCTTAAGTGTTTATGCTTATTTATGAAAGATTCTGCTATAATGTTATCCTTACTGAGCATCCGAGCTCACCCCTTTCAATGTTTTATTTTTTTCCCCAGGATTATGAAGAAGTAATTTATGAATGACCTGCAGGGATAGTATGAGGGGATATGAAGACAAGATATTTTTTTATGATGTAATGTAAAAATTTATGGATGTATCTAGTTATTCCAAGGCTACTAAACTAATCGGTCTTTCGAGACTTGATCTTTCTCATGATCATGCCAATGTTATGTAATAATGCACCGACTCTGGGTAACTAGGGTCAGGGCGTTACAGTTGGTATCAGAGGAAGTTTAGTACAAACCTTGGTAGCTAGATTTAGATAAACTCTGATTAGAGCACGTAGACCTAAGATGAACTTTGAGGATTAGTATAAAAGAACTTCCTAGAATTTTGGTATTGTAGAGATTTTGTGAGTTTTCTGAGCAATACATCCCTGTCTGGATACGAGCAGGTAGAGGCGGCTCTGGCACAGATGTACCTAGGGGTAAAACCCGAAAACACCGCTTTGAGCTAGACTCGAACGGGAACTGGTGCACGACAACGGGCCTTGCTGCACTCTTGGTTACGACACTCCCGGGGGATATGCTTAGGATAATTTACATTTTCATTACAAACCAATTTAAGTAATATATATATAAGATGAGAGTAAATGACCTTGGTTAATCCTAATATGTTTCAAATTGAGAATATGGTGACATTTTAATCTCTAAATGATTTTACGACTACTATTACTCACACAATGCTTTATGGTTTTAGTCAATGGCTGGATTCCAAGGAAGTCATAGTGACTTTGAGAATGATGTAAAAGATGGGAACGGTGGTGGCAATGAGCAACAAAATGGAATGTTGATAGGCATAAAAGATATCGTCTTTATGCCAAATCAGTTTTCCAAAAATATGATCAACAACATATATATTAACCAACTCCCAGACTCAACAAGGAAGAGAAAGGTGATAAATGATAAGAGCTCCAGCAATGGAGACCATAGAGAAAAGAACCCTCAATTTTCATCATGCAGGAAATGTGGAAAGAGACACCCAGGAAAGTGTCTCAATGGGACAACGAAATGTTTTACGTGCGGGAAGGAAGGACATAAAGTAAATAATTGCCGAAAAAAATGAAGAGTACTATGGAAGAAGATAAAAATGGTCCCAAGAGTCCATTTACAGTCATTTGCCGTAAATGTAGGGGACCTGGCCATTACCCGAGTGAATGTCCTATTCTATAGGATATTTTCTTGGTCAAAGAAGAAGCTATGTGGGAATAAATGGTTGGAGAAATGTTTAAAAAGTATTAGCACTCCTTGTTGATGGGTTTACTATGGAATAATTTTCTCTTGTATTTGTAACCCCGCAGTTTGCCATGTGAGAATGATATTTGAGGAAGAATTGTCTCTTCTCTTGTGGATATGGGTATAAATAACCATTTGGATTTATATGATCATTGGGGTTTGAGAGAATTATAAGTTATTCTAATTTGGGATGAAGATTCAAGGTATGATATAACATTTGTGGTTAAATTTATGATATAGTATTTTGAGGAATTTATCTCATTTTGGCAATATTATAAAATATAGTTTTTGAAAAAGGACAACACGTAGACCGTGTGACAACCCGTCGCGTCGGACAAAGCTGTGGGAATCGAACCCACAACCAAAGTGTGATTGGGATTTATCGCCTACCAGTGGACTACGTGAAGTCCCTGGTTAGTGTGACTATTTTTTTTGTTAAATGATTTTATTGATCAATAATAACATGATTTTGGTTCTTATGTCTTATCAAATGAATACCCTTGGTATAGGAAAATGATTTGGTGATTATGTGATAAATGTTATTTTGGAAGATGGTCGTTTTGTTAGGAACACTATATGCCCAAGGAAAATAGAATACAATGAGGTTTCATTTGTAGAGTAATGGTGGATTTTTATCTACATTTTTATTGTTGATTTATAGTGATTTGGGTTATTTATGGAAATGATTAACCTATAACAGAGAATATGTGATGATGTTGATTACTTTTAAGTATGTGACTTTAAGAGTATTTGATGTAATTTGGAGATACAATGTAACATGGGAAACTACATAATCAAATTCTTCTATGTTTTTGGTTTCAATATTAGTTTAGATTATATTAAAGGATTTTAAGGACAATTGGTTATTGAATGGTATCTATTTAACTTTGGGGTATTGTTGGTTTAATTTTAGAAATTAAGATTAGTGCATATTTATCTCAATGAATATCCTTTTGGGGGATCATTAGATCATTCACTAACCATTTTGGTTTTGATTAATCTTCAAAGACAATGTAAATATATGGTTTATCTTGCATGGATCATGTGATTCTATAGAAGTTTTTTCTAGCTCTTCCAGTGTGACCAAGTCTTCTTGAATACTCATCGTTTAAAAAAAATTGAGTTAGTGGTGGAAATTTATTAAAGAATGAAAATCTACTTAAAATTTAAGTATATCTCATAATGTTCTTAGTCAATATCATAAATGAATTCCTCTTCCTTATGTAATGTAACTTTGAAAAAAAAATGTTGTCCTAGATGGTACCTTAAATCATCACTAATTTATGGCTTTGGGATTGTTGGCCTTTTCATAGCCATGTTCTCTACCACTCTCCATCAGATAATTGATGGTTAGATTTCTCCTCCATATCCATATTTTCCTACATGGAACCCTAGTATGTGTTATTTTCGGTAATCTTCATACTTTCCACTCTTTATTTTAAATAGAGGCCTCATTAATTCATTTTTCGATGTGGGATTTCAACTAAGATATTTTGAAATGTCAAAAATGTGTGATCCCAATACCCTATATTTTGTTGAACCGATGGTACTTCAAATCATCATAGATTGATGAGTTTAAGGACCTCAATTTTATACTTGTTTGTGATTGATGACCTCAACCACTACCTATAAATATTTACGTTTTTCCTCCAATTATATGTCTCTAATTGCCACCAATGTTCTCCTAATCGAGATCATAATTTGGTGGTGACCCTTTCATTTCTCTTTTCCTCATATTAAGACTAAATTTTAGTAAACCAATTTGCGATGTGGGTTTTCCCACAAATATATTTTCTATTTTCAACCTTTTATTTTATGAGAACAATTTCAAATTGCGAGGACGCAATTTATTGAAGGAGGGGAGAATGTAATACCCCAAGATTTCATAGTGTGTTATTTCTTCAAAAAAATTCAATAACATGCACTACACGCAACACCGAGTTCAAGCGCACCATGACTCACGAAACAAGCCGTTCAAAAAAGGTTATGAATAGTATTAACTAAATTTTAAACTTTATATAATCCTTATAATTTTAGAATC
This sequence comes from Viscum album, assembly GCA_963277665.1. NCBI lineage: Eukaryota > Viridiplantae > Streptophyta > Magnoliopsida > Santalales > Viscaceae > Viscum > Viscum album. The sequence goes on along the minus strand of OY728160.1, from coordinate 850,496,703 downwards.
CATATTATGAGTTTCTTAGACATAATGTAAGAACAAATTCATCTTCAGTATTGTAGTTTTACCAACTTTTAATAGTGAACCCTTTTTAAATAAATTATTTCAAACTTTTTGACTAAATGGGGACATAAAAAAATTTAAAATGAAACATCCCAAGCTTACACGGTACGCCTTCCTTTGAATAAAACAGTAGCGTGTGTTGTACGCAACTTCGAGTTTTAACACACACCACAACCGATCAAACTAACCGTTATGGATAGTAATACCTAAATTTTGAAATTATGTATATTTTATATTTTAAAATGGACTTCATTTTTGGATTCGGAATATCGAATTTAGCCTAAGGTGAAATTTTGGTACTTTTCGGATAACTTTCATATTTTGATGAATAGTGAAAATTACTAAATTTTAATTAAAAACAACTTTTTTAATCAAAATAATTAATAGTGATAAATTATGAATTTGAGTGGTTTTAAAGTATATTTAGAATATATTTTTACCATTTAATATAATTTTGGTCATTGGACATAATTTTACAATTAAACCGAACATAAACAAGTGTCAATCTTTTGATAGTTATTATCTCTTAAAAACACGCTTTTTGTTTTGACAGCGGGAATTAATTTTAAATTAATTTCTGCCACTTCTGTGTTTTGAATTTAGGAAAATGGATTCCATATTTGGAATCAGGATGTTCATATTGTGTAAATAGGTAACTTTTATTTTTAGACATTTTGAATAGTTACTGTGGTAAATATTTTATTTACCATGGTTAAAGGGTAAATCTGGTAAATAAGGGTTAAAAAATAATATTATAATAATACAAAATTACCCTAAAACGTGTCCTAACCTTATTGGTGGACACATACCCTACCATGGGAATCCTTGGGTCAATTTGGGGACCCCTTGGAGCCACTTGTATGTGGTAGGGACACATTATATTAATAAAGTTAAAATAAAAATAAAAATGGAATAATCTTACATCTTTTAGAAGAACAATTTTTACATAGGGTTATACATGTTGGATTTTCGATTATAAATATTCATTAGAAAGATAAAAATATTTCCTACATAATTATATTTTATTTATAATTTTTAGACATTAAATAATTTATTTTATTTATGACACAATGATGATGCAGTAATTACTATAATAGTGAAAAATTAAAATAATTGATATTATAAATACCCAAAAAAATATAATATGAAACTTTTAATGAACTAAACTAATTTTCTAGGATAATATGATATATTAGGATTGATTTAATTGACTTTGTTCTAAGTAATCAATCTGTTATGAGTTTCACAAAAATCAACTATTGAATAGTGTCAAAATTGACATAAAAGAGTTCTTAAAACAAATATTATATTATTAATTGATATTAAATTCCTAAAAATCTAAGGTTCGGAAAAAAGACTTATATCAGTATAGGTTCATCATTAATGGACCACTTGTGGGTCTCTTGGATGTATATAGTATGTTTATTAACCATATTATATAAAAATACAAAGAGACATTGTAAAAGTGAAACTAATTAACTTAGAGTTAATACTTAAAGATAAGGTTAATATAAGTACCCAAACCTGTCTAAATTATATTGGTTGAGTGTTTTTCGACCTATCCCCACATTATCCTTTGAATAATCAACTTTGGAGCCATTGGAAACCGAATATGAATTTATTATAAATTAATATTTCTAGCTTTTCCAAAGGTGCCCCTCACCCCTCTTATAAAAGGGAACTCCTCCTTCTCATTTCTTCACACCTCTCAAGCCACTTGGCTCGTCCAAACTCTGCCCAACTAAGCTCCCCACATCCCTCTACTCCTCCTTGAAGCTTCCCCTTAGACAGAAAGCATTTCAACAAGTCCTTTGGTTCCAACCAAAGTGAGTTACCTAAATTAAAGGTAACGTTTTCTCTTAAATTATTTTCATTTATTTTCCTTCTCCAACCCCCAAACTCTTTTTATTTCCTTTCTTTTGTAACAGCACCAGTATCCTAAATATACTAGGATGTTGTTATAAGAATGATTCAAACTACACATACACACAAATCCATCTAAAGGATGATGAACATAATGTTTCTGTGGATGGCAAACTAACGCCTCACGAAACGATGATTGTTCAAATACATCTTACCGCCTCTCATGGTGGCCATTATGACGGAACTGTAATTAAATATGATGTTGATTATATATATTTTATATATAAGCTTCTGTAATTCCATTTTATTTCATACCATTATTCGTTTCATGTTGTATATACATACGATAATTTCATTTGAGGAAGTGCGGACTACCGCCCCCTTAAAATGATATGACTCGTTCATACCACACATGGAACGTATAAAGGATGGTGTTAATGAACTTAAGTAACATATATAAAATATTATATTATACTGGAATAGTAATATACCTATGTATCATTTGGATTCGATTCTTTTAAAATAAAAATTAAATGGAAGTAGCGTTCGTGCGTACGTACGGACTACCGTCTCCACGAACGCGATGAGATTCATTCTCCATCGTATCCATTCAAGTATAATTATCATTTGATGATTTAAAAATGATGTTTAAGAACTTGATACCATTCTGGATATGAATAATATACATCCCATTAATAACGAATATGGCTCACATAACAAAGAATATAAAGTAAAATGAACCCGTTAACACCCGAAATGACGATAATTCTAAGATATTATTAACAAATCAATGATAAAAGATCATATATGATATCATATTAAAGTAAATGATTCTTTTATTATTCAATAACAATTATTTCACCATTATACAGGAGGTAAACCTACCATCGACCAAGGAAAAAGTACAATGTAAGGGATTCTCTTATCTCACTTTCAATTCCGTGAGATTTCCATTGTTCGCTACTAAATTATTGAAAGTGGTGTATTGTGTACATACATTTGATATATATTATCATGATTCACTTTATATTCATGTTATTCTGTAAATCATTTGGTGGTTATTAACTTTTGGCCATGCGACTCAGTTGATTAACGTGGTAAGGGATTTTCTAATCTCACTTTTAATTTCGTGAGAATTCTATTGTTCACCACTTAATTATTGCATGTGGTGTATGTGTGCTGCCCATGATTGTATTCATTGTGTAATATACTTTAATTTATGGGTATTTACATCATCATGGTATGATACTTCTTTCATGGGTGTATGTTTCGAAAGTTACCTAATCGATAAGGGAATTTGAATTTTCAATTTCCACTCATTTGGATTTACACATATTTCATTGATTATATTCCCCAAGATTATGTGTGGAATCACTATTCATTTGATTATGTCATAATTTCCACTCCCCTTCCTGTGGATATAAGTTTGATGCACATAATCACTCCATTGGTAATTCTCAAGTCATTGATATGAATTTGATAAGAGTAATTTTAACTCATTCTCCATTTGTTGAGTTAAACATCCAATTCGTTGGTATTGTTTTTACAAGAATATGTGTGAATGTCCTTTCATTGTTTTACACTGAATATCCAATCATATTTAGTGTATTTATATTTGTCACACATAATTATGTCATTGATTTATCCTTAACCTAAGGATACAACCTTTACAAGAGATTTCATCTCAATTTACATTCCATTGAGACTTCTTTGTTGATATACACCAAATCACTTTTATGTGGTGTATATAATGTACTTTGACATAGTATATCATGAATTCCCTTTATTCTCATGATATGACAATGTTTTGATTACCTCAATTATTTTCATTCAAGTGTCTCTCTTTTGGTTAGAATCTCTAACTGAAATACCATTTTTAAATGTTTTAAAGACTTATTCATCTAAATCTTTCTCATTAATGTCCATGTTTTAAAAATGGTTTTAAGGATTTATTTATATGGACATTAAAATTTAGAAATTAAAAATCCTTTTAAAAGGTTTCAAAGTGGTATGGGACACTTTGATTCAAAAATCTATTTTTAAATGGCTTCTTGACAAATAGTGTGACTTTTAAATGTTTTCAAGAAAAGGGGGATATTTCTCTCAAATAGTTTTGATGATTATTTTCATCTATGTAAACATCCTTCATTATTCATGATTGAGGTTAATGTGATACAATACAATATTCCATATTGTATCAAATGAGTTATATTTGACTGTGGATGTTCTATTTTTATACCATTCGTGGTTTGTGGTTAAATTATTGACATTTCGTATGCTAGTTTTAATACGAATGTTTATTTTATGCTTAAACCTATTCATATGAGGAATGAATTGGACTTAATAAGTGAAGGGTGGAGCCCGCTATAGCTCCTCGATGCATCGGTAGGTCTCATGAGACAAACTAGTGTCTTGGCACAAGGCCTTGGAAAAATCTTATTTGTAGTCTTGGCACGAGGCCATGGCTATGTGGTTATGATAGTCTGGCATTATGCATTCCATCATTATGAAAGTGGTTATTGATATTGCATGTGATCATTCGACTAGTAGAATATCCATGTGAGTAAGTAAATGGCATTATTTCATTTTACCTTTGCCATTTTATGCTGAAGTTCAAGTTTAAAAGGCTTTTGTTTTAGTTATAAATTGCCTTAAGTGTTTATGCTTATTTATGAAAGCTTCTGCTATAATGTTATCCTTACTGAGCATCCGAGCTCACCCCTTTCAATGTTTTATTTTTTTCCCAGGATTATGAAGAAGTAATTTATGAATGACCTGCAGGGATAGTATGAGGGGATATGAAGACAAGATATTTTTTTATGATGTAATGTAAAAATTTATGGATGTATCTAGTTATTCCAAGGCTACTAAACTAATCGGTCTTTCGAGACTTGATCTTTCTCATGATCATGCCAATGTTATGTAATAATGCACCGACTCTGGGTAACTAGGGTCGGGGCGTTACACTAACAAAGGAATTTTTTGAAATATTTTCTTTTTCCTTTTGATTTTGCTAATTTAATTTTAAATTAAACTTAAAAATATGTTTTATTAATTTTTATAAATTGATTCCATATTTTTAATCACAATGTAATAATTATTTTAAAAGGTAACTCTTATTTTTAGACAATTTCAAATGTAACCATTGTAATTTTTTTCCCATGATAAAGGTTAAATTTGGTAATTAATGATAATAATAAAATTATAAAGACCAGAAAATGACCTTGAATCATGCCCAAAGTTTATTTTATATGTATTATTCATCTATAGTAATTAATATTTTGAATGTATTACTATTTATGACGACTTTTATTAGATTAGTAATTTTATAATATTTTATTTATAGAAACATCAAACATAACAAATTTTTGTTTTTAATGTGTATAATATTTTTAATATGGTCAAATACAGAATATATGTCTATCTGTAAATATTATTTGGAAATAAATTATATTTTCTTTCAAACTGGTAACATATTTTGAATTTTTTGTGAGTAAATAATTACTTTAACTACTTTCTGAACACTGATGTGGTAATTATTTATTTAGTTGATAATTAAAATAATTGATATTAATAAAAAAAAGTAAATATAATATGAGATAATTAATATAATAAAATAATTTTATTTATGAATTTTTTATTTTGGTGATTTATTAAAATATTATTGGATGTTATCTTGTTTTATTGATAATTTTAAATCCAATTTAATTAATAGTTTTAAAATCTACATTATTGATATTTAAAAAAGAAACAATATTTTATTATATGATACAAAATAACTAAATACCATAAAAATAAGAATCATTATCAGGATATTTTATAAAATATCATCCATGATCAATTTATTGGAATTTATTTACTTTATTTTAACAATATTTTCCTTTAGTAAAAAACAGTGTTGGCATGGTATGAGTTAATGGATTTAAATAAGGGTTAAATCATAATGGAATGGCTATGAAAGTGAAAAAAATATATAAAATTACAAGATTAGTGTAATTATACAAATCATAATATAATATTATAAATAAACAATTGTGGATTAATACATAATTAAATATAAATTTATATTAATTTACAGTTTTGATAAATTCAATGAGTACCCATCCCCTATCCAATAAAAGGTAACAACATATTTTGATTTCATTAAAATTCTTAAACACGTTGGAATCATAAAATATCTTCCAAAAATATTGCTATATTGATTTAACTCATTCTATAAGCCTTATATTGGTCATAAGACAAACCATTTTGTTATTAATGTGTTAAGAAAAAGATGTTATCTCACAAATAGGTATCATTTTAATCAAGTATTTCTATTTTGGTTATTTTCCATCCTACATGAAATATTATTCTACCAAGATTAATTTATATATAGAGTATCATACATATACATATATGTTATTATTTTCATTTCCTGATCTATTTACATTTCCCATTCCTTAAAATGGTTACAGAATTCATCATTCTTTTGTACGATAGACTACCATAGCACAAACTAATGTAATTCAATTTTCATCCCAGACTCATTAGAATGTTCATAATGTGGGAATTGATGATTATATATTATATTTATGACATATTTATTAGTATGAAATGATAATATGTTATTTATATGCTTACTATTCCATGCACACAAAAATGATAATGTTGTCAGGGTGTACGTGTTAACTACCACAAACATAAAGAATTGTGATTCATTTTTCATCATCACATCACATGGATGATATATATGTATATATGTATATGTATATTTAAAAATTAGTATGATATTTATTGTATTATAATAATTATGGTAATTTCATTAAATAATTACCTTCTTTCAATATTGATCAATGAATAATAGAAATGTTACCCATGGGTATGCATGACCTACCATCTAAATAGTTGTAATACTCTTTTTTTCATAAGAATATTAAATGGGTGGATTTGAAAGAATATTTATTTTCAAAAGGTATAATTACTTCATGAATGTTATTCAGTGGATGGTTTAATATTGACCTATTTGACAGTAGTCCATATACCAAATCCATTTTAGACTTTAGAACTACCAAAACATCCAACATGGTGATCATGAAATATGTAATTTTTATAACATGAGAATATTTTAAATAAAAGTAATAAAAACATGAAATTGTTTGTAATTAAATAAAATATACTAATATACTTCTATTACTCTGGAAGATAATAAACGTATATGATTAGTTATAATCATGGTAAATGACTCTTTAACTTAAAAATTTTATTTTAAATATTTTGAATATTTATTTTACAAATATCCACCATTCGTGTGTATTATATTATAATTATTTTATGAAATGCTTTTTATGGTAATGAATTTTAGAAAATTAATTGTGGAATTTATGTCAAAGTATTCCAAAAAAATAATGTTTTTAAGTTTTCATGTACCAGACTTTGTTTTGAAATTCTTCTATTTATTGATTCTTTTAAAAAATAACAAAAAGAGTTTTTTTTTTGAAATTTACAGTTTGAGAATATTTTCCAATATTCAAGGAAAATTAATGTGATTAATATTCCATTACAATATTACATATATATTTTAAATGATAATGTTTACTTTCTTATGTGTTCAATATAAATTTATAATATGCAACTTTATTGAAGGACTTTTTAATGATGGTATAATTAATGATGTATCATTTTGTGATGGTTCTTGGGCATTGTTTTTGATAACTGGAGGATATATAATAAACTAAATATATGGGTTTCTGTGATATCCCTTTAATTAATTGGGTGGTCGAATATTGAAAATTTTCGATGATTCTTTCTCTATATTTAGATTTTACGGTTACATCCAAGTATAAGCATGACAGTTATTTTATAGAAGAAATGAGGGAAACATCATATAATATATTGGATAGTTACATAAAAATTATGTATTATAGAAATATTATTCCCAAATAATACCTATATTTTGATTACTATTCTATCTATGATTTGTTTATAAATATCATGACTTTACAATTAAATTTAATAATTTTATATTCAATTTAATGTATATGTTACTTATCATTGTCAAAATGTTATCATGAGTTTATCATGTATCAATGAATCCTATATGTATTTTATCATACCTTTATGATTTATTTTGAAATGTTTTTTCAAATATTTTAGGCATTAAAGGTGATTAGTTTGGTAATAAAATAGTTTATTTTGAGCCTAATGATTATTTGAAAAAGGGGAAATTTTATAATAATGTTTAAAAACAATATTTATTTATTTCATTTTATATCCCTTAAATAGATTTTAATACACATTCTATCACTTGAAAAAATAATTCATATGATTTTAATTAATATGAGGGACAAAAAAGATCAAAATTAATTAATTTAAGACACATCATGAAAAGAGAAAATGTGTTTTAAATGGTATCATTATTTATTTTAAAAATAGATAGCGAGTGTAGTCACTAATAATGTATGGGTTTATTATTTAACAGATTCTCTCAATTATCTAAAATAGTAAACCAAAAAATATTTTATAAAATAATGATATGCTAGTTTTCAACAACTAGAATATGTATTATTTATGTATAGGTCCTTATAGTTGGTATCAGTTAATGGTTTATAAAATCATAGAGAGTATGATGTTTTCTACTGATGTTTTTTAAGATTTATGGATTCCATATTGGTTTTATGATATTAAGGTTTTTAAAATGATAAATATGATAATAATAAATTTTTGTATTTAAGCTAATAAATTACGGTGACTAATGATATTTTTGGAATTTTTTTGGTAACTATGGGTTGTTACTTTTTGGGATGATTTATGAGAATATGGTAAATAGAATACTATGAGATTTTATTCATGGAATAATTTTTCAATTATTATTTTTTAGTATTATGATATATATAGTTGATTTTTATATCCTGGGTCTTACATGATTTGGTTATCTAATATTTTATATGAAATAATTTATATCATTTGGTAGAAAATATTAATATTATCAGGGGAGACTATGGGATAAAATCATTCTGATTGATGTGTTTCAGTTTTAGTTTTTAATATTTTTATGATAATTATTTATCAAATGATCTATTATGAATATTGGGTATTGTTATTGAATTTTTGGAAATTAGGGTAGTCTTTCATCAAATAATTATTTATTATTTTTATGGAATTATCTTATATTATCCTATATATTTTGGTTTGTGTTATTTTCTAAAGAAAGTATGAATTTTTTTTCATCCTTTTGTGGATTTAGGGATCAATATATGTTTATTCTAATGATTCGTGCGAGATAAATTCATCTTAAATAATCATTGTTGGAAGAAATAACATGAGAATGTGGTGGAACATGATTAAAGGGTGAAACTATACATGTCAGGTAAGTATATTTACGCATGTTCATAGATATGGACTTAAAATAATTCCTGAACTCTATGAAAATAATATTGAAATAGTAACATTGTCTATTTACTTTTTATATTTGGAAAACAATGACCTTTTAATACATCATAGATTTAAAGTTTTTTTATTGTTAAAATTGACATCAAAATGATTTCTATCACTCTCTATCAGTATAATAGTGTTATTGTTTCTCTGCTATTTAAATTTTTTCATAAATGAAATCTAAGTAATATGTTTTTTAATTGATATTCGTACTTCCGGTTATTTATTTTAATGTTCATTTTTTATTAATACATATTTTGATGTGGTATATCAACAAAAGTATTTTGAAAATTAAAACCCTTATTACCAATCCTAAAATAAATATTTTTAGTATTGAATTTCCCAAATGGGTGGAGGATGTTACATCATGAATTCTTAATATAGAATAATATGTTTGATAGCTTACAATATAAGCCAAACTGATCTTAAAAGAACAGCTAAATATTATTATTATGTGATCAATATAACCTGGTAGTTAAAATGGTGGGAATGACTATTATAATCTGAATCCTGAAATTTAAAATTGTTATACTAAATAATTGTTATTTTTTTAATACTTAGAAAACTAAGCACTTAATTTTACTATTTTTATTTTATTCATCAAATACACTTTATTCAAGAATTATTTTAATTTATTTTGTGATAAAACTATATAATTATATTTTCAAACATTTAGAAATATTATTTTATGAAATAAATAAAAAAATTTAATTTAGAATATATAAATTAAATAGTGGTTAATCTTTTAGAATCTTCTGAAAAGTTTTATTTTTCAATGAATAGTGAAGAATTTTGATTTTAATTGAAAATTGTCTTTTCATTTCAAGTGCATACATATATATTTTATATTTTATATTTTAAAGAAAATATAAATTCTTCCATTTGTTTTTAAATTATCCAATTATGGTATTTGAAATGGATTTTACACTCGATTTTAGTAAGAAAACACTTTTTAGTTTTTGAAAGTGGATTTTTAAGAAATACAGTTTTCATTGTGTTTCCCTTATTAAATTTTCAATTAACTATGTCATATTCAATGTATGGAATTTTGAAAATTGTATTAAATAATTTTAATCAAAAGTTTCCCCATATAGTGATTATTTCACTATTCTTTATTGAAAATATGAATAGTAACCATAGTGTTTTTTTTACCAAAGTAAAGTTTATATTTTATAATGGAGAGTAAAAATAAAACATAAAGGAATAGTAAATGACCCCAAACAATTCCCTAGATATAATGGATAAATAATATTCGTCATTAATATTTCAGGAATCATTTATATGACAATTTATCACCACTTGGATTTGATTATGACTTTTATAATATTTTATTTAACAAAATGTCGAACATGTTAAATTGTTGATTTCAATATGTATAATATTATTAATATGGCGTTTTCTAGAAAATATGATCTACTATCAGTAGTATTTTTAAATTTAATATATTTATATTAAATATTTTCATTTACTTTTAATTGTACTTGAATAAATAATTAACATAAAATATTTCTCAACAATAATGATGTGATTATATTTAAAATGAGAAAAATAATATAAATAATACTAAAAATAATAAAATAGAAAAAACATTATATAAGTAATTTAATACAGTAACTTTTTATATGAATTTTCCTTGTAATCATAGGATTTAATTTTTTTAATTTATATTCTTATATTAATATTTTAAAAATACAAAGTAATGCATAATGGCCAAATTGACATTACTAGTATTTCAAAATAAATTATCATTCAATAAATGATATAAAATTAAGAAAAAAAACATATATTCAGACACAATATTATGATATGGATCAATATATAAATCATGATCCATTTTAGGGTCAATTTTTATTTTAAGGTAACAATATTGACCCATAAATCGTAAAAAATATGTTTCCAGGGTAAGTTTTGAACATGTTGAATAAGGGTTAAAATAAATGATAAGGATAAAAAAGTGAAACAAACATACCTTAAAATTACCACATGACAGGATTCAGACCAAAAATCAGGTTATAATGTAAAAAAATATTTTGGAACCATTTCTATTTATAAATTAATAAATATTAATTAAATATTTTTGATAATTCCAAGAGTCCCCCACCCATCTCTTTTAAAATGGAGTACCTTATTCGCATTACAATAAACCAAAAACCAATTTGGATTTTCTAATACAAAAAAATAAATTCATAGTATATGTCCCCTCATAATAATGTCTACAGTTTAGTCATTGTAGTAACCTTATAGGAATTATAGAGTTTAAAAAGATTTTTTTCTAAAGATGGGGTATCATTTTAATTAGGTATTTCAATTTCATTTCTTCATGATACTTATTAAAATATTTTTAAACCTCTATAATATAATAAATAAAATTTCATATAGAAATAGAGATGTTATTATGTTATTCCGACAACACATATCAATCTTCTCTTCCATCAAATTGGAAAATAATTAATCATTTGTGTGTCTAGTTAACTATCACCTTGCAAGATGATGTAATATTATTCCCATTACCATCTCTTATGATAGGTTATAATGAAATAATTAATTTTCATAAATGATGTTAATTACATATTTTCATTCTTAAAATATATTATTTCATATAAATTATTTCATTTCCATGCCTAAAAAATATATTGTTGTTCATTGGTACGTTTGGACTACCACCCCCATGAAGAGAAATGATTTATTTTTATTCACCACATCAAAAGGATGAAACACTTAAAAATATTTAAAGAATAAATATTATATATATGATATCATGATCATTATAGAAAGATAATAGAATACCTATCTTATTTTTCATAATGATCATTGAAAAATTGAAACGCTACTTATGTGTACATATGGAATACCGTCAGCATCATCATAACATATTACATTTTTTCATAATAATATTTAATGTTTTGATTTAATATTATTGTTTAAGTATATAAATTCTAATTATGCAGTTAATATTATTCTATAAATGGTGTAATAATTACCTATTTGACAACATTCCAAATATGTAAGTCATCTTAGTCATCAGAACCGAATATCTCCAAAACATCCCACATGAACATAAATAATTATTTTTTAGAATTTTAATAATTGAAATAAAATTACAAGTAAACAATAAATATGTAATAAATAAGGTAAATAATTTTCCTAAATTTATAATTCTTTAATATAAATAACAAATTTGATGATTCATACTCATGGTTATGAGATCATTAAATTAGAAACCTATTTTAAAACGTGCTACTGATTTATTATATAATTATTTATATTTGTAATTCCCCAAACCCTAGTTACCCAAAGACAATGAATTTTTACAAAACATTGGTATGATCACAAGGAAATAATGTCTCAAAAGACCAATCAGTTTAGTTTTACTGGAAACAAGATTTATACATAAGTTCAACTTTATATCTTGAAGATAAATATGACAAAAATATATTTCATTAGAAACATTCAAGCCTCCTAGATTATGCCTGCAGGTCGCTCATAAATAACTTCTTCATATCCTTGGAAAATGAAACATAAGAAAGGTGGGAGCTGAAACACTCTTTAAGGGTGAGTAATACAGCGGAAAATGACATAAATATTATGCATGGTGAATAATTGGAAACACATGTATTTACCAATGATAAACATGATTACTTTTACGAAAAAAATATGAGCGGAGTAAATAATGACATAATAAAACATAATCATTGTTATTATACAAGTCTAATGACCACATGAACTATAAATATTATTTTCAAAATGAGGGAATTTATAATTTAGTACATTCTAAAACATTTTGTCAAGGCCTCAGCCAAGACGTCTAAAAATAATTAAGTCCTCTATAAAAACCATAAATCAAATTGGGAAAGGGCCTTGGCCAATTCCACATCTAGTTGTCTCATGAGACCTACCAATGAATCAAAGAGATATAGCAGGCTCCACCTGTCACGTACTAAGTCCTTTACATTCTTCATATGAAAAAGTCTAAACATATCATAAACAATCTTATTAAAACTAGCATACGAAATGTCGATGCTTTAACTATAAACCATGAATGGTATAAAAATAGCACATCCATAGTCAAACATATCACAAAACCTTAAATACAATATGAATGTTTTTGTATCATAATAAATTAACTTCAAATAAACATAAAATTAATCAAAGGATGTGGACATAGATGAAATCAAAACCCTTTTTAGAGAAATATCTCTTTTTTAAAATAATATAAGATTCACATAATTATAAAAAAAACATTTATTTATGAAATTATTTGTATAATATTTTAAGGTAATCTTTGATGATGTTATAAGGGCAGAAAATAGTCTCACCTACTGTATAAGTTAAAAAAACCTTCTTACCTTAAATTTGTCGAAAATGTCAAAAAGTACCTTATTTGGAAAATGAACGGAAGATTAATTTCAAAACACACAAGGGCATAAATTACATTAACCCATTGTCTAGTAAATAGTAAAAAAAATTTGAAATATATTTTTAACAACCTTGGATGTGGATGATAAAGGGGGTCCTAGTAGATACTTACGTAAAAAACAACCACAGATAATAAAGTTATTGTGAAATTAACCCTTACCCTGTACTTTTCCTTTGTCGAGGGTAGGTTTACCACTTGTATAATGGTAAAATAATTGTTATTAAATTATACAAGAATCATATAAATTAATATGACATCATATATGATCTATTAACATTGTTTTGTTAATAATTTCTAAGTATTATCGTCATTCTAGGTGTTAACTTACTTGTTATCTTTTATATGTTTTGTTACATAAGACGTGATTATTATGGATAGGTTGTATCTTATTCATATCAAGAATTATATCATGTCCTTAAACATTATTTTTAGTCATAAAATTGGAATTGTACTTGAATGGATACGATGGGGAATGAATCTCTTCACGTTCTTGGAGACAGTAGTCCATACGTATGCATGAGCGACAATATCATTATTTTGATATTAGAATCGTATATAATTAGATGGTATATCATATATAAAGATTAATTATATATTTATATTAATTATTTATGTCAATTACACATCATTACCATACCCTTCCAAATAATAATGTTTTGAATAACAATTACACCACGACGTGGAGACGGTAAGTCGTTCGTATGCACGTATGGTGACATATCATTCAAAGGATGGATTGAATACTGAATATGGTTGTAGAATATTTATAATAACATCAAAGTATATAGAAGACATTGGATTTATTATTTTAAAATGGAAATAATAATGAAAGAATAAGTGGAAGAAGAAAAAAATTGAAAGAGGGTTGTGAAATCATTACCACTTCTTCAGGTTCTTCCTTTGGATTTGATCAAAAGAGCTCAATATGTTGTCTTTCTGATCAAAATAAGGCCTCTAGGTTGAAGTGAGGGAAGTTGGGAGGATATTTGGTCACAATTGGGCCAAGAAAAAAGGCTTTTAAGGTGTGAATTAGTAAGAAGGGGGAGTGCCCTTTTATAAGAGGGGTGAGAGGCACATTAGGAAAAACATAAAATATTATTTTATAATAAATTCATATTTCTGTTTCTAATGGCTCCAAACAGATTTATTTCAAGGATAAGGTGGGGATGGGTCGAAAAAAACTCAACCAATATGTTTTAGACAGGTTTGGTTCAATTTATTAAATATATCTTTAAGTTTTAACTCTTAGATAATTAGTTTGACATTTACCATGTCTCTTTGTATTTTTATATTATATTGTAAACAAACTTACTATATACTTTCAAGAGACCCAAAAGTAGTCCATTAATTATACACCTATCATTATATAAGTCCTTTGGCTGAACCTTAGATTTTTAGGAATAGAATATCAATTAATAATATAATATTGTTTTAAAAAAACTCTTTTATGTCATTTTTTACACTAGTTAATTATTGATTTTTTTTAAGTCTTAAAAAATTTATTAATTCGAAAAAATTAATTTAAGAAATCATAACAAGTCATATTAACCAATAATTTTTTTTATGTCATCACAACTTTCAAATTGTAAAACTTTTAGCATTTATAATACCAATTATTTGATTCTTTCATTAATAAGGAAAATACTGCATCGTTATTGTGTCATAGACCAATTTAATTATTCAATGTATAAAAACATTAAATTAAATAAAATTAATTATAAAATAGTTCTATATTTCTAATTAATATTTATAGTCGAAAATATAACATATATAACCATATTTAAATTTTTGTTTGCTAAATGATATATTCTTATGTAATTTTTGTATTTACTTTAACATAATTAATATAAAGTGACCTTCTCACTTACAAGTGGCTCCATGGGGTCCCAACATCGACCCAAAGATGCCCATGGTTGGACATGTATCAACCAATAGGGTTAGAACACGTTTTAGGATAATTTAATATTATTATAATATAATTTTTACAGTTATTTTCCTGATGTACCCTTTAACCATGGTAAATAAAATATTTAACGAAGTAATTATTCAAAATATCTAAAAATAAAAGTTACCCATTTACAAAAATTTTACCTCCTGATTCTTAATGTTGAATACATTTTTCTAAATTCAAAACATAGAAGTGGCAGAAATTAATTTAAAATTTATTCATGTTGTGAAAAGAAAAAGCGTGTTTTTAAGAAATAATAACTATCAAAAGATTGGCACTTTCTTATGTCCAGTTTAAATGTGTAATTTTGTCCAATTACCAACATTAGATTAAATTGTAAAAATATAATCTAATTATACTCTATAATCACTCAAAATCATAATTTATCACTATTAATTATTTCGATTAAAAAATTTGTTTTTAATTAAAGTTTATTAATTTTCACTACTCAAAAAAATATGAAAGTTATCAGAAAAGTACCAAAAATTCACCCTAAGATAATTTTGATATTCCGAATCCAAAAATGAAGTTAATTTTGAACGATAAAATGTATGAAATTTTAAAAATTGGGTATTAGTATTCATAACGACTAGATTGATTGGTTGTGGTGTGTGTTAGAACTCAAAGTTGCAAACAACACACGCTACTGTATTATTTAAAGAGAAACGTACCGTGGATGATTGGGGTGTTACATTCTACCCTCCTTCAAATAAATTTTTCCTTGAAATTTCTAGAATACTTTCAGATGAAAAGACTTGGGTGGGTCTTCATCATAAGGTCCACAGTTTCCCACATTGCCTCTTCCATCTTATGGTTTCTCTATAGAAATTTTACCAGATGAGTCATCCAGCATCTCAGCACTTGTTCTCACATATCAAGAATCATGAAAATCTCTTCACAATAAGACAGACTGGGTTCCAGTTCTAATTCCTCATAGGTTAGTACATGCGTTGTGTCAGACATGAATTTTCTCAACAGTGATACGTCGAACTCATTGTGAACTTTACAGAGACTTGGCAGCATTGCCAAATGGTAAGCTACAACCCCAGTTCGTTCTAGAATTTCGAATGGTACGATGTACTTGCTACTCAATTTTCCTTTCTTACCGAAACATATAACACCCTTCCATGTTGATACCAGCAATAAAACATGATCTCCTACCAAAAATTCAAAATCATAACTTCGGTTATCGGCATAGCTCTTATGTATACATTGAGATGCTTTGATGTGGTTTTGGATAACCTTTACCTTTCCCATCATTTCTTCAACATGTTCTTGGGCTACAAGTTTTCTATCACCAACATCATCCCAACAGGTTGGTGTGCGACATCTCTTCTTGTATAACGCTTCATATGGTGCTATCTGAATACATGAATGGAAGCTATTGTCATAGGAAAATTCTACCAAAGGTAAATATTGATCCCACATACCCTGAAAGTCAAGTGAGTAGGATCTCAACATGTATTCTAAGGTTTTAATAGTTCATTCTGATTGTCCATCTCTTTGAAGGTGGCAGGTGGTGCTCAAACAAAGTTCAGTATCAAGGGTCTTATGAAGAATCTTCTAGAATCTTGATGTAAAACGTGGACCAATATCAAAAAAAAAATTGATAGGGGTACTCCATGAATCCTCACAACTTCACTAATATATAGTCATGCTAGACGTTAAAGTGGTAAATCTTCCCTTGTAGCTTGAAAATGTGCTGACTTGGAAAGACGATCAACAATGACCCATATTTCATCGTTCCTTCTAGGAGTCTTTGGTAGTCCCATTACAAAGTCCATCATAATATTATCCAATTTCCACTCTGGTATGGGAAGAGGTTGCATGACTCCTCTAGGTTGTTGCCTTCCAGCTTTCACTTGTTGACAAACCATACATCTTGACAGAAAATCAGCAATCTCCCTCTTCATGTTGTCCCACCAAAAATGCTCCATCAAATATCTATACATTTTGGTGCTCCCATGGTGTATAGAGAAATTAAACATATGAGCGTCATCTAACAATTCCCTTTTTAAATTAGGTATATCGGGAAAACAATGTCTCTTCCCAAATTTCAAAATTCCATCTTCATACACAATGTCACTCAATATCCCATCTTTCACAACATTAATATTCTTTTGAAACACTTCATCACTGGCCTGATAAATCTTTATCCTTTCTAGTAAATATGGTTTGTCAACCATTTGAAAAATCATTGTTGTTTCACCTTCCATTGTTATTCCCATATCCATCTTTACTAGATCCATATATATAGGATCCTTCTCAACTATCATCTTATTCAAAACTCTATGATCCTTTCTACTCAAAGAATCTACCACCTTATTTTCCTTCCCCAGGTGGTAGTGTATCGTGTAATCATAATCCTTGAGCAGTTCAAGACATCTCCATTACCTCATGTTGAGTTATTTATTCGAGAAAATATACATCAAAGTCTTGTGATCAGTATAAATCTCACATTTTTCACCATTGAGATAATCTCTCCATATCTTCAAAGCAAAGATTATACCAGCTAACTCAAGATCATGAGTATAAAGTTTTTCACATGAATTTTTAGTTTTCGTGATGCATAAGAAATAACCCTATCATTCTGCATAAGGACACAACCAAGTCCTTTCTTTGATGCATCACTATAAATAACAACCTCGTCATTCCCCGTTGGTAGAGTCAATATAAGAGCTTTAACTAATCGTAACTTCCATTATTCAAAACATTTTTCACACTATTTTTTACAAACAAATTTAACCCCTTTACGTGTGGGTTTTGTTAATGGGTTAGCCAATTAGGCAAAATTCTGGACGAAACGTTGATAATAACCTGCTAAACCAATAAAACAACGTACCTCAATTATACTCATCGGTGATGTCCATTCATGGATTGCCATGGTATTTGAAGGATCAACGGAAATTCCATCCTTAGAGAAAATATGGCCAATAAAAGAAATATTCGGATGCTATAATTCACATTTTCTAAAATTCCCATATAAATCATGTCTTCTAAGAGACTTCAGGATAATATGCATGTGATTTTCATGATCTTCGTATCATTTATAATATACCATGATATCATCAATAAATACCACCACAAAATCATCAAGATATTCCTTTAAAACTCTATTAATTAGATCCATGAATATAGAGGGTGCACTAGTAAATACAAAAGGCATTACTATAAACTCTTAATGTATGTAACTGGTTCGAAATGCAGTCATTGGAATGTATTCCTTATTTACCCAAAACTGATGATATCCAAATAGAAGGAAAAACATTGAAAAATATTTAGCACCATGAAGTTGGTCGAATAAATCATCAAAGTGAGGTGGGGGATACTTGTTCTTTATCGTTATAACATTGATCTCTCTATAGTCAAAGCATAACATCATAGATCCATCTTTTTTCCTAACAAAAAGGACAGGGGATCCCCCTGGAGAAACACTAGTGTGAATAAATCCCTTATTACTCAATTACTCTAATTGATTCATTAGTTCAACTAATTCCACAGCTTCCATTATACAAGGGGTCTTCGATATGGGCCTTGAACCAGGAATTAAATCAATGAAAAACTCAATTTCTCGTTCTGGAGGATATCCAGGAAAATCTTCAGGAAACACATCAACATGTTCTTTCACAATAGGTACATCATCTATTTGATCATTCATTTCCTCACTCATTGTTATTTCATTCTCTTCCCCCCCCCCCCGATAATTGAATTTAGTTGAGCTACTCGGGGTGGATCTAGATAAGAATCAGGTGGTGATGATTCTGCTCTATGGATATGGTGTTCTTTATCATCATCATCAAAAATCTTATCCTCCTTCTTCTAAAAATAAATCTTCACATCATGGTCCGAAAGCTAATCCTTATTGAGGATTATATCAAATTCAATCATGGGTATGACGATGAGATCAGTAGATAAAGAACATTTATGTGCTCTAATGGGGACCAATTCACAAAACATTGTTGCAATGATACTTCCCTTAGGAGTTTTGATTGATAAATCCCTTTTTAATCAAATTAAAAATATATAATTTTTTTAGAAAACTGGGAAGATATGAAACAGAACAATGATCTTGAATCAAATAAAGAATTTGCTAAACTTGAGGAAACCATTAAATTACAAACCACTAGATCTTTTAGGGCTTCAACCTCAGCAGTACTAATTTCATAAGATTGTCCTTGATCTATTGGACTTTTCTGAGTTATGTTTATTGGATGACTAGGACATTCATTTGCATATTTTCCCATCTCCCAGCTATTGTAGCATTGAACATTGGTATTGTCTTTCATTCATTTACAATCACCAGCTAGATGGCATTTCTGTCCACATTGGTAGCATTCTCGTTTTTCCTTTTAGACAGGCACCGGGGTGTTTCCTTATACAATTATCACAAGGTGGAATTTCAATTCATCCCTTCTTCCATGTTTCCTTATTTCCTTCCTCGGAGAGTTTAGCAGATCTCTTCTTCTATTTCATTGATTTAAAGTCATAAGACTTAGAGAATTCCTTTTCTGTCTTGATAGCACATGAGACAATATCTTCGTATGATGAGAAGGATTGTGATACTAATTCTCAATGAAGAAATGGTATTAACCCCAAAAAGAAACAATAAATCTTACTTCATGGGTTACATATATAATCTACATCATGCCTCGCTAACCTTATAATGTTAGCCTCATACTTTGTGACACTCTCATCCTCCTTTTCCCTCAGACTCAGAAATTGCCTTTCCGTATCTTATCGATGGTCATGAGGAAATTATTTTTTTATTAAAATCACTTTTAACTCCCTACATTACATATTTTATACTTCATCATCTTCCTTTGTGTTTTGAATCAATGACCACCATTGATCTGCATCTCCAGTGAGGCAGTAAACTTCTATGATAACATTTTCCCTTTCACTACTCCCCAAGGCATGGAATATTTTCCATAAATAATTTATCAATTGCTCAGCCACTAATGGAGTTTTACTACCATTAAATGTTGGTGTTTGTTTCCTCATGAAGTGATCTAACAACGATCCTCCATGTTGTGGATATGGGTGCTCCATACGGGTAAGGTTATTATTCATAACCCGAGTGAGTTGTCCTAGTATGGTGATTAGTTGATCCGCACCATTTGCATCACTAGATCCACTATAATTATCTTGAGGAGGAGGGAAATTCGTACATAGAGTGCATGCATTGATACAATTTTCATTCCTTCCACTAGGCGCCATTTCTACACAATGGAATAAACTAGATTAGTTGATGAATCGAAATATATAATTCCAAACTTCTAAAACGCTAAACATAAATTGAACAATTTAGGGATATAATCCATAATCATAAAAATATTTTCTCTGTGGAATTATGTACTCATAAATCCTTCATAATGGGTTGTAAAGAAAATGATAATTTTCCCAAGCATATCCCCTGGTTGTGTCATAACCAAGAGTGCATCAAGGACCGTTGTCGTGCACCAGTTCCCGTTTGAATCTAGCTCAAAGTGGTGTTTTTGGGTTTTACCCCTATGTACATCTGTTCCAGAGTTGCCTCAACCTTCGCGTATCTAGAAAGGGATGTAATTATTAGAAAACTCACAAAATATCCACAATACCAAAATTATATGAAGCTCTTCTATACTAATCCCCAATGTCTATCTTAATTCTATGTTCTCTAATCCGAGTTTATCTAAATCTACCTTCCAAGGTTTGTACTAAACTTCCTCTGATACCAACTGTAATACCTTGACCCTAGTTACCCAGAGTTGATGCATTTTTAGATAACATTGCCATGATCACAAGGAAATCATGTCTCGAACGACTGATCAGTTTATTATTATTGGAAATATGAAACACACATATGTTCAACTTTTTAGCTTGAAGAGAAATACGACACAAATTTATTTCATTATAAAAATCCAAGCCTCCTAGATTATGCTTGTAGGTCACTCATAAAAAAATTCTTCATATCATGGGAAAATGAATCATAACAAAGGCGTGTTCTCAAACGCTCAGTAAGGGTCATTAATACAGTGGAAAATGACATAAATATTAAGCATAGTGAATAATTGGAACCAAATACCATTACCAATAATAAACATGATTTCTTTTATGGAAAGGATATGATAGGAGTAGATAATGCCGTAATAAGACATAATCATGGTTATTCTACTAGTCGAATGACCACATGATCCATCAATATTATTTTCATAATGAGGGAATGTATAATGTAGGGAATTCTGAAACATTTTTTCAAGGCCTCGGCCAAGACGTATAAAAATTATTAAGTCCTCGGGAAAAACCATTAATAAAATTAGGAATGGGCCATGTCCAATTCCACATATAGTTGTCTCATTAGTCCTACTGATGCCTTGAGGAGCTATAGCGGGGTCCACTAGTCACTTATTAAGTCCAATACATTCTTTATATGAAAAGGTCCAAACATATCATAAACAATCATATTAAAACTAGCATACGAAATGTCAATGATTTAACCATAAACCATGAATGGTATAAAAATAGCACATCGATAGTCAAATATATCACAAAACCTTCAATATAGTATGGATGTTTTTATATTATAATAAATCAACTTCAGATAAACTTAAAATCCATCAAAGGATGTTGACATTGTTAAATCAAAATCATTTTTAGAGAAATGTAACCTTTTGTTTTGAAATAATTTAAGAGTCACATAATTATAAAGAAAACATTTATTTTTTAAAATATTCTTATAAGATTGTAAGGTAAGCTTTGATGATGTTATAACGGTGTAAAATAGCCTCACCCACCGTATAAGTAAAAAACATTCTTACATTAAATTTGTTGAAAAATTCAAAAAGTACCTTGTTTGGAAAATGACGAAAAGTTTCTTTTCAAAAAACACTAGGTAATAAATGAATTTAACCCATTTTATAGTAAATAGTAAAAATGTTTTGAAATATATATTTAAGAAACATGGATGTGGATAATAAAAGGGGTCACAGTAGATACTTATGTAAAAACAACTTCGGATAATAAAGAGACTGTGAAATTAACCCTTACCTTGTACTTTTCCTTGGTCGAGGGTAGGTTAAACTCATGTATAACGGTGAAATAATTTTTATTATATTATTCAATAATCAGATAAATAAATATGATATCATATTTTATCTTTTAACATTTCATTGTTAATAATATCTTAGTATTATGGTCATTTCTGGTGTTTACTTACTTGTTTTCTTTTATATGTTTTGTTACAGAAGTCGTGTTTGTTATTGATAGGTTTTACCATATTCATATAAAGAAGGATATCCAGTCCTTAAACATTATTTTTAATCATAAAATGAGAATTATACTTGAATGTATATGATGGGGAATGAGTCTTATTGCGTTCGTGGAGACGGTAGTGCGTACGTACGCACGAGCGACAATATCCTTCTATTGATATTAAAATTGTATATAATTGGATAGTATATAATATATACAGAATAATTATGATGTTATATTTATTATTTAATTCAATTACACATCATTACCATACCCATACAAATAATAATGTTTTTAATAACAATTACACCATGACATGGAGACGTTAAGCCGTACATATGCACGTATGGTGACATGTCATTCAAAGGATGGATAAAATACTAGATATGGTTGTACAATATTTATAATAACATTAATGTATATATAATATACTAGAGTTATTATTTTAGAATTTAGATAATAATGAAATAAGAAGTGGAAGAAGAAAAGAACTTCAATGAGGGCGGTGAAATCATTACCTCTTCTTCGGGTTCTTCCTTTTGATTTGATCAAAAGGGCTCCATAGGTTGGCTTTCTGATAAAAATACGGCCTATAGGTTTAAGAGAGGGAAGTTGAGAGGATATTTGGGTAGAGTTTGGCCGAGCCAAAAGGCTTTTATGGTGTGAATTACTGAGAAGGGGGAGTGCCTTTTTTAAGAGGGGTGAAGGGCACCTTAGGAAAAACATAAAATATTATTTTATAATAAATTCATATTAGGTTTATAATGGATCCAAACTGATTATTTCTAGAATAAGGTGGGTATGGGTCTAAAAAAACTCAACCAATAGGTTTTAGACAGGTTTGGGTCACTTTATTAACCTTGTATTTTAGTTTTAACTCTTAGTTAATTAGTTTGACATTTACCATGTCTCTTTGTATTTTTATATTATATAGTTAATAAACTTACTATATAATTCCAAGTGACCCAAAATTGGCCCATTAATGATACAACTATAATTATATATGTCCTTTGGCCGATCCATATATTTTTAGGAATAGAATATCAATTAATATTATAATATTTATTTTAAAAATTCCTTTATGTCAATTTTGACACTATTTAATAATTGATTTTTGTTAAAGTCGTAACAAAATTATTAATTAGAACCAAATTCATTTAAGAAATCCTAACAAGTCATTTTAACCAATTAAATTAGTGGACGTCATCATAACATTAAAACTAAATTTTTCTTGGCATTTATAATACCAATTATTTTATTCTTTCCTTAGTAAAGATAATACTGCATCATTATTGTGTCATAAAGAAATTTAATTATTAAATGTATAAAAATTATAAATAAAATACAGTTATGTAGAAAATATTTTTATATTTCTATTTAATTGTTATAGTCGAAAATATAACATATATAACCCTATTTAAAAATTGTTTTTCTAAAAGATATATGCTTATGTCATTTTTGTATTTACATTAACTTAATTAATATAAAGTGTCCTTATCACTTACAAGTGGATCCATGGGGTCCCAAAAATGACCCAAATATGCCCATGGTCAGAAATGTATAAACTAATTGGGTTAGGACACGTTTTAGAGTAAATTAATATTATTATGCTCTTATTTTTTTACCCTTATTTACCAGATTTACCTTTTAACAATGTTAAATAAAATATTTACCGAAATAATTATTAAAAAGGTCTAAAAATAAAAGTTACCGATTTACACAATTTAGACTTCTAGATTCTAAATAGGGAATCCATTTTTCTAAATTCAGAACACAGAAGTGGCAGAATCTCATTTAAAATTAATTTCCATTTTCAAAACAAAAATCGTGTTTTCAATAAATAATAACTATCAAAAGATTTTCACTTGCTTATGTCCAGTTTAAATGTGAAATTATGTTCAATGACCAACATTGTATTAAATGGTAAAAATATAATCTAATTATACTATAGAATCACTCAAAATCATAATATATCACAATTCATTATTTCGATTAAAAAAGTTGTTTTTAATTAAAATTTATTTATTTTCAATATTTATCAAAATATGAAAGTTATCCGAAAAGTACCAAAAATTCACCCTAAGAGAATTTCGATATTCTGAATAACAAAATGAAGTCCATTTTGAAGGATAAAATATATAAAATTTTAAAAATTGGGTATTACTAATCATAACAGCTAGTTTGATTGGTTGTGGTGTGTGTTAGAACTCGAAGTTGCATATAACACACACTACTATATTATTCAAAGAGAAGCGTATCGTGGAAGTATGGGGTGTTAAAATATTTCATCTACATTAAATTATTTAGATTTTATGAATTTATTTTTATGGAAGTTCTTTATCTTAAAAATGAAATTTTCTAATTTCTGTAAAAAAATTCAAAAATGATTATTTTTTATGTTTCTTGTAAGGGTAATTTTTATAAAAAACAAAATCTAATAACTATATTTAGAAAACGAATTATTTTTTAACATTTTTGATATGATTTTATTTTCCGACATTCATGATATATTATTGTTTTGATGATTCAATTAGAATATTACATGGTTTTTTAGAATAAAATATTTTTCTTTTTTATGTGCATAGTATTCTTTTAAAATAATTGTTTTTCCTCAATGAATACTTTTATATTTAGGGTGTTCATGTTTTATGGATATGTTATAGTTTTTTAAAATGTTTTATGATAACATGTTTCTACTTTTTAAAGAAAATATAAGTGGTTTTATGATATCCCTCTCGGGAATTTGGTATTTTTACGTGGGATGTTTCACAGTATGGTTATTCTAAGTGTATCTATTATTATAACATCAATTTATAAGCATGTGGTTTATTTTATGATATCTATGGGGGTTATATATTATATAATACATGATGATTACATCATAAGTATGTATCATAATAAAATGATTCCCATATTAGCATTTTATTATTCATTCATTTTTTTATAAATATCATGTTTCACAAGGTAGGTTATTGAGTTTACGTTCAAATAATGTACATGTATCGTATCTCTATAGAAAAAATTTCATGGGAATATCATGCCTTTAAAAAAAACTATATAGATGTTATTTTTACTTTAATTATTTATTATGAAATGTTTTATGATAAATTTAATGAATTAAATGTGATTTTAGGGGTAAGATTTTTTTTTATTTTGAGTCCAATATTTATTTCGAAAAGGATATTTTTACAAGTTTCTAACATGTATTGATTCCTTTCATCCTATTTATTTCCCTCAATAAGATTTTATTTCTCATTAAAAGTTTTACAATATCTTTCAGATGATATCAAAAAATATTAGGGATAGTTATTAGTTCATGGTCAATTTTTTGAATATATTTCAATAAAAGAAAAAACGTTTTAATTTAAAAGGGTATCAGTTGGTGATAAAAATGGGTAATGAGTTTAACGGTCTACATGTGATGTATAGGTTAACATTATAATAGTTTTTTCCTAATTATAAAAATATCTAAAACAAAATTATCATTGAGAAAATGTATCAATTTATACTTTTAAACTATCTTGAATATGTTTTATATAGTGTTGGTTCCTTATAATATTTTTCGATATAAATAGAAATAATATTAAATTTTTGTGACCCATGTAATGATAAAACAAGTAAAATAATGTTAATGGTTTTTTATATGGATATAAATGTTATCTTAAACATTAATTAATAATATTTTATGATTTTACTACAGTAATTTCAATAGAATTATTAAATATTTGGCCACTTGCTTTCAAATATCCTTAAATACTACATTATATAAATTTATTAAAATAAAAACAATAAAAAATGACACTCTATTATCATTAATATATATAAACTTTTACTCTGTATATAAAATAATTAATTTTTGGTTATGGATGATTATTTTAATGATATGTCATTTATTGTAAAAATATTAATTTATTTAAAACATTTCACTATTGAATAATTAATTAAAACTCTTATTCAGCATTTCCACAATATTTATTCAATTAATACAATAATAAAATAAAATATATAAAAATATTTAAAGTAATACATAGTATTTTAATTATTATTTTCCATAAAATATATAGATATATATGATTTGTAAGGGATGTTTGAAATTGTTAAATTCAGAACCCATTAATATCGAGTTCCATTAAAGTAAAATAAAATGAATTGTTCCAAAATAGATATTAATGAATTTTTAAAATAAAAAATAATTTATTATGTTAATTAAATTACATAAAAAACATAGTTGTTTCCATGTGAATGGAATATTGTTTCTTGTGTCAACCGTTTTAGATTTTTGATTCATTTTATATAAATTGTTACTTTCTTCACACATTAATTTTAAAATAGGTTATAAAAGACATAAGGTCAACAATGATTAATACAAAAGATAAGGATTAAAATAATGAAAAAAATTTAAAATTCATAGAGTGATGTTATTTATACAATATACTATTAATTTTATGAAAATTATTTAGAATGTTTCTTAGGAAATATTTTATTTTATTCTAATTTATTAAAAATTTCCATGTGTGTCCACTGTATCCCTCAAGGGAGGAGACCACTCCATTCTCTTAATTAAAAAAAATTGGCCTTATTTCTCAACGACCAGTATTAATCATGTTTTAAATTCCTTATACACATTATAATGATCTTAGTCTCCCAAAAATATTAACCATATTGTCTTTAATTATATAACTAAGGGAGATCTTTCATTGAATATGTATTTTCCGTAGATTATCGCCTTGTTTTATATATTTTTTACACTTGTAAATATATTGTATATATCATAAAATATTATATTGATTATCCTAGATATACTGAAACTTAATTATTATTATTATTAAATAGCCATTATAAAACCTATTTTCCATCATATACTAAGTGAATGTTTCGTTGATGCGTACATACATCTTACAATCTCCATGTAGAGATACAATTTGATTTGAATCATTGTCATTAATGTATGTTTATTATGATTTTTTATGTATGTATATGTAATTAATGACATATATATACATCCAGTATTAAAATTTGACATCTACATTCTAACCTATCAATCTGGTGGAAAATGAGAATGTAAGTCGTGGGTACATGTATACTACCACCTACATAAAGTGAAGTGATTTTTTTTCACATTCACATATCATGGATGGGAATAATTAATTATTTTATCAATATATTTGATTTATATGACGTAATATATATTATAAAATGGTTAATTTTTTTTCTTTTATTTTTTCCCATCGATGGAAAAGTAAGGAAAACATTAATGCGTGTATATGACATACCGTCTCAATAAAGAGTTTAATCAAATTTTATATATCATTAACGGATGACGATAAATATGTATATAATGTATAAATATGATATTTATATCTTAATTAACATTCTGTAGATAATGTAACTATGGTCAATGTACTAGGATACAAACATGTCAAATGAAATTTCATAAACATATAATTATTTAACACCATAAAATGATGATTTTATTATGGAATAATTTATATATTGGTAATGATATAACAAAAGTAAATAATATATGATATTATATTAATGTTAATTATAATGATATTTAATTATTATAATTATAAATTTATTATTGCACAGGTCTGATCACATTAAATAAATAGGGAACTCAAGGTACAAGTTTTATGTCACACCATTATAATTTATCAGAATTATTTATCATTAGTTTTATATGATTAAATTTAAAAATATATATCTTGTTAAAAATCATTATTTTTCTTCATACCTATTTATTTATAAATAATAACAGTTTTAAAATAAATTTAATCTCCATGAGAAATCAAGATATTGAAATAAAATATCGTTAATGAAAGCCAACTATATTTCTCCATTTAGTCAAAAATAACATCTCTTATATGACCATTTTTAACAAACTTTTATAAATAGTGTTATTTAAATCATTTAATTATTATTTAATTTCATTTTTACACATTTTTTATTTTTAACATATTTCTAAGAGGAATATTATTATCATTTTATTGATGATTTATTATTGAAATTTATCTAAAAATTTGAAAGGAATGTCTATTTTGACATATAAAACTTGAAGCGAATTTATTACTATAATGACCGCTGAATTAGATAAAGAATTTATTACAATTTTTTTTTATTATCTAATAAAATTAATTTTTTAATATTTTGGAAATATTAAAGTTTTAATTACGTGGTTTCAAACTGAAAAGAGTATTTTCCTTAAGAAATAATCTCTATGACATTTTAAAAGAATTTTCAATCTATGATAATAATCATTAGTGATAATGATTAAATAAAAGATATATGATTCAATGGTACTATCAATATTTTATCCATTATATGTTATTATTAATAACACATTATACTTAGGAAAGTGAAATCGTTTTAATTGATTGTACAATGATAAAATTTAGAAATGATTGTGAAAGTCATTTCTTTTTTATGGGTTATGTTATTATGAAATTCCCATTAAACCAATTTATTTGACATGGGTTAGGATATGATAAATTCATTATCACATTTTTAGAAAATATGTTTTAATTTCATTATTTTATGTGTGGTCTTAGGTTTATATATTTTACTAATTAATAAGGTATATATAGATATCTCATAAATAAATAATACTTGAATGACGGTGGATGCTATTTTTGAATGTTAATATATCAAATATGATTGAATTGGGAGTGATTCATGATAACAGAAATTATTTGGGGAGTGAATAAAATAAACTATGATAGTCTTGATAGTGATAATTTTCTACTAATGAAATTATTTTATATCCTTATGTGTATGATTAAAACTTATTTCTTATTTAAATGATATTCTATCATGGACAATGTTATTTGATTACATTTTGATTCATGTTTGATGAACTACCAAATATTACTCCAGGAATCATGATTATATTTTAAGAAATATTAGGGGTTTTTTTTAAATTTTAGGTTCATGTTATGCCTACCCTAATTGTTATTTTTTAAAAGATTATTGACATACCCCTTTTCTATACATACTATGTATTTGAGCTCACACATTTTAGATTTTGATTCCAATTTTATTCATGAAATGTATTCTGTCTTGTATTTATAGAAAATTTTATAATCATAAACATATTATTTGGATATGATGTGTTTGATTATGAAACAATTGTTAATAAATATAGGTTTCTAATGATATTAGACCCATATGATTTGGGTGTGGATCATTTTGTTAGGTACTGAATGTTTATCTAAAAATACATAACATTTATATAAGAAATTAATTGTTCACTATAAAAAATATCATGGAAAACATTTTCTTTGATAGATACAATGGAAACATGTTACGAATGCTTCTTTTAATAGAGAAGACTTCATATAATGAAAGTTCATTTCCATTAGTTTATAATAAAATTATCCCAATAAAATTTCTTGTAAAAAGTAAAAAGAGAATCATTTGGAAAATGATACGGAAATTATGTAAAAAATAACTAAAAGTAAAAATTGTGTAAAAATGATATTAATAAATCTTTTGTGAGGTGTGAAACATTCTTAAAAACACTTTAATAAAAAAATTTAAGAATATATAAATGATTTCTAAATGAAGATTAATAATATGGCTAGTTTTCTATTAAAACATTCTTTCTTATATTCAAGTGCATATAGTGGGAAAATGAATGAATTTTTTTTAATATAAATTAACTAGAAAGGAATAAAATAAATATTATTTTTTAGATTTAGATAATATAATTTCATGATAATAAATTAATCATAAAAAATCATGGTGAAAATAAATATTATAACATAAAATCCCCACCACTATGATGAATCTTGATACACTACCACCATTAAGGAATTGCAGTCAAAGGAAATGGTAAATACCCTAAAAATAAAGATATTTCCGATGTAAAATATCAATCGGGTAGTATATAATCCTCAGAAAAGATAATTAGGGTATTAAATTAAACATTCCTTAATAAAAAAAAATAATTATGTAGAACCTTTAAAACATTCTTATCTTTTTAATAATTTCTTGATAAAATACAATGATTCAAATATTCTGACCATGTAAATATAAAAAAATAAATAATATATTTATTAGGTAGTAATCATGAAATAAAAATTTAAATGAAGATAAATAATAAAAAACATGTCACGTGAATTTTAAAATGAGACAAAGAAACAGTAAAATCATTTTTTACATGATATATGATCACTTTATCCTCCAATATAATTAATTGATATTTATTATAATTATATAAATTTTTATATTCATTACTATAATATAATATATGATCCTTGCATAATATTTGAAACCCTATTTCTAGAACATTCTCTATTAAAGTCATCATATCGGGTGCCAATAGCTTCGTCTCTTGTGTATTCTTTGTTTATCCTATTCATATCTTTGTACATTTATCATAGATTAATTATATCTATAATTTCAATCATTTATTATATATAATCTATATTCATTATATACATATTTATAATCTTTCACATAATGTGATGATGAAAAATGTTTTACATTACTACTTAGAGTCAATATTTTGTATGTACGCATCAGTTATGTATCAATATTTTCATGGATGGAATGAAATAATGATGAATAATAATTAATGTATTTATAATAAATGTTATATGAAAATTAATTACATCAACACATGGAGATTATAGCCTACATGTACACATGAGGGATGTATACACTTTTTAACGGATTGAATGAAAGAAAGTTAAATAATAATTAAATTATATATAATAAGTATTATATAAAAAATATATTATATATAAACTAAATCCCTCATAATAATCATATATTAAATATGGTGGTGATAAATGAATTTTATCAGTACGTGGTGGAAATAGTCTACAACTACCCACATGTTTTTTTCAATTATCATGTCATGAAGATGGTGGGTATAATTGTTATTTGATAATCATAATAACATGTCCATATATATATTATTATATATTTATCATCTTTATAGATATAATAAATTTATAATAATTATAATAAGAAATAACAATGAATGGTTTTTGCGATTATTTTTACAAATTCAATGGCATACCTCTATTGGATGAATCCTTAAGCCATGAATGAATAGTATTAATAGAAGGAAAAAATTTCTATGATAGAGGGAAGTAATATATGATGTTTTCGTTGTAGGTAATATCTAATTATTAATACTCCAATTTTGTGAATAATGGAGGAGAATAATTGCTCGTTTATAATTGTACAGAGTGACAGAAAGAGAATATTTCAAATTATTTCCAGGATATAATGTCATTTTTATTTGAAAAGTGTCTTCAAATATCCATGTATTTTATTTTAATAAAATATATGTGTGAATTATCATTGTACAATTATAATTAGAGAGTTTTTTATTTATATCTTATCTTTTAGTTTATCCCCCCCCCTAGCACAGGAAATCCATTTGAACCTATACATTTTTATATAATTTTAATGTTATTACAAATAATTTTTCCCAAAATTAAATTGAACAAATTTAATTATATTAATTATATTAACTATAAAATTTTATTCAATTTTAATATATTAAGTTGATATTATATTACAAATTAAATTTTAAATAATCATGATAATTGAAATGAAAACCAATTTCATGGAAATGTATTCTTATGAAAAAACTAAAATTACTTGAAATACATTACTTATAAAAACCATAGAATTGGTGATAATATATATTATTGAATATATAAAAAAAATTTATTTAATCTAATAATTATCAATAATAAATATTTGTTATTAATATAAAAACAAAATTTTTGTGTAAAAATAGTTCATAGAAAAAAAAATTTATCACCAAAAATTATTATTTTTTATAAAAAATGTATATTGAAGAATAATATATAAAATTAGATTATTTATTATTAAATTTTCATTATTTTAATTTTAGATCAATTTATTATCATTTTTTACTTTCATAATAAAACTCGTGATAGTTTCTAAAAATGTATGTATTTTCACCCCTCAATAAAAAATATTTAATTCGAGAAAAGTCCCAAAAATTTACACCAGTAGGATATTAATAATATTAATTAATTATTATATTTAATTACACAATATTATACTAGAAAAAATATAAAATTCAACATAAAAAGATGTTTCAGATGATTTTTCTCATGAATTATAAATTATTGGGATGAATAAGATGTTTACACATCGTTCTGTATGAGAAAACAACCCTACATATTATCTAGCTGACCACTATATGCCAAAATACACTATCCATTTTATGTTAAAGTGAGAATATGTTCATTATCCAATATTTATATTTATGTGCATCAATGTTTCTGGACATTTATATCTCCCATGGAACTTTTCCCACTTATAAGTAAACATAGTTATAACATTAGATATTTCGGGGAAATCAGTCGCAATGCATTGGTAGTATATAGTCACCTCAATAAAAATATACATATTTTTCACTTATATCTGGTCCATTACTAAATATATTTTTCAATTAAAGGAAATACATATATACCCACGCATGAGATTATATAACCCATGAACGAAACTTTTTGTTTCTTGAATTCACACATTTTGAATTTCATATACTGCATCCCATCTAACAATTTCTTCTAGAAATAACCGTAAATGAGGGCCAGGGTTTTCTTTTATCATGAAATATATATGAATCTCATATATATGTACATGAACTAAACAATCTAGATAATCTCTAAAATCACAAATCATTAAATCCTTAATGAATGTGGTTGGATTTATATATTCAAATAGCATCTCTTTAAATTAATAATGACCTTACATTGAAAGGAAGGTTGTATTTGGTATATCGACCTTCTTATCCTTCAATTGGTCATATCTAGAATTATTTTCAATATGGGAAAAGTATCGATATATATACATTTAATCATAGATTTCATCAATATGGGATGGTTGATCCGATTTCATGATAGTTAATATTTTGATGTTACAGTTAATCAATTTAATGATGTATGGACCCATTATTCAAATTAAAGAAAAAATAGGTTCACAACATCATATTTCACTTAGGAATTAAAATCCCTCAATAATATTCTCTAATATTTTCTTATTCAATTCACTAATATTAATCAATACCATTAAATATAGAGTCATTGAAATACGTGTATCTCCATGTATGAGTTATATTTTAAACCCAATTTTAAAATTTCTAGGATGACAAGGAATTCATCATGAAATTCAAAAGTATATTATCAACACCATGAATATAATCAATGATTATGTCTATGATAACCATTTTTGATAAATCACCCTCACGATTAAGTTCCAAAACCCATGAGATGGAAGTAATCTCCATTATTGTATCGTCATCATCATCATGGAGAAATATGATCATGGGTTTATTTAAAATAACTAAAATGGTGTCGCATACATAAAAATTGATATGATATCTTTATAGAGAAATCAAATTCATTAACAATATAATATGAAATTAAAATTGGGGTAGAATTTAAATTTTTTAATGAAAATTAAAATAACTATTTATTGAAGAGTAGATATAGACATGAGATATTTTTCATTGTACCAAAAATTGTTTTCCATTCTTCTCAATATCCTCTCATTGAGGTGGTGATATGATTCCTTAAGAAAACTATTTTGATATAAAAGTGATGGTAGTTGTTATATATAATAAAATAATATGTTTCTCTAGAGTAGAAGATAAGTTTACCATTCACCACATCATTATCACAAAACAATTTAGTAGTTTTGATTGTAAGACAATTCCAATTTTCTCTTGGATTAAGAGTTAAATTTTTTCACTTTTCCCACTTTTACCATCCGATTCATGAAATAATTTGTATAATGTCTATACTCCATAAAATAATATACTTGTAGTTTGGATAACACATTTAGTTGAGCCTTCTGACAAACATTGAGTGAACCCCATACATCACTTCAATATCCACGTTCAATATAGCCTTAATTTGTACACCTTAAACTTTTTACAATCCCTATAAACCAATTTCCTCAATTTTCCTGAAACAATAATGGCATAATGGATTATATTATTTTATAATGGGATTTATTATTAAACATTTAAAAAAACAACACCATTTTCCCCAAACCATAATAATAATGATAGAATCTAATATAAATTTATTTCTTTAGATAACATAAAACTACATCATATTATCTATGTCGGTAAATTATAGCAATTAAATTTTTTATAACTTCTATCAATTCACTAAATAATCAATCATACTTTTTTCAGGATGATTGATTAAAGTGAATGAATACATTTAATGTCTGTCGGAATTTCACACAATGGTACTAATTTATTCTTCATCATTCAATAATGTATCCATAAATACCATTCACATTTTCATGCTTAGTTTTTGGGTAAAATATATATTAAAAATACCTTCTTTAAATCCACCCATGTTAGGGATTTAATTTCATACTTATTTTTAATTTTCTTGATTATATTCCATTATTGACCAGCTTCACATTCAATATTACACACATATAAAATAAATATCCATTGGTTAATGGATTTTATAAAATTGAATATATTTTTTATATCATTGATCTGTATCTTAGAAATAATTATAAAATAAAAACCATAGGATGATTGTGTACGATGACACCTAAAATTAAAAATACATATTTTTCATTACATTGTCTATTTTTATCTTAGGAATAATTCTTAGTAAAATTCATATATTGTGGGATTTGACTGTGCATATCCACATGATTGTGTATCCAATATCCAATTTCACCTGCTTTATCATCATGATGGTCATTATGTTGGCTATAAAATTATATGATCACATTATTACACTATGACATAGCAATTCAGTAAAAACAAGAAACATAAAATGAGTATTAAAGCTCAATAATAAATTTAATAAATCATATTATTATTAAAGGTATTTTTATGATGTCTGAAATTATATAACCTTATATAAAACGTGTACAATTTATATTTTTATCATATCATTATAGCTTATCATTAGAATTTATAGGTTCTATATAATAATAAATAATAATCATTCATAAATAAAATATAATTTTTCTGAGGAATATCCCAATGGGAATGTAAGGGAAGGTGTGCAGTCTTAGGCTATGTCACACCCGGTTTTTCCTTTCATTGTCTTGATCTGGTTCATTAGCAATCCTGACCCTTTTACTGGGTCTTGGGTGAGATTATTGTTGAGTTCTTAAGTTTCATTTATATCTAATCATCCATATTTGGGTGCCTCATTTCTTGTTTTGGGAGATTTTATAGAAAGGGTGGTATTTCATGATTTGCGCCAAACCTTGAGCCCATTTCTAGGTTTAAAATTTTTTTTTAATTCTTTTATAAATATCATATTTTTTAACATTTTTGAAACATTACACATAATATTTTTCCTCCACAGTCAAAATAAATCTTACATATCCTTTTATACCCATTAAGAGTTAATAATCATTGTTAATTTCGGTTATCTATTCCGGAATTGGGCTAGCCCATGGGCCCATTTCCAATAATAAATAAATAATTCATTTCTTTTATATATTTTTTATTTTTGACCATTTTTTGTTCATAAACCTCACACTTGATCGCACGATACCTATTCGCACCACCATTGTCTATTTGGTTTCCTTGGAGATCATCGTAGCCGGGTATTATGGAGAAACCTCTCAAGCTTTCTGAAATCATCCAGAATTTTAAGGTAAATTGTCTCTTTCATAAATCCTTCATCATTAAATCTTTTTAACCCAAATCAAATTACCACGGTTCTTCCAGACCTATGGAGAATCTAAAATAACTTCCAAGACATTACCATTCCACAAAGGGTGTAGATCTAAGGGAAGATGAAGACTCCTTTAGTTTCCAAGGTGATATTCCCTCTCCTTTCTTCTCCCTCTTCCTTCTCCTTCCATTTTAATTTTGTTTAATCTTATCCCATGGTAATGATAGACCTATGGTACTGTTTTGGAATTAATTATGATAGGGTTATGGTTCGTTTAGTGGGGATCTTCATGGATCTAGAGTGTTTGGAACCGCAACAGGTGATTTTGGGTGTGCGTTTCTTTTCCCCCATGGATTTGAGATAGGATATCCCTAGAAAAATAATTTATAATTTATGTTTAATCATTATAATTATGTTATAAACTTATTTATTTGATAATTTTATTCTGTGAAACCATTTTTTTGGGGAAATGACGTTTTATGACTTGTTTTGTTAAAAATATAGTTGTTTTGGTATAAATGTGAATCCTCTTGTTTTGTAAATTATTCCATGAGATTTCACACTTCTTAATGGTTTTTTGAATTTTTTTCAGTAGCTTGAATAAGTTTATGGCATTAAAATAGTATTTTATCCCCTTTTCAAGTGATTAAAATATGTTTTTTTTGTTAAAGTGTGCATGTCATGTGTTCGATAAATTTCTTGGTTGGATTTTATGTATCTAGTGCAATTTAAAATTATTTTTTTGGATTTATAAATACATTTGAAGCATGAAAAATTTTATTTTGGGATCCATTAATGAATTTTCAATGTGGGTTTGGTTTTAAAAATAAATGGGTTTTGGTTTTTAACATATTTGGGACAAAGTTGCTGGAAAATGGCCGGTTTGGCATCCTTATGAAAATAGTAGGGTATTGAATATGTTATATTTGTCTTTTAAAGGATTTATGAAAGTGTATTGCTACTTTAAATGTTTTATATAAACATCTTTATTAAAAGTGAAATGTGTACCTTTTGGAAACATTTTTTTTATTAACACTTAAGGTCCCGTTTGGAAACATTGTGAAAATTGGTGAAATTGTTTGTTATGAAATCCACATGTGGATATTTCTCATTCCATAATTGTATGTATATAATGGATGGGATGTCCTAACTAAGTAATCATTGTGATCTATTATGAGTTTTCCTTTGGTGGTACTCTTTATTCTCATTTTGAGTAATGACATGAGATCGGACCTTGGAGTGACTCTGGGTGATGTCTGTTGTGAATTATCATTATATATATGATCTGATTATATGCTCAGATAGAATCAATTGGAATGCCCCCTCTTTATAGATGATAAATGGGAACATGTAATATTGATAGAACATTCTATTAACAATTTCTACACTGGTAGTGGATGGACTGACCAGTGTCCCATAGTAGGAGGATATATTTTGGGTTTATTACAATGGGATTGGGCCACTCAGTCTGTCCTGAGTTAGGGTGGCCGTGTGTTTGAGTATTTTGATTTTAATTTCACATGGAATTCCAATGGGGATAGAGTCTCATGTAGTAGTATTTTCTGGTTTGTTCTTGA
Organism: Viscum album; assembly: GCA_963277665.1. NCBI lineage: Eukaryota > Viridiplantae > Streptophyta > Magnoliopsida > Santalales > Viscaceae > Viscum > Viscum album. Next base: position 850,458,540 of record OY728160.1, on the reverse strand, counting down.
TCTCCAAAGTTCACCCATGTCTATTGGCTTTCAGTTGCTTATTGTGATGAATATGATGCTTCTATATATATTTACATTTCCCTTGTTGAGTGATTACTATTATACCTTATTGTGTAATGTTTTTCGTGGAAAGTGGTAGTATGTTCTTGATTATGTTTATGAAAATTGTTCTCAAATTAAAATGTTTTATCATATTTTGAAAATCTGAAAATTTAAATATCACTTTCCCCTTGAAAATGTTATTGGCATGCTAGTTGAATGAATCTGGTTTTGGAAAGAAATATGGGTAATGGCTTGTAATTTTTTTGAGTAACCTTGTAGAAAATCATAATTTTATATATTTTAGTTGAAACTTCATAATTCTATTTATATTATTTAAAAGGATGTGCATTGGGAATAGATTACTGGGCTAGCCTACTGAGTATTAATACTGACGCCTACAGTTTTTTTTCTGATTTTAGTCCTTCGAAATGTTTCAAATTATGTTCGATCACATTGAGAGACATTTGATTGTGTTGTTGGAGTGTGACCTATGTGGTCACATAGAGTTAGTTGGTCATCAGTTCTATTCAGTTTAGTTGTATCGTTTAGTTTTTCTCCCAGTTTTGTTGTAAACATTATGGTTATTCAGTTTATTTATATAAATGTGTTTGGGCTACCCATTTCTATTCGTTGTTGTTTTATTGTTTATGTTGGGGGGAAATCATTTCCTTTCCTACTCTATTGATTCCCTCAGTGCTTGTCACTATCCCGGTAGGATCGAGAACTCCTCTCAAGAATTGTCACGGGCTGGTCTGGGTGACTTGTTCACATATGACTCAGGCTTATTCGTGATAAAATGGTATCAAACGAAGTTATCTCTAATCGAACCATCCTTTATGGAGTGCCACTTTTTATATGGGGACGTCAAGGTATATGGATTAATATTTTCGGTACTCAAGGGATAGGTTTGGTAAGAGCGTCGTGAACTCTTTCTCATTCCAATCCTTGGGTGGCCATGGGATGTCTGGTTTTATTAGTGTACTTGGTTATATTGATCATTTGGTGTTCGAATATTATATAAGGAGTTAATATAATGGTATTCGTGAGATCACAGGGCCTAGCAGGCAATGTGTTTCCTAAAGTATAGACCTAAAAGGACTCATTGTGTCGGTGGTGTGTTTGACATATAGCCGCCAACCGTATGATCATGGCACCCACCGACACTAGTTCCATTTGGGGGTCTCATGGGCCTTTATTTAATGATGAGTTTGTTTTTGAAAATCCTTTTTTGAGAATTGTGAAAATGGGTTTTAAAGGAATATTTAGTTTTTGAAAAGTGGAAAATTGGTTTCCAAAATATAATATGGGAATGGTTTTGGAATTTTGGGTTTTTTATGAAAAAAATATTAGGGATAAAGAGGAAATGATTTAGCGAGATTGAATTTTCCAGAATCTAAACATAATGTTTGATGAAATGGAACTTTTGGAAATCATGGAATATTTTAATGGAATTATGAAACTTTGTTTTAAATGGGGTGTTTTGGGCTGTTGAAAATTGTTCAAATCTGAGGAATTGGTTGGGGAAATTTCTTTTTGAGTGGCTAGTGTTTTTCTGGAGAGGGTTTTTGGCCTTTTTGGAAGTTGAATTATGAAAGGAGACCTTGGTAATTTTTTTAATGTGGGAAGTAGATATTTGGAATATAGGTGTTGTCTTTGGAAGTTATATTAAATAAAATGTTTTTTTTAATCAAATGGATCTTGATGAAGAGTTGTTTGTATTGTGAAATCTGAAAATGAATTTCTATTTGCTGGTTAATGTGCCTTTTGAATTTACATGATATTTTTTAACGATGATGTTTTGGGTTTTCCTTCAGTGTTTTCATGGGTTCCTCACATGCGAGGTTTTTTGGATATATGGATGAATGGACAATATGTCATGGTATTTTTGTGCTTGTGGTGGCACATAAATGTTCATGTGAGTGAAACTTGATGAAAAAACATTGTTGAATATGAAAAATCCACCATGTTAGTTTCTATTTTCAAAAGGGTTTTTAGCTAAAATAAATTGTGGTGTTTGTTATGAACAGACAATAATGTGGCTGCTTTATCCCATGTATTATATGTGTACTCCATTCGGTATTCTTTTTTATGATATAGAATTTATACTCTTATTGCATCTTGAGGTGGGATCTTGTTAGTGGCTCGGTTTTGGGGTAATGTCTATTGGGATTATAAATATGTCTTGGATGTTGTGATGTGGCCACATATGGTTCTCCATTGGTTAGCTTTCTAGTTGACGAACCTAATTATTTGTTTCAAATGTTAAATCCAACTCTTTGAATGATACCTTGTCCTGTTTATTGAAATAGAGAGGTGTTTCGGCTCAATTTAATGTGACTTCCCTTTATGATGATTCTCTCAGTTATTGTAGTTTTCCTCGGTGATGTTTAGTGGATGTTTTTGTGTGCCTTGTACATTCTTCTCCTTGTTTGGATTGAGTGAAAATAGATTTGTGAATATCTATGTTTATGTTTGTGCAAATGTTTGTTGTTCAGGAAGAGATTTTCATGGTGTCTCTTAATCTGTTGTTTCTTATTGGGAGTGTTATTTGGTACTATGTGGAATTAAGGGATGGTGTACAAGTGGGGTATTATCAAAGCATGACTGCGAGTCAGGAGAAGCTTCATCTATCAGAGCTCCAACCAAAGGTTTCAGAGAGAACATGGTGCATAATCTGGAGTCCTAGGATTGTTGGTAGTATTTCTAACCTCATACCTCTACCATTTTAGTGAGGTAGTTAAAATTCGTTTGTGGTTTCGATGGCCCAATGATTGGGTCCCCTTCCCTCTCCTCTCTAATTGGTGGGGGTTTGGATCCATGCAGAGAGTGTTGGCCTAGTTCTTTACACCTCCATTCGAGAGTGTGTGGATTAAATATTCATGGTATGTTCATCTCAATATGGGTTGGTAGGTTGTTTCATGAGTGTTTTGGTGGGAATGTGTGAGTGAGGACCATTTCTATCACATGTTTAATTATTGTTTGTTCGTTGCTAGTTGGTTTCTAATTGTGTAGAGGCCCACCATGGGTCTCATAGATTTTCATCCTAAGAACTTCTCTAGTGATAATTGTTTCTTAATGGTGGGGATTACTTTCTAGACTCCCCTAGAATATTTGGATTTTTTGGTTTCTCATTGGTTTGGGGGATCATTTTGTTCATTGGGAGAAGGCCCAAAAATATGCTTCTTAATTTGGTTGTCGAGGTTGTGACTCGATCAATCAGTTGATTCTCATGAAGTGGTTGTGATTTGTTGTTTTGTTTGTGGAGACATGATTAAGTTTATTTTATTGTGCATGATATTTCCTTCGCTTGAGAGGCTATATCTTATGGATAATGAATCCTTCGGTGTTTATCTTTCAGCTGGAAAGCACTATGTCTTTTTGGGGAGGAAAACTTTAATGGTGGGGAGAGTTGTCACACATGATTTTTCATGTCTTTGTTTTCATCATGTTCATTGGCCAACCTATCTTTTTCTTGGGTCTTCGGTCAGATTAATGTTGAGTTCATAAGTGCAATTTACATCAAATAATCCATATTTGGGTGACTAAATTCTTTTGTTTTTTGGTTTTTTGTAGAAAGGGTGGTTACTTTAGGATTTGGGCCAAACCATGAGCCCATTTCCAGGATTAAAAACATATTATGATAATTTTATAACTCCATCATTTTTTAATATTTTCTACTCATTACACTTCTTATTTTTCTTCCCCTGACATATGAAAGCCTATATATCCTTTTTGAACCATTAATAATTAATAAGAATTGTGAATTTGGTTTATCTATTCAGGTATTGTGCCTTCTAGTGGGCACATTTCCAGTTTTAAAAACAATAATTCATTTCCTTAATATTATTTTTATTTTTTTGACATTTTTCAGTGATTCCTCCTCCCACTAGAGCCCAATATACATAGGTGCACCCCAATTTCCTATTATCACTCTTTGGAGTATATCGTAGCTCAGTATAATGGCTAAACCTATCAAGATTCTTGAAATCGTCTATATTTTCTAAGGTAAATTATCTCTTTAATAAATTATTCATCTTTCACTCTATTTCATCCAAATAAAATTTCCCTAATTTTTCTTAAGCTAAGTAGAATATACAAAAGGTTATATTCCATCACCATTCCTCTAAGGGTGCAGATCTAAGTGAATATAATGATTCCTTTAGTTTCCAAGGTGAGAGTGCATCCCTTTTATTCTCCCTCTTCCTTCTCCTTCCATTTCCTTTTGGTTTAATATTCTCCCTTGGTCATGAACGACCTAGGGTAATGTTTTGGAATGATTTTTGATGTGTTTTTTTGTTCGTTTAGGGTGGGGCATCATAGATCTAGAGTGTTGGGAACCACATTGGGTGATTTTGGGTGTGCGTTGCTTTTCTACCATGGATTTGATGTAGGATATCCCTTGCACAAGTCCTTATAATTTACTTTTTATCATTATAATTATTTTATAACCTTATTTATATGATATTTACTACTATGAAAACTTTTTTTAATTGTTTACTGTTCAAATGATGTTTTATGCTTTAGTTTGCTAAAAATATAGTTGTATTGGTATTAATGTGCACTCCTTTTGTTTGATAAATTATTCCATTAGATTTCACACCTGGTTTATGGTATTTGGAATATTTTTAGTTTCCTGAATAAATTTAAGGAATCAAAATGTTATTTTATCCCCTTTTTCAGGTGTATAATATATGTTGTTTTGATAAATAGTGCATAAAATGTGTTCTGTAAATTTCCCGAATGGCTTTTATGTGTCCAGTAGCATTTAGAATTATATTTTGGATTTATAAATACATTGGAAGCTAGAAAAATTTTATTTTTGGATCATTTTATTGCTTTCCAATGTTGGTTTCTTTTTACAGATAAATGGGTTTTGGTTTATAACATGTTTTGGCCCGGGTTCCAAAAAATGGCCCGTTTGACATCCTTGTGAAAATGGTCATGTTTTGAATCTGAAACAACAGTGTTTTAAGAGATTTTTAAAGTGGTTTTCTACTTTAAATGGTGTGTATAAACCTCTTTATTAAATTTGAATTGTGTACATTTGTAAAATGTTTGTTTTGAGAAAATCATATGGTCCCGTTTGGCATCATTGTGAAAAATGGTGAAATTGATTGCAATGAAAACCTCTAATGGATGTTTCTAACGCCATTATTGTATTTATATAATGGATGGGAGGTCCTTACTGAGGAATACATGTGATCTACTATAAGAGTTCCTCGGGTTGGACTCTTTATGTACTTATTTATTAATGGCACTAGATTGGTCAACATAGAGTTTATATTAATCTATCCCAAGATGATCTAACAAACTTATAAGAGGGATACATAAATTGATTGGGAGATAGTGAGATCGGTTACACAAATAGTCACACTACAACTGAAATAATGATCAAACGTTGGATGAAGATACCCAGAACGGTTGGATAGATCAAATATCACATTTGGATACCTCTTAGGTAAAGATAAAGGATTTTTTGAGTATAAGAAATTGAATTCATAGCCAATATTCTTATTTAAAAACAAAATTTTGGGATTTACATGATGTTTATCCCAATATTAGAGCATGTATATAAAAAATCCCATAAGATCCAAATAAAAATTTTCATTTTTAAAAAATGGATTAATTAATACATTCGAATTTAAACAGTATATAACCATATTAAACATCATGTAAATCCCAAATAGGATGAAGAACCAACATGTTTAATGCAGAAAATATCAACAAATATCTGACATCATCGTTACAGGTATCCTTCTAACTCCTTATCATCTCTACCTAGTTAATGAAAAATGAATATAATGATATGGTTTAAAAAATACCTTCAAAAAATTTAACCATATGTTACATTAACCACTATTTTATCCATTTTAACCCTTACCATTGTAATGAGATTTTTTCATGGCATCCATTCATTTTGTAAAAATATTTAATTTGAACATTTAAATTATGTTAATTTTTTTTAAATATGGAATAAATTTAAATTATTCAATTATTAAATGTGGATGGTATGATTTTTATTATAAGATCATAAAATGTAACAAAAATAATTTTTAGAAAAAACCATTTGATGAATAAAAAAAATTATTCTTCAAGCATGCCTTGAAAAATAAATTTTTGAATTTTAACATATATTCTTGAAAATATTATCTTTAATTCAATTAAAATAATACATTAGAAGACATTGATATAAATTATTAATATAATAAAAATGTTATTGATTAATAATTGTTTTTAGAAAAGCATAATTTTTTAAAATATAATGTTTTTAGATTCATTAATAAAAAATTAAAATACATAGAATTAATTGGATATATGTTTATAAAATATATTTGCATAATTTATTATTTCCTATACATATAATTCCACTATATGTTATATAACTATGAAATCAAATTATAATATTTCAATAGTATAACTATATTCGTTAATACTCTCTTTTCTGTGCTAAGAAAACTATCTTTGAAATAAAATTTATTTAATAGGAAACATATCATAATATATTACAGTGTTATAAATAAATAAAAACTCCTTATCATAACCTTGAATTGTATAAAAATAACTAAACATCAATTGGAGTCCAGTTAGGAATAATAGGACCAAAATGATATTTTGGAAAACACTATATTTGTTGTCATTAACATATTAATGAAATGAAATCGACTCAAAATCATGTCCATTTCATTAAATCATATGAATTTAGAATTAATACTACGTGAAGATTATGATTAATAAAAACATACATCATTCTTCCATTGTAATGGAAAATATCCATAAATTAATAAAAACCCATTATTCAAGGATGAAATCAACTCATTTGTAAAATTGATGATAAAAAACAACAATTCCAACTCCATTATATTGTGGATTTTAACTTATATAAGTATTTGATTGATATAAACCTAAAAAAAAATGATTGTATAATTTTTAAATACATTATATACAATATAAAATTATAGCAGGATTATTAAATTAGGGCTCTCATACCATATTCTAATATAGAAAGATGGACTACAAGAACAATACTGAACTGGTGGAACCCTGTAACCTTATACAAGCCTCCTCATTTTCCAAAGGCCATTGTTTGGGATGATTGTTATGATAATCCATGATGAGATTATATATCTTAAAGTATAATTTGAATAATATTATTTAATAATACAATATCTTTATCATTTATAAAATTTGAGTAAAAACATTGATTTTCCGAAAAAAAAACAAAAATAACATAACCATGCTATAAAAAATGGAGACATCTATTTGATTAGTGATCTGATAGTTGAAATTTCTAAAAATAAAAAGCATCAAATTTACCTGAAAACTGATGTGCATTAAATTAATATCTGAATAATGATATAGGAATCACCTCAAACTTGTCTCCATGATCCCGTTGATCTATACATGAATACGAACTTATACCGAAGCCATCACACAATGATTCATTCCATATATAATGTTTATATTCACAATAATAAGCCTATGTATGTTATTTTTTTAAAATTATGTAGGTTGAATCTATGGATATCCTTTGTAAAAATACTTATGTTTCAGTATACATGTACCAAATGATATGTAAGGAATAATATCTAATCCACCCACAAATCCTTTATTTCAGAATGCAATGTGTCATCCAATAGATTGACACATGCATACATAGAGTGGTAAAATATTAGATGATTCACCCATTTATTTATTATATTATTGAATAAATACATTTAACCCCTCATATAATTAGACTATGGAAATGAAATATCTCAAAATATAAAGACAAGGTTGTGTAATATATCACCTAAATGCTAGTAATGTTGGATGATACATGATCAAATAAATTCTTAGGTATATAATTTATCCCCATATAAAATTGAGGGGTTATAAGTTTCCACCAATTAATATAAAATAATGATTTATCTCTATGTGATCATGTTATCATCACATAATAGAAGTGGAAATTGATTTATCACAAGTTGAATGATATTACACACATAAGATGTTTTATTGTTGAATGATATATCATCAGGGTAATATTATATAACTAATAAAACAATTTGTAATGTTGAGTGTTGCATTTCTGATGGAAACATATGTTATTTTTAAAGGTTGGGGCCAAAGCCTCATTTATTATTAAATCAAATAAAATACCTCTTTAACTAGGTAGAGGGATACCCATTACATATCCCAAAGGCCCAGTGGGAATTTTTCCCATTACATGGCCCGTAGTCCCATTTTTTGGCCCAAATCCCATTTTATGAATAGTACTGCTACAGTACCAGCGCTGCTACAGTGTTGTATAGTATCCTTCATTGCTACAATACTCATCCACGGCTATAGTGACCTGCAACCGCTACAGTGCCCACCGTTTCTAGAGTACTGCCACTGCTACAGTGTGATCCGGTACTGCTACAATGCCTATGACCAATGTGTTTTAACCCTTATTTTTCATGTATAATTAAGAGTTTCTTACCACTAAGCTGAACCACATCTATAATGGAAATATATATGAATGATCTTCAACCACCTAGAAAATGAGATGAAATATATAAAACTGGTGAAGAAGGAATAATCTATTAATAAGGATCGTTAGGATGGTATCATTAGGTGATCATGTAATAACCCATAAATAATGGTGAAAAAAGAATTCATCGTCTGGTAAATAATGTATCACTCATAAACTTGGGTGTATAATGACACATCACCAGGTTAATACCATATCACAATTCTATAATATCCAAATTTCAAAAGGATATCATTGATCATATCAAGGAATATAATACATAACTAATCCACAAATATCAACATAGATAATTTTACACTATTATTTAAAACATGTAGAATGATTCATCATCATTAGAAAAAAAATTTAAGTGAAGGGATAATCACTATAAAAGGTTTTATAAAATAATTTCCATTATTATAACAATTGATTTATCATCCTAGTATTTAATACCATAGACCCAAATTAGCATGATCCCCTAAATCCTGTAATTTAGTACCCATTAAAGAAATACATCATTATTGTCCAAATATGTAAAAAAAATATTCTATGAAACAATCTATTTTAGAAGATTCATTCTATAATTAATCTCATCAGAATACAGTTTTAACAAAAAGGAAACATCACTATAGAGCCTTACAAACACCTAAGATCCTATTAATAAAGAAAACTCATGAATTGAACATAATGGAAATAATTTATGATACCAACTAGGGAACACACATGTTTTTAATTCCTATAATTTTCTATATATTCAAAGGATTTAATGTTCTTATGGTCCATGTGATCAATACAAAAGGTTCAATGGTAAAACCATGATCAATGTATCCCAACTCATCAATCATAATATAAGGAAGATAAATTTTGTTCCCTCTAAAATAATATTAATATACACTCATAATCCATTATATAATATGGAAAATTATATGACAATCAAATGGGGTTAAACAATTCCTTCATTGATTGTATTCATAATATACTAATAAAAAAACCTATATGGTTGTGATAATTATTTATTAATTATTGAAACCACTTAAATAAATTTGTGTTCTAAACCAAGACATTTTCAGAAGAAATTATTTAATTTGTGTCCATGTATTATATAAATATCATTTAATCATTGATATATGTTTAGAAAAAATTAATAACATACATGAATGAATGTGAATCCACCTCTAGATCCCACTTGATTTATTCAAGCCCACTAAAATTATATTAAATTTCATTTTATATATCTGTAATTTTTTTAATCAAAATAATTTTTATTTGATATGTTAAATAATAAAGGTATTTTTCTTAAGGATAACATTATCCTTATCTAAGTGGTTATTATCGCTACAATATAATCTCATCGATGGGGTTCAAAAATTGATTATTATAATATAATTTATTTCCATATCTATTTTACTATTTTTATTTTGGAAAAATATATGTAAAACTATTTATGTGATTAATAAATTAAAAAATATCATAAAATGAGGGTTCATTACCCATAGAAATTTCATGGTCCCAAAACTTAATAAAATTCAAACTTGAAGAACCAAGTTGACAAAATATACACTCTAATTTAAATAAAACCTTAATGTTATTAGTTTATTTTTTCCCTCACATGTATCATCGCACAACCAATTAAAACCATCCTTTATTTTCTTCATCTATCCATCTTGAATTTAGTCCTCTTAGTCGAGGTTAAATTCCACCATGATTCAATGAATCATTCAAGAAATCACTATATTTGGGTTAGTGAAATCAACATAAAAGAGGGGAAGGATGTTATAGGGAAGTAACAGGACGATCCTATCCATAACAATGAACCCCCAAGAAAAATTTCCCAATTGATATATATATAAAATGTGTACTAAAATGGGGAAATAGGGGGATGGTGTATTCTCCCCAACTTATATTGAATAGTGAACATGAAAATAATATAGTTTCATACATTAAAAAATATAATTAAAAAAATATAATAGTGGACCATTGTGGTTTGACCCCATATCTCATGGGGTAATTATTCTACCTAGTGTATAAAAAAATTAAAAATGTTGTATAGTAGTGTGAAAAATAGATATATGAAATTACACTTTATATTTCAACAAATATGATATGAATAAGTAATAGAACTGGTTTATAATTCTAAAAAATTGATACATTGAAATTTTTATGCAACTCATAGTTAATTACTAAAATATGTAATAAATCTATAACATTAATCATATATTTAAGAAACCATATGGGGATAATGTATATAAATATTATCTACCCATTCCTTTCAAATATAATTAAAATATACCATGGAGATTGATGAATGAATAATTTTTGTAAATACCAATGTCATGATCACAATGATTATTTTCTATAAACATATTTTAATGTTTCTTCTCCGCATTTACATATCACTATTTTTTTATTATTCTATAATATTTATTAAAAATTATCATATTGAAATTGATTTAAAAATTAATGATTATCCTAGAATTTGTGAAATATATATGACTTATCATAAAATTACAATATATGGATCCTCTATAAATCATCCAAGTCATCTATTAAAATATGATTAAGTCTTCCATGAATGATATTGAACAAAACCCTATAAAAACTATATAACTAGATATATATTTCATTAATTTTCAAACATTTCCTCGTAGATTTAAAATTATGTTAAAGATTAAATTTTTTCTAATGTAAAATTTTATATGTATTGATTTTAATATCCATCTTAATATATTTGATTTGAACCCTAGATAATATTTAGATAAACATAAATCTTTTAATAAATGTATAAATGGTATTTAATTTGTATATATCATTGAAAAATTATTGAGTAAAAAATCATCTAAAATTGAAATGAAGAGTGAAAATTTTGGAATCATTTCAACAAAAATAGAAATGAAATTATTGTATTCAGAGTTATATAGATGACTTATTATTAAATAAAAATATATTATCTCACATTTCAATACAATTTTTGTTAATAATTTCATCACACTATTAGATTTTTTATGTTTATCCTTAATAAAATTTCCAACATAAAGTCTTGATGTGTATTTTAAAATAACGAAATTCATGTTTTAATACATATATTATTATTTATATAATTTTAAATATATATTATTTTATTTAATTGTGAATAATGAGATATTTTTCTCATCCTAATGCTCCAAAAGAATTTTTTGTATATATATGACATATAATAATGTTCCAAATTATATAATTTTATTTATTTAATGGTTAAACTCCAATATATTACCCACACTCATTTGATTTTCAATTTCATATTTTCATTCCACGTTGATCATTAGTCTAATAGATGAATTATAATTAAATTTAGAGACATTGGATTTCATCCACTACTGTAATTACTTCTAAGACCATAAATTTAAAATACCAAAATATTGGGATTATAAATATCATCATCATAAATAAGGTAGAAGGATTTTTTCTACATGGAGAACCATCGATCTTGTTTTCCATCAGAATATATTATATTTTTTTTCTCAATTACAATGTAATTATAAATAACCTTTTTTCATTTGTAATATATTTTTGGAAAATTTATAATTTTATCAATAATTATGTATATATTGTATATCCCTACAATCAATTATTTTATATAATAGATTACATAAATTTATACTATATCTTAATAGATATCACATTAATAAATAATTTGATTAAAACCATAATTAACTAAATCATTAATATAATATTTATGAAATTGATTTATTTAAGAATTATATATGTCAAAATTAATTTTTAGTGACTTTTTTGTTATTTTTCAATAAAAATTTGATTCTTTATTGAGTGGTGAAAATGCCAATTTTTTATGCACCATATCATTTATGACGTTATTGGGTTGTAATATAGGAATCAATTATTATAAAAATAATTTTTTAGATCAGTTTTATATATACTCAGTATTATATTTCATTAAAAAATATTCCATGTACAAGGAAATTTATTCTTAACATTTTGAAAATCTAGATAATTTTATTATTCAAAAAAATTTTGGTTCATCTCTCTAAATGAAGTATTCTAAAGGATCATTTAAAATTATTTTAGTATGAAATTTAAATAAGGATGAATTCAGTTATCATTATATAATTAAATCCATTGAAATCAATATTTCACCAAATTTTTCTATAATGTAATTTTTATACATAATAGAGGATTTTTATTAAAAATTGTTTTTAATACATTTTTCAAAATAATATTAAATGTATTAACAACCACATTGAATAATTGAATCCTGAATCATGGAAATCAACTTTTGGATCATAATAATTAATATTATTTAATAAGATAATATTATATTTTTTATATTACATTATAATCTTGGTTAATATATGTCAGCTATAGAAACCCATGATTAAGATAAATGGACATTACATCCTTTTAGGCGAATATTGAATTCATTACAAAAATACACGCCATAGGACCATAATAGTTTAGTGTCTTTGGAAATTTGGAAACAAAATATTCTATTTTGGTGAAAAATTATCAACATATCCTATAAATATCTCCAACTTTAGTTCTTATACCTAAATCAACTCTTCATTACCTTGAGAAATGAATCATGAGAAAGGGGTAAGCATAAAAATGAATATAGTAGAGTGATAACATGATAATAACTTTGGGAGATGTTACCCTGTATATCAATGGTCATAAACATGAGTTATGGGATAAATCTTGACAGTTTATAAGACATGAATCAAAATAAAATAAACATCACGAGCCATGAAATAACAACTATGGAATATGATATAGGATTTGGGGCATAAATATATTAATAAAATCATTTTTTTAGGGATAACCAGTAAGAGAATTATAAAATTATTGGATTAGGCTACGATATGGTCCCCTAAATCTGTCTTGGGCTAGCAACCCGTATTCCCACATTCATTTAGTCTTTTGAAAAAACCCACATTCCTTCTTTTTTACAAATTTTAGCTATAACATGTATACCATATTTTTTTTAGTCTTGGGAAACAAACCGTGTGACTTATTATTTTCAATCATGAACTACAAACCGTATACATTATTTTTTTGGTAATGGGATACTACTCATGTACTTTCTTGTTTTCGGGCTTGGGCTTCTAAATTTTTACCTTCTATCATTTAGGATTCGGCTATAACCTATACACCATATTTATTTTCGAGCTTTAGTTATAACTCATACACCATCATTCTTTTCGGGATTGGGATATAAATCATACACCCTTTTAGATCACATAAAAAAATATCATTACCAAATTAATTGGTGGGAAATATAGGTCCCACTGATCTCGTAGTAAAATAATTCACACATGTTCCTCAATATAATAAAACATTTATCATATCAAGAACTATAACATGATATAGGTCTTATAAACATCAAATCATTACCCATAACATGAAATTGGTTTCATTATCATTTCATCACATCATAACCTATATAAAATAGATAGGTTTAATAACCCTTTCATCAAAGCATAACCCATGAAAGATAAATGGATTTCATAAACATATATTCTATGAAAGAGAAACCGGTTTCCTAAATACCATGACATTAAGTGTTAACCATTCATAGAAAGTATATGAATTGAACCGTTATATAATTTCAAAATGAGGATGATTAACATCAATGAATGAAATTATATATGGAATATAGTTTTGAAATTTCATTCAAAAACTTTTCTTGAGTAAAATATCCATTCTTTTTTGAAAAAGGATTGTTAATACATAAAACCATTTAAAAATTATTTTCTTAGAAAATACAGTAAAATAATATAAAAGATACATGAAAACTTTTAGAAAACCTATTTCATTGAAACTTTCTTTTAAAATAATTTCTTAAATATTAAAGATTTTAAATTTAAAAGGAATCTTCAAAGTAATTATGGTGGTTGAATTCATAGATGTCATATGTAGTAAATGAACATTAATTTTTCATGGAAAAAAGGTTAGGTGGATTGCCTTATTCAGAAAGAAAAAATAAGATTACCTTGAAGTGATTGGTAAAAGAAAAAAAGGGTAAACATTTATTTAAAATCCTATAGTATAATTTTATAATAATCTTGGAAACACTATTTGGGAAAACAAGATTTCTTATAGAAATGAGGGTAAAATTGGTATTTTGTAAGAACACAATTTTAACTATTTTATGTACCAGAGAGTAGAGAATGGTACCAATATGTGAGAATATCATGAAATAATTTTGGATTAGGAAAATCATGAATATTATTGAGATATGGATCATATTATTTCAACAATGTAAGCATAAACGTAAACAATCTCGAAAAGCGATGAGATTTTCTCAATAAACTATTATAACATAGTAACATGGGGTCATACTATACATGTAATAAATTAAAATCAATGAAGAATATAATATGATGAAAATATTTAGATTCATGATATTTCATGTAAAAATGAAATATATACACCTCAAATAAAGGGTTTAGGAGCATAAAAAAATGGGAGTCTCAAAGAAGGAAAATTGAGACAAATCTGTTTTACCAATTTGTTTACTTTTGAATCATAAACCCCATTAAATAAGGATCATATAATAGATATTTTAGTACCAATAAATTTAAGTATATGATAAATGAAATTAAATTTTTAGAATCACATACACCAAAAAAATATAGAGTGGTGAACATAACTTGAATCTCACAAAAATTATTGTGAGGTGAAATTCCCCTTACTTGGTGTCTTGCCTGTCTCTGTACTTATACGAGATTATTTTATTATAAATATAAGTTTATTATAAATAACGTGAAAAATAATATTATTATACCTATTACCATATATGGTTTTATTATATCCTTACATTACCCGCTTGTTAACGATCTTAGGTTAAGGATTCACTTTGGATAATATTCACTTTATTCTTTGCATGTGTCTTAATTTGTTATATCATTGGTCTTTATAATTATTTCATGATTGTAGAATCTAGATAATTATATAAATATAAATTTTATACATTATATTTATAATATAATAATTTATATCATAAATAGATAAAAAATCAAATACATGGTTCATGGAGATGATATGTTGTACGTACGAATGAATGTTGTCTCCGTTTTTAAATGTCGTATTGAACGAAAAATGGAAAATTTAATAAATATATATATATATAATTATTAAAGTATAATTAATATATCATATATATCATATATGTTTATTAACCTCATCTATAATTCATCTCATGTGGTGTGTGAATGAATCACATCGTTTTGAGGTGGTGGTAGTCCACACTTTCTAAAACGAGATTATCGTATTAACACCAAATGGAAGGTAAAAATAATTGTGTTTAAAATGGAATAAATAAATTTAATAACATAGTATATATTATATAGTAAATAATAAAATATACTATAATTATAATGGCCACCATTATTGGTGTTAAAGGAGAAATAAACAATCACCATTTTGTGAGGCAGTAGTTCACCGTACAAAGAAACTGTATGTTCATCATCCATTAGATTTAGTTGTGTGTAATTTTAGGTCAAAAACATTGAATAAAATAATTATAGTATATGAATGATACTATTTTGACATAAAATGACCTAATAAATAGTGAGTAGGGGTAGAGAAATAATGTAAAGGAAATGATCTTGAGAGAAGACATTACCTATAAATTCTGTAACTCCTTTTGTTAGTGAAAAAAAGAATCTTTGAGAGGATATATTTATAAATGTAGGATTCTAGGACTATGAGAGGATGTTTGGGAGGATACATGGGATGATTTTTGGTGAATAGAAAAGAATTTAGAGGCGTGAGGAATGGGTAGAGGTGGTGGCCTTTTATAAGGAAGGAAAAGGACTCACATGTAATTTTTAGAAAACAAATGAGGTTTGCACATGTTCATTCCTAAAATATGTTTATCCAAACCAATGAGACATAATAATGGAAGGTTTATTGAATAAATATGGACACCTATGGGTATTTTACATGTTTTTAGGTCATTTGGGCACTTAATTTTAAGGTTTAGTCATTAATTATGCTTAATTTGGCCTTAACTACTGTGATTAATTCTAATCGCTTTTACTAATCATGTGGTAAAGAATTAAAATGGTATTAAAATACTCAAAATACTATAATAGTAAAATTCTTTATGTCTAATTTTTTAACATAAAATCACATAATAAAAAAAATAAGATTTGTGTTAATCCCACAGACGGGAAAAAATAACAATGTATTAATGTATAAAAATGATTAAATGTCTTAAGATTTTATATTTAGATTCAAAGTAAAATTGATTATAATGAATTAAATTGTATTAATATATGTAATAAATATGTAATTTTTCATGCCAATGAGCTTGTACCCTAGTGGTACAGGATCCTTCTTGGCATCCAAAAGACCCAGGATCAAATTTGGGCAGGGGAAAATTTCCAGGTACTGCAGATGAACTGTAGCTAGGTACTGTAGCACTACTTTAGCAGCGGTGGAACTGTAGCAGCGGCAGCAATGTAGTGGTGGAGGGACTCTAGAAGGTATTTTAGCGGTGGCTATACTGTAGCTGGTACTGTAGCAGCACGGGTAATGTAGAAGTACTGTTCACCGTGGGGTCCTTTGGGCCATAAAGTGGGCTTTCAAGCCTTATATTTAGGCCACATGGCCTTGGGCCTTTAGGCTATGTTATGGATCAACCTCTACCCAGTCTAAAGAGGTATTTGATTTAAAAATAATAAATTGAGGATTTGGACCCATCCTTTTAAAAAATATATGTAATGTTGCCTTAGTAAATATTTATAATATCATTTATCATTAATAATTAATTATATAAAAGGCAGTGTTTAACTAAAATGCAATATTTTTCACTATTCATCAAAAAATGTAGTTTCTAATTAGAATCCAAAAAATTAACCCTCGGATAATCTTGAAATTATGAATTAAAAATCTCTATTGATTTTATAAATTTCAATTTATAAATTTATCTAAAATTACTTTTATTATTATAATTGGTTTATTCGAGTGAACGATATTTTTTAAACATTGATTGACTTTACCAAAAAATATTAACCTGGTTTTTCAATGTGTTTTATATATATAGAGAAAATTATAAACCATATTCAGAGAATAGTTATTATAATTTCTATAATAATGTTTAATGGTTTTTAATTATATTATTTAAGTAATTATATATATATGTGTGTGTGTGTGTGTGTGTGTTTCATAGAAACTCACTGTTGGGTGCATCGTACGCAATGTTGGTGTTTCTTGTAGTGCAATAAAAGTTGGTATTGTGTGTACTACAAACTAGGATGGTATTGCTTATGAAAGGAATTTTTTAATTAGTGTTTTAATATATATATATATATATATATAACTATTTATAGTTCCATGTGAAATGAAAAATATTTAGAAGATAAATTATTTCCAAAAATAATAATTCGCAAAATCTCGAGGTGTTACATTATACCCCCCTTAAAATGAATTTTTCCCTTGAAGTTCATCTGTGTTTTCAAAGGTTTAATAC
The DNA here is from genome assembly GCA_963277665.1 of Viscum album. Taxonomy (NCBI): domain Eukaryota; kingdom Viridiplantae; phylum Streptophyta; class Magnoliopsida; order Santalales; family Viscaceae; genus Viscum; species Viscum album. Next base: position 850,440,538 of record OY728160.1, on the reverse strand, counting down.
TTGAATGTTTCATTCATTTAATCCCACATTTTAAAAATGGACAGTAAATCTTCCCTAAAAATTGATATTTTGAACCATAACAGCTACCCAAAGTAACATATAAAAATGTTTCCACATTGGGGAACATAGGTGGAACGTGAAAACATGGATTTGGACGAAAAATATTATGATGATATTATGATTGAGAGTGATAGAAAACAAGGTTAGTAGAAACCTTATAACTTGAAAGCCTTAATTATTTAAGGACCTAATGGACCTTCTGATTCATAGAAACGTAGGTATAGGAAAACATTTTTTGTTTCATGAAACATTATTGAGTATTCATTAAAAGATATAATTTCATGGTCTCTAGAAAAAGTCACCATAAATTGTTAATTTATCCACATCACCTAATTATATAAAAAAGTTACTTTTTCATTCCTGAAGTACTTACAAATCAAGGGTTCCATGATATTCCATTCCATTTGTCATTATTTACCGTCCACATGAGGTAGTTTGAATAGGCTACCTAATATTCATAAATCCTTATATGGAAGATTACATTTTAATCATACTAACACAATATAAAGATTAACATAAACATTTAATAAATGGTTAAACTCATAAACCCTCCAAAATATGGAAATTAAAGGCTTTAGAAAGAAGGTTATGGAATCATATGAACATTTATTTCATTGTATATCACAAAGTAGCCCTTGGTTTTCAAATTGAAAACATCTGAATAACCTCATCATATATTCTTGTGAAACATGGAAATTACATGAATTATCATAAATCCTTTTGGAAAACATGAATCCTCTATTATTAAAATGATTACTGGGTACATCACTAAAATACAATAAGTTGTAAGCATCATCTTTGATGACATAGAAAATTTTGTCAATAAGCAGTTCCAGGGAAAACCATACCATCCAATTTACTTATTCATATCTTGTATATCATTATCAAAACATCGTTATCTTGGTGTCAGGTATTAATTAAGCATTAAACTACCTTAAACAAATATCACATTTACATGAAATAATTTTCCAAGTCCATCGTGATAACACGACATATTCTTAAAAATCCTTAGAAAAAACATAACTAAACATTCCACACAAAATTCACCATTCATAATTCATGAATCCAAAAACATAAATACTTCAATATTTTAATATTAATGTTTGTAATTGAAGAGGTATTAGTTGGTTAAGAAGTAAATCCTTAGCTTGGGGAATTGTGTTTTTTATTTCCCGTGTTCTCCATAGATAACACATTGAACTCTAGGATAAATCATCACTCTATGACCCCTTTTCCTGCATAAATATCATCTTCCCCTCCATTTTAGGTATACCTTAAGGTTCTTCATCTATTATTTTTAGAATTCAGGAATCTCAATCATCATTAATCTGTCTTCCTTTCCATAAAAGTACATCTTTATCTTATTTTACCTATTAGAAATATCAAAAAAAGATAAAATTATTAATCATATACCGTGATAGATGATTTGACATAATCACAATATATTTTTCTTCACTAATCATCCCATCTTACTGCATATCAGAAAATCATTTCTCACTTTGAACATCAATCCATTTCCTTCTAGTTCATTCCATTGAAAAAAACTAGAAGAATAGTATGAGAAATGATTATCATAGTAGAAAACAACCATGCCATGAAAGTAATTACATATAGGATGTCTAAATGATGAAACCTTCCATAATATGTGACAACACAGGATTATCCTAGGTTTTTCATAGCTAACATATATCTAACTTTTTCATTATGGATCATGAAGAGTTTTTAAATTCCAAAAGCATATCCCTTGGGAGCATCAAGCCATGTGTAAAGCAGGGAACATTGTTATATACCAAATTACACTAAACCAGGCATGGAAAATCTTGTTAGAGTTGTTACCCCTATGTACATCTGTGATAGAGCCAAATTCACTAATAAAATCTATATAGGCATGTATTTATTCCAAACCTCTCACTCTATCCTTTACCAAAATTCCACAAATTTATCCTAAACATTAACTCATATTTATAATTATCCTTAGAGACATCCCTATACATATACATAGAAATAAATGTAGGGTTATCACTATGGTTTTATATCATTCTCTATTCCAATGTTTGATTATACCATTCCTTTGATAAAAACTATAGAGACCCATGCTTATCATACATGGATATTACATCCTTTAAGATTAATATTCATTACATTAAAAAAAATACATGCCAGAGGACTATAATAGTTTTGTTTCTTTGGAAACATGGAAATAAAATCTTATATCCTGGTTTAAGATCTGAAACATCTCCCATTAAGATATCCTCCTTTATTACCTCTACCTAAAACATTTCTTCATGACATAGACAAGGGAAACATAAGAAAGGGGTCATCTTAGAAGCTCAATAAGGGTAATCATGGGTGAAATATAAGAATAAACAAGAACATAGTAGTACGATAACCTGATCGTAAATTTACGAGATCATACCCTGCATTTCAAATGACATAACCCCGAGTTTTTGGATAAATCATAGTACTCTATAAGATAGGAATAATATAGAAAACACATCATGAGCCATGAAATCATAAATATTGAATACGACATAGGATATTTAGGATACATATAATAATATAATCTTTTATCTTAGGGGTACCTACCAATACGTTTAGAACATCTCAGGATTGGGCTACGACTCATGCACCTACATCGAGCATGGGCTAGATACCTATGTACCAACATTCGTTTAGTATTAAGCAATAACACACGTATCTTCTTGTTTTCGGGTATGATCTAAAACCCATATACCCTCTTTCTTTTAGTATTGGGCTACAACCCATGTACGTTCTTGTTTTGGGGCATGTGATATAACCCATGTACTTTCTATTTTTTGGATTGGGTTACTACTCAAGTACCTTCTTGTTTTCAGGCTTGGGATACTACCCATGTACCCTCTTTCATTTAGTATTGGGTTATAACCCATACACCCACTTTTTTCAGGCTTAGGAAACAACCCATACAACCACTTTCTATTCGGGCTGGGGATACAACCCATACACCCTTTGAGATCATATAAAACATATCATTACCCAATTAATTGGATGGAGATATAGTTCCCACCAATCTCATAGTAAAATCATTCACACATGTTCTATAAGATAATAAAACATTCAATATATCATGACCCATAAAAATATATAGGTCTTATGAACATCAAATAATAACCTTTAGAATGAAATTGGTACCATTAATATTACATCAAATAATATCATATATAAAACATATATGTTTCATAAGCATTTCATAGAAGCATAACCTGTGAAATAGAAATAGATTTCATTAACATATAACCCATGAAAGAGAAAAAATGTTTCATGAAGACCGTGTTAACAAGCGTAACCTATTCATTGAAAGGATTTGAATGGAACCATTAGATAATTTCTCTAAGTAATAATTAATAGAAATGGATTACATCTTATATGGAAAATAGTTTTGAAATATATTTCCAAACATTTCTTGACGAAAATATCCTTTCTCCTATGAAAAAGGATTATTAATACATAAAACCATTTAAAAATAATCTTCTCAGATAATACAATAAAATAATAAAAAGATAAATTGAATAAAATTTGAAAAAACATTTTAATAGAAAATATTATTCAGAAAATTTTTAATGTATAACTTTTAAAAAAATCAATGGAATATTCAAAGGAATCGAAAGGGGTAAATCTGTACATGTCGAATGAAGTAAAAAAGAACACTTCTTTTGCATGGTGAGAAGGATATAAGGACTTCCTTTTTATTAAAGAGAAAAAACGATTCCATTGAATATATTGGTAAAATAAAAAAGGGGTAAAATTTATAAAAAATCCTCTAGGATAATTTTATGACATTCTTGGAAAACCTTTTTAGAAAACATAGATTTCTAACCCAAATGAGGGTAAAGTCATGAATTCTTAACAAAAATTTCATAAATATCTTATGTGCCAAAGAGTAAATAGTTGTACCAATACATGATCATATCATAAAATAATATAAGATAAGTAAAATAATGAATATTATTGAGATATTTATCTTATGATTTCATCTAAGGAAATATAAAACTAAATAATCACAAAAAGTGATAAGATTGTCTCAAAAAACTCATATAACATAGTAACATGGGATTATAATATAATTATAAGAAATTAAATTAAATGAATCATAGAATATCATGAAAATATTTAGAATCATTATATATCATGTAATATTTAAATATATACACCTTGAATAAAGTTTTTAGGTGCATAACATAATGTCAGTCTCAAAGAAGGCAATTTGAGACAAAACTATTTTACCGATCTGGAAAATTTTGAAACTTAAACCCCACAAAATAAGGATCCTAGAATGGGTATTTTAATAGAAATAAATTTATGTATATGATACATATAATTCAATAATTATATGTATATACACCACAAAAATGTAAAGAGTGGGGAACATAACATGAATCTCATAGAAATAAAAAATGAGATGAAATTCCCATTACCCGGTATCTGGACTATCTCTGTACTCGCACAAACATCATGTATAAAAAAAATATATTTATTTGAAATATCTCACAGAATAATATTCTTATATCTATTATCATACATGGTTATATTATAACCTTATATTACCTGCTGGTTAATGATCATAGGATAAGGATTCACTTCGGGTGATATTCACTTTGTTCTTCATATAGGTCTTGTTTTGTTATATCATTGGTCCTTATAACTATATCATGTTTAAGGAATGTATACCATACTATAAATATCATTCATATCCAGTATATTTATATTATAATAATTTTTAAATTAATTATATATGAAATGGAAAATATCATTCATGGAGATAGTAAGTCGTATGTACTCATGAAAGTTGTTTCCATTTTTAATTGTCGTATTGAAAGAACAAAATAAAATGATATATATATATTAATATAATTCTGAATATTTATATATATCATTATTATAGTATAATTAATATATCATATATATCATATAATTTTGTTAAACTCTCCCATAATACATTATATGTGATGTGTGAAGAAATCACATCACTTTGAGGGGGTGATAGTCTACACATCCTCAAACGAGATTATCATATTAACACAAAATGAAAAAAAACGATGTGTGTTTTAAAAGTAATGAACAATGTTAAATAAATATTAAATATAATATATGAAATATATAAACATTTTTTCCATCATAATGGCCAACATGATTGGTGGTAATGGAGAAACGAGCAATCACCGTTTCGTGAGGCAGTAGTTTGCCGAACACAGAAATAGTATGTTCGACATCCATTAGATAGAAGTTTGTATAACTATATGTTAGAAACATTTCATAAAAACATCATTATAAATGTATTATAGTTTTTTTCTCACAAAATAATGTAATAAATAGAGTGTATGGAGTGGATAAAGAAAATAAGTGAAATGAGCATGAGAGAATACATTACCTCTAAATCGGGCAACTCCTTTTGGTTAGTGCCAAAAGAATTCATTGAGAAGAATTATTCCCAATTGGATGCTTCAAGGTCTATTGAATGATTTTTTTAATGATTCATGGGAATAAAATGGACTAACATTAACGTTCTGAGACGTGTGTCGAATGGGTAAAGGTGGTGGCCTTTTAAATGGAAGGAAAAGGACTCAAATGGGATTTTTAGAAACAAATTAGTTATTGCATGTTATTACTTATAAATTTTTTTCCCAAACCAAAAAAACCCAATATTGGAAGGATTATTTCGGAAAAATAGACATCCAGTTGGGGTTGGAAAATTTTCTATGTCATTTGGGCCATTATTTCAATGTTTTAGTCCTTAATTAAGCTTAATTTGAACATAACTACTATGATTAATTTTAATCACTTTTATTAATCATTTGGTCAAAAATAAACTAGTTATTATTAGAAACTAAAAATTAGATTGATTATAATGGTGTATGAAAGTTTTTTAAAATCAAATCATAGAAGAGTCTTTGTTAATATTTGTTATAATCATGTATAGAAGACAAAATAATGGGGTTTTAAAGTTGGAAAAAGTCAAAATGTTTGTTAAAATTTTATATTTAGTTTCAAAGTGAAATTGATTTTAATTAGCTACATTGTATTAATAATCTTAATAAATATATAGTGTGAACTAAAAATATATATATTATATCATATATCATTAATAATAAATTAGACAAAAATTAAGTGTTTAACTGAAAAGTAATATTTTTAACTATTCATCAAAAAAAAGTTTCTTATAAAAATACTAAAATTCACACTCGGATAATTTGGTCATTATGAATTAAAAAATGATGTTTGTTTTATCAATTTAAATTTCTACATGTGTCTAATATTACTTTCTTTATTATATGTGGTTCATTTAAGAGAACGGTTTTTTTAATCATATAAGGACTTTACCAAAAATCATATCTTTCATTATCAATATGTATTATTTGTACAGAAAAAATTATAACCCATATTTGGATAATATTTATTAATATTCCTAATACTACGTTTAATGGTTAGATAATAATTATATAATTTAATTATATATATATATATATATATGTTTCATAGAAACTCAGTGTTGCATGCATCATACGCCATGTCGGTATTGCTTGTAGTGTAAGACAGGTTGGCATTGCGTGTACTGAAATAAATGTTATAATTTCGTGTGAAAGGAATATTTTACATAGTTTTTAATATATATATTTATAAATAATTATTTCTAGTGGAATTTTAAATGAAAAATATTGAAATTATAAATTATTTCAAAAATTATAATCCTCAAAATCTTGGGGTGTTGCAGCATCTCAGATAAGAGTTATATGAGTTAAGAATGTTAAAATAAATTGATACAGTTTCAAGATAAGAAAAAATAAATAATCTTATTAGTTGGTTTACGTGAAACATTAATCATCTCATATTAGATGAAATGAAATTTTCATTGCACATTACTTGAGTAAGACATATAATATATATTAACCATTCTAGTATTTACATGTTTCCCACCAACCTCACATATAAATGAGAACCTCACATCATCTGTAATAAAAATTTATTGATCTTGTTAACATGACCATTAACCAAACAATTACCTTTCTAATATCCCTCCCCATATCCTATATGTCCCAATGAAACTAAAATTCCTCATCAAGAATGCATAATGTGTATGCCAAATGAGGTTTAAAAAAGAATAGATATTTGTACTTGCTGTGAAATGTCATGTTCTTTTCCTCTTAAAACAAATACAAATAATCAATAAACATAAAAAATAATTACTGAGATACATTCATCATATTTATATGAATTTATTACAAGGTTAAATAAATTTTTCATCTACATTCTTTCATATGTTAAATTAAAATATCACTCCTGTGTATGTATAACCTGCCATTTCCACATAGCAATGTAATTCATTTTTTTTTCACCAAATTTAATTTGTGGTTATAAACATATAATTAATGAATATATATGATATTAATGAAATATTAATGATAATATAATTAAAATATATAATAAAACTTCTTAACCTCCCATCAATTATAAAATGGTAATGTCACTTGTGCGTGTGGGTGGACTACCACCTACCTAGAGAAATGTGAATCATTATTCTAGAACCATCATGCATGTATTATTATAAAATTATATATAGTGAATACTTATTATATTTTTAACGTTATTAAAATGAAAAATGATGTGGAACCATTTCATAATACCTGTAACAAAGGATAATATACTAAATAAATGTTGGATAAATTGACTGAACATCAATAAGTGGTTGACATATGGAAGAACTATTTAATTAATGGATCTAAAATGATATTAAAAGTTCTGTAAAGCTATAATATTGAAAAAAGGGTGATTAATAAATTATTTAATAAATTTATATTCATTATATAAGAGGATCAAATATGTTCGAATAATAGGAGACCCAAAGTGTTGTATTTCTATAACGATATCATTTTATTTTAGGATTTAATATATTCACATTCCCATCATAAATATTATATATTCCAAATCTAAAATTCACATTATACTTTTTTTCACCTAGTTATATATAGTGATTATATTTCAATAATTAATTTCATCTATTTTTGGTTCAATACTCAAAATTTATATATCATGTAAGGGGTGGACATTTAAAAATTTTGTTTTATCATTTTCCTTTGTGCTCCTTTTTCCATATTGATGTCATATTAGATATTTTAGGAAACACTTTAATTAAAATAAAATGATTACTCGATGCCATTTTAATCCATTTATGTTTTTAATAATAGTTTTTAAATATAATCATGTTTCTTCTAAATGTTATACTTTTGTACTTTTGACTAATAAGTGAATGGAATCATTGTTCTAAAATTTAATTAATGAATAAATTTGTCCCCTATTAAAACAATTAATTTCATTGAAGGTTCCTTCGTAAGTATCTATGTTTTTTAAAAGAAAATATTTTTCTCAATTCTCATGGAATTTTAAATTTTTTTATCAACATAATTTTTTTTCATACTGTAGTAAAAAAATTAAAAATTATTCTTAAAATCATTATAAAATAATGTCAGAATAATATTATTTCTCATGAAATTATTCTATTTTAAAATATATTTATTTGTGTCTTTATTTTCTAAAAAAACCACCATTTGTGATTAGCATTTGGTATTCTTTAAAAATTTTCTAATAATGGATCTTCCATTAATTAAAATTATCACGATCATATTATATATAAATATCTATCATTTTGTTGAGAATTATTTTTTCCATTTTCTCCAAATATTCATTATTAGGGATTTGTAAGGAATCATTTCCAACATGATAATTTATACATAACTATATACATATTTTATATGTTGTATTATTTTCTGAATTCTTGTTATAAAAGTTATTTCAGTTTCATAAAATATATTCCATATTTATAATTCAATAAGGATATATTTTTATTTATAACGAATTTTTCGATTAAATTATATTGATCATTCAATATATGGGGAATGAATATGACATGTATGTGATGGTAGTGGCTTTCTTAAGGATATCAAATTGATGCATTGATATATATCAAGAGAGAAAATAAATGTAATTCCATATTTGATAGGTATATGATTTACACCTACCTAATTATTAGGTTCTCATCTAAGGAAGATATTATCTTGGCCTTTTCAAGCACAACCCATATATGTAATTGTTCTTGGTTCCTTCACTTTAGATGGATGTATGATTTTTATATGATTTTTTATTCACCATCCATTGTGATTTGGGTCAGGCTTCTGTAACTTCCAATTCAATTTCAAAATACATCTATTCATTGTATATAATGGTATAGTATCTGTTGGTACCTGTGTTCGGATAGAAAGACTAGGGTTGTCGGTCATCCCATTTCATCGAGGATATCTATTGAGATTTTTGTGACACTATTTATTCTTTTTGGGTGGTTGTTGGTGAATGGATTATTTATAATAAAATAGTTATCATTGAATATAGGTTTGACTTTTTCTCACTCGGAAAAAATTTAAGAAATAATATAGATATTTGAAATAGTGGGACAATGGTTTAGAGGGTCTCAAGTCGGAGTGATAATTGATCGAAATAGTCCCCTGTTGGGCTGAAAGTTAACAATGATAGCATGATTAATGCAGAATTCAACAGACCCTCAGGTGTCATGATATATCATGTTCTACTAAGACCATCCTACATGTGGGAATTTTGAACTATTCTAATGAAATCCATGAGAGGCCAATGAAAACACTAACACTACCTTCATATCCAAAAGAAAAAGTCACCATGGAGTAGAGTCAGTTGGATTCCTCTAAGTATGTTCAATAGAAGACTCAGGGGAACATGTGGGTACAAGATGACTTCTGGTGGCTGAATAAGGATCTAGGTGATCCCATTCCATCTTCATCTTCACATACATGTCCAACGAGCACGGAAGGGGTCCATGTGTCCAATGATAGAGGTGTAATAACTCCCAAGTTTAGTTCCTATTCAGATTTTGTACACCTAAGTCAAGGTTCCTTAGGAATAAAAGATTCCCAGGATCCTAAGATGCTTGCAGTTTAGGATGTTTTAGTAAGGGGACCAATCCTGAGAAGGGTTTCTATTGTTTGAAATCTTTCTATCTGATATGAGGGATTATATGTTAGTTTGGACCCCAAGGTTGATGTAGTTAGACGAGATTAACTCAATGAGGATAAGGGAGACCTCAGTGAGGTATCCATGAGGTCCAATCCAGTTATTTTTTGGAAGATAGTAAAGGTGATCTTCAAAGTAATGATTTCATTAATCAAAGGAGGAGGAAGAGATACAAAGTAACTAGTATGGGTTGGAAGCATTATTCTTATTTCCCTTCCAATAGAGAAAAGATACATCAAACAAACAAAAGGAAAGGAGATAGAAGCTATTCCCAAAGCATATGGATTCCCTATCCAGGAAGATTCTGAAGTCCAAAAGGTAGTTCCCTTACACAAAATCCTAGATTGTCCTCAACAAGATAACCCAGAACTGCTGTTTAATTCGAGTGAAAAAATTAGGTAGGACAACATGATGATAAATTCACTATATGTGGATGCTTAATAAATAATGGGAATACTACTACAAGTAGACTCTACTGTTGATCAAGGACACTAGATTAGAAACCATGACCACATTTTGATTAGATGCCTCAGTGTGATGATGGTCAACAAATAGGAATACATGAAATCATTGTAATATTTGGCATATCTATTTTAAGACCACCTAATGGATGATCCATGTACATATGATGCTCATATTTCATAGAATTTGTTTAGGGAGAATGGTTTAACTAGTATAAACTATGTTAAAATTATTCTATTGTTTCTTTTAGTGATCTATTTGGTTTGACTATGTGGGTTCTTAGTTTTCAGATACAAATGTTCTAGATAATAAACAATTTATTTTTCAGTGATTAATATTTTGATATATCCCTATAATTAATTCTAGGCCTTTTTATTGAATTCAATATGTTTTAATTCCCAATATTTCTATATTGATTATATCTTATTGGCTCTTGAAAACATCCACTCAAAATAATATGTATTAATAATTTGAGCTGACCCTTTATTTTTTTATTTTCCTATGAATTAATGAACTATATATTGAATTATTTCATTACATATCATTTTTTATTGTGTTATATTATAAAAATTTCATTGTACTATTGTAATCTTGTATGAATATAGTTTTCTAAGACTACTAACCTGATTTAAAATTTGTGGTTTGATTCCTTTTTTATCTTAAAATTGTAATATTGTAAACATTGGCTCTATTTTTCTGGTGTCAGGTTTGATACAAAAGGATTCATTTGAATTATAGTATGAAATTTTGGAAAAATATTTTAAATTTTCAATGAAAAATACTTCTTATGATAATACATTTGGGATATTTATAACCTTTATGATCATTATTTTTTTTATTTCATGGCTCAAATTTCATAATGATTTTCAAATAAATGACTCTTTTCTATTGTTTATATATGGTTTCTGTAAAGTGAATGGAATATATATTGGTAATAAATCTATGGATGTATACATTAAGAATTATAATATAGTCGGTGTTTCTGTTTAGTAAATCATGGGAAATTTGAAGAAGCTAATTCTGTATATTATAAATATATGTGCATGTATGGAGAAAACTATTAGTTCAACAAAGCTATTAAACTATGTTGGAATTGTTTATGTGATTGACACCTCCATACTATTGTTGAACTATTAATCCATTAGTAACTGAACGATGGATTATGTACTGAGAAATTGTATTTATGGACATGGTAATCCTTGAAATGTAAAAGGTTGTTTAGGAAGCATATTAGATTATAGGATATGTAGATAAATGGTGGTCATTGATCTAGAACACTAAAGAAGATGAATAATTAGAAAATATGTAATCTAATTTATTCGAAATATTATATATAAACTTATTTATTCAAGAGAATTTAGTTGAAATAGATTATATTCAGCACATTAACACTGAAGGAAAGAGAATGGTGTTCCAGAGTATGAGGATAATTTTACAACATTATCTCGGAATGATGTACAATACATATATAAAAAAATTCATGACCTTATGTTTCAACGATATGATTAAGAAAATTACCAAAAGGGAAATAGTTTCTAAAAAATTTAATCATAGGGTGATGTAATATCACATAACATAAGAATTGAATAATAAATCTATAGTATTATTATCATTAATTGAAATCATGAAAATAAGAGGTCAGTTTCGAACCATGGGCAGAGAAAAGTGGAAATGTAAAATACATGGATTATGGTATTTCCAACATGTTTTATTCTTGGAAGGAACCAAAATGGTACCACATTAATGGAGAAATGTTTCTTTTATAATAATTTAGAAACAGAATAGTGGGATCATGAATGAAAGGAAAATAAAGAATCCCAAATTGTATACTTCTTCAAATATAAAGATATATTGAACTATTCAATAAAATAACCCATTATTCAAGGTAACCTATCACAAATGATTACTGGGGGATAAGGATGTAATTTTAAATTAATACAAACAATTATGATCTAACTAAATATGTGTTTGCAGGAAATTTAATAATAAAGTAAAATTTATAACCACTATAATTGATTACGGTTCCTTCCACTATGGTTTTTCATCCATTTTCCAAAAAAAATTGATATTTACGATTCACTATAATAAGGTTGTTGTCAATTTAGAATCAGAGTAGAAATATTAAGATAGTATAGTGATATCAATCTATTACTACTGTGATGCCCTAACATTCCATATTAAATACATGGTAAAAATTCATATGGTTTACTTTTATATAATCGATTCAATGGATTCGATTTCTAAATATAATGAAAATATACTTCATAACAAATGGTTATTTTTATTCATGATAGAGATGTAAAATCAATTATCATTATATTTATAACTACATCATTTAATTCAAATACAGATCCACCTATAATATCTATAATTAATAACATTCTTATATAATAATAAAAAATATAATCAATGAATTTATATATTATCCTTAGATTAGAGGGAATTAATAATGTGCAAGAATTAATATAAGTATTTACAAAAACCTACCTCGACATCGACCTAAACATGATGTTTAGTTTACTATTGATCCCAACCCTAATGAAAACCCAATATCTGATATCAATTAGAGAATTCTCATATTAAAATTAGTGAGACGGCATAAATAACTATAGGATATGTTTGATAAGGGGTTTCAACATAAATATAAATTCACTATGGGCTAACAATAATAATATTTTTTAGGAAAAAGTATGGGTATATGATGTTCTGCATCAATTATATGGAAATTAATGATGTTTTCATAAAGAACATATAGCATCTTCCTCGTCTTGAAGACATGTATTATTTACCTAAGATGGTTAATTATTTTTCATTGATGGATATCAATTTAAGTATCATCCATTGTGATTATGGAAGGTATATAATCCAAAGTTTTTGATTATCATGATGTATAGATTTTATGAGTTTACATTAATTCCCTTTATATTATCTAATGGAATATCTATGAACATAGATCTGATGAAAATAATATTGACTTATTGTCACAACCATTTTTATGGTATTTATCAATTAAATTATTAATTTAGTAAACACAAACTATTGTTTTAGGAATTTTTTTATTTGTTTCATATATTATCTATATAGATAGAATATTACTACATTAATTAATAAAAACAATTTAATTAAATCTCTATCTCGATTAATATAACTAAGGTACACATTTTCCTTGTATTAGTTGTACAATAAAATTAGTTTAAAATTTATCTTGATTTTAAAATATGTTAATTTTTTTTATATATAATGGGGTTGTGATCATATAGTCATAATAATGTAAATATGTATTTTAATTATTAAAGAGGTCATTAACCAATGCAACAGTATTCAAATTATCATTAGGAAGTGAAGGATATTTGATATAGATTAATTCCTTATTCAAGGGACATGGATGTGAATTTATGTATAAAAATGATTCCATTTCATATGAAACATATCATTTAAAGAGAAATGAATAGAATTATCCAACAAATGATCTTGATTTTTCAACTATAATAACTATATTGGTTAGTTGGATTCCATAACATTATTTTGTCAGATGTAAACTATAAATGGATCATAATTATTTTTAAAAATAATCTCATAGAATGAGATGAGAGTGAAAAAATGACTATGTCTAGAACAACTCCTGGACTATAATTTCTCAAATCGATTTTACCATAGAATAGAATGTATGGAGGATAATGTATTGAGTAGGATAGATCATGGGGTTTTAAATAAAATGAGGAATTATTAAAGTCATATATTCACATAAATTTTAATGGGGGATATGTGAATCCTTAAGGGAGGGGAATCATCACATATATTCTATATTACATCGAAACATATTTATTGGATACAGTAAAATATTTCATGCATGATGATAAGAATATCCAATATGAAATCAATGTTATGAATGATAAGAAGTTGGTATACATTTTTAAAGTTATTATCTTGAAATATTGAAGGAGACTATGTGTTCATTCCATGTCATATATAAAAATTGAAATATCAAATTAGGATAAAAAAATTCATTTCAAAGTGATAGAACTAAAATGTATCTTGATTCGAAGAAATTTCTTTGGTCTGATAATATGAAACTGGAAATTATTTACTATATATCATTATGATTGGTTTTTTAATAGGTAAATAATATGAGTAAATTTTATAATTGTTTTATGAATATTCTACCAATTCCACTGTGGAAATGAGATGATATTACAATTGATTGTGTATCTGAACTGCCAAAAACACCGTGAGAGAATAATTCTATATGGTTAATTTTTCTCACATTCCCATGTAACAAATTTCCACACATTAAGTGATGATATATTTATTAATTTATCCATGATGATCTATATTAATTATTTTTCAAGACGTAGTGATTCACCTTTATAGAATATATTAGAATGAGATCCATGGATTAGATCATATTTCTTGAAGAGTATTCAAAAGGCTCTTGAAAACCTGATATATTTGACTGATTTTTATAATCCCTATGTTGATTGATTATCAAAATGGATTACTCAAACATTATAATATATATATAGGGTGTGTTGAAATTAATTTCATGGAATGTGGGATCAATAATTACTTTTTCAAGAATGCACATATAAAAATTGATTGAATTCATGAATAAAAATTTCACCATAAGAAGAATTGTATGGGAAATTATTTCATACACTAACAAATTATTATGATGTGAGTGAAATGGTTACTATAGGCCCAGATCATATTCAGAAAACAATAGAGAATGTGGGAACTTTTTAGAGTTATACTAGGAAATCTTAATGAAGGATAATGATATATTCTGATAATCGTATAATGGATTTATAATTTTAAGTAGAAGATCATGTTATTATAATTTTAAATACATAAATTGGGTTTATACTATTTATAAATAAATGGAGAACAATTACCATGTTTATTGAGCATTCTGGATTCTAGAATGAATCAGAACTTTTGTTTTTTAGTTGTTAATTCCACTCAACCCCTCAAAATAATATTATGTATTCCATATCCAATTATTGGGCATGTATATTATAGATCCAAATCATGTACAATCCATTAATTAAATTTAAATGGATACTGATGAAAATTATTTTGAATTTGAAAATCATGATCTTGAGCACTATAGAGTATGTGTTTATGAATAACATGACTTTGTTGGTGATGTTACAATAGTGAATCCAAAAGATAATAAAGTCAACGTTGGAACATGAAGAAGCTATAATGAATAAATATCCACATATTTCAATGAAGTAAAATCCATGATATTTTTATGATGAAATTTCTTAGAGAGGGTGACGTAACAATCAGGAACCAATTACTATATGTAAGATTTTAAAAAAATTAAATCTATAATAAGGTACATAACATTATTCATTAATGTTATTAAAACCAAAAGTAAATTTTTTATAATTTCTAATTGTTGAAATTAATTCCATATTTTATTTACTACATCAAAAAAATGAAGTTGATTTTTTATGTTTTTTGGAAACAATACATTTTTGGGTGAATAATGGAAAACAATGATTTTACTTATAATGTAACTTTTATGAAATTATTATAAGTTAAGAATGACTTAAATTTTTATGAAACATATTTTTAAAAATCAAATATAAAATTAATAATTATAATATTATTTTTCATATTTTTGTTTTGCTCTTATTAAATTGATTTTAACATTTTTGAGATCACAGTATTGTTTTAAAAAAATCTAATTTAGGTTCTTCTCGCATAATCATGTATTGAAAAATGTTAATTTTTGTTTTTTATTGTTCTTAATGAATAATATGACGAAATTTAGTAAATATAACCCAATTAAATCCATATTAATAAATATTATACGTGATTTTATTAATTTGTATATTTTATTTCGAAAACAGTTTTTTTACAAAAAATTGATTTCAATGTATTTTGAACCTTTTAATAAAAATTAATTTTTGAATCTTATTTAAATATAATCATGTATAATTGAATAAATATTTATAATAATAAAATATAGTTTTATGTAATAAGGTAAATATAAATTTTTTCGATATTGAATAGAAGTATTCTTAAATATTTATCACATCTGTGAATGGAAAATTAAATTAGAAGGTTTCAAAATGCATATTTCATTATGAAAACACAAAAAAATAGAAAATCTCACTGGATTGTGGTATTTATATAATATATTTTTATTATTATAATATTTGGAAATATTTATGTAATTACATTGAGTAAAACATATATTATATAATAAACGTCCAAGTGTATACAATGTTTCAATCCAACTCACATATAATAGGGAAAATATTCCTCTATATTATCTATAGATCATGAGAAACATATATTAAATAATACCTTACTTAAATTCTCTTGAAAATTCCATTCCATATCATAGAGGTATTTATTTTTTCACAATACCAATTCATGAAGGCCTGAGGTGTAACACAATGCAGGTTGCCAAAAGTATATGTGTATGTTTTTACATAACTTATTCTGGTTTCTTTCTTCATGTATGTCCTCAAAATAATCAAAAAACATATTAACATAATTAAAATATTATATTATCTAAAATAATATGTTTTTATGTAAATTTTATATCTATTTTCAATATCCATTCGATCCAATGGAAATTAAAAAATCACTCATGTACATTTATGACCTATTGTTTCTACAGAATGCTATAATTCTTTTTTCATAACTTCTAAACCTAGATTGTTATAAATAAATATATAATGAATGTAAATGAAATTTATTAAATAGTTCTGATTATTGGAATTAAATATATCATTTAAAATTTTACCTTTCTATCAGATGGAAAATGGTTATGTCGCTCAATCATGCATAGAGTCCACTACCTCTACAATGCGTTGTTATTCACTTTTCTGTTTTCACAATGAAAGGTTTGTTGTAAAAATAGTTTTAATAAATAAAAATATATTCATATAATTATTAAAATTTTGTAGATAATTTAGAAATTTAAAAACACCTTTAACCATATACAATTTACTAATGGAATTATAGTCAAATTGAATCGACATCCTTAATAAATTGACATAAAAAATAACTATTCATTTAATTGATTTAAAATTATTATTAAATTTATATAAAAAAGGAATATATATTAAAAGGATCCTAATTATGTTTTTAATTAATTTAAATTAATTATATAGTAATAAAATCAAGTCTGACTAGGTAGAGAACTATGGTAACAGATTTTTATTTTAATAACATTTTATTTGGGGTCTGTTTATGTTATGATTCCCCTTTCAAATGTTCTAGGATCCTGATATCATATTCACAATATATTTTATTCTCCTCCATTAATTTATTATTTTTTACATATATATAATCTATTTTCTCCATTTTTTGTTATTAATAATTTCATAATAATACATTCAATGAACTTCTTATTTAATATTTGGTTTTTATGTATTACTTCTATCTCATTCCCCTCAAGGTTTAGTCTATCTTAAATGTTTCATGATTTTTTCTCTAAACACCAATGATTATTTTTATGTAATTTTCAATGATATATGACTTTATTTACAGTATTTTAAAATGAATATTCTTGTTGTTTTATGAATGATGTTCTATTATAAATATTAACAAATGTTTCAGAGGAATATTTTTTTAATATTTACAATATGAAAATATTTTCCAATGTTTTAATTAATCATTTCATTGAATCATAATTTATATGCCTCTATAGTTATTTTAAACAAAACTTTTTTTCTAAATGTTATATTTATTTTTATATAATATTTTTTCCATTGATATTTGTACAATTTTCCAACCTTAATGAAAATATTTTTGAATTTGATATATTAAATCATAATTTAAATAATTTAGAAGGATTTTATTTATCATTTTTTTATTATATTTGAATATATATTTATGAAATACTTGTTTTCACTAAAAATTAATCATTTCAAATGAATTAATGAAATTGTTTCATCTTGAACTGATCTGTTGTTTTTTCATCAATAACAATTAGATGATCACAATACCCTTCACTATCCCTCAATAAATTAGACTTTATTTTATCATCCTACTCCACATTTTATTTATCATGGATTTATATAGAATAATTTCCACTAATTTGAGATTTCATTAACTATATAAAATATTGACATATGATATCAATTAATTGAATTTTGTTATGAATTTTATTTCATTTGTTGGAAAATTTTCTTTATTATTTATTCAATATAGATAAATGTTGACTGACATTGAATTTTTAGAATGATTTTAATATATCACTAAATATATGAATAATTAATAGGAAATGAAACTATTAAATTGGTCTTATTTGTAGATATACCATCAATGCATTGATATATATAATGAAATAAAATGTATTGAAATCCATATTAGTTGGGTATCTGGTTTACACCTTTTGATTTATGATAAATTCCTCGACCAAGGCTTTTATAGTGAGATCTATGATATCATGGATGTTTACTTGATGGTAAGAACAATAATTTACAAAATTATGCATTTTTTATTAATAATTATGTTTCCATTATCCATGTTATTTCTACGTAGTTATTCATCTCGAAAGTAAATATAACTCATGTTTTTGATTGAATGGATTGTGTTTTAATTATATACTCTATCATATTAATGATGATGTATTTAATCAATATATATTTTTATCAGTATAACAGATGATAATCAATTGAGATCAACATATATTTATATTCATTTCATTGGAATATGAAGTAGATTATATTGAAGAATTTCATGGATGAATTATTTTTTTCAATTCAATTCTTTTAAATTTTCATTGTAATTTCAGAATCATTTATGTGTCTCATTTTCCCAGATTGTTAGATATATAGATCTAATATGGTGTGATCCCTTTTATTATTTTCAAATTTAATATTGTAAACCATATTTATGGGTTACAGAAGCCATGGTAATATATATTTTTTCACATATTTCTCTGTATATATAATTCCAAAAAAAATTAATTAAAAATTATAAATCCAAAAAAAAATCACAGACTAAGAAATTTTTATCACTAGATTTTAATTTAATTAATTTATATACAAGAAACATGTAATTTTTTAGGATAAATTAACCCTTACATTAATGAATCATTTTATAATAAAATTACTTCCCCGATATAGGGATGTGTGGGTATAAGTGCAATTAAAAAAATCTTCTTAATAAATATGAATATTTATTCATGTTATTTTATCTAGTGAAACATAAGCCCCTTATAAGGTAAAAAGTTAAATAAATTTATTATATATATGGAATTATTATAAAATAATACATAGTATCCACAAAATATATGACAAATATGAATCTTTATTTCAGTTATTGTTCGTTTATGTTTATTAATAGTTTTTATCACTAAAAGATTCAGAAGAAAACCCTCACCCATGATTATTTTCCATAGAAATGATATTATTGAAAAAAAAACATTCTTAAATAATTTATTATATATAAATTTCACATCTCACGGTCTTCAGTCTATGATAATATAAATATCATGTTCTTCTATATTAATCGAATATATTAGAATAATATTGACGATAACTTCCATAAATTTATCTTGGTATAATGTAATGATTATATTATTCAAATACATGATTGTAGGAATAATATTAAATCCCAATAGTAATCACTATGATATAATTATTTTCATATATGATACATAATTATTTTTTAGTAATATCCTCACTTTGTACCTCTAATTTGATGATATGTACATCATTGATTGCTTTCCAGAAGCAAAGATTCCTATAAAATTCTTAAAAAGGTCAAAAATATATGAAAAGTATACTTTTTCATGATAATTATAATGTTAGGTCAGTGATAATCAATGAATTCAAAAATGGTCCCATGGTTAATCAAATTTATTTTTACTAGTGTATATTATTCTAAAATCTATAGATGTATAAAATATCATCAAAAAAATTGTTTTTTATTCATCTGTTCCACCAACATGATACTATCCACCCTATAATAACACATAAATATAATTATAAAATGAAGTATACATAAAAAATATAAATTAACCTACTTATTTATGGAAGAAAGGGATCCTCCCCAAGATATACATAATTATATTCCAACAAATAATAATATCTTCAATGTTGTGATTTTCCAAAATGATTTGAGTCAAATAATATTTATTATAATGAATTAAGACACTCATTAATGAAATATAATTCAATGAATTTTTATAATCATATTTTTTTGATGGGTTTAAAGACCCTATAAATAAAAAAAATAAAAGAAAGAGACAAGTGAGGACGTGGTCAGAAAATGCATAGCTTCTCTCAACTGACATCCATAAGAAAAAATAAAGAAAATAAAGAAAATAAATATTCAAAGTTAGACTCATTTTTATAGGAATAACCATCATCTCCCTGACAAGAGTCTTCACTCAAAGAGAAAATCCTATTAGAGTGCTTCAAAAATCTATCTATTAAGGAGGAAGACCTTATACCCATCCTGATTCTATGATTTAAATTGCCCTTTCTTGGAATTTTTTATAAATACTAAATGACCATGGCGATATTGATTATTTCCTTGCATCACATTATATTTATAAGTCATTCTAGTCCGTAGTACCTTATCAACCTCATCAATGTCTAGAGTGTCTCTAAATTTATCAGTGGATCATGTAACATTGCATGAATAATTTATGGCCCAATGATTGTCAATGTTTCTCCTACATATAAGAAAATTAAGCATTCATGGTACAATCACTAGACACTATCTTTTATCCCTAGTTTGGACACCATTATTTTTAGATTTTGGAGTACACACATGAACCAATGAATATTTATTTACTAAAATTTTTGTTATGTGAATAGATTCTTTCAACAGTAACAACTATCTCAATTTGAAACTCTATTTAAATGGTTGTTCACCCTTGATAGATATTCCAAAATGATCATCAATATCTATTTACCTAAGAGTTACAGAATCATGAATAAAGATAGCAACTCATGGTTCCCTACTTGAGGGAGAAGATTGCAATTTCATGCAAAGAATATCTATTTTAAGGATTTATTTCTAATGATCAAAACCACATTTGAATGTCCTAAAGGAACGTGTTGTTCATGATGAACCAATGGTTTTGAAACTGCAAAAACCCTTCTAAAAATTGTTTTCTCTGATCCATACACATATTATTTAGACCGGAAATATCAATAGCATTATCCTCCATATTCAATCAACTTATTCTCAGTGAATCCTGATGGACACTAATTGACCAAATTGAAAAATTAATATACTTTTCCCATAGAATCCAATAATGTCCAGTTATTTTATAATAAATGAAAATGGATGGAATATTTCATATTAAACTCAAATACTAAGATCATTAGATTGTGCAGATAAAAAAAATTTCATTAAAGATAAATTCATATAAATTTCAACAATAACTCTAGAAATGTATCCAAATCTATAATGTTCTATTAATTTTTACATTTTCATTAGAACAACTTTTTTATGTAATGTCAAATAGGATTTTTAGATGCCAAAAAATCAAAATCCAAGAAATTAACCTAACCCAAACATCCACAAGAGTGTTTCTTACCTCATAGGTATTTAAACTAGAATTTCATTCTAGGATTTGGGAAGACCCATTCATTATGGATATTGAGATGAATCATCATGCCTTCCTCTTAAATTTTGACCTCTGAAATAAGATTTGATGGAATCCACATCCAAGTACAATACATTTCCATATAGAGGAACCTTAGATTAAGAATAATTTTATTACCATAACATCCATCTTCCATAGTTTGGGTCTATTCGGAATCATGATTCTCCTAGTTATTGAGTGTCGGCAGAACTCCATCCTCTTTGTAATTGTTTCCTTCCTTGCAATCACTCGGGTTGTATTCTCTTTTATGTAAATTCATCCTACATCAATATAATGTTGATATGGGAAAAAAATCCATTAGGTTATTAATATTTACCTTCACTCTCATACTCGGAGGCCATATCAATGTAAGTTATATAAGGGATTTGTGATGAAGATACATTCTAAGTCAGCCGCCTCTTTTCGAAAGACTCATCCGATGAGATCTGAAACCCATATGGATTTATGGCCTCTATATCCACTATTGGGGAATATTTAATCTAATAAGTCAATGACTAGTTCTCCTAAAGATAAAATCAATTCACAAAAAAAGAAGAATAAACATATATAAAGGGAAACTTATAGGTCATCATCATCATTGTCACCATGTAAGGACTCCCGTCATTGCATCCTCTATCACCTTGTAATTATCCATCAATTCACATATAATCATGATAAGATTTGAGACATGAAATAACAAATTACTCTATCCATAAATTATTTGTGAACTACATAAAGAGACAAAATGGATTACTAGTATCACATTCAATTATTCTGATGGTAGAATAACTTGATATTCATGAAGTATTTTCAAAAAAATATCAATTTCAAAATATTTTCAAATAATAGATGAAATATATTCGAAAAATGTTTTTTATTGATGAATCAATGTCATATCTACATGGCGGTGAATCAATAATATCAGTAAACATTAAATATATAAATGTATTCCCATAAAATGTATTAATCTTTAAGTTCATTTTATATTAATATAAAATTATCACACCCACTGAGAATTAATTTTCTTGATTTTGGTACCTATCATTTTCAAAGAAATTGATTAGTATTTGTAATGATAATAGCTTGTAAAATATTAGAAAAATATTATATGAATATGGGCAGTCATTGTATATAATCATGCCTTATGAGATCATCAGTTCAAGTAATTAATAATAATGTTAATCCTCGGTTTCCTTATGTTTTCTGTTATAAACCAATTCACATTCTATAAAAAGATAACTAAACCCTACATTGAATCTATTTAAAATTATAGAATCATAAAATGTACATAATTCTCAATATCAATCATTTGAACTAATGGACTAATAACACGCATAGAATCATATTTTTAATCATCTTTAGGGACAAGCTACATAACCGTCGTATTTTATTTTATAATGTATATTTTATTGAAATAATTATTTATTCATAAATCGGTTTTATAATAGATATCATATATCTAATAAATGTGGAATGTATTTAATATTAAATTGGTGAGATAGAAACATAGTGAGGGGAAAATAATATTTATGTATAAAGAAATTATTAGTTAATAAAATAATGAGAGAAATCATAAACAATGTGATGTTTCATCATTAATTTAATAAGAACAATAAATCATAAGAACAGATTATATTTCAAGGTAATATAACCATAAATAATTATATATAAATATTTATTCAAAAAGTGATATTCAATGAAGAGTAAGAAATAAGCTATAATAAAAATATATAATCAGTGATAATTAACAAAATTGGTAAAAAATAGGAATTAAAAAATATGTATATATATATAAATAAATCATATATCATTGACTTATAAAATTTCTATAATAACATAGTGAATTTTTTAAAAAATATTTAGTTTATAGTAAAAAACCATGAATTTTTTTTGAAATTACCATTAAATAAAGTAAATATTCAAAATAATTTCTCAGAAAAAATACAATCTAATATGAATCAATGATATATTAATATAATGTTTTTAAATTTTAATATAACAAAAATGTTGTTAATTTTGTGTCTATAAATAGAATTCAACCAAATATGAAATCTAAATAGAATGAATGAATAAAATCACATATATTTTTACAAATCATTATTTTCAAACCTAATTTTCTATGAATTGAAGGGAGGTGGCTTCTTTTATGTTTTCCCTGCGAAAAGAGAAATTATATCTCTATCAATTATAGATATATTGAAATGTTTTTTGATATAATATAAATCTCATAACAAATTTGAACATGATCGATATCAATTGAATATCCACTCATGTCATGAACAATATAATGATGTCCTTCAAATGGATACTATAGTCAATCCAAGACAAGGATAGAGTGGAATACACATTCCCCTTTGGATAAAAATAATAATTAGGGATTGGAAAATAATTATTGTGGAATATTTTTTCAAATAATAAAAAATTAAATGAAATAAAAAATGAAATACAACCATAAAACAGAATCTCTTAAAATATATAAATTAGTAGTAATGGTACTAAAAAAATATAGATATAAGATAATATAAAATACATAAACAAAACCATAAACAATCATTATTTCAATCTGACCTTTTGTTCACCATCCATCCACAATGACCAACCAACTCCATGAGTTAAAAAAATGAAACATGAACATAAACACTAGATAAGGTGTACCAACATCGAGTGCCACAATAACAGTGTGATCAAACAAATCTCAGTCGGTAAGAACAATAGAACTCATAAATTTAACATAATAAGATAGTTCAGAAACTATAGTTTAAAAATATATATTATTTATTTTTATCAATTTTAATAAATATAAGTTTTTTCTCCCAAACCCTTTTAAAATTAATATATTAAAAATATCATAAAAATGTCCATTCAAAAAAGATTATTTTACATGTAAGCACATGTAGATATATACAACACAATTTAGTGTATGATAATAAATGTAACAATATAAATTCATTAAAAATGATATATTCTAAAAATGTATGGAACACGAATATATTTGTTCAAATGTTACCATATATAGAAAAAAATTACCTTAAATGATATCAAAATATTCATGGAAAATGGTATTGAAAATATAAAAAAAAATTAATGTGTTGACCCATTATATATTTGGTCAAGAACAATGTTTTGACACATAGATGTGATAAATATTATTTCACCATCCCCACATCTCTACACTAGATCCACTCATGGAATAAACCTATATGTTCATTCATCTACAAGAGTGGTCTAGACTATCAAATAAATAATTAATTGATTCTATATCATAACCCTCTAAATGAAATATAAAACACTTCTAAAATTGTATAATGTAAAAGAGAAGTGAATAGTTCATGTTTATGATCAACCATCACCAAATCATTCTTTCATATATTCCATGACAACCTCCAAACACTGAAATTATTAATGTGAAGACCCTAACATGGTTGGAGGAATTCAAAAGGGATTTTCATTATTAATGAAAGACCTTTGGTATACTGAATGAGATAGAGAATACATAGAATTTTGAAAAACATACATAAAAGTATTCAATGGTACTAATTTGGACTTAGCATTCCAAAAAAACAATACTTTAGTGAACAATATTCATTAAATGATACTTCTAAAAGAAAAAATAATAATAAATTTATGTTTTCTATTTTTACAAATGGGTTTTTAATATATAATTTATAAAAAAAAATTAAATTATTTTTAATTTTAAAGAAACAAAAAAAAATTCTAAGGATATATAAATATAATTGATTACATTCTAGAGAGTCTCCGTTTATAAGCATAAACACATCAATCCATACACCCTGTTTAAATTTTAATATGCACATATCACACACTAATATAAATGGGTATTCATGAAAATTCCAATAGTTAAACTAATGAAATAATTAAGAAATCCTTCAAATAAACATGATATATTATAAAAAATCACCAAATTAATAAAGCCCCAAAACCCATACAAAACACAATTTCACATGCCACTCATTTTCACCAAATTCTATTAATGGTTGAACAACAAAAAAAGCAAAAAATATCTTTAAAAACGGTTTTAGGGTTTAAAAAAATAACAAGGATTCATATACATTGAAAATATGCTTGAATAAGCATACAATACATTGAAATCCCCACATTTTCATAAAACCAAAAACATATAATTCCATAATAATTCATATTAGAAAACCATTAGCATTAATAACACATTTTATTTGTTTATAAAATGGTAATAATCATATGGAATGTTTTGGAAAGGAAATGGATATAGAAACCTACCTCTATGACATGTAAACATGATAAAACCATTATAAATTAGAAGATATAGGCAAAAGATTCAAACCGAAAACCCTACAACAAAAGGAGAAACCACATGATCCGTCCATTTCTATAAGAGGTGAAAAATAATGAACCAATACAATGAATAAGTGAGAAAAATGAAAGGAAGATGAGAATATATGATATGTAAATATTAACCAAGGAGGATTACCCTATGAAATAAGGTAGATGACAATAAGAATACAATAGGATGAGAGGGTATGTCTCCCACGGATACCAAGGGATAGATCAAATGAATGGGAAGAGAATAACCACCACCTTGGGTTTTTTATTTTCATTGAGGAAAAAACAGAAAATAAGGACATGGTTTGGCCACCCAATTATGTAGAATGGTTTACCAATCCATATAAAAACAATTGACACCCTACATGAACGTATAACCAACCATTCATAGTTTGGTCACACATTTTAGAAATATTGTATAGGAAATTCCACCTCTATAAGATATACCTGAACACCCCTTTTACAATATAAAAAATATAGAATGGCTTTTTTGGCTGAAAAACGACATGAATATTTATTATTAACATCAGTTTTTAATGAAAAACATGTGTAAAATTGTATATTAATTTTCATAGGATTATAATATAATATTTTTTGGAAAATTGTTAATATAAATAGTTTTCAATTAATACAGATTTCTGACTGAAAATAGATGTAATGTATACCTTTATTAAAAAAATTCAGATATCATATGTTCCAAAGAGTGTAAAATGGTACCAATAAATGAATATATCATTAATAAATAGAGAATAATAAAAGTCACAATTTCTATTGAGATATGAATCACTATATTTTTTCAAAATAATATTAATCATATTAAATCTTGAAAAGTGATGAGGTTATTTCATTACACTATTATAACATTGTAATTTTGAACCATACTCCCCATTTATGATAAAGAAATTACATGAAGCATAAAATATCATGAAAATATTATGTTTAATTATACAATATTTCGAAGGAAACATATACACCTCATTTTAATATTTAGGTGTATAACATGACATGTGTCTCGAAGAAGGAAAACCGAGATAAAAAAATACATTAACAATTTGTTATCTTTTGAAACAAAAACCCCATGATAGAATGATCATAAAATGGTTATGTAAATACTGTTAGTTGGAGTAGGACACTCAAAAGGGGGATGAATTTAGTTTCTATAAAAAATTTATGTTTAGAACATTGTTTAAAAATCTCCTAATTCAAAACAATGCAGACCAGTTAATCAAAGTAATAAATTTATAATAGTTTTACTATTAAATTAATTTCTCAAGAGATGGATTACATCTTAGTTATATCACCCTGAAATATTTAAATAAAATTGAATCCAATTTATTAATCCAAAATAGCTATAATCACTATCCATGACTAACTATCAAAGTAAACCATTGTTTTCTGAAATATGAGTTAAAATAGAGTAAAATAAATTAGAAAACACAATGAATTAAAATGGTGGTTTCATATCAAGATGATACACAATCCACTCTACTTGGTGATAAACATACACCAAGATATATATATATATATATATATATATATATATATATGTAAGTTTGATCTAAACCAAGGATCAGGGTTAACTCAATAGAATCGAAACATTCTAGGTTACAAGACATCTTCCCTAGTTTTATGTGGGAAATAAAACATCCAGGTGACACATGACATTTACCACAATTTTATGTGGTATATAAAATGTGTAAGGTGTTTTTTTAGGAGTTTATCTTGTATCTTTTAGTTCTGTATAGCATTCATTGTGTATTTTATAGATATATGCACATGCTACTTGAAAAGTAATAAAAATTCACACAATAGAGAAAGAAGTAAAAATATAGAGTTTAGAATGATATGAGTTTTTTGAAATATAGCTCTAGACTCTTTGGATGTAGTAGATGTGAAGATTGAGTCATCTTCTATAAACTGACATTGAAACAGTGTTTCAAGAAGATTTGTTTTTTAGGTTTCCAGGAAAATGAATTTTTATTCCTTCGATACCATTTTGTTTTCTTCAGAGGTGTTGTTGATTTGGTGCATAGTATGTTCTCCTTTTAGTTTATTTAGTATGAATGCAAATTCATAGTGTGTTTTTATTACATTTTTTTCACAGGATTATGATGGGTTCTTGTTCAAGTCCTCTACTATATGGCTATATCTTTATCAACTCTCATGATTTTCTCTTTGATATTCTACAACCCGACAATAATCATGTTTTTAGGTAGTTTGTGTACCTTGTACGTAGGAAATCCAAATTAGTATTTTCTTAAAAATTAATTAATTTAAAAATTAGTATTAAAATACTCAAATATGAAAATTCGTTAATATTTTAAATAAAATAAAATTTAAATAGTTTGTTAGTGACTCTTCTATTAGTGAGTCATTCTATCAATGATCCCTTTAATTGGAGATTCATTCTCTTGGTATCGGTGAATCAATCTATTAGTGAATCATTATGTCGGTATCTCCATGCTTTTATGACTCAATGTGTTAGTGACTCATTTTGTTCTATCGATGAGTCATTTCTTCTGTCGGTGAGACATTTGTACTATCGTTGAGTCGTCTGTTAGTGAGTTTGAATGTACTATATATGAGACTTTTTCATTTTTTGTGAGTCTTCTATAAGTGAGACAATTTTTAAAATTGGTGATTCATTTTCACTATTGGTGAGTCATCTATCAGTGTGACATTCCTTCTATAAGTGATACATTTCTTCTATCGGTGTCTCAGTTATTCTGTCGGTGTCAATGACTCATACTTACATAATTTTCTTTTCTAACTATCTGAAAAAACGAATTTCAATAGAATGTGTTAAATACATAATGACCCAAATATAATCAAAATTTAACATTACTAAATTTTATATAGTGTATAAAAACAGGATTGATATTATTGGACATGATTTGACATTATTTGTGATTACTGAAGCCATTAAAACAAGACAGGGGTGAAAAATCTCTTATGGGAAAAAATAAGCAAAATTTTAAAAAATATAAGGCATATAATAAATTAATGGGTAATATATACACAACACAGAACAAGTGAGAAATGAATATGGAAAGTATCTCAACAAAATAATGAGTGAGATGAAATTATCCTACATTATGTCTTGACTCTCTTCGTACTCATAAAATCCTCTGGTATAATAAATATAAATTTATTATACATACATCACAGAATTATATTGTTATATATAATACCAAATATTTATTGATTATGTATTTATATTAAAAACTTGTCAACAAATCTATATTAAGGATTCACTTCAGGTAATACCAGCTTTATTTTTAGCATGTGTCTTTATTTGTTATGTCATTAGTCTTGATATATATAATGGTTTCCAAAATGTAAACCATGATTTAAATAAAATTTATATTCATTATAATTTTATTATAATAATCCAGATAATATAGAAGTATCAAATAGAATACACCATTCATGGAAACGGTTATCCATACAAACACATTAACGATATTTTTGTTTAATTATCATGTTCAAAAAATGAATGTATAAGAAATATATGTATATATTTATATTATTATTAAAATATATTTATTATATAATATTTATCATATATATTTATTAAATCCATCCTTAATACATTCAATGTTGTTTTTTAACAAATAACATCGCTTTGATGGGGAAGTACAATACACTTCCTCAAATTAAATTATTGTATTAAAAAAATATATATATTTGTTGTCAAATAATAAAATAATCATAAAGAGAAAATAAATACAATATATAACATATATAAACCATGTTTCCATCATAATTTATACCATGATATATGATAATGTAAAAATGAACGGTCTTCATTTAGTGAGGTGATAGTTCTCCATACACTTAAAGAGTATGTGTGTTACCCATTAGATTGATGTGAGTGTATATCTAGGTAAAATACATAGAATTAAAATTCTATTGAATTAGGTTACTATTTTTTATAAAATAATTTTATAAAGTGATTTTTGGTAGTGGAGAAAGAAAATACAAGAATTTAGTTTTCAGGAGGGTGTTACAACTTCATAGGGTAACTCCTTTTGGTTTGGATCAAAGGGATACCTTGGAATTATTTATAAACAAATAAGTCTTCAAGGTGGAAGTGAGGGTTTTTTGGGATTTGTTTTTTTATATTTTTGAGTAACTGATGTGTCTTGAGGGATTTGAGGAATTGGGAGGAGGGGATGACTTTTATAATGGAGGAGTGTCACTCTAGTGAGATTTTGGAAAACTGAAACACAAAACATGTTTTTTGAATCTGGATGAAAAAGTGTTCCAAGAAGATAATATGGATAATAGTGTCTAAATATTTCTATAAAAATTATTTCGGAAAATTTTATATGTCATTTTGGGCCATAAGGTTATGGTTTAGTCCCTTATAAAGCTTAATTTTACAATAATAATTATAGTTAATTTTAATTACGTCCACTGATATTTATTTTTCATAAACAATGTTGAAATTATAAAATTTATATATTATTATGATTCAAAAAATGGAATCCATTTTTCTAAATTCAAAACATAGAATCAGTAGAAATTAATTTAAATATAATCCTATAGATGGGACGACAATGTGAGTATTTATGATAAATATTTTTAAATTGTTGATTTGTTTTTATGGACAATTTAAAAATTAAATTTCTTCCAATAACCTAAATTTGTTAAAT
The DNA here is from genome assembly GCA_963277665.1 of Viscum album. Lineage (NCBI taxonomy): Eukaryota > Viridiplantae > Streptophyta > Magnoliopsida > Santalales > Viscaceae > Viscum > Viscum album. The sequence continues at coordinate 850,409,395 of OY728160.1, read as the reverse complement.
ATATATTAATTTTATCTAATTAATCATTAAAATCCATTAAAATTATAATTTAAAAATATACATAATGTAGATAAAAAAAAGTTTTCAGTTAAAATTTATTATTATTACCTATTCCATTTAAATTTATACTTCACTGAAGAATACCAAAAACTCACCACATACTTTTTTTCATTTAAAACTTATGTTTATTTGGACATTTAAAATTTATATAAGGTCAACAATTTTTATTTGAAATAGGTTCTCCATCAAAAGGCGGTAAAAATACAGAAATAAAAATATTAGTTTTTGTTGTAAAATTGGTTTTGTTCTGACAATATGTAAAGACCAAAAATTTTCATGTCATTTTTTAAATATAATGGAATTTAATGAGTCTTTGAAAATTGATTTTTAATGATTCTGAGGCCCGGAGTGCCTGGAATGTATTTCTGTAGTTTTTTTTCAGGTACGTTCAGTAAATGTGCGAGCAGGTTTTTCTAACTTTTGAACCGGTGCTCGGAATTGAAATCTAAGGGCACCATTGAACTCATAGTGCTAGTAGTCATGTATGGATACCTTCACCTCAACCGCAGTAGTTCAAGGGTGGAAGTAATATTTTCACTTATTCGTGAAAGAATAAAATAAAATAAAATTGTGTAACATTTTATTTCCATTTTAAACTCCAATGTGGATGTTAAGAGGCGGGGACTAGTAGAACAAAACCTCCCATTTGAGTGTTGAGTGGTGGGGACCACCATAACTATACCTCCCATGTGGGGTTATGGAGGTGGGAACCACCCAAACCCTCCTAATGTGAGAATCCTCTTGAACTCCCTCTTTAATGGGGGTGGTGACCTTTAGGTTTCCCCAAAATTTATCATGCCATCCACAAATGTAATTATGAGGAAAATTTAATTGGCTCCAACAATTAAATTGGGGAAGCATATCAAATTGGCTACCTTTTCGTTTTGGTGGAATTGGGGGAAGTACGGCAAGAGGGAAATTGGGAGAGAACCTTAGAGGAATTCTTCTTCACCAATGAAGAACGCTCCTCCAATGAAGAGCACCAACGCACAACTTCAAATTCATCCTCAGAACATCTTCCAATGTGGGATTTCTTCAATCAATGACTGTCCTTCCCTCATCATCGACGTTATCAAACTAATGATGTAGGGGGGTGTTTTAAATTATTCAATGTTAATTTTCCTCTCACATTGAATCATTCCCCTTAAGCTGCTTGCTACTGCCCTAACGCGGAGGGTATGGTCCAGACAAACATGGATCGACCCCTCCGAAATACTATGGTTCTTTTGTGTGTTCTCCACGATGGTGATGTCAACCGGTGCCCGCATTTGGCACCAATAGAACTCGACCACCGCAGCTAGCACCACGACCGGCCATGACGAATGCGTCAAATGGATGGAGGCCAGTCTAGCCAGCTACCAGCGAAGGCACAACGTGTGACCGCGGAAAACGGCCAGCCATGGAGAACCACCACCCCACGACCTCCGGACTCCAGCAGCCTCGCCACATCATGTCCCTCTGTGGCCCAGAGGCCTCCGCCAACCCATCGGACTCTGCAGCCCTCATCGCATCACCATCACACAGCCCCATAGCCTTCGTCATCCCACATCCCTTCGTGGCCCCTGCGGGCTTCGCCGGCCTCACGGCGTCCATGCCGCCCGCATGGCCTCACATTGCTCCACAGCCTCTACATCACCCACACAGCCTCACACTGCTCTGACGCCCCTACAATGCCCTGCTCGGGATGGTCCATACCCCTCAAGCCTGGCCAGGTCAAACCAAATTGGGTCGCGTCGGCCCAGGCTAGGTTGGGCCGGGTTGAACCGGGCCTGGACCAGCTACAAGATTTTCACTCTAATGGACATAACATTTTCACCATGCATCCATTTGTCAAACCTTCAATGGCGCTGTAAACCTTGGAGCGAGATAGTGGCTTTGTTATACCCCCACTAGATTTTTGGGTAATGTTGGGGTACAGTTGGGTTAGATTGAGCATGAATCCAACTGGGCCCTCGGGACAAAAAGGATAATCACTTACAAATCGGGCGTCCTATTGACGCACCGTCTATTCCGTTGAGACCCCTACAACGTGGCGGTCATTTGATATACTTCTTCGTGGGGCTTCGTGGAATATTTAGTATCAGATGGTGTCTTGAGGAGTGGAAACTCCTATAGACGTGTAAGCTTAGTTCGGGAACCCATTAAATGACTGTGATGTGAAGAATGACTATAGATCTTGTGTGGGTAATCACTGAGCGATCTTGTGAGGGTCAGTATCGAGTGATCCTGTGTTGGTCAGCACCGAGAAATATTGTGATGGTCAGAACCAAGTGATATTTTGTGGGATAACACTAAGCGATATACTGTGGGTCAGTACCTAGATATCTTGTGCGGGTCAACACCGAGAGATCATGTGTGGGTCATCACCTTTTGATCCAGTGTGGGTTAGCACAGATATATCCCGTGAGGGTTAACACCTAGTGATCCTTTGCAGGTCATCATCGAGCGATCTTGTGTGGGTCAGTAGCTGAGCCTCTAAACAGATTAAGGTGATTTATTAGTTACATGTAATAATCTTTTCTACTATACCTAAGTTATACCTTGTTTGAGATGAGTCTGTACCAGTGTGGTACTTTTCCTTCATGGAAATACCTTGGTTTTATTTTTTAGTGTGGTGTAACTATGTGGTACTTACCTTCGTGGTATTCCTTCCCTTATGGAATAGTTGAGATTGGGTTTTTGAGTTGGACTCTGTGTTTTCTCAAGATTGAGATGGGTATACTTGATAACATAGATATATGTATAGGAATATACCTAATTAGGTTTTTCAGTTGATTTCCTTCCTTGTGGTTTATCTTTTGTGTATTTTGTTAGAACATGAGCGTCTCAGGGTCCCTACTTAGTAACATTATACTCACCCCTGCAAGAGCTATTGCTGCACTTCATTTTTTTTGGTGTAGAAGACGGACAACACTGATTGAGGATGAGGGTACCATGACTGTACAATTCCCGAAGGTGGACCATACGGTGTGTCAGTATGTAGAGGAGACATATGGACGTAGAGTGCTAAGGAGGCGATCTGTACCTACCCTTCAGTTAGGAACCTCATAGGATGACCCAGTAGCTTTATTTCTCTTCCATCAGTTGTATTGTATTTTAATTGTACTTGTACCTTTAATTTTAAGATTATAATCTACCCCCTCTTATATTCAATACTATTTTTCCAATACAGTTTTACTTGTGTTCATAGCTTAATGTGTGCTTGGTTGCGTGATTTTATAGGTTATAATGAAAATTCCTTCCCAGTTTTTTGGAATACTCCTTTTGGTGCTTGTCGCCAGCCCCTGGCCTATGGAAGGCGGGCTTGGGGCAGTCACGGGACGGGCACTAGGGGACAGGTCATGACAGAATATTCATATCAAATATTTTGGATGAATATCCATTTTTTGAATATATATTAGATATTATATTAATATCACACACTCATAGTATTTTATTTTATTTTTTAAGATGAAACATATTTGTGAGAAAAACTAATTTTCAATAAAAACATTCCCTTTATATTCAACGAGTTAATATATTTATTTCTATCTAATTTTTAAGTAATTAATTCATTTTATATTTTTTTTAAAACAAATATTTTTATAATTCATTTAATAGTATTCATTAAATCTATGTTATCAACTACGTCATATGTTATTATATAATAAAATATTATTTGTTAACACTCAATCTTGCGAGTTAGGCAGGCCCTCGAGGAAACTTATTATTGTGTGAATCATATGTCAACCACAGTATTTGGTATAGAGGATGCTAATTATTATATTACATGTATTTCATTATTAACATAGAGTTTCCTATAAAAAATCATCTTGGTGCTTTAGTATATATAAAATAATTATTTTCAGTGTTGTGTAAAATGAAAAATAAAAAAAGAGATTAAATTAATTCAAAATATATATTTCATAAAATATCTAAGTGTTACAACATATAATGTAATCTTTTATGTAAAATAATTTTTAAATATGTTTTAAAAAAATTTATTAGTAAAATATCCTTTCTTCTTTGAAAAATGTTTTTTAAAACATAAAAAATTTTAAAACCCATTTTCATTAAAAATATAATTTAAAATTTAGAAAAGAAACATGGAAGACCATAAAAAACTCTCAAAACCATTTTTAGACGAAATTTATATAAAAATATAATTTTGAAACATTTTTTATAACATATATGAGAACATTTTTTTTCAAATAAAACATATTTTTTACTAAAGAGAGAAATATAAACAGATATTCAAAAAAACTTCTTATTCATTATAATAAGTTCCAAAGAGTGAAAAAAATGTAATATTACATGGAAATATATTTTAAAATAATATTATAACAAATTCAGGATTTTTATTGATATATGGATAATAATATTTTATCAATAGAAGCATAATTATAAATAGCCCTGATAAACGATGGGATTGTTTCAATAAACTCTTCCCACTCGGTAACTTTGAATCATACTCCCCATGTAAGAATATAGAATTGAATAAATATTAATGTTTCATGAAAATAATGATATTCAATATATAAAATATCAAATTATATTACCTAATCTTCATAAAATGATATGGATGCATAACAAAACATGTGTCTCAAAGAGGAAAAATTGAGACAAAATTATCTCACTTATTTGGTATCCCATGAACCATAAAACCTCATGAAATATAGATAATAAAATGGATATCTAAATACAAATAATTTTAATTATATTAATCATAGAATAAATTCATGGGAAATATATACACTACACAAATGAAAAGAATTCTGAATAAGGCATAAGTCTTGCAGAAAGAAAAATAAGACTAGAAATCCCCTTAACTTATGACTTGAATTTCATCATACTTGTTCTAAAATACTATATAATAAATAAATGTATATTATAGAACTACTATAGAACCATATTATTATATATAATACATTTTAATAGTTTATATTATCCACTTATTAACAATTCTATGTTAATGTTATGCTTCAGGTAATATCTACTTTGAATGTCGTATGTGTTTTGACTTAATATTATTTATTCTCTTACACAGATCATGATTTAAATATTAAAATAGAATAAATAAAGATTTATATATATATGTATTATATATTTAGTACACAAATATTTTTAATTATACATCCATATATATATTTTAAATGTAATACATGGTCCATTTAGAAGATAGGTTTTATGCAGCTTGAATGAAATTTCCATTTTCTTGTCATACATAATGAAATAAATAAAATGACATATATGTGCGTTTATATTTTGAATGTCTTTAAAATATAATTATTACATCATATGTATCATATAAATTCATGAAAACCATCATTAATATATTCCATTTAAATCATAAACGAATCACATTCCTTTGAGGAGGAGATAGTCCACACGCAAGAAATGAAGTTACAGTGTTTAGAAAAATGGAAAACATGATCTTATGATTTATATTAAAATTAAATAACCATAATTACATCCAAAATAATATATATATATATATATATATATATATAAAGGTTTCCTTCACAATTTATACACAAGGAAGGTGGTAAATGTGTAATGAACAACATCATATTGTGAGGTGGAAGATCACCATACACACGGACAGTATGTTAAAATCCATTAGATTTATGTTTGTGTATGTGTAGGTCAAACCATTTTATATAAAAAATATCAATATATTTATGATTTTTTCTCATTACATATGAATAAAAAAAATTTAGGGGTGGAGGATGAAAATTATACAAAGGATTGTGATGAAGGATGTTACCATTTGTGTGTGTAACCCATAATAGATTTACTAAAGGGAATAATTTGATCTATTTAAAGCCAAAGATATGATTCCAGGATACAGGGAAATTTTTTTTGAGATTATTTTAGAATATATTGGGTGTAAAAAATGGGTTTAGAGGTGTGAATAGTTGGGTTGGGTGGGTTCCTTTTTATAGTGGAGAAGGAGTAAAATTCTTGTAAATTTTTGAAAAGAGAATTCAAGACATGTTTCTTCAATGTTATGAGTCTTAAATAAGAAACCAATATAAAACCAAAAGAGGATTCAGTAAAAATATAAACATCCAATTGATTGTGGACAACTTTCTAGGTCTTTTTTGTCCTATCTTTTATTGTCATGTCCTCTGTTATGCTATTTTTTCTCAATCACTATAAATAATTTTAAGCACCATAAATAACATTTTTGGTAAAAAAATATATTTACAATACTAGAAATTATAAATATTTATAATTTTAATTATTCAATATATTTTCCCTATTTCAAATCATATATTTGGAAGAAACTAATTTCAAATTAGTCCCATAGATGGGATGACAATGATGTGTATTTAAAGTATAATTATTCAAAGGCTTTCCATGTTTTCATATATAATTTCAATTCAAAATTTGGTCCAAATAAATAAATTTGAATAATTAATGTATAATTTATATAAATATTCTTTAAAAAATAAAAAATATTTAACTATAAAAAATAGTTGATAATTAAATTTTGATTTAAAAATTATTTCTTTTCAGTATTTTCAATATGTTTTGATGATTTTTCATATATGCTTTTATAAAGGACAAAAAATCCTCAAAATATAGTTTCAGCGGTGAGGAAGGAAAAATGAATAATGAGTATGGACTAATATATTTTGATGATAATTTAGTCGTATATGGATTTCATCCCTAGACAAAATATGATTTCAAATGTCAAAAATCTAAATGGTGTAGATATGGAGGTTATAGATGGAGCAGAAGCTCATTAGCTCTTTATTCATTATACTGAAAATATATTGTCGGATTCTTTCAAGATAAATATTTCTAAGGGGTGTGGTTATAAAATTTTCAAAAAAACTACTGGTCATTCAATTGAATGATGATTATGTTTCATAGGAATGTAATCATCTAAAAATTGATATGTGACTTTAAGGAGGGGTTGAATATCTCGGAGGAACACATTCATGTGTGAGAAAACACAGATTTCCAATTTTTGAATGTCATCAAGAAATATCAACATCTAATGGAAACATGTATCCAATTACAACTATATATATTTATTTCTTCAAACTCATTTAAATTTTTTCAGAATTATGATGTCTAGTCCCATGTTGTTTCATATTTTGGAACTGTGTCCTTTATGGTTTCACCCATTTCCATAAAAGTGATTTCATAAAGTAATTTTTTTTCATTTTGGTTAGTATATTTCATTATTCATCAATGAAATGATTTTTTTAAAAAAAATAACAAAAAATTAAAACCTCAGATAAAATTGAAATTATAAATTTGAAAATGATTATTATTTTACCAAATTCAATTTATAAAATTTTCTTGAATAAAAATTTTTATTTTTCAATTAAGAATGTAAAATGATTTTCTACTAAGAAGATAGTATTTCTGAAAAAAATTGTCTTTACAAAAAATATAATATTTAATTATGAATAATTATTATTTTTATAATACCATTATAATGAATATTTTCAATTTAGTTATTACTATTAATATCACTATGTTTAGTGGAGAGGTCATAATTATCCAATTTAAAAAATTATAACAATAAAATGATATTTCATAGAAACATAGTGTTTCATGTAACATAATACATGTTAGTGTTATCTATAGCACCATTAATGTCAGTGTTGCATGTAGCACAACATTATATTAGCGTGGTGTGAAATGAATTTTTTACATAGTATAGTTTGCAAGGTAATCCCTTAATGAAAAATAATTATTTTCAATAAAAAGTTTAAAAAACACAGGGTTTAACATTATACCCCCCATAAAATGAAATGATTCATTGAAACTAGTCATTCTAGTATTATAATTAAGGATACTTCTTCCAAATCATATAGTAATGTTCCCACGTATCTCCCTATAATTCCTGGTTTCTATACACAACATTGACAAAGTGGGAGGTCTGATTTCGTATAAAATTCACTATAATATCCAAAATTCTAATTGGTTTTTCCTAAAATGAATGATACTACTACAATGGTATGAACATTTAGTTCGTTACATGTTAATGATTTTGTATGTATTATTTTGGATATAAACATGGACCACATCATAGACATGAGATATATTTATAGGAACATCCAATTGATAGGCTATCATCCAGATACCATCATGAATTTCAATGGGACATATACCTATAGATTAGTTTCCCATTCTTCCTGAATCTCAAAACCAACTTCAAGGGATAGTTTAAAAGAAAAACTATCTTTTCCAACATCAAATTATATATAACATTAATGATTATCAGGATAAAATTTATACCATCTCTTATATTCCCTGATAAGATTTTGAATTTTCGAACCTTCATAGCCATTTCATCAACATTATCATGTCTAAATAATATTCTCTCTACAACTTCATCCCAATAAATTTGATATCAAAATTTATTCCAAAGAGATATTTATAAGATTATGTATAAATACATAAGCTAAATATACAATTATATGAAAATTAAACTAGAAGAAGGTGTTGATCCCAACCACCATTGAAATCCAGTGAACATGTTCTCGAGATATGACATTGGTTTCAAATCGTTCCTTCAGACTGAACATCCACCTAAGTATGATAATATGTTTTGAAACTTAATTTTATATCTTGTGATTTCTGAATACATCCCCTAACATAGAGGTAAATCTCAGATAATGATCAAATATAATAAAATTTGGATCTCCACGAAACCTTACAACTTCCTTAATGTATATCATGAGATGATGATCAAGGGAGAAGTCTTTTGTGACATTAATAATGTTTTCAAATTTAGTAAGGAAATCGAATACCACCCATATAGAATTACACCCTATTATGGTATTGGGGGGTCCATTAAAAAAATTCATAGTGATGTTCTCAAATTTCTAGTATGATATGTGTAATGGATTCAACATCGCCTTATTCTTTTTCATTAAAACATAACTTATTGGAATATCAAGCACTTAGATACAAAATCTATGAAATATCTATTCATGAAATCACACCAGAAGTTATATTTAAATTCAATATACATCTTCACACATTCAGGATGAATAGAGAATTAATAACTATGACCATCCTCTAAATGTTCCTTCTTCAAATATGGTATGGGTATAACATACACAAAGTTCCAAAACCTTATCATTTCATTCTGATCAAATATTAACTCAATAATGTTTCTATCCATATTTTTCAGTTCTACAACTTTAATTTCTGTCTCATTAATCTTCAATTGGATTGATGGTTGAAAATTCAATTGAACAAGATAATAATTTCCCCTTCCATCAATATTTCAAAATAATTCAAATAAAAATCCATAATAATTGGATCTTTTTAGTTTGCCATCAAAGACAATAATTCATGATTATTTCAACTCAAAGAATCATCCACATTGTTAGATTTTCCATGGTTGGTAATGTATTGATCATTCATGATCCCATATTATCACTAACCATCTTCTCTGAAACATGTTCAACTACATTCGAATTAATATGTATTTTAGACTTTTATTATTGGTATATATATCACAGTTTTCACCATAATGATATTATTTACACATATTTAATGAAAAACTTACTGTAGATAACTACTTGTCATGATTTTTGAAAAAAATCATGAATCTCCAACAATAATGAGTCCTGGACAGTGTCCATGTTATTTTTCCTAATAAAACATTTTAATCCTTTATTTGATGCATCATTGTAGATATAAAATATTTTGCACAATGGGGTAGTGTCAAAACTGGTGTGCTAACCAACCATATCTTTACTGCCTTGGAAGTTTCCTCTCTTTCACATGTATGTGGAAAAGGTAACTCTTATGTGTTCACATGGTGAGAGGATTAGATATCCATGATAGATTCATCAAAAAGTGTAAACAATATCCATCTCGAACAAGAAAACTATGTTTCTCAATTACCATGGTTGGTCTAGGACCACATTTAGTAGACTCCATCATTGATGGATCCTCAACTATATCATATCATGGGATTATGGACCAAAAAAGGAAACCATTCATAGAAAAAAATTATTCATTGTAAATTTTTCATAGAATTCAGCCTCATGGTATTTATTAAAATTATCAAGTGGTATTCATGATTTTCATTTCTCATAGAATAAATATGAATATCCTCATTAATGACTACCAAAAACTAATCGAGGTAACCTCTAAAGTGTCTATTCATTAAATCCATAAAGATAATAGGTTAATTAGTAAGACTGATAGGAATAACTATATATTCATTGATACCTTTCCTTGTATGTAATTCTATTTTAGGTATGTCCTCCTTCTTGACCCTCAATTGAAGATATATATAATGAAGTTTGATCTTGTAAAAGTATTGAGATCTATGTAGTTAAATAATCATGTCATCAATATGGAAAAAATGATACTTTATCTTGACTTTGATCACGTTAAACTCCCAATAATCAATGCAGAGTCACAGTGAACCATATTTTTCATTCCCAAAAAAAGACATGAGAACCCGAATGATATGGAATTGGATGAATAAAGACATTCTCAAGGGTTTATTTTAGTTATATCTGTAATTCATGCAACTCAATTAGGTCCATTCAAAATGGAGTCTTTGAAATTTTCATGGAACTTGGTATTAGTTCTATCATGAATTGAACTTTATGTTTTGGTGGAAGGCTAAGATACTCATATGAAAGACATCCACAAACTCATGAATAATAAGCATAAAAATGATGTCAATTTTCTCCCCAATAATATGAGATAAACATGTCATCTGAATGGGAATTAGGACCCATACCCATGATTTATTCTATATAGGAAATTCATACATTTAGTTACACTGATAAATGAGCATATGTCGGGTTAAAATATTAGATATAATATCCCTTCATTAAAAAATTATGTTTGTTTTATGAATTGAAAAAAAATCCATTCATATCATGGAATCAAAATTAACCAAATGAAGAAGGTTACTATTTTCAGAAATCACATTCCAACAAACATCAACCAAAGATGAATCATAGTCTTGATGTAAATATTTATACCATTATGGGTTTGAAACATTAATCCCACATATAATCATTTGGGAGGAATCCCAATACCCATATAAAATTCTATATATATTAAAGGGTGGGTATATCTAGAGTAAAATAAGAAGCTAGAAGTTCTAAATTGGATGGAAAGTGTACCTTTTAAGAGACCGTAAGTAGAATACCGTGCCATGGTATTTCTCCTCATTACCACCTCCTACAGTTCTTGTTATCGCGGCGAGCATCCTTGTGCTCAGCATGATCTAGTGGTTTCTTTTCTTGTGGTGGCTTTGGGACCTGTTTGCCTCCCCCTTTTTCTCTATTTCCTACCTATCACCACCTGATTCCTTCCACACTGGACAGGTCTTTCCATGGAGGCACTGTGTTGGTCCGAGACCGAGGTTCCTCCAACAGCCTAAGGTCTCCGCTTTGCCTCTGGTTGGTGTGGTTGGTGGTTTTTATGGTATTCGAGTCTGATCAGGATGGCGACGACGGTATCTGGGAAGCGAGACTCTTTTTGGAGTTTGAGTGATGGTATTTTATTTTATTTTTCTCTAGTAACTTATGGTTTGTGAAGAATTGGTTTATCCTATGTGGTAGTTTATGCTTATTTTGAGATTTTTGGTGATTTATGGATCTTCTACTTCGGCATTCCTTGTTTCCTCGCTGAAATCTACATTAATTGCAGCAAGTTTTTTTTTCAGTTTTGGCTTTCATTGAGTTGGTTGGAAGGAAGAGGCTCCCTTGATGGTGATGATTCTATATTGGTGATTCCGGAGGAATGATGACGATGTTGGATAGAATTTTTTGTGATTTTTTATGTGATTACTGGGATGTTGGTTGTTGTGGGTTTGGTTGGTTTGTTTTTAGAAGATGGATAGTTTGTGATATCGGACCCAACATCATGAAAGAGACTCCATAGGTTCTTCGAGAGCTTGTGGTTCAGATTTACTTGGATTTTTTTGGATTTTTTTGTTTGAGAGGGTATGTCGTCAGCCATCATATTGGGCATGGTTTTTGAAACATGGCACTTTCTAGTCGACCAACCTTGTAATGTTGGAGTGCTACATCAAGTTCAAATGATTGGAGGAGCTGTACTATGTGGTCTTTCTTATTTAACACATTCTATATTTTGATTGTATTATCCTTTTTCAATGACGTCTTACTCAATTTTCCACCCCTTTCATCCCTTTAAAGGGGGATTTATCATTTATAATAAAAATTTGAAGGCCTTCAGGTAGTTGGATGTATGGTAAGTGTACCTTGCACAATTTCTTTATTGCATCCATCATCATAAAAATGATATCATGAGACATTACCTTTTTTTAGGCTTAGGAGGTTTCCTACACTAAAAATCATCACCAACCATCGATTTTGGGAACTAGTTTTCATAATTTCCATTCTCCTTATATTTTAAACATTGAAACGTGGGAGGTTTATCCTAAGAAGCTTTCCCTATATGTTTATCATTGGTCAACTTCATTCCCTCAGTATGGAAATAGATGGCCTAATGGACCTCCCATATACAACAAAATATTTTATTAGACAACTTAATATTATTTCCTCCACACATATTTCAACACTTATATAATAAATTAAAGACCATATTCTATTATCCATGGTTTCTAGATTTCCTATTAAATTCAATAATACATTTTTTTAAATCATGACAATGATGCATAACTCCAGCATCTATTTAATTATTGATTTCAAAATTTAAAATATCTTCATAGGTTCTAATTTATTTTTTGGACATCACCCTTTTGATAGATGGATTTAAGAAACATATAAACATATCAACTTTACATTTGGTTTGTATGATTATTCCAAAAGTGTAACTTGAATGTCTGGTAAAATTATCTTCATAGGTACTGAAAAATTCATCATCCTTTTTATATAACTCACATAATTAATTTTCCATCATCATATGAATAACTAGAACAAATTAAATATTTTAGAATATGTTCTTCAACTCATCCCAATATATGGATTTGATTAAATTTATCTTTCTTATATAGTTTATTAGTGTCTACAACTTTTCCACTTAACATTATGATCGTTAAACAACTAGAATAAATTTATCATATTTAGAAAACTGAAGGAAAAATATATCTTTCTATTGGTAGTAATACAATGTTCTAATACAAGTGGATTATAATACAAGATTAAATAATGTGAATGTTCCCTCAAGAAGAAATCAAAAAAAAATTCGCCTCATGTTATCATTTGAAGTATAACATGGTTCATAACATATGGAATTTTGGTGAGTAGGGAAACCATATTTTCCATTCTAGCACCAATATAATTTAGTTTATCATGAGTAAAATCATTTAGTTTCCATCACAATCACCATTAGTATTTTCTCTAAGGGCTTCATAGTGTTTGTGAAAAATCATACAATCTCATCATTGTTATAGAATATTTATCATTTACATGTTATATGATTTACTAGTACTATTTAATAACGACATGTTTATAAATTTATACATATATCCTATCTTTAAACAATATATAAGACCTTCGTATACAAAGGGTTGCACAACATCCAGTGTTGTTATAGTCAATGACTAATATGTTGGTAATTTTGGCATTATAATTATTGAATGATTTAAATAAATAGCTAAGTGAAATTATGGATTATTAATTTAATGCAATCCTTAATGATGTACATGTTTTATCCCCTTAATTGGAGTTTAAAAATTGTATTAGTTTGGATAAGGGACTTCTCCAATGTCATATCAAACATATCAGATTTACATTTTCAGTCATTTAGAATAGAGTTTTCACTGACAGATCTACAGGGATAATGATTTTTTCAATCCCATCATGGGAAACTGGTCATTCTCAGTGTTGTTATATTAAAAGGTTAATGTGAGCTTGAATCATGGAACTAGAATTCAATACATGTTGAAGTTGAAATTCATGATAAAATAACCTCTTATGAGAATCATTAAGGCCATCGACATGATAATAGGATTAAATTGGCTCAATATGATAGATTATGAGTCTTCTTATTACGATATATAGGTCAATGAAGAGGATAACTAAAAAATGGAATTCTAATGCCACTATTAACTCAACCGGTGTTCGGTGATGTCTTTAAATGGGATGTAATCCATGTCTATATTCATGGTATTAATAAAAAATATCATTATGAATTTTATAGATCAGTACATGGTTTTCTTCATTGATGATAACCACATTTACTCAATATTGGATTAGAATCCTAGTAATCATTCATTTTGTATCTTGGACATTTTTTATAAGAACATACTCAATAATAGGTCTTTAATGTTTGAGTTGTAAATTTATGTTTTCCAAATACTAGAAAATGACATCGCATAAGATGATATAGTTTTGTACCAAGAAACTATAATTTAAATGAATGATTATGATCACCATAATAGAATATTTATGGGGTAGGGATTCACTGTTTTATTTGGTTGCTTCTACAGGTTAGTTGAAAAAACTCCAATATTTTATTTATAATTAAATCTATAATTCGAATAGGTTATAATTTTTTTTTAATATTATTATGTAGATTTGAAAGAAATGGTATATAAGTTCAAGAGGTCTCATATTTTTATGTTTAATAAGTATGATGTTCATTACATATTATTCTATGATATATCAAGAGATTGGATTTTTTTTGTACATGTATAGTTGAAGTATATGGTTTATAATGTGTCTATGATTTTTGAGACATCAAGATTAGAATAACATGACAAAATTATTTAGAGAAGATGAAAAAATATTTAATGGATTCATTAAATTTTTTTCATTGAACGTCATGTTGTTTTAAAAAACATTATAGAGTTAGATAAAACCTCACCCATATTGATCTCTTCATGAGAAAAAAATATATTTATAATGTTACAATTGTACTACGACTCCAATGTATTCTATTCACTAAAATGAAAATAGTTTGTTTGATTCCATTAGATATAAACACCAATTTTAGTTGATTACAGATAATTCATATATATTAAATTAATGATGTTTTTCCTTAGTGGAATAAGAAGATGTGGTATATCATTGATCAATAGTGGTTCCCCTTATATTATATATCTAGTGAATGAGTCCCATTTATAATACCTTCATTTTCAGTAATTTTGTGACTAAATATCCTCATGTGATACCCTTAATTGGGTTTTCAATGGTTTGGAGCACATCTTCTACATTCAAGGATTTAATATGGTACCATTCCTGATGCATGTGGCCCTATCGTGGTACATACCTACTTTACCTTTATTGGTAAATATAATGTGAAAGAGATATATCATAACATTAATAATTTAGTATGGTGGATGTGTATAAATAAATTCATTAATGATTTTGTCATTTGGATCCACACATTTTAATAGGTGAAGTTAGAGAATCATGTTTCATTGCTATTTATTAATCTCTCTAGGATCCATTGATGAATTGTTATTAAATATTAATGAATTTAATGATGATAAATATGATTTAACTAAAGGTACTTAATGATATTTGATGATCATCAAATAATTTTTCATGCAATCCCATTGTTTTTTTATATGGGAGAAGAGTTTGGTGAAAAGAACAATAAATTTATGTATATATTAGATCATTTTGGAACATTTTAGACCTTTGATTATCATTTTAGAAAATTATTCCTATTATATGGAATAGTTTCGAATGATCTAGATAGCTATTTTTGGAACATAATCTTCGATTTGTATACAATTCAACCATCATATATAATAGCGGATTAAGGGTACCATATTTGTTTATATGGATATATTCATATATTATTTATCAGATCATTTCTGATGTTTGGAGGATCATATAATATTAGTAGAGATAATATAATATAATAGTTATCACTCAATCATCAACAAATAACAATTCTAGGATTTAAATTGGAGTCATTATAGGTCAATATTTTATTGGATATAAATTGGAGTTTTTTACTAATGCTGTTAGAGTATGTTTGGTCAATGAAAATTAAATTTCTGGTGATCTTAGAGTAGATGAAAAAAATTTAGATATTTTATAAGTATTAGGTTGGATTATGGATTTTTACAAACCAGATTGTGGTGGGAGATAAAGTAATCTAGAATGTATCACTATGATATGTTTTCTATAAGATTATTTATGTAAGAAAAATATACTAGTGTTTAGTTGAACCATTTCATATTCCATGGAAGTATATATATTTTTATTACCATCTAATGATACAACCATAGTAATAACATGCGAAAAATTTCTTCTATGTGTTTTTTGTGGACATATGTTCATGACATGTCCCACATCATCAATCAGGGTGAGGTATATATCAAATAATATTCTAGTTTATCTGACTAACTATTAGAAAGAAATGATTTTTGGGGAGGGGCCTTTAATTTCAGGACATACAATATGTTTTTGTGTTATGGTGGATTCTAAAACCTAATGTGGGGTCATGATATTGCATGAGTTATGAAGAAACACAATACATTCACTGATTTGAGTGAATCATTATTTTATAGGAGTATAATCCATGATGGTTAAAAGGGTGTTGTTAAATTAATTTCTTATCTTCTATAATTCAATATTTTTTTAATTGGAAGGTCTCATTATCGGGTATTGTTTTATTTTTCATTTTTTTATAAACATGTACGGTAGTGTAATTGGTTACGATATGAGGTATCAAGTGACATTGGTTTCATATTACATGGGATTTGTTTTAGAATGATATTGATGATACTCTATAGTGGAAATATATATTTTAGGGTGAATCTGAGATAGATATAATTATTTTATAACTCTATTTAGCATGAAAAATGGTGGAGAGGCCTATTAAATTTTTAGATATGTTCATGAAATCTGAGGAGATAAAAATGGATGAGATGTCACAAAGTTTTTTGGTTCTCAAATTGATATTCGAACTTTTAAACGTGAATCGGAATGTTTCATTATGATCTATTCCATCATTAATAAGGGACACTATAAAAAATGTAATTATGTTTCAATTATGTAGTTAGGAATTTTATTTATATTTAGTGGTTGATCTAGATATCCCCAATATTTTAATTATTTTATTGAATTATTTTTTTATTGCCGAATATATCAAAACATGGCTATACTTGAGGATCTCATTGATAATTAAGGTCATGTGGTGTTCCCTTGGTGCATCCACAGTACATATTTTACCAAAAATAAAAAATTACTTATGATGTGGGATTCCTTAATTACCTCTTGATCTAATAATGTTAATTATTTTTCTATGATTTAATATAATATTATCCATCACATTCTTTATGATATTACAAATAAAATTCCAATATATGTTATAATTATAATTTATTATTCCATTGGAAATAAATCCATATTAATTAGTACACCCATATTTAACATTGTATAGTAGAAAATTTTATAGAATTCCTAAATCTATTTATAGTTCAATTGAGTTGAGGTATTAATCCCTTATAACATTGTAGTGAGTTGTAAGTGTGTATTATTAGTATAATGACTTGTAAGAGATTGTATGTGATCAATATAATGATAGTGGAAACCATGTGTTGTGTAGTTTTGTGTTATGAAGTGTTAAGTAATTTCATTACATGAGAAAAAGGTTTCATGAATTGTTCCATTATCCCTAATGCTAAGGTCATGACACAACTCTATTTTTTCTATATTACCACCCACATTCTTAGTGTCATATAAAAATTAAATAGTGATAATATAATATAATTGACACATATAAATAGTAAGTGAAACATGGTGAGTGATATAGAATGTAATTTAGTGTTCTAATGTATTGAATGTGGTTCTGGAATGGATGTGTGGATTATAGTGAAAATGTTTTTATTTTATCTTCTACTTATATCCTAAATATAATTCATTACAACATGTAATGAGTAGGTATTTCACATGTAACATGGGAGTTCTTCTCACGTCATTTCCATATTCAGTCATAGAGTGAATGACTTAATAAGATCCCCTCTGGGAAAATAATATAAATTTTCACATTTATATAGTGTCAGGGTTGCCAGATTCCCTATCTAGACCACCAAAAAATATATATTGTGTTTTGGGAAGTGCTAGAAATTATCTCTATAGGGATGAAGATTGGGTGTGTATGTGAAAAGAAAATCATGCCCCTGGGTTTGGTAAACACTATGAAATTTTTTGATGACATGTGGTGGGTACCCATAGGGTTTTATTGTTCATTACTCCCATACATTCAATTTGTGCATCTTATGAAATTCAACTATGATATATGTGCTATGGAAACCCACTTTTCTAAACATTATTGTTAACATTATCCTTCTATAAAATATTACATTAATAAAATTGAGGGGCCTTTTAAGGAATGTTTTATTGGAAACTAGGTACGCAATTTATATAGTAAATAGGGAAAAAACTTAAACATTATTTAATCCTCTTTATGTAAGCCTTTATTATTACATCATAGTTCCCCTCACTATAAAATAATTCATACATTCATTCATGAATTAAAAATTACGGTCACAAAGCATAGTATGGTATAATGAATTGAAATGGAACAATAAATATCATCTTGGGTGATATTTTAGAAAAAAAATAGTATCATAATCATAACATGGAAATATGTATGCTATATAAAAATAACACACTAATCTTCTTATGATCAATTTCTAAAAAAAATTTGTTGAAAAACATTTCATCATGGTTGTTCACTAAGTTATTATAAAACTGTACATATCTACAGATTAATTCTTTATCAAATGTGTTTTCGTTCTATTAGGTTTCACTGTTCATAGGCCATAATTCATTCCATCCACATCAATCGTAATAAATAATTTTATCAATAACCCTTTGATAATGAATATCAGTGTTTTTATAAAATCCATGAGTACAGAAGGGATTTAAGATATGAGCATTTTATCATTTTAATCACATGGGAATGAAAATTTTGTTTCATAAATTGAAATAACTAATAAACGTTTTATAATAAAATATACAATAATAAACTTAAATAAAAATATGGGTTAATATTATTAACATACAATAAGAATCATGGAAAATGAAATAATGAATTTATGAAGAATAATCGGTATATAATTGGTTTATAGAACATGATTAATGAGATATAAGGGAATACTATAATATATTGAGCTATATTTGTATATTAATGGAAAGATTAAAAGATTATGACAAAATAATAATGTTTACATTTTAACAATAAATAAAAATTGTTTAATTTGATATAAAGTAGTGGAATAGAATGCATTACCTAGAAAGATATCTTCTTTATTCTTGAGGATAGTTCTTCTAAAACAAATAAACTCCATAAAAAGCATATAAGCATAGAAAATGAGGGTATATTCATTCATAATGGAATGGGACTGAAAGAAATGTGGTGGGGAGTAATGAATTCATAATTAATGTGGTAAAATTGTTTACTAATTATTACATATATGACTTTGAGATCATGGTCATTGAAAATAGAAATGTTTTGGCATCCCCATTGTTTTTGTAATGTCCCAAAATCTAAATATCAAGAGTAGGAAGTTATAATACGTTTTTAGTAAAAATATATTAGTTCATGAATGATCCAACCATTTGGTAGTCTTAGAATACCATATTCGTATATGAAATATATTTCAAAACATAAATTCAACTTATACATATATATATATATCACTAAAAAATTATTATCACACCCATCATATAACTAATAGTAACATAGAATCATCCTCTAGGTTTTTTTGTAAAAGGAAAAAATAATGACGGGGCCATTTTCTTGGTATGGACTATCATGCATTCAAATATTATATAAAATAAATATACAAATAATTTATATGGTATGATTAAATGAACAACATAAATCCATTCTAAATTGAAACTGAGGGAGTTTAATATCTATTTAATAAACAAGAACAAAGATAAAAAGAATCATTTATCTCATATAGATGAAATACATAATTTTAGATATCTAATCAAGTTGTGAATTACCAATACCAAGATAATTTCCTCTTATGGGATGATGTAGACACCAAAATCCAGCATATATTATCTTAGGATAACTATATATGCATAGAGGGGCTATATAATTTTCGACCCCACCTTTCACCTTATAATGTACAATGAATTTACTACAATAGAAATCAATACTAATTGTAACATTCCTAAA
The DNA here is from genome assembly GCA_963277665.1 of Viscum album. Classification (NCBI taxonomy): domain Eukaryota; kingdom Viridiplantae; phylum Streptophyta; class Magnoliopsida; order Santalales; family Viscaceae; genus Viscum; species Viscum album. The sequence continues at coordinate 850,389,265 of OY728160.1, read as the reverse complement.
GGAACCACTTAGTGTGTAAAGAAAGTCTATCCAAATAATCTGACATAGAAAAAAATTACATCATATTTTAAAAGGATATTGTGGATTTCTAGAAGAACATCCCATTATTGTCAAAAACACTGTGGGGGTATCGTTAATTTAACCTAAATAACAGTTAAACATGAAAAATTGTGGTGAGGGTAATTTGAATGTTTTAGTTTATATATGGAATATAGTAATTGTAACATTATATAACATGTTTTTATGTGTTTATACCCATTGATTTGAATACTCGATGTCTACGTCTCAAGGTGGGTTGTTTACGGAGTCTTTCCATCCCTTTTTGGAAGTTTCATGTCATATTTCAATTTTTGAGCATGGTTAAAGAATGTTTTCAAGGGGGTTTCAGGGTTTTCACTCGGTTAAACAAAGTGTGAAAGAGGGACTCATGGTTTACACATAATTTAGACTATGTCTGTAGATGAAATGTGAATCATTCCAAGGAGATCTATTTTTGGGCAATGGTTTTGGATATGGATAGTACTAATCATGTAGACCAACCTAGAAAACCCTCAACATCATAACTAATGTTCCGAAAATTATAATCCATGTCTTGAAACCCTCTAATTAACCCTAAAATCCTCCCACTATATCATAATCTAATCTAAATGTTTTTTGGAGATCTCTATATGCATTTTGACTCCCCCAGTCCTCATATCATGGTGGATCAAAGTGCAATGTAATGATGAGAAATTATCTTTCAATGATAAATTTTCATCTTAATATTGGATCTCCCTCATTCTCGTGATTCCTACACCCTATAGGATATTATGGCATTTTGTTTTGTTGGATCTTGGTTGATTTATATGGAATTTTAGATCTAGGGTCTATCAACTATTCTTTCTATATTTATCTTCCTAGATATGGTGATTTCCATCGGAGGTCACACATCTCTGATTTGTTGCAGTTGGACTCCTATTATTCCTAGTAGTTTTTATATAATTTTTATTCATTTTTTGATTAATTATTTCTTTATAATTCATATATACATGTATCTTAATTTGTAACATATATTCCCAGAAAATTTTACTTTTATTTTCTTTTAATGTATTCATTTACCGATTCTATTTCAATAGAATGTATCATTAATTGAATGGATAAAATATTGATATAAATAAATATTTTTTGAATTAATTAAATAATAAGTTTGTTTGGATTTATATTCAATAACAATTAACATGTGTTTTGTGGATATTGTGTTCTTTGCCCTGGGATTGGATTTATAAATTAAATTTCCTTGATTTTAATTAAATGAACAGAACAATTTGATGTTTTCCAAATTTTTTAAACTGATTGAATTTATTGAATTAATAAGAACCTTCCATGAATTATGTTTATCTTGTTGTAAAATTGGTGTTCTTGGGTTATTTGAAATAAATGATTTATCAGCGTGGAAAGAGGGCATAAACACATGTTTCGAAATGTACTTAATCTATTTATAATATTATTAATTCAATTAAATTCTTTTGGAATGATTTCAAGTAGATTATTTTTTAAATTTTCATTTGGATTTAAAATTAATATTTGTGAATTGAAGTGTGTATGATTTCACTTTTTGTATATTAAATTGTATACAATATTTTGAGTTGCAATTTAGGATGCTTCATGGTCATGTTGAAAATTTATGATAATTCACTATGATAATACCTTAATTATAAATAGTTTGATTATTAGATGTCCCGTTATTGTGGGAGTTAAAAAAGAATTTTTCAATTTGATGGAATTTGGGGTGAGCTTGGGATTTCATATTATTGCCACTTACCATGTTTTATAAGGATCCTCATGTGATCCTTATAACATGATCATCTAACATACTTATGTTGACTGGTAATGGGAACCTGGAATGTTATATGGGATGACCTATATATATGCTTCACTAGTAGACTCACACCCTTCTAGTGGATCAATAGATATCGTGAAAGGCTATGACTATGGACGTGTGACTGGGTAAGTGGGTTTTCATTGAAGTGGTTTTCTTTATTCATATAAGAGTATATGTAAGGAAAAAACATTAGTAATTTGAATAACTATTTTGACATGGAATCATTATCATTCCTAGGATCCACCGATGACTTCCATATACATCATCTCGATACATGAAAATGTTCTTTGACAAAATTTGGAACCATATATTCCTTTCTTTATTTCTTTATCATTATTATTCACCGTGATTATATTGTATTTACAATTGTTCATATTTCCATAAATGGTGCATATTATTATCATTTATTGATTATCTGACATTATCTTGGGAAAGGTATTTAATATCATTTCATGAAAATGATTAGTTATGAAAATATGAAATGGTATGTTTTCCCGGTTTAGTTTGATAATTTTTTTTAAATGATTAGAAAACAATTTTTATGAAAAGTCTCATTCTCTTTTATTTGTATTCATGTTATATCATATTAGGATTACCTTATGATGTATCATCTTAAAATCTTTGGTGGAATCTTAATGGGATATTTAGATCATACCCCAATTTTATATTTTAGATTATTCAACACAGTATGGTATAATACCATATTTTTGTTCTTTCCTTAGGAATCAATGGATCATTCTTGGGTGACCAATCATGTATGAGTTGGGAAAAGGTGGGTGGTTCTGGACCACGAGGATAAGGATTTTGGTTGTTATGTTATGATTTCAGTTTTAATAATTACACTTTGTTCTTTGATATATATTTATTTATATATATATATATAATGTTGTCTCCTATTTGAAATCAATTATTGTAATATATTTAGTGAGATATAATTCCCAACTGTTGGTTGTCAATGACCAGGTTCTAGTCCCTGTCCCATAGAGATCTGGATGCTCATCGTGTTTTAGAGAATCTTCTTGGATATAAATTTAGATGGTATTCTGGGATGGTTCATTACAAATTCTATTATAGTTGGTCTATATTTATGGGTAAATACTTTACATTTAAGTCCATATGTTATTTTTGGTGATTAATAATGGAAAGGGGTTTAAGGGTGTTTTAGGACTCAAGATGTAGTTTATTAGTGGGTTCTTTCTCACTACCCCATCACGATGAGACTCTAGTAACCATAAATATTGGAAAAAAATTATTTCTTTTGGGTTATTTATTTTCTAATGAAAAATTATATTTAGATTCCTAATGAGACTATATTTTAATAGGTAATTTCTTATGAGTTTATGAACTAGAATGAATGGATAACCACAACCACCCCAGAATTTTATGGTCTGATAAACTATGAGGAATCCATGTGACTAATTTTAATATCCACCCATGAACATTTTTGTGGTTGTTGTGTCATTTACCATCCCATATGACCAATCCTATTATAGTTCTAACTTGGTTCTAAACATAAAACACTATCCATTTTATTTAATGTGGCTTCACATTTTTTTGGATGATTATATGGGTTATGGATTGGGTTTATTTTCTTATATTGGATGGTTGTTTTATATTTAATCCCTAGTTGATAATTTTAAATCCCTTGTGGAAAATTTTTTTAGGATTAGAACAATTTTTTTGAGTTCTTTGAAATGCATTGTCATTTATCACAATGATAGTTTTATAAATGTTTTCTTGATAAATGATTTTTAATGACTCTTTTATTATATGATAATGAATGTTTGAAGAATATTTTTGGATTATAATTGATTCAAAAATATAATGGTTTTTATAATTGGAAAATGGGATTAATTATATGGAATCCTTCGAAAAATTCACATGTTCTTGTAAAAGGTTTTTGAAACAGTTATTGATTTGTAGAAAAAAATTTAATTTTGAATGGAAGGAGAATTTTTTTTAAAATGGAGAAATATTTTAAATATGAAATCAATGATAATTTTATTAATGTGGGTTAGGAATTTTTTTTGAAGCTCTTATGTTATGTTTGACTGTTCTTTAAATCTAGAGTTGACATTCACATGATTCATGATGTTCAGAAATGTCTCCCAAAATGTCGTTGAAGAAATATAGATTGTTGTTCTATTGGTCCAATCTATGATTAATTCATTCACATTTTCCATAAGTTGAATCCTTTTCCAATGACTCTACCCAGACTATATATGGAGTGGTGGAGCTAGAAACGTCATGACATTTAACACCATCATTGAATTCAGGGATTCTTATCCACATTTTAATAAATCCCAACAATGTTCTCCTGAGGCAGTAATGTGGATCAATGAAATTGAAGAAATTTTTTATTCTCTTAGGACTCCATATACTCTAAATGTTAAATCTATCAACTCCTTCTTTGTAGGACCTATCAAAATGTGGTAGGGTGGTATTTTTTCACACTTTTCATTATGGAATATTATCGTGGGAAACCTTTAATTCATCATTCATTTGATCACAATATCTTATTAAGGTGAATAAGTATAATGCTTCAATGTTCATGGGTTTGGTTCAAGATGAGATATCATTGGTGGACTATGATCTTTAATTACTACATTTGGTATGTTTTATACTAGGTTATTTACCAAATAATGTCAGTAAGGCTATCTATTTAAGAAATGGACTTAAATAATACCCTATAACTATCATGCCTATAGATGGGTTGATCTATTATTATAGTATGTTAAATAAGTCATTCATAGTTGATGTGGTTCTAGAATTATAATACAGAGAGAAGAATTCAACTTTCATGGTTGATAAAGGACATACTTTTCATGAAAAGAGGATCCCTCTAATCTGTTTCTATTGCGGAGCACGAGGTCATTCAAATGGGGTGTGTTCAAATTCTAATATTATTTGTTGTTGGAGTGGACAGTGAGGTCACCTTTATAGGTTCCATGTGTTGCTCCACTCGATATGGAATATTATGTGTGAAATAACTACTCCAAACTATGAGGTAGTTGATGATTTATGATATTGGGATTGTAGACATATGCCTTAGAGTGAATATTTTCATGTATTATAGAATATTCTAGTTTCCCATGGTAAATGTTGATCCACATTTTTGTTCCCATTGTGGAAATGTAAACTATTTCATTTTTTTGGATTTCTTATTTTGGAATCATTTTGTTTTTTAATCATGGTGATTTTATAATGGCCTCTGTTTCATTGGTTCTTTTTTATTTTATGGTCTTCCTCTTTGGTTGAAATTGTTTTTAGATCTAAATTATGATGTGTTTGATAATCTCTATTCGGAGAGTGTAGTTCCCTATTTCCACTAACCTGATTATGTGATCACTTTCTAGTAGGACATGGATAAACCTTGGGAATCTATGTGGGTAACTATAATGATTTTGATGTTCAATAGACTTGGATCATGGTGATGATGATTTTTAATTTGATGATCTAATTGAGGTTTGAGTCTATGTTTTGAAAATAAAATGTTTCCATAGAGTAATTACCGAAGGTATAAATCATGCTGAGTTAATTATACTTCTTATGGATGATTGATCATAGATATATCTCCGTAAGGAATAGTAGAAGTATATTTTCTATGGGTCAATGGGATGTGATATTCTTATGTTACACCATTTTGGTGAATCATTAAATGGTTTGGATACCTCTACTAGATCTCTAGTCATTATTTGTTTTATAGTAGTTTGATGATATTTGTTTGTTGAACTTGGATTTTTGTATGTTTTTATCCTTTGGGTGTGTCTCACATCTTGAACACAGACTATTCCCCTTATAATATGAATGATGTATTTATATATTTATCATCTTCTTATATCTTTCAGACATGATTCTTTCATGGTATAGAAATTCCCCTTATGTGGAGGTTGTAACATCTAGTTATTTTTTATGTGGTTTCCCCCACTGATTTTAAATTACTATGATTTTTTATCTAGGTGAGTTTTTATCGAATTTATTAACACCTTTTTAATGGTTACATAGACTTTTCATGGTTTTCTCATGGGTTGTGGACGGTTAAAAAATGTGTGAAAGGGGGTCTCATGGTATGTATAAGGTTAAAAAAGTGTTCCTTGTTTTCTCATTATATACATATAATTTAAACAAATTGTGTAGAATATTTTTCAAAATTCCTCGGTGCTCTTTTTTTGTGGCATGGTTACACACATGGTTTTTACAAACCCTCCAACACAACCTAGAAAATTGTTCATGCTTTAATTAATGTTCAAAAATTGTAACTATGGTAAAAAACACAAAATAACCCTACACTCATCCCAATAAATCGTAATCTTATACATATGATTTTGGGATCCCTCTAGAGGAGTTATGGCTCTCTAAAATCCCATCTCTTGGTTTATCAAAGTGCCAATAGATGGGGAGATATTATATTTTGATGAGTTATTTTATTTTATGATGGGATTCGCCTTTTTTATTGATTCCTTATACCTAGAAGTTATGATGGAATAATGTATTGTAGGATATAGGTTGATTTATGTGGAATTTTAGATCTTGGTTCTCTCTTCGCTTCATTCAAGATCTATCTTCTTATATCCAGTTATCTCTATCAGAGGCAACACATATAGGGTCTTTTTTGGTTGGATTCCTAATATTCCATGAAAGTGTTTGTATGATTTTCCATTTTTTTGTGTTTAATTTTTCATTGATAATTCAATGATACATGTTTCATAATTTATAACACATCATTTGTGATATTTTTACATTTAATTCATTTGAAAAGGTTCTTTGACACTATTCTCTTAAAATTGTAATTGGAATTGGTTTAATGGTTATAATATTTATAACGATAAATTTTTTATTAATTTTGAAATTCCATGTTTATTTGTCTTTATATTAAAGGAATATCTAAATGGGTTTTTGGTGAAATTTAGTGCTTTTCCACGTATTTTGATTTATAAAATGAATATCCTTGATTTTAATTAAATGAATTGAACTATTTTATGTTTTCTAAATAGTATAATATTCCTGAATTTTTGAAATTACCATAAACCATATTTGAATTGTTTTACCCTTGATTTGAAATCGGTGTTCTAGGGTTGTTTGAAATAAATGATTTACCAACAGGTAAAGAGGGTGTAAAACCATGTTTTGAAATGTATTCAATCTATTTAATTTTCTAATACCTACATCAAATGATTTGGGTATGATTTTAAATATTGGTTTATTTTGAAGACTCAGTTTTTATTAAAATGATGAGTAGGGAAAGGAAGAATGTGTGGTTTCTCATTTTTAATATTGAATAGTATAATAGGGTTTGAATCGTAGTTGATGATGATTAATGTCCTAGTTGGAACATTGTGATAACTCTCTAATGTGATAATCCATAAATTTTAACTTGTTTGATTCTAGTGCTGACAAATGTTATGGGTGTTGAAAATGGGATTATTTAATTTTAGGGAATTTAGGGAGATATCGATACGCGATATTAGGGCCATTTCCCATGTTTTTTATGGATCCTCATGTGATCAACATAACTTTATTATCTAACACACCTCTCTTAACTATTCATTGATCCTAGATTGTTAGCTTGGATGACCTATATATAAGCTCCACTATTAGACTCGCACCATTCTAGTGGATTTGTAGATAACATGAAAGGTTCATGTTGTGGACATACGGCTAGGAATGTGAGTATGGATGGAACAACTTTTCTATAGACCCATGAGACTAAATTTTACCCATGCTATTATTCATTCTATAATATATGCTGATGTGGACTCACTATCGTACAATGTTTGCACTCATAAAATCCATATAATTGATCTTGAAACATGAAAACATTCATTGTCACTATATGGTACTAGAGTTTCCTTTCTTGATTCATTTTTTTTATTATTCACCATGAAACTATTATATTGACTCTGGTTTATATTTCCATATTCTGTGCATATTATAATCTATTCATGATTAGCTAACATTATCTTTTGAAATCAGTTTCAATGAATTTCAATAAATTTTTTAGATTATTAAAGATGAAATATAATTTTTTGGTTTAGTTTGATAAATGTGTTTTAAATGTTAAAAATGCTATTTTTAAACTAATCCTCAGACTCTCTTATTTTTTCCCTCTTTTTTACAATATTTTTATTTTCTTATGAAGTGACTACATTGAATCATTCATATAATTCTTTTAGGATCCTATTCTCACACCCTGGTTTTACCTTTTGGTGTTTTTGGCATTTATTATTTTATAGAAGTTTTTTATGCATTAATTATCCTTCTTGGGATCATTGTTAGTTGAAAAATTATGGGTGACTTGGAAAATGGTGGGTGGTCATAGACCACCGGGATACGAGATTTTATTTTTTATGCTCTTATTTCATTTTTATTAGTTTAACCTTATACTTTGGTATGTTTATATTGATTTATATATATAATGATGTCTCTTCATTTAAAAATGTAATTGATAATTTTTTACGAAACAATCATTCCCAACAATTATTTGTTGATGCTGAGGAACCTATCATCAACCCATGTAAATTTGTATCACTCTTCGGGTTAGTGGTGAATCATATTGGATATCAGTTTAGATGGTATTTTGGTTTGGTTCTTCAAAATATTTAGGATAAATAGTTTTCTTTTGTGGTAGATAATGTAAATGGTATAAAAAATCCTTAATCATAGTTCATAAAGATTCGATGAATAATCCAAATCATATCCCATAATAGATTCTATCTAGGTGTTCTTTTTTGTCCCATTAATCATGTATCAATCTAATGATTATGCAAATTCTCATGAAACTCATTGGGGGTGATTAACCAAATGTTCATAGATTCCATTTTCAATTAAAATTCAAATTTCCTGGTAGAGATTTATTTTATAGAAAATCACACTCACATTTAATTTACCATAACATATGTCCATATATTCATTATCTAATATATTGAGTTTTGGAATAGTTTTGTTAACTCTCGAATCAAAAAATATGAAGTAGTTATAAAATAATAAATATTTAGATATGTTAGGTAATTTTATTTATATGTTAAATTAATTTCATTTACATTAATCCTCCATATAAAAATTATATATGCGGGGAATATAAAATCAATCCAAAAGAATAATAATTTTGACAAGAAAACCCCCACTTATGACTTGGGTAGAAATTCAACAATTGATCATGAAAGTGGGGATTTAAAATTATTGTTGAATACTAGGATTTATGTTATTTCAATAAATAAATTATCCCACATGTAATGTATATACCCAAAAATTAATAACTTGGGGGATAATAAAATATATATATATAATATTGAAATTTGATAGGGAAACCACTTATTTTACTAAATTCAACAAATTTTATTTATCCTCCTATATAAAAGCTATATAAATTATAATAAAAATTTATGAACCTAACTTATAACTATTTTCAACTGTACTCATTATAATTAGTTACGATCTTTATAAATGCTTCATATTTTCAATAACTTTTGTTTTATTTTTGATCATTTATACTAGTTTTATAGTTTTTTTTTATATTCTTACTCCATTAAATATTACATGGTCATTAGTGTACCAATTAGATATTATTTTAAATTATTTTTGATTTCTCAAATTGCAGTCATGAGTTATTTATTCTTCATAATTGAAGACAAAATCAACAAAAAATATCATTCATTTATTCTTTTTGATAGAAGGTTATATTTTAATTGATAAGTTATATATTTATATATAAGATCCAAATTGATATTTTTTATTAAAATATTTACATTAAAATATACATGTATTTATTTTTAGATAATAATTCATCTTATAAATTCAAATTAGGTTTTATATTGGTGGTTAAACCAGCCCAATCATGATCATACAATGTTTTAATAAATGATTTTGAGGTTGTTTTTTTTAAATATCATTATCAAAAATGAATAATGATGCTATTTATTTTATATTATTATATTTTATATGATATATATATAAATATGTGACTATATATCAGATATTAAAATATTACCTGAATTGGATAAACGAGTATCTTCTTAATATGATTATTTTAAATGATTACATTGCTGATGTTCATTTCTTGATCATATCATTAATAGATACCCCAAAATTACACACTAAAACCCTAATTATATCATAAAAATTACATTTTACATTTATAATAAATTATTGATCCATCATTTTAAACACATTAAGGATAGTGAAACACAATTTTTGTTGAGGTTATAGTTTGTACAACATAAGTAGAATATTAGGTATATTATAACGGGATTGGAAAATATGGTTAGTGTTTATTTAAAAAAATTATAATAACATTTAGTAAACAATAAATAAAATATTCCTAATTTATTATTTGGAAATTATTTTGAACATTAATGACAAAATGGTAATATATAATAGAAACCATTTTATATAGGTTGATAAATATGGGTTTCTATTTGATTATTTGATTAGAAGGAATGAATTAAGATAATATATTGAGAACTAAAACATATGATGGTTATAGGGGATGATAAAATACGTAATTAAGTTTGATTTTGTTAATTAAAGTATATTTCTATAGTTTATTTAAATCTCTGGAAGGATACCCCTTCATGAATTTTTTAGAATTTCATTTTTTAAAAGATTCAAAAAAATCTAAAGGAAGAACCTATTAAAGGTGTCATGTGGAACAAAATATAGAATAATGGAATGGGGAATTGATATGGATGACCCACTACTCATAAAGTAGATTCAATTCATGTATTTTTCATTAATAAATCCCATTAACTTTTAATTGATACTTATATCATTTTATTTTTTATAAGGGCAACATCATTCTCCATAAAGTAATTAAATAAATTTTTATAAAAATAATTTGTTATTTTTTAGATAATTTTGGAACTAAAATTCATATTCATTCTTTTTAGTTCAATTTAAATAAGTGTTAAACATTATTTTTATTGAAAAAAATATTTGAAATATTAAAATAATATTTGTGAAAAATAATACTTGTATTCTAAAATATCATTCATAAGGATATAAACAACAATACATTTTCTATACATTGTAATCTAAATTATAAATGACATATTTTATCAATAAATAGTTTCATCAATTTATAATTTATACTTATTATCTAATAATGAGGTAAATCTGATAGTATTTTTAAAAATGGTTTATTTCACTATTCAAATAAAAATAAATTCGTCAACAAAAACTTCAAAAACATAGATTAATATTATAAATTTATAAATATTTAAACAAAAAAAATTATTTTGTTAAATAACATTATGTCATTGAGATATAAATAATTTAAACATATATATAAATAAATTATTTCTAGAGTGTGCATCCTAGGATTTTTTTAGATATGGTGTTTCTTCGCTATAGTAATATCAAAAGAATTACATTTTCCCCCTAAAAATATTTTCCTGCAATTTTCATATTATATAGAGTATATAAAAAAATTATTATCCATTCTTGAACTCATGCATTTGATCTATTGTGTATTTAATCAGTAATAGAACATAAAATATGTCATCTATTTTCAATATATTGGGTACATCAAATCACTAATAAGTTATGATACCAATAATTTTTAGTATTTCAAAATTCCCAATATACACCACGATTCACATGACCATTTTACAAAATATTACAACTCCCTTTGATTTTAAAATCATTAGGAATACAAGATCCCCCACATGGACATAACAATCTGTTCCTTTGATTGTAATTAAAATTGTATTGTATTATCTAGGATTCTATAATATGATCTAGAATAATTCATAAATTAACCATTGTATCATCTATAGTGTTCAATCCAACAAAAATTATTTATCAAACTTCTTTAAAAAAGCTTGGTGTTTGACAAAAATAACCATAAAATTCATCATATGGCGCCATATATATTCTCGAACAAAACATATTATTATATGAAATTTTATCCAATGGTATACACTGATATCACATACCTTGGTTTTCAAGGGAACATGATCTGAGCATTTACCACAATGTTTAGTTAATCCAATCATACATCCCATTATTATGTTAAAAATACATGGATGTTAAATCTATCATCGTCATGGGATGCCTTTTCAGAATATTCTAGAATTTCAATATAAAATTACTTCCTTGATTAGATGAAATTGAGAAAGTTCCCCCATGAAGCCTTATTATTTCATTGATATGGATTCAGGAATGATCCCAAGGTGTATATCATATCTTATAACTATTAAATGTGAAGACACAGTAAATTCATCAAAGATGATCCATGTAACATTTTTCTTTCATTGATTTCTTCAGAGTCTAGTGGAAATGTTCATCATTACATTTTCCTATTTTTTATATGGTATAACAAGTTGTTTGAAATATCCATTAAGATGTTACCATTCATCCTTTACCTAATAAACTGATATGTATATTGGCACAGAGTAAAAAATTCCCTTCATCATTCCATCACCCATGAAATATTCTCTCAAATAACTAAACCTATTTGTTTTACCCAACTATATAGAGTAATATGAGCTATGTTCTCCATCTTGAAGTTCACATTTCAACTCATGTAATGATTGAACATAGAAACTCTTACCAAATGTCAATGTTATATATATCAATTAATGAATCTATCAACATGAAATAATTAAATAATTGAATAGTCCATTATATGGTCTTGTAGTCCAAATGGGACTTCTCTATCCTTTATATTAATCATCATCAATCAAATATATTGAAATAGAAGGACATCTCCACTTTTCTAGAAATCAATATATCAATATTTAATATATTTCTATATATAGAATAATTTTTAATCAAAATCACGGTCATCAATACATGGTAGAACCAAATTAGTGCAACATCAATGGTTTTTTATTTCTCACAGTCTTAGTGGATCAATAATGTATATTACATGGGAAATTATATACATATTAATTGCCTCATGTTGGGATCCCTTTGTGATAATATATTCATCAAAAAAAAATATGTTATAAATATATCATGTATAATTAATAATACATGAATTTTATGAATTTTTTCGACAAATAGAATATAGTTACCTACTTACGGTCATGAGTAATATTGTTTTATCCATTTATTTTTTATTTTTCAATGCATCTGTAATTACCAAATCATTATTCATAAGGACAAAAACATGTTCATTATTTGATGAATCATAATAAATTAAGAACCCTTCTTTATAAAATAGTATTGTTAATTCATGATAATTAATTATTATTTAATTAAAAACTTCACAATGTTCTCCACATTACTTATTATATGATAATTTTACCCCTCTTCATTTTAGTAATGATAATGATTTATCCAGCCCTGAAAAATCATAAAAAACCATTGATTGTAACATGCAAATCCCATAAATCATTGGATATTAGTTTTGTCCATTAGTTAAGGCCAACCATTAACTAAATGTTTCCTTGAAGTTCCAACATATATTTAATACATATTTACAATATATCCAATAATATAGAGATTATTAAGAAAAAATTCACACTTACTATACATCCCATATAAATAATTTTTCATCGAACGTTATCCAAAAATATTTTTAGATGAATCTCATGTATTGAATAGATATTATAATATATCAATAATTCATTAATGAATACCAAAAAAAATTTATCATGATAATCTTGGAATAATAAAATTATCTTATCCATATAGACAAAAGATTCATTTAGTAATCCAAAAGTAATAACCCAAATGTAATACAGTTTACACACTATACCAAATGATATCATACGTATACCCACATTCATCACCATGAATTCATAATAACTAGAGTGAGAATAATATTTTAAAAAAGTAATGGTATCTTTGAGGTTGAAAAATATATTAACCTATGTGTGTTCATGGTTAACTATTCATTATGTTAATGGAATTGTTCTCCCTATATTCAATTTTTAGTCTTGTATAGGAATCCTTATTTTCAATGAATAAAAATGGGGTGTACATATGAAAACACTAGAATATATAAATCTATTATCACTAAATTCAAAAAGATGTTATATTTAGACCATAAAAACCATTGGATCCATTATTTGTGTTGCATCATATATTTTTATTACATCATGAATGAATTCAATGGAGACCTAAACATCACAATATAGTGCAAGAAAATGGAAATTATTTTTGAGAAAATAAATTTTTGTATACCACATGTACATACTCTCTTTATAAGTTATAATACTTATAAATAGATTTTACATTATACCTATAATTTCATTAGAGTTTCCTACATGATAAATATCTGCACATTATCAGGATAAATAAGATTCTACAATAAAAATTAGAAACTATACATTCCGATTGTGAATCATAACCTCCTTCTCGTGGTAATTTTTTTCTATATAAATTGAAGGACGATATATACCAAGAATCATATAAAATAAATCCATAATATTAATAACCATATTTCAAAATTGGTTACACCCATGTATCATAATTAGAATAGAATAACATGATTTTTTTAGACTATATTCTCTCTTGGTGTATTAATTTATAACTCCCTTAGTAAGGTGTTTAAGAATAATCTAATGTTTTTTAAAAAATGGAAGATAAAATATAGTGTGAGGATCAATAATTAGATATAACATTGTCTATCATTGAGGTATTTATCAATGTTAACTCCATGATTTCATTAGGAACATCAAAATAAATCATGGTAATTAAGATTAAATCACTTTTATAACTTTTTCATTTATTATGTAAAATTTTTATATGTTTGGATTAGTTGATCACACAATCATCTATAACCATAGAGATAAAACATTGAGCATCATTAAAATATGACTTACCCTTGCATTAGTTATTTTTATAAAAAAAATCTCCAAAATTTTTATAACTCATATTCCATTTTACAAGACCCAATGTAATTCTTCTTAAATTTATCACATCTCTTAAAACACAAACCTTTTTTCATCCCAATTTCATCTTTATCCATCCTATGAATTTTAATAATCATTTTAGTCATATGATTACACTAAAAAATATAATTCCAATAGAACTATTTTTTTACTAGTGGTTTAGATTATCCATGTATGATGAATATGATTTGGAGACAAGTACCATTTGATATATCCTCATTATCCCATAAATGAAATGATAAATATTTATTTCTAGTTGAATTACATAGTCCATTACATGCCCAAATATCTAGATACTTTATCCACACATTCATTAATACTTTCCTTATCATTTTGTCTAATATGGGATAACTATCTTTCCATTTCTACTCATTTCTAAATAAGAAATTATTTTTCATCAAAAACTCCATAAAATACCGCCCATTCAATGAACTTGATATCATAATAGTCTATATTGTTTTGAATTAGAATCCACTATTGTTCTATATCTCCCATCATTTGATAGATCATCATGTTTGTTTTTTCTTTTTCACTATATCGCATAGTAAGAGTGTTCTTCTATTAGGAAATGTTCCAAGTTTGGGCTAATAATGGATTATTAGTTCAACTAAATGATAGTTTATTATTTTCACATAAATATGTCAAAAATAGTTTTTCCTTTTTTTTGATCAATAATTCTATCGATATGGGGGAGATTATTTTTCATAACTAGGGACAATTTTCCAAATATATAAATGATATGATGTCACCCATATCCAAGTTCATTGAATTATTAAGGGGGAATATACCTTCATTGATTTTGTGTGTTGATATGGTTATCAATCATCATGATTGTATCCATCTATATATAAATTTAAATACATAATTAGATTATGAAATTTAATTGTAAAATAAAATTACTATTATGTATTCCAGAGTGTTCCCTATAAATATTTATTTTTTTCATATTACATATGTTATATCACTTATTTCATATATATCTAATCCCGAATGTTTCTAATAAAACTAATCATATACCTACTATAACATTATGGACTCAAGAAACATAGATCCTATAGTTATATAACATTATTTGTATAACATACAAGTTCTCATGAAGGATCTGATAGCTTATTAGTCTAGGAAAAGCATATACATGTTAATAATTAATTTTGAACATATGATAGTACTTAAAGATATAGAGATAATATAATTATTCCACTCATCATATCAATGGATATTATATATATCCCATCATAAGGTATCATCTTGGAATGAAAAAAATAAGGGTGTCCTCAGATTCTTAACAAGAAATATCACACCATGGAAGAATAAATAATTAAACCATGGTGTATGTCATATAGATGAAATAAGTGACCATAATAAATTTTTAATAATATAAACTATATTGAATGTTATATCCACGTAAATAAATGAAAATATGGATAAATATTTTTTTAATATCATAACGTTGGAATGCATAATGTTAGACATCATAATGTACTGGAAAATACTTTTAAAAAAACGTTACTATTTTGTAAAAAGGAGTAAGAAAAAAACAAAAAATATTTTTTCTAATGATACCTTCCATCCAATAAATATTATATATAATTTTGGGGCACACCCATCACAATATTATGTCCAATAAATTCACCATAATAGTCTTCAAGGACATTCATACCATTCCTCATGGAAGCTCTTAATGGATAAAATTTCTCTAACTATATAATTATAACTATATAAATAAAATTATTACCTAATAAATATTTTAATGTTTATTTATAGTATTTCATCCAATTATAAATTTGGAAATATTGGGGTATCATCAATGTAATATGAAATACATGTTTTAAGGAAATGTTGTGGGGAGGCTAGTTATAATGTGTGGGGATATCCATCGATGGTACAAATTGTAATAAACAATATTCACTAGTAGTATACTAATGTGATGGAAGGTAAAATCCCTTGTCTTTATTAATAAATACAGTTTTATAGATACAAATCATATCTCATAGGACTGTTTGGCCATGTGTGCAATATTTGGTTCATTTATACTAAATTAGTGTGTTGATTGATTAATTTTCAAAAAACTAAATTTGGGTTGGATAATAGTAGGTGTATATCTTAAATAATGAAAAAAAATTATATTACATATTAAGGGATTAATTTTAAATGAAGTTATAGACATTTTCAATTTACCAATACCTATGATTCTTTTCCCATAATGGAAATTATTGAGCATTAAAATGATTATGGTAAGTCATTAATCAAAAGAAAATGTGAGAGGGATAACCACATATACATGGAAATACCTTAATTTCCATGAGTAATACGAAAATTCCTTCTATGGAATGTTTTAAAAAATATAAAAATATATTTTCTGAATATTACATTGCTCCCAATGGATGAAAATTGCTAGATGAAATATCCATCTTATTTATTGGGTATCAATTCAATTTTAACCTATTAAAATAATGGAAGTTTGTGTCTACATAAAATATCATAAAAAATGGAATTTAATTATATAAAACATAATATTGGATGTATATATACACGACATAAATGGAATTATTTTCATTATTGAAAACAAGTTTCAAAGAGATAAATTTCAGATCAAAAATCCTTGCTTCTTATCTTGACTTCTATTAATATAATTTATACACTTATATAAAAAAATATCAACATTAAAAATTTAATTTAAAAACATAATAATTTATATTTTCATGTAATATTTCTATATAGTCAATCTCTATAGGTATTTTTAATTTTTCCCATAACAAGGGTTTATTATTTTGATAGTTTTTAGTAGTTTTAAGATATTTGTTATTGTATTCAATTTTAATTAATTATTCATCATTAATAAGTTATTTAAAATAATTTTAGGGATGTTTTATAAATAATTATGTTGTTTAAAATTTAATTCTTTAATTTAATAGTCTTTATCATTGAAAACGAAATTGATAACAAACATGTTTATTGGTTCTAATCAATCAAATATTATCTTATTAATTGATAAAATAATATTTATATAACATATATTGAATAATAAAATTAATATTTCCATATTTATGTTATATTACACATTTATTAATTTTCCCAGATTTAATCATGATATAATTTTATAGTATTGATCAATTGGGTGGTGAAAGAATCCTGAATGTAAACATAAATTGATTTAATGAATGATTATTTAGAGAATTTGTTGTAATATAAATATGGAAGAACAAAAATAATTTCATGTAGTGTTTAATAGTGTGATATTTAAATATTAGAAATAAAACCATGAATAATTAATGGATATGAAAATATTACACAATTTAAATAATATTTTACTCAGTTAGTATAATAATTTTAAACGATTAAATTAATGAAGATCATTTCATTATCATATAATTGAATGGTCCTCATAATATTCATACAATATAATTAATAATATCATAAATGTATCATTTTTCCTTCAATTTCATCCTTTTGTAAATCTATTTTTTATGACGGAAAATGACTCATGTTGCATCATGGATGAAGACATCCACACAAATCATGAATGAATGTTTAGTTTTTACTTATTTAAATAGGAAGGGTCATTAGTGTCTATTTCAAAAATATAAAATAATTAGAATACAATAGTTAATAAATGCAACAAATTTTATTATGGAAAATGAAAATTTAAATGGAATGAAAAAATAAAATGATGATAACGATATAATTAAATTTATGTTGAGAACATTCGGTTTCTCAAAGAGGATTTATTGTAAAAGAAGTTCTTGATAAAATCACTTGAGAGAACAAGCATATGATATTGAAATAGGATTCCAAAGAAAAAATTGAGGGTATAATTTAATGTTGAAAACCATTTTTTATTGAATAGGATGTGAGAAACCCCTTTTATAAATGAGGATAATGGATATTTTTAAATATTTCAATTTAATGTAGAGTGAAGATATGTTAAATATGTGATGTCAAAAAAAAATATTAGAGTTGGATGATATAAGATAAATTTATCCCTTAAAAACACAATTATATTCATGTTATTGTAATGTTTCTTGGATTTTATCACTTTAATTATTACAGAAACCATTTTATATTTTACAATGTTATCAGGTTTTTACCTAAGGAGACTTAATAATTATGCTTAGAATTAAAGGGTTATGTATCAAAAAATATGGAGCTACAGTTTCTAAATCTAAAATCCATTCTATCTAATTCAATTTAAATAATTTTGAAAAAAATAATTTTATTATGATATATGTAAAATAAATTAATATAAGATCTAGATAATATTACATGGGTTGTAATATATCAATCATAGATTTATAAACAAAAAATTGTTTTATAAAATTCATAACCTAGCTAATATATTATATATCTTATCAATAATATGTTTCACAAATTTATAAGTCATAGTTATATAATAAAAATATCATTAATTTTAAAGTATTAATAAAAATATTATAATGAATTACTCACCAAAAAATAAATAATTTTATAAAAATATAACAAATTCCTCAATGTTTATATATTAATGAAGAATTAATCAATGAATTTTATTTTTTAAATTAAAATTTAACATTATGAGATTATAATAGTAAATATAATAATGAATAAATGATTTTTATATTTCACATCATTGGTTCGTTCAGTATGTTCTATTTAGATGTCACAAAATGTTCTTTGGTTTTACTATTTTTTCACATTATTTACAAGAAAATTTGTGTTGTTTTTGACATATTTTTCATTTTCAGCTAAAAATTAATATCTTATATTACTCTTTATATTTATAGAAAAATCTATATTAAATAATATTTATAAAAATAATAATTTCTGTTTCCAACATTGGAAACATATTTATAGGTTCAAAAATTCATTTTAATTCATAAAAAATTAATATATTAATTAAATATTTTTTTGGAATGAATTCTGTATTATTCGTTATTATATAATTTTTACATTTTAATTATATCATAAAATATTTTTAAAAAGTAAAATAGTATTTCTACAATTCAATAAAAAAAATTATTTTAGATAATTATAAATTATTATGGTATTATTTTTTCATCTAGTAAATTTCTAATATAATGTTTATTTTCTCAAAATAACTATCTAAATATGATTAATTTATAATTTAAATTAAAATCCATATTTATTGAAAAGAATTCACATTTAACGACATAGTCTAATTAATACCCCTTACAAAATATACTATGATAATATAAAATTATAATATAATTTCTCTTTAAATTATATATTTTAAAAAACCCTTCTATAGAAAACAATGATTATATATTATAATTTAAATTTATATATATATATATATATATATACCATTCAAAAATGTTTTATTTATATAATTGAATCTATATATCATATTTTTCTTGTAATCATGTGCATTTTGTTAAATAAAATAATGATGACAATAGAATAGGAGAAACCACTATTTCAATACTAAAATTAAAATTATACCTTTGAAATATTATGGTCTAGATATATGACCCCTTATTACATCGGTATACACCAGATGTATAGGTGTAGAACATTCATGGGGTGTCTTCGAAAACAATGAGCTTATCGTGATCTCCACTAATAATAAAATCTCTTTTATTCAATTCGTCATGATCCTTACTTATTGAATATTTTCTTGGTCTTGGTCAATGTTGATCTGCATTGATACTACCTCCCTATTGAGTTCATATAAATGGGATTCAAAATGAATGATTTGACTAGTTGTGACCAACTATTGTCCTATAAAAACGAATTATCTTTGGTCATCACTGTTAATATACAAATTATAATAGTAACATTATTTCTAACAACCATAATTCCCAACATTCATACTAATTAATGGTCAGGACACTATTCCTAATGTCCATTCAATTATTAAAAATGGCATGATTACTCATCAAATTATAAAATAATTATTCAAAAAAACATATTAACTCCTAAAAAATTCCTACTTTCAACACTCATAATTCATCTGAATGATCATTGTGGTTATTCATTTTTAATATATCTATTTGATTGCTTATTTTTTGTCTTCTTTTTACATTTGTGTTCTTTTTTGGGATGTTTCTAGGGGATCATGATTATCCAATTTTTCTAATTCATGTAAATTTAATTACTTATATTCGTTTACCAATTATATTTCCTTCAAATCTAATGGATATTTAAATCTATAAATATATTTTTCATATCACATTTTTTATATTTTTTGGATTTTAATATAAAATATATTAAAATATTAACTGTGAAACATAATATTATTTGTTATGTAATATTTTTTTTATTACACCCCCAATGAAAATTATCCATTTAAAATTGTGAAAACATAAAAAAATGGGGTTTTTCCTTCATCAATTATTTAGGCGTCAAAATAAGTTATTCAAACATATTTTATTTCCATGAAACATTCAAAAGTCAAATTTCTCAATTCCTCAAATGGTTTTCCATTTCATCAAGAATATGGATAGGTTTATCTACTTATGATTGGTCAATTTCCTATTGAATGAATTATATATATAGAACATGTGTTGGTTTTGACTTTTTCTTTATTTACATGGAAATGTGGATGAAATCATAGATATATGAAATATCTGTAGGGATTTATATGTGATATGCTACTAATCCAATAAAATATAGAATATCAATTGGTCAAATATAGATATAGCTTAGTTTCCCATTATTTTTGAACCTCATGAACCCTTTACATGGTGAATTTTTTTTTGATACATGATCTGAAATATGAAACTCCATGTACTTCCTTTTATTATCATTAAATATTATTCTTTGACACCCAATATCATATATATGTTTTTTATGACATGTGTCATTTCCATTGTGTCTTTCAGAATGTATAGTCCCAATATTTTTTGTTCACTAACTTCATCAGGTCATGTTACAATTGTACACCACATTCCATGGTGTACATCATAAGGGTCCATTTTAATTCTAGATTAAAACCCATTATTATAATAAAATTCAAGAGGTAGAATATGTTGATCCAAATTCCGTTGAAAATAAATTGATATATCCCAAAAAAACTTCTAATATTTTAATATTCCTCCCCAAATTCGTGATACATTAAGGATTATAGGATGTGTTAAAAATTACACGGGTATTAATATATTTTTTTTGTAAAGACCTATAAATTTCACGATTTTTTTTCATAAATTCTTTGGAATTTTACGAGTCTACAGTTTCTGTCGGCACCTGATTTTGAGGCACAGTGTGCCCAGAATCCATATCTGAAGTTTTTTTAGGGAACGTTCAGTAAACATACGTGTGGGTTTTTCTATCTTTTGAACCAGTGCTCGGAATCAATATCTGAGGGCACCGATGAACACACAGTGCTTGTATTCTCTTAAGGGGACCTTTACCGCAGTTGCGTTTGTATGGGAGGACAAGTTAATTTTTGGGGATTAATTCTAATTTAAATAATATTATTGTGTACATAATTTCATTGTTAAGAGTTGTTATTTCTTGCAAAGAGGAGTTGGAGGTGGGACCCACATCCCACATAACATCGTATGATAGGATAATGTTTTTGGGGACCATAAGATTATAACCCCTCAACTCCCTCTTAAACACCCCATTAACTCTCCTTTATATAATTTTGACAACGACCCTCTTTTAATGTTGAACTCTCCACCTTCCACTTGTTGTCATTATTATGACAACACCTTTAATTAATTAATTGAACTCCACAATTAATTAATTAATTTATGTGTTTGAATTTTGAAAATCATGTGAGAATAAAAAAATAGCCTAAGCTATTATTTTGGTTGGCACTTGTTGTGTTGGGGAGGCTCGGGAGAATTAAGAGAATTGAGTTCATCTCTCGATGAAGAACACCGTTATTCCACGAAGAATGACATACTCTCCGATGAATATTGTGAGGGACTTCTCCCATGACGCTTCCTCTTCAGAAACACCCCAACGTCAACGGAATCGACGTACGTGTTTCATGATGCCCAACCTCCGCGACTCCCGACCTCCGCGACCCTCGTCTTTCGCGACTCGTTGACGTACACCGTTCTGGAAATCGAGGTAGGGGTTTTTGATTATTTTTAATAGAATAAAATTAAACTCTTGTTCTTCGATATATACCTTGTTTTGACTTTGGAAAATTGATACCAACTAATACGGAGGACGCGGGTTGAACCAACACAGCCTGATGACCCTCCATTGGTTATTGATATTTTGGCGATGAGAAATAATTCAAGAAGGCACAGAGTTGTTGCACTGTGCTGGAGGAGAACCGCCGGACGGGGAAGGTGGAGGCATCGAAGACCGGGGGAAGTGGTAGCAGTGTGTCAGCCGCATAGAGAAGAAACGCAGCCCGCATCCGCAGGCCGCTTGTCCAAGGAAGAACCAGCCGGTCTATCGACCAACCGAGAAGGATGATCTGGTCGGCTAAAGGTTGCCGGATGGAGAACCGCGGCCCGCGCTTCCTAAGGGATGCTTCAGCGGGGGAACAGGTCGGCAGGCGGCCGGGCTGGTTGAAGAAGGCTACGGCACCTGATGGTGCCGCATGGAAGAAGAGCAGCCCACTTGTGCAGGCCGCTCGCGCCGGAGAAGACCAGCCGAGTAGGAGGGGCGGCGCCCCCCGATTCAGAAAACTGTAGGGCCGTACCCCCTCTTCGCTCGGCCAACTGGTCGAGCCTTGGACAGCCGCAGGCCAGGCCATACCCAGCCGAGCTGGGCCACACTCCACCGGGCTGGGCTTCCCCTTAGCAGGGTCGGACCCGCCAATCCAGGATGAGTCGACCCGCTAGTCCACTAGGTTTGACGCGTCGGACCCATTTCTCTTAAATGCGAATAACTTATTGACCATGAGTCCGATCGACACGCTATCTACGGCACTAAGACCCTTACTACGAGGTGGTCCTTTTTCGATACACTAAGTGTGTTTTGGAAAACTTCGGAAAAAATCCAGATTGGAACGAGTGTAATTCCAAATGGACCCCTGGAACAGAAAATTCAATAAATTTCAGACCGGGCATCCGATTGATACACTGTCTTTCGCATTGGGTTCCTCATGATGAGGTGTAACTTCAGGATAAATAAACTATAGACATTGTGATAGTTGATGTATCGACCCCCTTTTCCCAATGAGAAAACCCTCCCCGTATCAAGCATGTTGTGTGTGGGAACCCTAGAGTTGGTTATGATGGCGTCGACTACTTTACTAGAATCCTCCGTGGGTTCAACAGCGTTGACTACCGTAATGGAATCCTCCATGGATTCGATGGTGATGAATACTGTTCTTGTATCTTGTGTGGGTCTTGCAGTTTGACCTCTGTACTTGTATCATGAGTGGGTCTGACAGAGTAGCTGGTCTTGTATCATGTGTGGGTCCGACATCTTAGCTAGTCTTGTTTCTAGTGTGGGTATGATAGCTTAGATGAATCAGTGACTACTTCTGATCATCTCTATCTCTATATGAAATATGAATACCTGTGTGAGTGGAGTCTTGACTTTCCATCATTATCATCGATGTGATTGACTTCTTTCCTTTGTGGACTGGGTTGTTCTTGGGCTCGAGAGTAGGAGCTGAACTATTATTGATAACTTTGGTATATGTATGGGAATATACCTATGTAAGGTTGGTTGATATTTTTTGGTTGTATCTTTATTTTGTGGTTTAACCTTTGTGGATTCTAGGAGACCTTCATAGGTCTCGAGGTCCCTACTGAGTATCTTATACTCACCCCCACATGGGATATGCCTGCACTACTTTGTGTTGGTTACAGACGATGGATAGTACTGATCGAGGTAGAGACTTGTAGATCTAGATGGTACCCAGAGGTGGACCACATGGAAAGACGTACACAGAGTAGACAGACGGACCTGAGGTGTTGAGGAGGCCATCTCTACCTACCCATCAGGTGGGATTTCCAGAGGATAACTTAGTAGTTGTTGTTTTACTTTTCTGTATTTGTACTAGATTTTGAGTTGTACTGTACTTACTGTTGGGTTTGTATTTCTGACCCCCTTCCTTTCTACACTTAATTTTTTTATATAGTATTTACTTAGTACTTACTTCAATTGCGTTCTCTATTTTGTTTGTTTTCTTTCATAAAGGAAAGGCCTTCTCACCTTAGGGATTTACGCCTTTGGTCTAGTAGCCATCCCCTGGCCTATGGAAGGCGGGCTTGGGGTAGTCATGGCATGGGCCCTGAGGATGGGTCATTAAAATTGGTATCAGAGGAGTCAGTTCTACCACATAACTCAGGACTCTGATCATTATTTTCTATGAAGAAATATTTTTAAGATTATTGTGTGTGGTTTTCAGTTCAGGGTGTCCAGTTTTGGTGTGGAGGCTGACGTATCCATACACCAGGACCCTGACCTCTGATTTCAGACTCATTGCACAAAAACACTAATTTCATGTGTTTTTTAGAAGTTTTCTTTGTGATTAATTTGAGTCATCTCACCAAGTATACTTTTTTGACAGTGGAACACCTGTTTCTTTTCAGGATGGCCCCGCGAAGGCATCCATCTAGGGTTTGGAGTTACATACGAGATGGTAGCCCACTGAGCGATGAGGCCTCGGTGCAGGGCCCCATCACAGCGGAGGTACCAGTGACACCTTTACTCGTTGGACCACTGATACCACCAGCTCCAGCAGTAGAGAGTGCATGTTGTCTGAGTGTGTTGCACGAGTTTCAGTGACAGAGGCTGCCCAGGTTCCGTGGAGAGACTGACCCACGGGCAGTTGACGATTGGCAGGAGGTTGTCTTCAGAGTTTTTAGATTTGTAGGGACACAAGCCGACCATATGGTGATCATTTCCTCGATTATCCTTCACGCGCTAGCAGGTAGATGGTGGATCTTGATACTTTAGGTGCATCACAAGGTATCTTTACTATGGTTGGACATTGAGAGTCTCTTCCACTCAGAGTTTGTTCCATCCCCCCTTCATGTGGTGTGGATTCAGGAGTTACTACATCTTTTGTAGGGCAGCAAGACAGTAGCTCAGTACTCATCGAGGTTTACTGACCTCTCACACTACTCCACGGATATGGTACGATACCCATTCTTCAGGGCTTGGACCGTCGACCAGGGATGAGGCACGAGATCAGAGAATCAACGATTCCCCTTAGTATTCTGACAATGGTGGGGGTGCTGGAGAGAGACCTTCTAGTGGAGAGTTTCCTCGTTGAGCAGACACCAGTAGCCAGACCCACCATAGGGAGAAACATAGCAGAGTCTTCTACAGCTAGCAGTAGATAGATGTCACATAGGTTCAAACGGACCAGGCCATCAGGTGGGCGATCTCAGGATAATGGTTTGGTTGTGTGGAGCACACAAAACAGAGCCGGTCTTACAAGGAGCTGGCACTGCTATGCATGCGGCGGGCATGTCCACATGGATTGTGACTACCCGACCCGCCATGCAAACGAGCAACAGATAGTAGAGGGACCTCCAAGGTAGAGGAAAATTTTTGACCTTGGTGGTCTCTCGGGAGCATGCATATGAGGCAGATGAGCTGGCTGAGAAGTGGGTGGTTGAAGATGTTTTGAGGCACTACCACCACCACCACCACCAGGAGGTCCACCCCGACTATAAGGAGCTGGCAGGCAGAGGTAGGATTAGCTCTAAGTAGTCGGGGCCTACGACCACGACGCACCTATGATGATTTGAGGTACTATCTGTATCTATTCCACCATTTATACAGTACTTAAAGACACATGTGTGAGTAATTATTTTATTGACGCTACCCTTGTTCAGAGCTTGGAGATTTTGACAAAGCCGTTGGCTCGATCCTTATGACTAGAGACTCCTACAGGAGCAGACTCGACAATTTCACACTGGTTCCGACAGTGTGAGCTTACTCTAGGAGGCAAGATCTTCGGCTGGGATCTTCCTGTAGCGGCATCGAGGCCTTATGATGTTATCTTGGTATGGATTGGTTATCTACAGTCCAGGCTCAGATAGACTGTATTAGGCACAAGGTGTGGTGTGTCTGCACGGATGGGACCAGGTTCACCTACACCAGTGAGAAGGGAACCATTGTAGTGTAGGATGGACTTATGCATTGGGGAGGGCAGCCGATCACACATCAGTTGGCTTGTCTCATCCTCAGAGCAGTTGATGTGTGGAGTCCGAGTTTTCTAGTTGTGGTCGATCAGTATGAGGGTGTTTTCCCTGAAGATATTCCAGGACTACCTCCTCACAGAGAGGTAGAATTCTATATTGACATGTACCCTGTGATAGCACCGATACCTACTCCAATGTTTCAGATGGCTCTCGATGAGTTTCGTGAGCTGTGGGTACAGTTGGAGGACTTTCAAGGGAAGGGATTTATCCGACCAAGTGTTGCACCCTGGGCATCTCCGATTTTTCATTCCAAGAAGGGGGATGGGAGCTTGCGACTATGTGTCGACTACCATCACCTAAATCAAGTGACCATGAAGAACAATTACCCACTTCCAAGGATTGATGACCTCTTTGATCAGTGCAAGGGAGAATGATGGTTCTCAAAGATAGACCTCCGGTCAGGCTATCACCAGCTCAAAGTTCGAGATGAGGATGTGCAGAAGACGTCCTTCAGGTGTCGGTATGGCCACTACGAAATCTTTGTTATTCCCTTTGGCATAACCAACGCACCAGCAGTGTTCATGAGTCTCATGATCAGGGTCTTCTGGCCTTACCTTGATCGATTTTTCATAGTCTTCATAGATGACACACTGATTTACTCAACTACTAAGGAGGAGAATGCCTACCAATTGTGGGTACTACTGGACACACTCCAAGAGCACCAGCCTTATGGTAAACTCTCGAAGTGCCATTTTTGGATTTAAGAGGTTCACTTATTTGGAAACAACATCTCGGAGGCTAGGGTAGTAGTGGATCCAGCAAAGATCAAGGAAATACTTTCTTGGGAGCCACCCATGAGTGTGACGGAGGTGATGAGTTTCCTAGGTCTTGCTGGGTATTATCAGAGATTTTTGCTAGGCTTATCCAGAGTTGAAACACCACTTTTAGATTTGACGAAGAAGGGGAAACCCTTCGTGTGGTTAGAGAGATTCCACTAGAGCTTTTAGGAGCCGAGGCGGAGATTGACTAGTGCGCCCATCTTGGGGCTACCGGAGGAGGGATTAGTGTATGTAGTTTACTAGGACGCATCAGAGACTGAACTTGGGTGTTTTTTGATACAGGAGTGATTAGTGATCATGTATGGTTCACGTCAATTGAGACAACATGAGAAGAACTACACTACCCATGACCTGAAGTTAGTAGCAGTGGTCTTCGCCTTGAAGATGTGGAAGCACTATCTTATGGGCAAGTGTTTTACAGTATACTTTGACCACCAGAGTCTCAGGTACATATTCTTATAGACAGACCTGAACACGAGACAATGACGTTGGCTCGATTTCCTCCCGAACTATGACTTCGAGATAGTCTATAATCCTAATAAGGGGAACATTGTAGCAGATGATCTCAATAGGAGATCAGGTATTCAGCTGCTAAGAGAGGTGATAGAGTAGCTGGCCGCCTTGCAGATATCCATTGTGGATAGAGATGGATCAGCCTTTCTTTAGTCTCTCACAGTCACTCATACACTTCTTCAGTGAGTCAGAAATTCACAACATGGGGATGTTGATTGTGAGATGCGACGTGCTCAAATATCCATAGGGAAGATTCCTAATAGATTTTCTGATGGAAGGGAGCATGTCATCCTTTTTAGGGGACGTACTATGGTACTAGTTGGGCTACATGAGGAAGTTTTGAGGGTGTTTCACACTTACCCTCTAGTAGTATATCCAAGAGTGGAAAAGATGTATCAGGACCTCAGACGATAGCACCGGTGGTCGGGTATGATGAAGGTTGCATGAGAGTTCGTTTCAGGATGCCTCACTTGCCAGCAAGTGAAGGTGGGGAACAAAGTACCAGTAGACTTGGAACAACCCTTAAAGGTCCCAGAGCTAAAGTGGTATGTGATATCAATGGATTTCGTGATGGGGCTTCCACGTACATCTAGAGGACACGACTCTATTTGGGTGATCGTAGACTGACTCATCATGTCGTCCCACTTCCTACTGATTAGAGAGTAGGTCTCAGTAGAGAGCTTGGGACGCCTTTATGTACAGAAGATCGTACAGATTATTGGGGTGCCATCAACGAACGTTTCCGATCAGGTCACACACTTTACTTACTGTCTATGAAAGGGGTTACATGGGACTTTTGGCACGCAGCTTCGCCTGAGCACCTCCTTCCATCCTCAGATAGATGGTCAGACTAAGTGGACCATTAAGACTCTCGAGGACAAGCTCCTTGCATTTGTCCACGACTTTGGTCGCCGTTAGGGGGACCACTTACCCTTGGTAGAGTTTTCATACACCAACATCTACCACTCCACCATCGGGATGGCCCATTATGTGGCACTGTACGGATGACCTTGTAGAACACCACTATGCTAGACTGACCCAGGGGAGTCCACACTCGTAGGATAAGAGATGGTATAGGCTACGACAGAGAAGGTACTGATAATCCAATAGGATATGGAGACAGCACAGAGAATATAGAATTCCTATGCTGATAGGCGTTGGATACCACTGGAGTTCGAGGGTGGAAACCACGTCTTCCTACGGGTCTCACCTAGATGGGGTCTACAGATATTTGGCCGAGGTGGAAAGATATATCTGCAATTCATCATACCTTTCTAGGTCCTCGGTAGAGTAGGTGAGGTGACTTGCCTCCTAGCCCTTCCACCTCAGTTGCACTGGGTTCACGACCTCTTCCACGTATCTTAGCTGAGGAGATATATGCACGACCCGTCCCACATCATCGACCATGGGAAGCTGGACATCGATGATGGGGAGACATTCACGGAGGTCCTGATGGTGCTCGAGGATCAAAAGGATCCCGTCCTACGTGGATGGTTGATTCCTCTGGTGTGCATTCTATGGAAACATGGGAACCTCTAAGAGATCACAAGGGAGCAGGAGGCTCGGATTCATGCTCAGTACCCTCATTTTTTTCATAGTGTTTGTTATTACTTTACGTTGATGTAAAGCACTGAGTTGGGGTAATGTAAAGAGCCGGAAATTTCAAGAAATTTTTTTTCTCTTAAATTCTGTGGAATTTTACTAGTGTTCAGTTTCTGAAAGCACCTGATTCTGAGGCCTGATGTTCCCAGAATCAATTTCTGAAATTTTGTTCAGGTAGGTTCAGTAAACATACATGTGGGTTTTTCTATCTTTTGAACCAGTGCTCAGAATCGATATATGAGGCCTCCAATGAACTCACATTTCCAGTATTCGCTTAATGGGACCTTTACCGAAGGTGCGTTGTTATGGGAGGAGAAGTTAATTGTTGGGGATTCATTCTAATTTAAAAAAATTGTTTTGTACACAATTTTATTGTTATGGGTGGTTATTTCTTCCAATGTGGAGTTAGAGGTGGGACCAACATCCCACATAACCTCCAATGAGAGGATAATGTGTGTGGGTCCCACACGAGCCTAACCCCTCAACTCCCTCTTAAACTCCCCATTAACACTCCTTTATTTTATTTTGACAACTCCCCTATTTTAATTTTGAACTCTCTACCTTCCACTTCTTTCCATTATTATGACAACACCTTTAATTAATTAATTGATGTACACATTTAATTAATTAATTTATGTGTTTGAATTTTTAAAATCATGTGATAATAAAATAATATCCTAAGCTATTATTTGTGTTTGAACTTCTTGTGTTGGGGAGGCTCTAGTGAATAACAAGAATAGAGTTCCTCTCTCAATAAAGAACACCGTTCTTCCACGAAGAATGACATACACTCCAACGAAGAACGCGAGGGACTTCTCCAACGATGCTTCCTCTTCGGACTCACCCCAACGTCAATGGAATCGATATCTGTATTCCATGACACCCGACCACTGTGATGCTCATCCTTCGCGACTCGTTGACGTACACCATTCTTGAAATCAAGGTAGGGGTTTTTGATTAATGTTAATGGAATAAAATAAAACTCTTGTTCTTCTATGTATTCCTTGTTTTTACTTTTTCCAATTGATACTAACTAATACATATGTCTTGGGTTGAACCAAGACGCCCCGATGACCCTCCTTTGGTTATTTTTGTTTTGGCGACGAGGGATAAGTAAAGAAGGTGTGGTACCATTACACCATGTCGGAGGAGAACCGCACGATGAGGAAGGCAGCAGCGTCAATGACCGGATGAAGAAATGACTTTGTAATGGCTGAATAAAGATGAATAGTGGCCTGCATCCGCGGGCTTCTCGGCCGAGGAAGAACCAGCTGGCTAAAGCCGACCGGCTGGAGAACTGCAGCGCCTCATGGAACCGCGCTACGGAGAACTGTGGCCCGTGCTTCCGCGGGCTGCTTCAACGGGAAACCGGTCGGCAGGTGGCCAGCCAGGTTGAAGACGACCGCAACACCCAAAGGTGTCATGTGGAAGAACAACGGCCTGCCTATGCGAGCTTCTTACAACGGAGAAGACCGGACGACTTCGGACGAGCAGGCAGGAGGGGTGACGCCTCTCGGCGCTATCGATTCAGAAAACCTGGGGGCCGCACCCCCTTCTTCACTCGGCCATCTAGTAGTGTTGCTGACGGCTGCTGGCTGGGCTGGGCCGCACCCCATTGGGCCGGGCTAACCCCTTAGCTGAGTCAGACCCGCCGATCTAGGAAGGGCCAACCCGCTAGTCCAACGGGCTTGACGAGCCGGGGCCATTTCGCTTAAATGCGAATAACTTCTTTACCGTGCGTCCGATCGACGGGCCGTCTATAGCACTGAGACCCTAAAGACGAGGAGATCATTTTTCGATACACTAAGAGAGTTTTGGAAAAATATGGAAAACATACTGGTTGGAACGAGCATAATTCCAATTGGGCCCCTAGAACGGAAAATCCAATAACTTTCAGACCGAGGGTTCGATTGACATGCCATCTATCGTGTTGGGTTCTTATTGATGAGATGGAACATAGGGATAAATCAGATCTGGAATTTTTGACAGTTGATGTATTGACCCCCTTTGCTCGAGGAGCGAACCGTCCTGGAATCGAGCGTGCTGTGTGTGGGAACTCTAGAGCTGGCTGCGACTACGACGACTACCATACTGGAATCCTTCATGGGTTTGACAACAGTGACTACTATTCTTGTATCCTATGTGGGTATGACAGTTTGACATTTGTACTTGTATCCTATGTGGGTCTAATAGAGTAGCTGGTCTTGTATCATGTGTGGGTCTGATATCTTAGCTGGTCTTGTATCTTGGGTGGGTCCGACAGCTTAGATGAATCAGTGAATACTTCTAATCATATCTATCACTATACAAAAGATGTATACCTGTGTGAGATGAGTCTTGACTTTCAATCCTTATCATCATTGTGATTGACTTATTTCATATGTGGACTGGGTTGTGCTTGGGCTTGAGAGTTGCAGCCAAACTGTGATTGATAACTTAGGAATATGTTTGTCCATGTACCTAAGTTGGGTAGGTTGATACTTCATGGTTGTATCTTTATTCTGTAGTTTATCCTTTGTGGATTCTAGGATACCTTAGTGGGTCTCGGGGGCCCTAATAAGTATCGTATACACACCCCTGCACGGGCTATGCCCGCACTACGTTGTATTGGTTGCAAATGACAGACATCACTCATCGATGTAGAGACTTGTAGAGCTGGACAGTACCCAGAGGTGGACAACTTGGAAAGACATACACAGAGTAGATGGACGGACCTGAGGTGCTGAGGAGGCCATCTGTACCCACACTTCTGGTGGGATTTCCGGAAGACGACTTAGAAGTTTCTATTTTACTTTTCTGTAGTTGAACTACCTTTTCAGCATTATTGTACATACTATTGGACTTGTATTTCTGGCCCCTTTCCATTCAGCACTTACTTTTTTGTATAAAGTATTTACTTAGTTTTTTACTTCAGTTGCATTATCTGTTTTTTTTGTTTTCTATCATAAAATAAATGCCTTCTCAGCTTAGGGATTTAAGCCTTTGGTGCTAGTCTCTAGACACAGTCCTATAGAAGGCAGGCATGGGGTAGTCAAGGAACAAGCCTTGAGGATAGGTTGTGACATTTTAATGGAACCTCTAAAATATATAAGTAACTATTGTTTAACAATTTAATAAAATTGATATCGGTTCCCTATTTTGACTCAACACTTCTTGAACACATAGAAGAAAAATTCCAGTAAGGGGGAAATAATCTTATACAATGATTGAATGGAAATAAATGTTAATATCTCAATGATTACTCATATGAAATTATTTCCATTTGATTTATTTTTAGGGATAATAAAAATGTCCAAAATTATGATGACCAAATTCCATTTAAGTATGGGAAATTGTTACAAAACTCTTGTGGGTAGTTTTTTTCTTATCCATCACTTTATAACACACTAGACATTTTAAAGTGTAATCATAAATTACCCTTTCCATGATACTACACAAATAATGATCAAAATGTTGTCTATGAAATCGAGTTCTTCAAGGATGTACACATAATGTATAGTTTTTAGATTCAACTATAATCTTATTTGCTTATTATGTATCTGATGGGAAATATATGATTTTATCACACCTCACTGCTCAACCTCGGTCAACATTGAACTTATAAAGCATTCATTAATTCATAAATTCTCCCATTTTTTGTAACATGAGGCCATATATATATTAATTCATTAACATCACCACTACTTATGTTTGATAAATTATTTGGTATAATATTGTGGATGTACTATCTAATTTAATTTCCAATTCCATCGTTACTAAATCATTGATTAATGTCTCTCAGTAAAACAACATCATTAGATGAATACTAAGGCTTTTCGTATTGAATATTTATGAATCATTTTTTCCTTTTCATGGTTATAGTGGTTAGAAAAACTATAGTACATAATGTTTAAAAATCTTATTTGTGACTTGTTTAGTCCACACTTTTTGAATATATACGTCAAACTCTAATGGCCTATGTATGTATCATGATTATCCCTATAATTTTGGGGTCTCTATACCATAAAAAGAATGATGTCTTCAATCAAGGGCATATCATGTGGCATATAATTCTATTCCCAAGAATTTGACTATCATGATTCATAGGAAAATACCTTTTCATTTTTCATGAGTACGCATCAATGTCCCTTTAATAATGCATCCAAAAAATTTATATTTCCTTCCCCATTATAGTGAAATGATAGAGTAGGTTCAGAAAACAAATATTAGGATCAATTTATATAACCACAATGATATTTTGATGAATCAATGGTGGGAAATAATTATCACCTAAATAATTTATCCATTTATTTTATTCTATTAAATATTTAATAAATAAATAACTTGTTTTCCTCATATTTAATTATAATTAATTAATATAAAACCATAATGCTCAATGGATTCAAGATTTTCAATACAAGGTTATCCTATAGTGTTTATGAATAGGTCTCCATTTCATGGTTGTTATTATCTCAATAAAACTCAACATTATTTTTATTATCAATGAAAACACATGATAGGTCACTGTACTAAAACATTTCTCTTAGAACTGACCACATAGAGCACGTGATATAAAATTGAAGAAAAAATATTACAAGATAATAATATGTCCCACAAGAAGTGAACTGCAGTGTGATATAAGTATAAATCAAAATACATAAAAAATAGATCTGGCCTACTTACTATGAGAGTATATATCTCCTGGGATGACTATTATTCAAAAATCAATGTTAAATATATTGATAATAATAATGTTATTATCTGATCTAATTATATTATTCATTTATAAAATTAATTACAATTATATATTTTGAAATTGATATTAAACAATATATATTGAATAATAAATTAGTTTTTCATATTCTCAATTCAAATATCTCAATTTCATTTCATGAATGTTTGTAATTAGTTCCCTAATTTTTTCACAATAAAACTTAAAGAAAATATTATTCATTATTATTTGATGCAATTCTGAAACTCTAAAACCCTGAATATTTTGATGCATCCAACATATATACAATTATTTTCTTGTATAAAACATAATATTTATTTTGTGTTAATTTCACCTATTCTTAGTTTCCATCATTAAAATAAATCACACTTGAAATACATATTCACATAAACTAATGGTATAACTGCCAATTTTTTTAAAAATTTAGAGATACTTAATGGGATCTTGATATAATAATTTCAATTTATAATAATTTAAATACCTTGAGATAAAATTTTCTTCTTTTTGACATAACCCTCAAGTGTTATATTAATTTATGGGAGTGTGTGGAAATGTTATTCACAAAATGAATGAGTTTCATGTAAATTTCATTCATGATACTAGAAAACATATGGTGTTTTATCATGCAAGTGTTCTTCTTAGAAATTCCCTTCCAAAAGATGCAGAGTCTCGTAGATATTTTCCATCACATGAAATATTCTTATGGGTACTATATTTCATGGGAAAAAATATATCGTATATAATTAATAAAAACTCTCAAAACTCAAGTGAACTCCTTTTATAGTATCTTTTCCCAGCAGCTCGCTGAATTTACATGTCCTGTCTACACTCATTTAAAATGATATAATATATTCCATGTCTATAAATATTTTTTGTTTCCTAAAAATATATTCCAATTTCCAAAATAAGTTACCTTCTCACCATACTTATTTTGTGAGGATGAAAAATAAAGTCTCCCATATTATGGGAATCATCTTCATACCTCATGAAAAAGCCTCATTTGATTATGATAAATTCATATGATTCCTCATAATGGAATCCAAGCACATTGACTAATATTAATTCCTGAAAACTATATACACCTTTATTTTTATCATCAATAGTAACATGTTTTTTTAAACTCTACAATACATTATCACAATGGAAACCATGTATAATGATTCATATATTTTTTTCTCCCAATATTGAAAAATAGAATAAATTCCATCTTTATATTATCATGATAAAGGGAGATATGGTTATTCAATAATTGAATGTTTACTCATGGTATGGTAGCTTCAAAGTGGTTTAATTGTAAGTTGAAAATGTGATGTTTTATAAGGGTACACTTCATGATACTCTTATTCTTGATATGGTCATTATACTATGTAAGGGTAAACTAATTTTTTGTATACTATGTGAGGTTTGATCCATATAATGGAATCATAATGTTAAAGATGACATGATAATGGGTTTTGTAACACCAGAGAATTATATGAGAAATATTTTGTTTTTATGTTATATAAATCATCAAAGGAATCTTTCAATACACACAACACTATCATGGCTTGCTTTACACGCAATCGTGACCTTCCTCGATAGCTTGCGTCATACGCAATACCGAGCTTCACTAAACAACGATATGCTATTAAAATATTATTAAAACTAGCCGTTATGAATAGTAATACCCAATTTTTTGGAATTTTGTATATTTCATCTTTCAAAATGGACTTCATTTTTGGATTCGGAATATCAAAATTAGCCTAGGGTGAAATTTTGGTATTTTTCTGAAAACTTTCAATTTTGGATGAATAGTGAAAACACTAGGTTACTATTTAAAAACCGACATTTTATTTAAATAATTATTTATTTTATTTAAAATTTTTTTAGGTAAAAATTGATACATAATAACATTATAAGTTCAAATTAATTAATTGGAGTCATTTTATAATAATTTTCGTTATATAAAAACTTTATTGAACTTTTCACCGTCTTTTACCCACCTCCTAGGAGAATATACAAATTTACATAAAACATAATTTTACCGCTTCTGTGAGTAGAACTTCAAAAATCCAAGAGACACTGTTAATATCGAGGACTAAAATGTAGTTCAATGAGTTGAAAATAATTTTTGGTGAATAGAAACTTTTTACTTTTTTTTACCACGGTTAAAAGTAAATAGGGTAACTAAGGGTAAAAATGATATTATTATTACCCTGAAACATGTCCTAATTGTATTAGATAAGTTTAATTCGATCAAAAAAATTTAGGAATAAGATATGACCATTTATTCCCACATGGATTAGAATAGGACATTTATTATTAATTTATTTAAAGAAGGGTTAAAATAGTTAAAATCAAAGTTTAATAACTAAATCATTTTTAATATATGGTTATACATAAGATAATTTCAACTATAGATATTCATTAGAAAGATATAAATATTTCTTACATAATGGTATTTTATTTGTAATTTTTAGACATTAAATAATTTAATTTATTTATGACACAATGATGATGCAGTAATTATCTTATTAATGAAATATTGACATAATTGATGTTATAAATACCCAAATAAATGTAATTTTATACTCATTATGAATTAAAATCATTTTCTAGGTTAATATAACATGTTATTATTGATTTAAGTAACTTTTTTCTAACTAATCTTCCTGTTATTATTTCCACAAAAATCAATTACCAAATAGTGTCAAAATTGACATAAAATAGTTATTAAAACAAATATTATATTATTAATTGTAATTTTATTCCTTAAAATCAATGTTTCAGTCAAATAACTTAATAAGGTTATATATATTAATAATAAACATATTGGGGTTCTTTTGTCTTGTTATAGTATGATTATTAACCTTATAGGGTAAGAAAACAAGAAGACATAGTAACTGTTAAATTATCTAACTTAAAGTTAAATCTAAATGATAAGGTTAAAATAGAGACCTAAACTTGTCTAAATTCTATTTTATGAGATTATTTAGACCAATACACACCTTAGAATCGAAATAAATCAATTTTTAACTACTAAAAACCGAATATGACTTTATAATAAAATAATATTTATAGTTTTTCCTAAGGTGCCCCTCTCCTCCCTTATAAAAGGGCTCTCCTCCCTCTCTTCTTCACACCACATTAAGCCTTCAATCTCAGTCAACCCCTGCCAAATTCGCTTCCCCACTTTCCTAGAAACATCCTAGAGGTCCTGGGATTCTTCAAAGTCCAATTTTAGTGCCCTAAAAGGAGGTCTCAAAATGGCGCTTCAAAGAATAGGTAATGTCTGTTACCGATTCTTTCAACATTATTTCTTCTTCCACTTATTCTTATTTAGTTGTTTAATTATTAAGTAATAACATCAGTATCACTAATATAATTATACATTATTATAAGTATGAAACAACCCTATTTCACCATATATCCATCCTATGGAAAACGACACCACCGCGCGTGCGTACGTACGGAATACCATCTCCACGCCGCGGCGTAATCTATTTTCCACCACCACTTTATTTGGAAGGGTATAATGGTGTAAGGAATAACTATATATTATTATTTTAAGTAGATATTGATTTTGAAATAGTATACATACACTCCAATACAATTCCACGATCATGGGAACGATATCATCGCTCGTGCATACGTACGGAATATCATCTCCATGATGTGATGCGACCCGTTCTACATGATCTTCATTACATAATGATTATATAAATGAAATTAATTGAATGAATATGATATATATTACACTAATAAAATTCTGGAAATGAGGTATCTATAACCTAAAAAGAATAATATTAATTTATTCAACAAAACATGAATAAGAACAAAAGGTAATAAACACCCGAATAACAAGTAGTAATGAAATATTAATAATAAGAAGCTAAGAGTATAACCA
Source organism: Viscum album (assembly GCA_963277665.1). Lineage (NCBI taxonomy): Eukaryota > Viridiplantae > Streptophyta > Magnoliopsida > Santalales > Viscaceae > Viscum > Viscum album. The sequence goes on along the minus strand of OY728160.1, from coordinate 850,351,000 downwards.
TATATGATATAATAAAAATAATTATGAGTCTGGAATAAGTCAATAACATTATTTAAATAATTATTTATGAGGTTCAGACACTTACGAAGCAAATCGGACCTAAGGTAAGGGAAAATCTCACAATCTCATTTTTATCCAATATTTTTTATACTTCAGAATTTACTAGGGAATACTTATCATCCACATACATGTTTCCTCAATATGTAATATTACATATATCCTCCTAAAAATTTTTAATTACAATTTTACCCTTTGGTGAGGTTTTAGTAAATTATATGAAAGAAAACTTTTTTCATTTTTCTTACGAGGTACTTTTTGACTTTTCTGGCCAAAGTACTAGAAGAATGTTTTTTTAACATATACGACATGAATGGGTTTTTAGTACATTATTTCCAAGAAGCTTCCTTTAAAATTTTCAAGTTTATTTTAAATCAAATTCTTTTAGTATAAAATTGTATGACATGTTAAGAAAGGAAAAATGTTTTTGAAGTAGAAAGAATATTTTCCTCAAGAATGGAGTTAAAGTGTTTTATCAAAATTATTTTCCATCTAAGGTAATATAGGGTTCTATTTATATCCCTATTAGTAAATTTATTTTATTAGGTTGTCATGGAATTATTTTTATGAATTCCTTCATCTTATATGAATTGTTTTATGATGTCACGATGTTTAAGAATCCCATTTTTATAACATGGGTTAAGCTATGATGTATGATTTATGATTTTGTGGCACAAATAATAATGGTATCATTATGAGAGGGGTGGGACCTATATCTCCCTCCAATGCAATGGGTAAATATTTATATCTCATGAGATAGACATGGCAGGAATGGCAGGTTAATCTGGTTAAGTCAAACAGGACTGAAATGAGGAGTGAACTCGATTCAGAAATGGACTTTGTCTACTAAGATAGTCTTGGAAATGACTCTCAGTTACTAGGAAATTATTATCTATGATTATGTTTGATTGACACATTGTTTCATGTTTTAGGTTATGATTAATGGGATTACATTTCGCTATTATTATTTATCCCATGTTATGTAATTATGATTTCTTTTTCAAGTTAAGATTTCCAAAATGTTATGTTCTTATGAATATGATGTGATTGGTTTTTTTTCTTTACCCTTCATAAGCATTTGAGCTCACCCTTTTGTATGTTTTCTTTCCTCGGGTCAGGAAGAAGGTTATTAAGTAGGATATTCCAAAAGGGACTCTAGATATGATTAAATAAATGGGAGACAATGTAGATGCTTTATGAAACAGTTGTTTATGTTTCACATTTTCTAAAGACATTATACCTATACAGTACATTCATGGTTTTGTTATATGTTGTCATAATTATGCTTCAATTTTGATGTAATAACCATGTATGTAAAGTATGGGTCGTTATAGTTTGTATCAGAGGAAAGGTATAGTCAACCTTTGGAAATTAGGATGTGAAAGCCTCAGTAAGAACACTAAGGATAAGTCTACGTATAGAACACAATCTTAGTGTTTTAGAAATGGCCATGAATAACCTATGATAATACCATAAGTGTAAAATTTTATTCTTGATTATGTGGTTTTCCTATTATAATTACAGTTGCTCAAACTATTATTCTTGGTTTTAGTCAATGGATGGAACCCGAAGGAACCCTGTTAATGAGGAAAGCGATGGGAAATCAAATGATTTACCCCCTGAGAAACCATAAGTTATGGGAGTTGGAATGAAAAATCTTATAGTCATGCTCACACAACTTTCTCAAGCTATGAATCATGCAGGACTTCCAAATGAGCAAAGGAAGGAGCAAAATTCTGTTGAATCATTCATGAGGCAGTGTCCACCTTCATTCAGCGGGTCTACTGATCCATTAGTTTCTGAAAAATGGATCAGTACTACTGAAAAGTTATTTTTAGTTATTCAATGTTCTGAACATGATAAAGTCATCTTAGCAGTGTATTGTTTGGAAGGAGATTCTGATCAATGGTGGAATCTTATCAAGAATATGAGGCAAAGAGTTGAAATTGAGTCCATGGAATGGGATGAGTTCAAGAACTTATTTTTCAGTAAATACTTCCCTCGTATTCTTCAAACTAAGATGGAGAAATAGTTTCTTGAACAAAAGAAAAAGGATGATGAATCTGTTGGTACCTATGAAGCAAATTTTACAAGACTTGCAAGGTACACTTTTGGTATTATTATCCAAACTGAGAGTAAGATCGATCGATTCTTTAGTGTCTTAAAACCAAATCATCAAAGGGCGTCAACCATAAATAACTTCAATAGCTATGAGGAAATCGTTGGATATGCTCTCAAGGTTGATATGGATATTGTAGTAACCCATCAGTCATATGGGTTTGATAAGAAGAGGAAAATGTAATTCAAAGGGAAATCTAAAGAGCACACTGAAAAGAAGATGAGTTTTCCCTTATGCTCAAAGTGTGGTAAGAAAAATGGAGGGATTTTTCTTAAAGGGACAAGAAAATGTTTCAAATGTGGAAAAGATGGTCATCGGGCATTTGAATGCCGCAATGATGGGAAGAAGATGTCTAGTGATGTGAACAAAGAAAAGGCTACACAGGGTGCACCTCCTACACTTCAATGTCACAAGTGCAAGGAAATGGGGAATTATGCCAATCAATGCCCTAATCGAATGGTTTTTGATGATGATCGACGTCAAAAAACTCTTAAGGATAAAGACAAAGGAATGTCACGTGAAATTTCTATCAACGGTGTGGAGTACGATAACGAAGTGGTGAAAGGTACACTTACCGTCCACTCTAAAGTAGCAAATGTTTTATTTGATTCTGTATCCACCCACTCTTTTATTTATGAAGAATTTTCTAAGGGTATCACCGTATTACCTCATCAATTAGATGTTGAGTTAGCTGTGACAACCCCTAATGGCACAACAGTCATATCAAAAGTTTATAATTCTTCTCCGATTGAAGTTTGTGGGAAAGTGCTTCCTGAAAATCATATGATCCTTCCTATAGTGGAATTTTATGTGATTCGAGGCATGGATTGGCTTTCATTATATGGAGCTCATATAAATTTTCAATAAAGAGAAGTCACATTTCATATTCCAGATCAATCTATGATCTTCAATCGATGCAAGGATGAACATAACCATCCAGTGGAAATTACTTCCATCTTATGCGTCTTGATTCCACTAAATGAAGGTTAATTATCACAAATGGTTTGAGAGAAACGCACAATTAAGAATATTCCCATTGTACGGGAGTTTGATGATGTCTTTCCGGAGGAATTATCGGGTCTTCCACCAAATCGTGAAGTTGAGTTTTCAATAGAACTCGTACCGTGTGTTTTAACTTTTTCAAAGACACTTTATAGAATGGACCCAATTGAGTTGCAGGAATTGAAGAAGCAACTCCAAGAGAATCTTGATAAAGGATTCATACACCCTAGTGTGTCACCTTGGGGAGCACCAGTTCTGCTTGTTAAGAAGAAAGATGGATCAATTAGACTCTCCATTGATTAACGAGAACTTAACTAGATCACTATCAAGAACAAATATCCTCTCCCATGCATTGATGACTTATTTGACCAACTACGTGGAGCTCAATAATTTTCCAAGATTTATCTCCATTCTGGGAATCATCAATTAAGGGTCAAAAGGGAGGATATACCAAAGACGTCATTCCGTACAAGGTATGTACACTATTAATTTATAGTGATGCCATTTGGTCTTACTAATTCCCCTGTTATCTTCATGGATCTGATGAATAGAGTCTTTAGAGACTATCTTGATCAGTTTGTGGTATTCTTTATAGACGATATTCTTGTCTATTCAAAGAGAAAGGAAGAACATGAAGATCACTTGAGAATTATATTGAAGACCCTGATAAAGGAGAAGCTTTATGCCAAATTTACCAAGTGTGAATTTTGGTTTCAAAAAGATTCATTTTTGGGTTTCATAATCTCAAAAGAGGGGATATCTGTTGATCCAGCAAAAATAGAGGTTATCGAAAGATGGTCGAGACCAACAATAGTAACTGAGATCCGAAGTTTCTTTGGTTTGGCTGTTTATTATAGATGTTATGTGAAATATTTTTCACGATTATCTAACCCACTCACAAAGATTACTCGTAAAGGAGTTAAGTTTATTTGGACGGAGGAATGTGAAGAGAATTTCAAAGAGCAAAAAAGAAGGTTAGCCAGTGCACCTGTTCTCACACTACATTGCAGTAGAGATAGGTTTGTGATCTATAGTGATGCATCCAAGAAGGGACAGGGGTTTGTTCTTATGCAAAATGATATGGTGATAGATTATGCCTCACGATAGTTGAAAATCCATTAGCAAAATTACCCAACTCATGATTTGGAGTTAGCTATGGTAATCTTTTCATTAAATATGTGGAGGCATTATCTTTATGGAGAAAGTGTAATTTTTATACTGATCATAAAAGTTTCAAGTATATTTTCACACAAAAGGAGTTGAATATGCGCCAAAGAAGATGGTTGGAGCTGATTAAGTATTACGACTGCTCAATTCATTACAACCCGGGGAAAGCAAACAAGGAGGCAGACGCATTAAGTTGACAAGACCATGACAGTTTATCCATGATGAGGATCAAAAAATATCCAATATATATGGATTTAAAAAGGATGGATCTTGAAATAATTATGGAAGGGGAAAATAGTATCTTTCTCAAATGAATGTTCAACCATCTATACTTGTGAAGATTAAAGAGGCGTAGAAATAAGATGTAGAGTTACAAAAGAAGGTGAGAAATGTTCCTGAATTCAACCTTGATTGTGAAGGGATAATAAAGTTCAGGAATCGGGTTTGTGTTCCTCCCATCCTAGAATTAAAGAAGGAGATGCTGAATGAGGCTCATAGTTCTTGATTCTCTATTCATCCTGGAAGCACGAAGATGTATAAGGACCCGATAGAGTACTTCTCGTGGGATGACATGAAAGTTGATGTTGCTTAATATGTCTCTCGATGCTTGGTTTTTCAAAATGTTAATGCTGAGATACAGAAGTATAAGGGGATGTTACAACCATTACCCATACCCGAATGGAAATGGCAAAACATCACTATGGAGTTTGTCACCGGACATCCTAAAACATCCAAAGGCAATAATGTTATCTGGGACATATTTGATCTTCTTACAAAGTCTGCACACTTCATTGCTATTAGAGAGTATTTCTCTCTAGATCATCTTGCCAACATATATGTAAGGGAAGTGGTAAGATTACATGGAGTACCAATTTCCATTAGATCTGATCGGGATCCGATATTTACCTCAAACTTCTGGCAAAGTCTTCAGCATACTCTGGATAAAGAGTTGAGTTTCAACACTGCTTATCATCCTCTGACAGACGGTCAGTCTGAGAGGACAATTCAAACTCTAGAAGATATATTGAGAGCTTTCTCTATGGATTTCAAAGGTGGTTGGGATCAACACCTACCTTTGGTAGAATTTTCTTATAATAATAGCTTTCACTCCAGTATTCAAATGGATCCTTATAAAGATCTCTATGGAAAGAAATGTAGGACTATAACTTGCTGGGATAATGTTGGGGAAAGAAAGCTATTAGGACCCGATCCTGTTGATGAGATGGCATTAAAGATCTGATCTATTCAACAACACATAAGAGCAGCTCAGAGTCGACAAAAAAGTTATGCCGACAACCGAAGAAAAGACCTATAGTTTGAAGTGGATGATAAAGTGTTCTTACTAATATCTCCTTGGAAGAGAGTAATGAGATTTGAAAGAAGGGAAAGCTGAGACCTAGGTATATGAGTCTTTTCGAAATAAAGGATCATGTTGGGAAGGTAGCTTATCGATTGGAGATTCCACCGAATCTCTCTCAATTTCACAATGTGTTCCATGTATCTCTCCTGAGAAAGTACATACCTGATCCTTCACATGTACTCAGCTCAGAAGTTGTACCGCTGGAGCAAGATCTTTCTTATGAAGAACAACTGATAGAGATTCCGGATCGTAGCGAAAAAGTCCTACAGAACAAGACCACTCGCTTGGTGAAAGTTTTATGGAGGAACTACCATTTAGAAAAAGCTAGATGGGAGCTTGAGGATATGATGAGGGAGAGGTATCCTCATCTGTTTGTTACAAAGTGACAAATTTCGAGGGCGAAATTCATTTTAAGGGGGGTAGAATATAACACCTGAGACTTTTATAAGAAATATTTTGTTTTTATGTTATATAAATCATCAAAGGAATCATTCACTACACACAACACTAGCTTGTCTTGCTTTACACGAAATCGTGACCTTCCTCGAAAGCTTACATCGTACAAAATACCGAGTTTCACTAAACAATGATATGCAATTAAAATACTATTAAAACTAGCCGTTATGATTAGTAATACCCAATTTTTGAAATTTTGTAAATTTCATCTTTGAAAATGGACTTCATTTTTGGATTCAGAATATCAAAATTAGCCTAGGGTGAAATTTTGGTAATTTTCTGAAAACTTTCAATTTTGGATGAATAGTCAAAACAGTGGGTTACTATTTAAAAACCGACTTTTTATTTAAATAATTATTTATTTTATTTAAATTTATTTTAGGTAAAAATTGATACATAATACCTTTATATGTTCAATGTAATTCATTGGAGTCATTTTATAAAAAATTTAGATATATAAAAAATTTATTGAACTTTTCACCGTCTTTTACCCATCTCCTAGGAGAATTTGCAAATTTACATAAAACATAATTTTACCGCTTCTGTGAGTGAAATTTCGAAATTACGAGGGAAACAGTTAATATCAAAGACTAAAATGTGGTTCAATGAGATGAAAAATAATTTTTGGTGAATAGTAACTTTTTACTTTTTTTACTGCAGTTAAAAGTAAATAGGGTAATTAAGGGTAAAAATGATATTATTATTACCCTAACACATTTACTAATTCTATTGGATAAGTTTAATTAGACCAAAAAGAACCTTAGGAATAAAATATGAACATTTAGGCCCACATGGATTAGATGAGGACATTTATTATTAATTTATTTAATGAAGGGTTAAAATAGTTAAAATCAATGTTTAATAAATAATAATTTTTAATAGAGGGCTATACATAAGATAAATTAGATTATAAATATTCATTAGAAAGATAAAAAGTTTTCCTACATAGTTGTATTTTATTTGTAATTTTTAGAAATTAAATAATTTATGTTAATTATGACACAATGATGATACCGTAATTATATTATTAATGAAATATTGACATATTTTATGTTATAAATACCCAAATAAATGTAATTTGAGACTTTTTATGAATTAAAATAATTTAATAGGCTAATATGACATTATATTATTGATTTAAGTAACTTTTTTCTAACTAATATTTCTGTTATGATTTTCAAAAAAATCAATTACCAAATAGTGTCAAAATTGACATAAAATAGTTTTTAAAACAAATATTATATTATTAATTGTTATTTTATTCCTAAAAATCTAAGGTTCGTCCAAATAACATATCTAAGGTTATATATATTAATAATAAAAACCATGGGGTTCGTTTGGCTTGTTATAGAATGTTTATTAATCGTATAGTGTAAGAAAACAAGAAGACATGGTAAAAGTTAAATTATCTAACTTAAAGTTAAATCTAAATGATAAGGTTAAAATAGAAAAATAAACTTGTCTAAATTATATAGGATGAGAGGATTCGACCCGTAACCACCTTAACTTCGAAATAAATCAATTTGGAGATACTAAAAACCGAATATGACTTTATAATAAAATAATATTTTTAGTTTTTCCTAAGGTGCCCCTCTCCTCCCTTATAAAAGGGAACCCCCTCCCTCTCTTCTTCACACCACATTAAGCCTTCAAGATCGGCCAACCCCTGCAAAATTCTCTTATCCACTTCCCTAGAAACATCCTAGAAGTCCTGTTATTCTTCAAAGACCAATTTTAGTGCCCTAAAAGGAAGTCTCAAAGAGGCGCTTCAAAGAAGAGGTAATGTCTATTACCGATTCTTTCAACATTATTTCTTCTTCCACTTCTTCTTCTTAGGTTGTTTAATTATGTAGTAATAACATCAGTATCACTCATATAATGATATGTTATTATATGTATCAAACAACCCTATTTCACCATCTATCCATCCTACGTAAAATGAAATCACCGCGCGTGCGTACATATGGAATACCGTCTCCACGCCGTGGTGTAATCTATTTTACACCACCACCGTACTTGGATGGGTATAATGGTGTAAATAATAACTATATATGATTATTGTAAAGTGATATTGATTCTGAAATAGTATACATACACTCCAATACAATTCCACGACTATGGGAATGATATCATCGCTCGTGCGTACGTACGGAATATCGTCTCCATGACGTGATGCGACTCGTTCTACATGATCTTTATTGAATAATGATTATATAAATGAATTTAATGAATGAATATGATATATATTACACTAATACCATTCTGGAAATGAGGTATCTATAACCTAAAAAGAAGAATAAGAATTTATTCGACAAAACACGCAAAAGAACAAAAAGTAATAAACACCCGAATAACAAGTAGTAATGAAATATTACTAATAAGAAGCTAATAATATAACCATATATGATATAATAAAAATGGGTATGATTCTTGAATAAGTAAATAACCTTATTTAAATAATTATACAGGAGTTTCGGACACTTACGAAGCAAATCAAACCTATGGTAAGGGAAAATCTAACAATCTAATTTTTATCCGAGATTGTTTATACTTCAGAATTTACTAGGGAAAAATTATCATCCACATCCATCTTTCCTCAATATGTAATATTACTTATATCCTCCTACAATTTTTTAAATCAAATTTTACCCTTTGTTGAGATTTTAGTAAAATATATGAAAGGAAAATTTTTCCGTTTTTTGTACGAGGTACTTTTTGACTTTTCCGGCCAATGTACGAGAAGAATGTTTTTTTAACATAAACAGAATGAATGGGTTTTTAGAAAATTATTTACAAGAATCTTCCTTTACAAGTTTTCAAGTTTATTTTTAATCAACTTCTTTTAGTATAAAATTATATGACATGTTAATAAAGGAAAAATGTTTTGTAAGTAGAAAGGATATTTTCCTTAAGAATGGAGTTCAAGTGTTTTATAAAAATTATTTTCCATCTAAGATAATATTGGGTTCTGTTTCTATCCCTATTATTACATTTATTTTATTAAGTTGTGATGGAATTATTTTTATGAATTCCTTTATCTTATATGAATTGTTTTATGATGTCACGAGGTTTAAGAATCCCATTTTTATTACATGGGTTAAGCAATGATGTATGATTTATGATTTTGTGGCACACATAATAATGGTATCATTATGAGATGGGTGTGACCTATATCTCCATCCAATGCATTGGGTAATGATTTATTTCTCATGAGATAGACATGGCTGGAACAGCAGGTTAATACATTTCAGTTAAACAGGACTGAAATGAGGAGTGAACTCGGTTCTGAAATGGACTTTGTCCGTTAATATAGTCTTGACAATGAGTCCTGACTACTATGAAATTATTCTCTATGATTATGTGTGTATTCCACAAATTTTCATGTTTTATGTTTTTATTATTGGGATTAAATTTCACTACTATGATTTATCCCATGTTATGAAATTATGATTTCTTTTGCAGGTTACGATTTCCATAATGTTATGTTCATATGAATATGATGTGATTGGTTTTTCTTTTGTTTACCCTTACTGAGCATTTGAGCTCACCCTTTTGTATGTTTTCTTTCCCTAGGTCAGGAAGATGGTTATTAAGTAGGATATGCCAAACGGGACTCTAGATATGATGAAATAAATGGGAGACAATGTAGATGCTTTATGAACCAGTTGTTTATGTTTCCCTGTTTCTAAAGACACTATACCAATATGCTCCTTTCATGGGTTTCTTATATGTTTTAATAATTATGCTTAAATTTTGAAGTAATAACCATGTATGTAATTTATGGGTCGTTATATGTTTGACAATTGGTATTCATATAATCTAATGTAGTATATTATATAAAAACATTTTTAAAATGGAGGTATTGTGTCCTTCATCTTCTAGTCCCACAATATAATTTCCTTCACTTGGGATCCACATAATAAAAATTCATATTTCATCATAATATTTTTCCTACAACATCCTCAAAACATGAATGACCCTTTTATACATTACTACCACTAGGAATAATCAAACCCTTTAAATGTCCACTAGTCACCCACCACTATTGTATGTGTGCCCCATGGACATCCCTTTTTTCATTGCAATTCCTATGCTCACACATATACACCATTTACATTCATCAAATATCCTCTCTATCCCTATAATCTCATCATTGGGATATATCATTTGTTGTATAAACATTCTTCCATATGTGGTTGAGCTATGCCTCCTTAGTTTGTGTTAGTTGTACTATTTGTTTTATGAATCCCATGATGCATTTAGTAATTTTCAACATATATAACAATGAATCCATCAAAAGTCTTTCCTTATCATGGAATTATTTTTAATGTAATATAATATTTCATTAGTAATTTTCAAAAAATATTCATGAAATGATATATTCAAATAAAAACATTAATTGATGAGTAATATCCACTTCATATGATGTTGTAAACAATGAGAACATATTAACATGCATTCTGAAATCAATGAATACTAGTTCATCAATCCTCCTAAATAAAATATAATTATTCCATAATATAAGATATTACCAGTAAACACAATTATGTTGGATATTCATAAAAAATATCATACTATCTTGAAGAATATTTGATCCTCATAAAACAAGTTATAATGCAATGCATATAATTTCTTAGGAACATCAATGTTCATATATTAGAATGCCAAGGTCCAGAGAATCACACATTAAAGATAATATTACTGTAAAATTAATATTTATATCATGTGATTCATCACTTATATATATATTAATTATAATTAAAAGATAAAAATTAAGTATTACAATCATTATTTCCCTTGGTATATGTTGTAAAAAATTTGAAAAATTATAGGTCAATATGTTCTTCTTATTTCTTCAATCATTTTACTTTTTCTATACTCCTAATTGATTACTAATTAATATTATCTTAGGTATGATGGTATAATTTCATTTTTAATAAATGTTAAATCTATTAGTCTACTCTGTTTAATTAGTTTTTCCTAGTGTAAAAGTGAAGAGGGTATAATTTTTACATCAATGGTGTCTATATTAATTTCATATTATCATACCAAATATTTTAAAACTAATTTCCAACCAAAGATACTATTAATCTATTTCGCTTTTGATAGTAATTGGTTGATTCTAATTTTGATCTAGAGAATTAATTTTTCTAAAATCAAATTTAATGAAATCTATGATTCCTACACACATATAAAAAAATATATCAAAAAATTCAATTATTATAAGAATGTATGTTATTGAAATTATCCTTTTAATATCATTATGTTTCATATATTCAATTAAAATATTCATTAATATTATCCTCAATATGACACGACAACATTTTATTATTTAAATATGTATTTGAGAATGTGACTATATTCTAAATTAATATTTTCCTAAAAATGTACCTTTCTGATATTATAGCAATAAAAATATAGTTCTCTATAAACATCTATAGATACTCCCCATTTAAGAGATGATATCTAGATTCACATTATCATGATGGATCTTCTCGTTAATTATTCCCTTTAATGTAAATTAATATGCATATCAATTTTTCTTACCTCAACAATGATAGATACTTAATCAGTATTCAACACATATGATTGCTTGATCATATTTATCCAGGATAATCTGTGATATTTAGAAAAAATTTAACCTTAAGATTACAACATATACATACCAATATAATGTTTTAAACCATTATTCATAGAACGGAAATTATCTCAGGGAGATATATCACTATAATTTCATCATCAATCCCCCCTAAAAAAGTTCATTGCCTCCATTTCCCTACAAGTTACAAACAAACAACTAGTATTCATGAATAAGATGTTTCTAAATTTATTGTCAATAAGTAATACATGTATAAAAACTATTTCTCAACCATAAATCTCCCTCCCATTTTTTTGTGTGAGGGTGGAATCTTCATGTGGAATTTTATCAATGACTTGGTATATTTGTCATGTATTGAATATATACATCCCTTAGTAATAATATTGTGCATATATTTCATATCATAACTAAACATCAAGGTATATTATTCATTTTAATTATAATTATTCATTTTAATCCATTATTGGTTAAAATTATGAAAAAAAGTACTCTTCAATGGGTCCATAATATTTTACCTTTGACATAATACTTCTAATATTTTATGATTATCAATTGATAACAAACTCTAATGATAATTGGATTCTTCAAGATAAATCTTCTTCTATCTATTGGAATTCATATTCCTATATTTATGTTGTAGTTATCATGTTATTTAAAAATACGTTTCCAATGTGATAAGTATATAATTAAAATTATGCACAATATTCTTGAAAGTTCTAAAAGGCTTCTTAGGGGTTCTCTTTACCACTTCATAACACTGATTTGGATCATGAACTAGTCTTCTTATTTGATATACATGCATGATTACATTTTTTATGATATCAATGGCCTACTTATAATTACCCATGGCGTATCATCTCTGTGTAAAAAATAAGTAGCATATTCTCTTTACAATAGAACCATTTTGGATATTCTTCAATTTTTTTATCAAGGTATACCTTCATGTTTTTATCTTGGATAACATTATGTGAATATTATTTATCACGGTTTTATCTTAGTTAATAGAAAATGGATTCTTATTAGTCTTTGTCTTGTTTGGTATTTTTTACAACTTTTTTATTATCACGCTAGAATGATTTTTTATCCATACCACATCAATATGAACACTAGAATTTCAGAACAAAAATATAGTATTAAAAAATATAAATCTATTTGAAATATTTTTATACTTCCTTTCCATCCTGGAAATTACTTCACCACTAATTTTCTTTCATATGTGGTAAGGATTATTTTACTTTATTATATTATTATATTGTACAATAAATTAGTTGATTTGTTCATTATTCATTGAAAACAACCATTGTGGACAACAAATCATGAACCTTCCATTTTAGTAACAGTGAGACTAGATTTTCATGCATTCTAATTTTTTGTATTTTTACTCTTCTTTTATGATTCTTTGTGGGATAAATTCATTCTAATTCTTTATTTATTAACTATATGTTTGGTGAAAATCACTTCATCATCACACATCATTCACTTTTTCAATTTATTGATTTTAAACCAACACTGTGTACATAACTAGAATTTGGAAAACATTATTTACATTGGTGGATGGTATCTTTTACAAAGATACTGGTTGAGAATTATTATTAAATGATTTCAATATATGCATTCCAAAAAATTTATTCATTTTATGATAATAATCATACTTGTATATTTGTGTGTAGGGATATAATGTTTCGGCTTATCATGAAGACACATTTTCATAATTAAATGAATATACCAATTGAACTTAAAAATAAAGATATTTCATACTCTGTTTGGTTTTCTCATCATTTATTAACTTCAATGATTCTTCAAAACATTTTTATGTTTTTATAACATCATTGAAATGAAATTTATATTCTCCTTTATCATATTTTCATATTGTTTGATCTTATATGGTTTGATAAGAAGATTTATGTTATTGGAATAAATGAGATTATTTAGTTTTTTCTAATGGATGTATCTTATATGATTGCCTCTCAGTGGATATATATTTCACCTTGATTCCTTCAAATAAATTGTTGAAACATTGGAACATGATTCATGATGTTCTTATATTTGTACTCTATTAATAATAGATTGTTTAGTGATCTCAACACTTGTCATAACCATTATTTCAATTTCATTCTCTCTTATAATATATTTATTTTATATGGGTAATGTTTTCTTCCAAGGTCTTCCATTGAACTATGTAATAGTTGTTTTCTGGGAAATTATTTTCACTAATTTTTCTTTCTTTTTTCATCAAAAATCATTCACTAATCATATCGAATACCTCTTAAACATCAAATGAGTTGTAATTATTATCTATTTGATTGTAACTAGAAAATCTTAGGATATATTATACTATAAAGAATTAAATTTATTTCATGTAAATAATACATTGTGAAATATATTCATCACCCTATTGGTATCGAAGTTATTTATTCATCATCATTCTATATTATTCTTTCTTTAAGACAATGAATTCTTACCTGAGATCAAATTTTGATACAACGTACAAAAAAATTATCCATGTCCTCATTTTATTTTAAATTGAGAAGGAAAGTAGATATTAAATAATAATCCAATCTATTAATACAATCAGAGGTGTCACCTCATTTCTATACCAATTATCTATATCAAACTGGGATAAAGAATCTTACAGGGATGAACCTGTTTCGGGAATCCATAATTTATTTTTTCTTGTAAACCACGTCTATATGTTTTTTTAAAATTGATTGTTATCAATAAAATGTTGAAATTTCTTTTAAGGATGTTTTTAAATGGATCACACTAAATGGAAATATTGAATGAATCAAGTGTAGTGTCATTCTTAATAGATCATGTTGTTTCTATAAGTGGAAAATGCTCACATAAAAGCACATAAATATTAATTGATCATGCAGAGTGATTAATTTCATTAGGATCACATAGAGTGTTTATATCTAGCCAATATAGATGTGGATCATGGTCATTTTGAATCAAGTGGCGACTGGATTCTTTGTGATCACATAAGAAAAAAGAGCTCACATTATTACATGAATTAAATTAGATTATGTGTTCATACATATGTGAATTAGTAAAAGTATTATGGTTCTTCATAATCACATGATCAAATTGCTACCAATGATTCATGGTAAGGATTCATTCAAATCATGTGAGTGAAGAGAGATCACAAAATACCCAGTTGTCTTATGGTATCATGAAATCAAATGAATGAATGACTATAAATTGATCTTGTGATTATGTCAAATGAAAATATCATTAATAATTATAAAAACATGGATGTAAGGCCTTGGAATATATAACATGTCATAGTGTTCAATCAGAAATGCTAGTGCCAATTTAATGGAGTGTATAAGGGTGATGTTGTGGTGGTCAAATAGATGGTTGATCATTATCTTTAGACTTATGTTTATATATTAATGACTAAAAATACACCTTATAAAATCCTTAATTTAATAATAATATTTCTTTTTTGATTTTTTATAAATAAAATTTTAAAGAAATAGTATCTTGTGACACAAAGGGAGTTACATTATTCTATAATTAATGAAGTAAAATTATATAAGGAGTTTTTCAAAAAGAAAAAGGGAGGAATGTTATTTCACAATAGTGCATGGGAGTTATGGGTTTCGTGTTTTGTGAATTGTATGACCTAATGGAGTATTATGATCCATATAAATATAACAATATCTCATAGTTGAGTCATATTATGTGCATAAGAAAAAAAGGTCTCATCATTTTCATAAAAATAATAATGTATCATGTAATCTGTTTTTCATGGATCAAACACCTCAATATTAAATGTCACTAGAAATGTTTTTTCATTACTATAAAGAAATAGGATCATAAATACACACAAAAGTATTTATCAACTTATAACTATACATCATAATATATTTCTAGAGGATCAGTATGTATAAATCTTTACATAGAGTGATAGTATTGAGATATCAAGCTATTAATGGATGTAAACTCTAAAGGATTGTTAGTTTCATCGGATCCATATAATATTAGTGTGTTTTATTAGATTTGATACATTAGAAAATTTAATTTTATGCACTTTATAACTTTATATTTGATATAGAACTTTGTTAAAGTTATTCTATTTGTGCATAATTTATTTATAGTTACTTATTGTTACAGGAATGAGAGAAAAGAATGTTTTGTTTAAAATTAAATAATATGAAATGTTATAGCTATATTAGTCAATAATTCCCTGATTCAACCGCACTCATTGTGCATTAAAATGGTTAGGTTATCAATTATTTTCTTATTAAAGTGTTAATGTCATAGTATCTATCTCAGTAAATGTGGTGTTTGTTGTTAATGAAAAGGTATTTTTGGTCATTAATGGATGAAATATCTGGATATGGATGATTCACAAGAAAAAATAGATTTAATTATTTGATATCGATATTTTACAACTGTATTGGATGGTATTTTTTAAATTACGTATGGTGGAAAATTATAAAAAGAAAGCTAAAGTGATTTTCATGATGAATAAAGTGGAATGAAATATTTTTAAGGATCTTTATCTAACATAATATACACGAAGGTGATGTCATCAATGTCATTTAATTCAATGTGTGAGATTCATCTGAAGAATTTTTAATTCGATTCAAGTGTACTAGAATATAAATTATAGCTTATTTCAAAAAATATTGAGTATGTTAGGATGTAACCACAATGACTCAATTGATTCACTCATGGATGCGATAAACACTGTGAATCTCAGTGATATTTTGATGATATAAATATTTTTAACTGAAAAATGAGAATAAATCTACCTAGATTCTGTACAAAATATTATATAATAGACTATATTTATCCAATTGATCTACATTGGATAGATTACATTGTACCCTGTTCATATGAGAGACAAGAAATGATGATAATGAGGTTGTGGAAAAAGGGATTTCTAAATAGGTGGAATTCAATTCCATGATGATGATCACTATATAATATGGTTTGAAGATTACATTATTAATGATGATATTTTAATCCTTTTATCTAATCTAAATATGGTAAAATCAATGTTTAAAGGGAACCATCATATTGAATTGTATTTTTCTAGAATTGTTAGACATCTTATCACACAATGTCTAAATAATATTTAAGTTGGAAATGAGTATGATGATGAAACTACCAAGAATATATATTCTTACAATAAAAATTCTATTGAAAATGAAAAGGTTATATTCATTAGAATGTAGAATCTCATTTAACATGGAAATATGAGTTCGCAATAATCAAACATAGAAGAGTTGGTGACTGTAAGGATCATGGAGGAAATTCTATGTGGATGTTTTTTGGAAATACATTGAAAATGAACAATGAAATAATGATTAATAAGAGTTAGAAGGAATAATGGACATTAATGTTTAATCAGATTACGAAATTTATTAAATAGATGTTAGTATATCCAAATAAATGATATCCAAAAAGGAGGATTATCATGCCAATGTTTATATGCATCATAAGGAAGAACAAAAGTATATAGTTAAAGATAAAATTGAGACTCATAAGTCTACAGAGATAGAAGACATATAGAATGGAATTTATTACAACCTCACTATTGAATAATAATAAAATATTATCCATATTTCTACTAACATGATAAATTATCGAGTCAATCTCATTGAAGAACATGAGGGGGAAGATGTTGGCCTTTGATGAAATGTATATAACAGGAAAAAATACTTGAATCTTAATATATTATCAAGAATTAAGGTCAAAATTTTTATAGAAATAGGGAAATTAGTGTATGGATGTCAAATAAATTGTTCAAGTCAATTTAAGACAATAAAATGAAATATCTGAATGAAACATCTATTATGGACCTTGATCGAATGTAGATAGAAATGATGATTTGATGCAAACTATAAGAACATTCCCCAAAGTTAATGATTGATATAGGTTTAAATAAGAATTACAATATTTGTAGAACCAAGAGATAACTATGGATTTATAAGTGACACATAGTAATAATCCTTGTATCATGTGTTTTTTTTAATGGAGGGACATTATAAAAATGTATATTCCATAACCTGGTTGTACCTAATGGAATAAGAGAAACATATGAATCTAAACTAAATTTTTTTTCCATCACTGATTTTCATGTAAATTTTATTTTGGTGTAGAGGATTCGTATTAATATCTAGATATTTGTCATTAACAATTCAATGAAATTTTAGAGAAAAGACCCAATGTTGGTATGAATAGCGTCTCAATGGCTCATTTCAAGATATAATATGAAAATTATTTTTAAATAATTTTAAAATAATGTTGTCCAACTGTTTTATGAGGAGGATTAATATTATTATTGGACACAATGTTTTATGTTAGAGTCATTAAGTAGAATGAAATCATCTGAGATGGAAGTAGTTTATGGGACTACATTCAAATCATTAAATCAACCTTGAATATTGATAACTGATATTGGATATACATCCCATATGAAAAGAAACAAGTATCTAGTTATTTAAATTATGTAATATGAGAAACATGTAAATATACATGAAATGATTATGTAATGAAGATTATTTTCATCGAAATATATATGTTTTCTAGAAAACACATGAGATGGGTAGTCGTCTTGGTCATTTAAGGCCACAGTCACGACTAGCTATCTGTCAATCAACCATGTGGCTTAAAACATGATATAAACATTAGTAAGAAGATATGTATCCTAGTGGTAAAAATGATGCAGTTTTTTTTCAAGGTGGGTTTATTATGGGAAGTAATAACTTATTAGTGGAGAAGAAGATAATATCCCTCTATCTAAGGATGTTGAAGACAAGATATGATATTAAAAAAAATTCACATGTGTAAACCATCCTTCAATGATCCAATGAAATTTGATGCTTCATAAGTTCTACCAAATCTATCACATAATCATATTCATATATGTTATTCTATCAAATATGGGAGCATTACTCAAAAGAATATAAGGTAAGTGGTAAATGTTTGACAAGAGTTTCTGTACTATCGTATATTGATGCATATGTAACTATTAAACAAATATCTATTGATTGAATGTGATATTGTATCCTTTTTATGGATGATTTCAATACAACAAAATTTGTTTTAAATTTCATCAATATTTTTACATTGTTTATTTTCATAATAAATTATCAGAGGGATGATTAAAATATATTAGGTCTAAAAATAAATATATTCAAATAAATAATGGTATAGAGACCAAAAAATTCTATTTGGATAAATATATGAAAAAATGTTATAAGGTACCAAATTCCATCATAAGAAACTCTACATAATACTATAGTGATCGAGATAAGAAAAGGTATTATCAATAAAATGGATATAACAATGCTTATTGAGAAGTACCTAGATTTTTTTTATACAATTATGGTTGAAATTAATCTAATGTTATAACATATCCTTCAAGTAAATAATGGAAGAAATGAACTATGCGGACCAACAGTATGGAAAAAGTCGATATTAAAGTACTTTGGTGTCTCTATTAGTTGGCATTTCATTCTAAATAAGAAGAAAGAAAATATGGATGAATTCCATTGTTATTCAATGATATTTCTTTTTTACTCCATGAAAAAAAGAATATAAATTCTATATAATTGGATGATAAAACATATATAGTGAAATGAAATTATTGTGGGTTAAAATGAGTATAATCACTAGAGAATCCACTAATATAATCAATAGTATAGTGATGAAGAGGTGAGTATATCATGTGTATTGCAAGTACCTAAGGCATGATTATAATAAAATTTAGATGATTAGAAGTAAAATTATAGACCTATGTAGTCTTGTAGACTAATTAACGAGACAAAATTGATAAGTAGAACATAATTGGTGACCAGATAACACTATTTCAAATAATCAGAATGATGACACTACATCAAGTTTCCTTCCTATCATAGTTAGAGAAAAATAATATTATGATATGAAATAGACAAGAATTGGTATCAATTAATAAATAAAAATCATGAAATAATTTATATGAATTAGATGGGGGATGTTTATTTGAGGCTAGCAATGTAAGAACATGGTTTTTTAGTCAGGTATGAATAACTTTAATTTCCGTATAATTATTTATTTTGGACAAAATATGGATACTTTATGAGTTACAAAAGGTATCAAGAATTTATAATGATATTATGAGCCTATAAATCACATTTTTCAGAGAAATAGGCAGGTCTCATATTTTGTATTGAATCATGCAGGAAGGCCACATGGTTAGAGAAAAGCGTGCGGGTGGAATGATTTTTCAAATAGGGCCTTACAGGATAATTGGCATACGGTTTCCCAAACCATGCGGCCTAATCATGATATTTACCCCTTTTCTCTATGTACCCATACAAGGTTTATGCACAATTTGGCAAACAGTGTGTCCAAATAGTGCACATGATAATTTTTTGGGTAATTTTACTTTTGATACTTTACTAGTATAATTATCACATCATTTCTCCACTAGTCGTATTTTCAATGGGATGATCCTCCATTTATCCATTTTTGAAGATTTTAAAACTTATATCCAATGGATCAAAATATATCATTTATCTAGGATCCATTCATCACGTTGTATGTGAAAGGGTAAGTTCTCAATTCCTTTTTAGTCGTTCTTTGTGTCTCTTGCTCTCAACCGAGTTATCGAGGTGTAATTTTTTTACACTTTTCTCAAATTTGCTCTATTACAATATTAAATAGTGGATAATAGTAGAGTAGGAGAGTCATACAAGACTATTTTTGGTGTTTTATAACTCATCCATCATATTATTTGATATTGGAAATTTCGTGGTGGGGTGGCAACCGATTTCATCGGGTGATCTTTATTGAATTTATATTCCATGATTATAATCATTATAACTATATGGTTTTTTTATTTCATTATATGTTATTATATATAAGTGGTTACTCCCACATCGCAGAGTATACCGTGTAGGATGTTTTCCTATAATCTTTGTTTTAGTGTTTTGACATAAATGAGTCGATCTTCAGGTGTTCCTTGGATTCAACATTATAAGGGTAATATTTTCTATATTAAATGGAATGATTTAAACTGTGAATTTGAAGAAATAAATCTACCTTGTATTCTAACCACTTTACCCAGCTAAGGTAAGTTCTTCAATGTGATAAGTAAAAATGAAAATGAAATTGAAAAGTATACTAATAATATGACTTGGGCTTTTTTAAATGTAATTGAATAATAGGTTAAAAGTCCATAAAAGCATATACCATGTCAAAAAAAGTTATCGGTGTGCTCCTTGATTTTTGAAAATGACTTAATTGGAATAAATAAATGGTTTCATGCTTTTTCGCCTTTTCTCACAAGTGAGATGATAGGCATCAACCAAATTGATTTACCATTTAATTACAACTTGATTAAATGGTTTCATTCGACATGGCCTTATAAAACTAACAAAATGAAAGTATTGATCAAAATGAAATAATATAAGAATTCATTATAAAATAAGAGTGGCCTGACTCATTCTCACCTTAGATTCCATAGGGAATTCCTTGAGCACACCGGAACCCCATTGCGATTCAAGGATGAATCTTAATTTGGTTGAGACCCCCCTATAACACAATCCTTTTCTAATTTTGGATTCCTAGTATGACACCATGGGACCCCATCAATATTATTACAGTATTCCTTGGATACACACCACAGATCTAGTAATGACATGTATGTGCCATGGTTAAAGCCCGTCAGGACCAAAAATTACATATCCTTGTATTTCCATGGATGAACTCCTTGGACTCAATCGACATCTCTTTGTGGATAAAATGGATTAAACTCCTTATATTTAACTCTTACCCTTATCTAGTAGGTAGTCATTACTGAGTTGGTGACCGTTGAGGTCTAAGATTCCTTAGTTATTACCGTGGGACATTATTATTAAATATTATATCAGGGTGACTTGTTACATCATGTATACTTAAATATTTATAACATGTGACTAAATAATAAACTGGTAATAGTTTAATAGTGACTGTGTTACATGTTTGGACAGTATAAGAGGGATTAAGAAGGTTCTTGGGTATTTAGTTACATTATACCAGTTTACATTATATATATGTATACTTTCCCACTGTTACTTTTACAATACATATAGTGGATGTTATAAACACCATTGGTGGTGGACGACTAAGATTAATCTCCTAATATCTATGGGTTCCATTTGGTACCAAT
This sequence comes from Viscum album, assembly GCA_963277665.1. Lineage (NCBI taxonomy): Eukaryota > Viridiplantae > Streptophyta > Magnoliopsida > Santalales > Viscaceae > Viscum > Viscum album. The sequence continues at coordinate 850,329,090 of OY728160.1, read as the reverse complement.
GGTAGATTTCATATATGAAGGTGTTGATAAAGGTAATCAAAATGCTATGGAAACATGATTGCTTGTTGTGATAGGATAGAGATGGTAGTAGATCCCTGAGATGTAGCTCAAGATGCTTGGTATAGTTTATTTATTACATTTTTTACATTGGGTTTTTATGTTATTCTTTCTTCTTTGTATTCATGTTTTATAGCTTACTAGATACATGAAATATGATCATCATTTATTATTTTAATTACATTTATTTCAGCTCTTGTTATTCTTGTTTATTTCTAATGTTCCCTTTGTTTACTTATATTTATTTTTCTATATGTATTTTTTAATATTTATCTACTATGATACACTCTATTCATGATATTATTGTATCCCCACAGAAACACATTAGGCCCTCAATGCTAGTCGTCATCCTCTGGCATTTGGAGATATGTGGTTGAGGCCATGTGTCGAACTAGGCTCGGGGAACCTATTAAGTGTAATCCAGATATGGGACATCACAAATTTGTTTTAGTGGAGGTTTCCTTTCATGATTTACTATTTCATGAAATTATATTAGATATTAGGAATGATTTGGAATTGGTGATAAACCATGCTTGGGCATCATGAACCCACGATCGGGCTATAGGCCTATTTTCTTAAATTATAATTGTTGTTATACTTTTTCCTATTACAGTATGTATCATTTCACTATAAGGTGATGAGCATGATATGTTGTGTTACTGATTATTCGTCTAATTAAGATTATATTATTTCTTTTGGTTGATGATATATGGGTAAAGATAAATTTTTCTGGCTTCATAATGGAACCTATAATTCACATTTCATGCATATTTATATACCTTATATGTGAATTTCACCACTTATATTTCTGGACATGCTTGTGATTTTTGAAAGAGCCTTACTTGTATATATTCATATGCTGCTTTTGGGATGTCGTTGAGTGATTGTGTATTCCTATTCATGAGGATTTATGGTTCACCAGGGTATGGAATCTATAATTTAATAAATCAATCCTTTTATTAAAAACTCAAGTTGTTGTTAATCTCAGTGATAAAGAGTATGGCCCCTGATTCAATGGGATGGAGCACTCATTTTAAATGAACCCTAAAACAGTTCATTGATAATGAAAACATAAAATTTGAATTGCTTCATGTCCTTATCCCACCTTTTCATGTTTATGAAATTAAAAGGATTGAACGATGTAATGAAACGCTAAATGGAACGAAATAGTTCCTCGTAAATGATGAGGAATGTTACTATTCACCCTTCATCTGTTGCAAACCCTGAAACTAATATCTGAGAACATGATTATACTTAAACATATAAGAGGTTAGTTGGGGTATTATTCCTTGGTTGGTGAGTTTTCTTACATTTATCTGCCACTAGAGATGCTATCATTACACTTCAATGATTTCTTTAAGGTGTGTGGTTGGAATTTGTACAATAATGCCACTATGATGTCCTTGGGTGATATACCATGAAGGTGGTGATGACCATGCTCCATGCATGGTGGGTCTGAAGCCACTGGTCTTACCGTGTGGGGTGACACATGTGTAAATACCTATTTTATCTGACCTGGGAATAATTCCCAAGACCATGATAGTTTTCTATATCTCATTCTATCCAGGCATAGTGCTACACTAGTTGCACTTATGATGGATAATATGACTTATTGGTTATAGTTAAAACATCCTCCCACCTTTTTATGGAATGGCAGCTTGCAAGCTGTGGAGTGTTGGCTATAGGCCACCCTGGATATCATTGAGCATATGGAGACACCTCCAGAGCGGAAGGTAATGCTTTCTAGTGACATGTTATGTGATTTCTTCAAGATCTTGTGGGATGTAATTACCTAGGATGGTCATCACCAGGGCATGTTATGGGTCAATTTTGAGACTCCCTTCTATGATCAGTTCTTTCCACAGATTTTGGGAACTAATAAATAAAAATATTTCATGCATCTCGAGAAGGATTCTATGTTAGTAATGGGGTATTTATAAAACTTTCTAGAGATTCTATGATTTATCCGATTCTATCTGGTGATGATATTTCGTGTGCTAGACCCATCATGGATTGAACACAGTATTCCATACATACTGAAGTGAATTTTTTTTACTAACTAATATCTTAAATATTTTCAATCAAGCATTTATCAGTAAGAACAACCTGAGGGATGGAAATACCACCAAGAATATAGGAATATTAAGGAAATATTCTAGTAGTTCTCCCGGTGGATGGAAATGTTCCCTCAATGTTTCTCATTAAAAAATTGACCACCATAGTACCCATTTTGAAAACACTATCATATGTCATCATTTTGAAAGAGTCCTAATAGAGTGTTAAACTTGTGGCTATGTGGGGAATCATTTGAGATTCTGCAGGACCTTTCCACCATATTTGGGTGGAAAATGATCTTCTCCATCTCCACCATCCTATGTGGATTCTTTTGCATTGTGAAAGGTGGGGAGTGGGAATATAACCAATAGGACAGGATGAGGAGGAGGTTATGATTGTGGTACCTAGACCCTTGATTACCAAGAATGCTTGAAAAAAATATCGTGGTTTTCCAACTATTTCAAAGGTTTGTGGATCATGCCTGATGCATTCTTTACAACTGATACTAAAGGATTAGGCCATTGGACCATCTAAAATTTGATGTTTCATTCTAATGGAATCCACTATAGTATTTTATTTTTTGGATACAGGTTCATTGAACTATGTTATCGTAATATCTATCATGAAATATCTCAGACTGGATATACGATATTACTGTGGTGTAATGACAATAGATAAATCATTAGGAGTAAAATTAGAGGAAAACTACCAATGTATGGACTATCCCCTTGAGGTAGGTAGTTACCCTATCTTTTAAATCGTATTAATTATTGAGATTATAGGCTTAGATTTATTTATCATGATGGATTGGATGGTTTAGTATCTTTATTTTATAGATCTACATCATTGCAGGGTGGTGTTTATATCACAAGAAGCATCTGTTATCTTTATCTGTGTGAATGGGATGTCCAAGATAAGAGAACTGCACTAGAGAATCATGGGCTAGGTGGAGTGATTTCCCAGATTGAAGACCTCTTCATGGAGAATCAAGGACTATGCTAGGATGAATTTCCTCTAATATTATAACATCTCAATAATGTTTTTCCCATTGAAATTTTTTGGCCTACCTCCATATAGAGAGATAGATTTTTCGATCAAACATATTCCAACACCATCTCCAGTGTCTATTAATCTATATAGTATGGCACATATAGATCATTAAAAGATTGAATAGTTGTTGTAGTACTTAGAATCCAAGGGTTTTATATGGCACAATACATCCACATAGGTTTTTTCCATGCTTTTCTCTAAAAAGGTGGATTGAACATTATGTGTATGCATGGATTAATGATGGTTGAACCAATTGATGGTAAGGGACTTGTATTTACTACTTCATGTAGATGATCTCTCAAAAAAACTCTCTAGAGATAGTTTCTTCTCTATGATTGACCTAAGGAAAATATATCTCCAAGTTTGTGTAATTCCGGAAAAAAGTCCTCATACAACATTTCTTATAGGTATGGTTTATATGAGTGTTTTGTTTTGTTGTTCAATATTAAAAATGTGCCCTCAATATTCAATAATCTAATGAATTGGGTTTTACATCCCTATTAGGGTTATTTTTTAGTTGTATTTTTGGATGAAATATTGGTGTATTCTCATAGTCATAGTTACCATGATGAACACCTTGAGATTTTAGTGAGTACATTGAGAGAGTGTCATATTTATTCCAATCTTGATGTGTGACACTTCTGGATCGACAATGTTCACTTATTGGATCATATCATATCGAAATATGGAGTGTCTCTTGACCAAAAAAAGGATAGTTATGTTTTTCCTAGATGTATCCAAAGAATGTGTCTGATATATGGAGTTTCGTAGAGAACGATGGATATTAAATTCTTTTCATTCAATATTTTTCCCACCATGATTCACCTATTATGGCCCTTAAAAAATGGAGTTAGTTTTTTTTAGTTAGAAGCATGGGATAAATCATTTCCGGATATGAAAGAGAGTAATGTCTTAGAACCTATTATTATCCACTTAGAGCCTTGAAAAGGTTTTATAAACTTTTATTTTGCATCAGGAATCATCCAAGAAGTAGTGCTGATGTAGGAGGGCAGAGCCTTTGTGAAAATATCTTAACAGATGAGGCCTTTTCTTAGGTGATTCCTAAGTGATAGAGCCTAGGGAAATAAACACCATTTGGTCATTTCCAAAAGTGTACAATATCATAATCATGATAAAGACTATCCCGTTAAAAATTGTATCATATTCAGTTTCCATTCAATGGGATAGTGAGGATGTTTTTCCCTTCTACGGGGAAAGGATTATGGCAATACAAAATTAGAGGATGTGGATTAATAAAAACCCCATTAAAAGGTGGTGTGGATACCACTCCCAGTTTTTAGATATGGATTCTCATTTCACATTATAGTTCTCCCAGGGTGTTCAGAATGCAATGGTTTCCCAAATACTTTTTAGCACATTATTTCACACATAGAATGATGGAAAAATTGAACATATGATATTGATTTTTGAGCACATTCTCTGAACATGTGTCCTTTATTTCAGTTGATAATGGGATAAAAATATACCCTTCTTATATGATTTTTATAGTATTAAATTTTAAGGAAAAATTAGATGGATCTTTTTAAGCCCATTTAAGATATGTCATGTCATTATCCACTTTTCGGACTAGAGGTAGGTGAGTCTTCCTTACAAGGTCTTCATCTAGTAAAGGATACTTTGGAGTATGTTCATCTAATCAATAAGTGAATTTCTACTACTCCGTCTAGATATAAATCTAATGTTGATCTTCATCAATGACCTATGTAGTTTGAGGTAGGGGTTTGTGTTTTTCTTCGAGTATCACCCATGATAGGGAATATATGGATATATAAGTAATGGAATATATATCCTCATTATGTGGGACCCATTGATATTCAAGAGAGAGTCAGTATGGTTTCCTATCAATTTCTACTACCATTGAGTTACCATGTCATGAACAACATCTTTTATGTTTCACTACTTCACCAATATAATGTTGACCTATCTCATTCCCTTGATCCTGATGAAGTTGAGTTAGATGTAGATGCTACCATTGGGGAGTATCTAGTGAAAATTTTTTATCAGAGTATGAATGCACTTCTAGGTCGGGTTATCCCACTAGTACATGTCCTATGGAAGTTTGACCATGTGTAGGATAAGACTTGGGAGCGGGAGGCTGATGTACATGCCCAGTGGCTCGAGTTGTTCTCAGATTATGTTTCACTACCCTTTCAAGGTGAACTTGGGGATGAGTTATTTTAATGGGGAATAATGTGAGAAACATATTTTGTACTCATGTTTGGATCTATTAAATTTCAGACCAATTCTTTATTTTGGACCTAATTTGGATGCCTAATGAGTTAAAAAAGGTATCAAGGGTGTTTGAGGATTGTTCCATGGTAGAAATTAATATTTTTTGGAGAACTAGGCCTATCACATAGTTTCATGTATATTATATAGGAGGCTTCATGTTTGCAGAAAACTGTGTGGGTGACATGTTTTTTCAGAAAAATCCATAGCATATGTTTGTCACATTGTTTTCTTAACCAACTATCCTAACCGTGAAACTTCCCGATTTTCTCTAGGTACCCATTCTGGGTTTTCACATGATTTGGAAAATTGTACAACCAAACAATGAACATGCTAAATTATGGGTAATTTTACATGTTTACCCATAATGGTATAATTAACCATCCTTTCTTCCCTAATCTGATGTATAACTATATAAAAATCCATTTCTCCCAATTTTATTCCATTTAAAGGCCTAGCCTAGGGATAAAGAGATATCCTTCATATGATATCCATTAGATCTTATTTTCATCCCATTTTATGCACAACGGTAAGTACTCGAGTCCCTTTTAGTCATTATTCTTCTCTCTTGCTCTTTACCATGTTACTAAAGTGTAAGAATATTTACTCTATTCTGAGATCAACTCTGTTCCATGCTGAATTAATTTCTAGTACTGGATTAGTATATTCAAACAAGGATAATGTGGGTGGTCTATAAATAATCACTTAAGTTCACTGATTTTGGAAATTTCATGTGGGGCCCGTCAATTTCATTGCATGCAATTTATTGAATTTTCATTCCATCAATATAATCATTGTAATAATATTGTCATTGTCTCTCCAAATTTGTGATAAGTTGTCAGTGGATATTCCCATGAATCTTTCCATCCCATATAATATGTTTATCTACAATTGTCATTTTAGTCTTTTGATACATATGAGCCATTGTCTTAGTCTTCCTTTTCTTGACCATTCTAAGGGTATGATTTCCAATATTAATTACTGGATTATATTGTTAATTTCATAATGTAAAGTACAATGTATTCTCACCACTTGAACTGCTTATGGTATGTTCATCAAGATGATAAGTAAATGTGAAATGAAAATGGGAAATAATACTACGTTTATTATTTTTAGTATTAAAAAATGTAATTTTATAATAGAATTAATGTCCATATCACCCCCTACCATCTAAATATAAGGTTGCATAGTGAACGGTGATTTTTGAAAACTCCATTACTGGATTAAATAACTTGTTGAATACTACTTTCCATTTTCACACTAATGAATGGAAATGCATGAATGAAATGGATTTACCAACTAAATATGACTTTAATATAGGGTTTCATTCTACTTGGACTTGTCACACTAATGATTGTAAGACATTAACCAAATGGAATAATTAATGACTTTATTATCAAGTAATATTGTCCAAACTCAAACTCACCTTGGATTCCTTCAGGAATGCCTTGAGCACTCTGGAACCGCACTATGATTCATTGATGCATCTGGATTTGGATGAGAACCACCTATAATCTAATCCTTATCTTACTTTGGATTCCATGTATGAAATAGTAGGATCCCTTCAATATACTCATTGTATACCTTGGATACATTCTTTTGATCCATCATTGACACGCATGTGACATGGTAAAATCTTGTTGGTCCCAATAATTGCTTATACCTATTTTAAACTGGATAAACTTCATTAAATCAGTGCGCATCTCATTGTGGAATACCATGGACAATTATCCTTATATTACATCGTTACCCTAAGCTAGGATACAATCATTACATATTTTTAATATGTTGAGGTCTATATTTTCTTTGATATTACCATGGAACTTCATTATTAAAATTCATTTCATGTTTCCTTGTAACATCATGGAACATTCACTATTTCTTACTTGTGACTAATTTATAAATTGGTAAAAATCAAATAATGAACTAGTTAAATGTTCAGACACCAACCAAGGAATTAATTAGTTACAATGTTATTTAGTTTAATTTTATTAAATTACATTATATATATGCATTCTTATGCACTATTACTTTTCCCTTACATAGTACAGATGTTTTAGAAACCATTGGTGGTAGCCCAATGAGATTTATCTCAAACCCTATCCAAGCGCCATTAGGTACCTAGGGAATATTACATGTATGAAGGTGCTGATAAAGGGAATCATAATTCTTAAAACACCTGATTTCTTGTTATATGGGGATGAAAAAGGATACATATGACCAAGATTTTTCTCGGGATTCTTAGGATAGTTTATGTTTTTCCTTTTTTCTATATTGGAGTTTCAATTATGCATGATACTTTTTATCCATGTTTTCTAGCTTATAAGATACATGACATATCAACATCAGTAATTTTATGTTATTCCAGTTATTTGGGTTATTATTATCCTCATCTATTTATATCATTCATTTTTTTACATATTTTACTTTCGTTGTTTACCACTTTTTATATTTATCAGTTGTGTTACACTTTGGTAATGAGGGAATAGTCTCCCCATGGAAACACCCTAGGAATTCACTCATAGTCTGCAGCCTCTGAATTTTTGGTATATTACCTTTATGACATGTCTCCCAATAGGCTTCAGGATGCTATTAAGTTCAATTTGGGTTCCAGACATAACAAACAATCCATGATTTCATATGGGAAAATTGGTTATTCCGTAATAAAATTAATTAATATGGATGTATAATTTGAAAAAGATAACACATCTCGTGCAAGTTATATTACCATATATAGGGTTTTTATTGTGATGATTCAATCTTTAAAATAATAATGCTTGTAAAAACACAATTTACATGGCTAAATAATGGAAATCAAACATCAATTTTTACAAAAGAATGTGAATTTGAATTTTTTAATATGTTTTTTGATGAAGAGTTTTATAATGAACAAATGGATGATTCTATCAATCATGAAGGTGAGAAAATTGTTTTTATGTTTAACAATGTGATATATGGGTTTGATTGGGCAAAAATAGAATGGTATTATAGTCACAATCAATACTTTTATAATATCAATTTATATAGAGGAGGAGTTGATTGAAATATTTATTTCAATAATGCGAGTAACAAAAGGAATATGGTTATAGTATATGTTGATTACCTAATATTTAGTAGACCAAAAAAATTAATGTGAAACTATTTTTCATAATTCATGAAATAGGATTTTTTAATATTAAGTGTTGGGAAGATATCATTTTTCAATGGTTTACTATTATCTCATAGAAGATGTGTCATATTTATTTCCAAAATAGAATATTATAATAGGATATGAAAAAAATAATTATAAAGTTCAATTAATACAAAAAATGTGGGCAAAACTATAGACATTTTCAAGGGATGATGATACACAATCATTCAATAGAAACAAATACAGAAAAATCATTAGTAGAATACAATACATATTATAGAATAGAACCTCATATTGTTTTCCCACATTCCGGGAAGCACTATATCAATATAATCCCAATTAAATCTACAAACTTTTTAAAATGTATACATTCATATATCAAAGACATAGTGGATCTTTGTTTTGAATAATGTGATGAATCTCGACATAATTTATCGGGATTTATATATGCAGATAGGTCCATTTTATCCGATGATCAAAAGTTGAATTTAGGTGGTGTATTTAAAATTATTTAATCATATTGTAACACCCAGAGTTTTGAGGAATAAATTTTTTTGATTAAATTATATTTCATCGATGGATTACATTGCACGCTATAAAAAGTTATGATTTCATTATATGAAACATAAGATATGGTTTCACTACAAGAAAAAGTATATGATATTTATATAAATTCAACATAATATTTTTTGTGTGTTACATGAAATTCGGAGTTCCATTGATGTATTTCCTTACACGGAATAACGAGATTTACGAAAATACTATATACAATTTATATTATTATTGAGCTATTGTTATAGTATTTGGAATGTCGTCGAAATTAAAGGTGTAAATGGGAATAAATAAATTATGAAAAAAAATTATTATAGGTTTTGATAAAATTAATTCACTGATAAATATTAATTTATAAATTATAGTATGAACTATTTGGAAATAAGTAAATTACATTTCTGAAACAATATTTTTTATGGAAAAACATGTCTGATCTCATTAAAATGAATAAAAAACATTTTATAACTGATTTTAATGGAATTTATATATTTTATATTAAATAATATATTTAACATTAAAATTACTCACATTCAATACAATTATATAATAGTAAATCCAATTATAAGCATATAAGGATGATTTTTTTGCAGATATTTTATTGTATTTAATTAAAAAACTTGTTTTAGAACGAATTTTTGACCGCATTATAATTTTGAAATGAAAAGATATGGTTAATTTTTGAAATATTAATTTAATATTTTAATTGGTTAAAATTATTTTATATTGTTGGGTCATTTCAATTTTTTATGATTGGTGAAAAAAACTATATTTTAATTGAATGTTGTATTTTTTTCTGATTTATTTATATAGTTAAATTATATTTCATATTTGGTTTCATGTATAATAAGATCAATAATAAATATAATTATAATATTAGTTTCTTATATTAAATTTCACATTGAAATTGGGTAAAAAACATTTGAATATTTTGAAAATTTCTACAATAAAAACCCATTGTTTCATCCCATCAGTGGGATTAATTTTTAAAACAATCACCCACTTATATGATTAGAATTTCAAGATATGGATTATTTATTTTAATTAAGTATAATTTATAAGTTTAATTGAAGTAAAATATGTTTTTACCATTATTTAATGGTGAATGTAATTAATATTTTTAATTGTGATTATGTTTAAAAAAGGTTTAATTAGTCGTTAAAAATTAATTGTGAAGGGTAAAAATGACCCTAAACATGTCAAATCCAAATTTTATGGACATATTTAGTCTTAAAAACTTCATATATATAATTTCACGTTTCATGAAATCCAATTGGTATAAAAATTTACTTTTTGAAAATACATTGGTAATTTTCTCGGAAGATTCTTTTTTGATGAATAGTGAAAAAATTTGAATTTTAACTAAAAACTACATTTTTTTATATTTTATTTATATAGATAAATTGTATTTTATATTGTTTTAAATTTATATTCTGATAAATAATAAATATATTTATAATATTATTTTATAAATATCAATTTCACATTAAAATTTGATAGAAACACATTTCAATCTTCTGAACATTTCCAGTTTAAAAACACGATGATTCATCCCATCCAGAGGATTAAGTTTAAACTTAATTCCGCCTATTATTATAATATAATTTATAAATATGTAATAATAATTTTAAATAAGAATAAATTAAAATTTATAATAAGATCAAAATAATTTTTTACAAGAAATAGTGAATGTAATTAAAATTATTTACAAAAATTATATTAGAAATGTGTTTACATGGTCATATAAAAAGTAATATTAAATTGTGAAAATGACCCTAAAAACGTCCAATGGGAATTTTATGGACATATTGAGTCCTTATAAAATAATATATATATATATATATATATTGTTGCATGGAAGCCACCTCGTAGGTAAAAACATGGAGAGCACACACTTCTTTTCAAAAACGTCATGTCTGTCATCTCCCCCAAATAAACAAATGTACCCACCCCCTCAAATCAACACACATGTCAAGGAATTTTTTTCATCCATACCCTACCCAAATAATATTCCAACTTGTTTTAATTCATCCTATATTCCTAACCTTAGTTATAAATATACCTATGGAATCCTTTTGATGAAATCCAAAAGGAGCTATTCAAATAAGAGATAACAACCTTAAAAAAGATCTTTAGTTTTATTTATTTATTCATTCCCTGAATTATTCATATTATATGATTATATAATAAAAATAGTATCATAATTATAATAATATTCTTATATGTTATGGTTATGAATTAGACTCATGCACACATCCATCATAAGCGATATGCAAATATCATGTGTGTACATCGGACTACAACCTCACAAATAGATGTCGTTTATTCATCCATTATCACTTCTAAAGGTTGGTAATAGTGACAGAAATACTGTTTACATATTATATATATAATATTTATGATTTATTTATACCTTTTCAATTATTATAGAACACCTTTCTCCATGCCTTCCATTTTGTGGGAATATGATAACCTTGTCTATGGACTCATGGACTACCTCCCCTCAATGTGATGTGATTCATTCATGTTTACGTGGAAAGTATTAGGGATGGGTTTAATAAAATTATGTTGTATTTATTAAATAATACTTATTATATAATTATAATATATATATATGTCATTTAAAATTAATTCTTTAAAAATTTGAGAATATAATAAAAACCACGTTCATGTGTATGTACGACCTACCGTCTTCATAAAGAGTATATTTTATTATATATATATATATATATATCATTTATAGGTTATTATATATAATTATATAATTAATATATATTATACCTTTTTCATGTATTATATTATGGAAAATATTAAATCATGATCTTTTTTATAGGATCAAGATTCCCAACTCAAAACATATATGAAAAACAAAGAGAATTTTAGCCGAAATTAAACAGTAACATGGATTGTTTTTGTAAAAAGGTAATATAATTTCATAATAAAATCATATATGGTATTATATATAATATTATTTTCATATAGAATATTAATAATATAATAATACTTATTATAAATGAGGATTTAATTTTTACGAATAAATTCAAGACTTAAGCTACGGTTTTTCATACCACATTTTTGCTTATGTGATATATATTCATTATTCATCACTTATTATTATTGTATGGTGTATATAATTCCTGAGGAATTGTTTTGAAATTAATTTACATTATTTCATTTTATTTTTTTTATTTTATTCTTTCAGGGATCTCATGATTCAAATGATACTAAATTGTTAAGGGGATTTTTAGCATTACATTTATTTCTATGAGACTTATGAAATATTCACCACTCGTTTCTTTTTTGTGCTATATATACTTCAACGGAATGAATTATATCATTATTTTCCCTAAATTTAATATTATACACATATCCATTTTATGATCTCTCTTTAATTTGGTATAATGTTTAAAAGTTACCAAATCGGTAATGTAAATGTTTCACAATTTTTTGTCTTTAAGAAAAATGTTTTGTTATGTACCTATATTCCTTGACAAGGTATTTATTATTACATTTTACATGATGTATCATGAGTATAATATTTTTTTATGTTTTAATATTTATGTAATTTTATTCTTTCATGAGGATTATGATTCATATTTAAAAAAGTGGTAATATTTTATTGCAAAAAATATCATCATTTATCAAGATTGTTTATGATTATTCTTCTGTTAATAAATTCTTATTATACATATTACAATAATTCTCATTCCATTTTATCAATTATAGTTATTCATAACATATTCATGCAGTATTTACATTTTTTCCATTCTTTGGTACTTAATAAAATTAACTTTTTTTATGGAAAATCCGACCGTATTTATCCCCTCATCGAGAAAACTATTTCATTCAAAAATAATTGTTTTGTAAAAAATATCAAAAAATTATAATATTATCCTATGATATTTATAGAAAATTTTTAAACAGTTTTTTACCTTTTTAACAAAATGTTTTATAAAATGGATTCTTTTTTTCTTTTTCTAGTTGATGCACTTTTTCGAATTTTGATTACAAAAATGTAATTTTTTACATTTATGGATTTATCCTCAAACATGTCCGTCATTTTTTGAAGATTATTTTTTAATTTTTAAACTTAATTATCTTGAAAATTTATTCAAATTTGTTTTATGTTTTAAAAAAATATTTTTAATGTTTAATATTATTTTTAAAGGATACTTCATAAGATTTCAATGTGGTTTTCAAATAAAATTATTTTCAAAACGGTTTTATGATTTTCAAAGAGCTGTTATTTTCCTTAGGAACTATTCCATGGAATACTTAAAAATATATCTCCATATAATATTACATCCTTTGATATAATTTATTCTTTAATAGGGATATAATCCAAGCATACCATTCATATTCCTTTTAAAAATTGTTTATGTAATTAGGTCATGTTATTTGGGGAACCTATAACATTTTCACAAGTAAATCTTGTTTCAGTTATATTTACATGAATCCCATTTTTTTCATTAGTTATCATGTTATGAAGGAATTTTTTTTGTGTTTTTATGAAAATTTACAATATCATTTTACATTATTCATGTTATTGTTCATTGAAATTTCTTATACATTAGGGTATATTATATAGAAAGAGTTTTGCCCTTTATATATTATATTATTTGGTGTCCCAAAAATCATTGGGTAAACTATTTATAGATTATATAATGGGGTGGCTTAGATAGTGATGGGTAATCCTATTATAGGACATATTATATGGTAGACCATATAGTCCTTAAATTAATTTTTTAAAGATTTATATATCATAAGATAATGGTCGGAAATATTCTAAGGGCTTGATCCACTATCGGAAGAAGGTATAACCTAATCTACTATAATAAAATGGCTATGGCTGGTTATTTTGGTTTCCCCCACCCAGTATATGAATCACCCATGATGTGACCTGATATGTTCATTGAATGTTCCTTTACATATAGGGAATTATTTTACATACTTATGTATATTCCCAAGATTCTATGACTTATTCCATTATTATTCATTGATAAAATATACTCTCAATTTCAATTTTTCATTTATTTTGAACAATAAAAAATAATTCCATGACTCTTGATTATGGTATTTGTCATGCATGGTATGATCATCTAATGATATAACCATGATATCATAAACTTATGCTCTTTTTATTATTATATATATATATATATTAATGATAGTATAAATCTGAAGTCACACCATTATTATGTTTCATTTCCCTGGGTTATGCAGAATGGTTTTAAGTAAGATTACTAAATGTGATGATATTTGAGGTATATTTTGGAGATATTTCCCCCTGAAAGATTATTATATTTCAATATTTCCAAATACAATAAGAAATTATATTTCATTGGAATGTACTATTTTAATATGCTAAATATTCATATAAAATATGTAATATTCTTGTATGTTAATTATGGGTCGTTATAATTTTCATCAACGAAAAGGATTAGTCAACCTTTGTAAACAAATATTTGATATCATTAAAGAGATAGATAGGTATATTTCTATGGAATAAGTATAGGGATGTCTTTCAGGATATGCCAAAGGAGTCATAGATTCAAACGTTCGTGTAATTATTTAGGAATTCTATATGTAATTTTTCTTGCTTATGTGGTTTTCATCTATTGTAGGGGTTTCTCACATAATGATTCCTGGTCCTAGTTAGTATTATCAACTAAATGGAACATGTATATTATTGAATTTATCAGATATTAAATCCTTCATATTTATTAAAAATGTTCTCCTATGTGGAAATCTCATGAAGAGAATTAGGAAGTTGGCACATGTTATGTTTATACGACAAAAGATAAATCAAACACCAATGACATGTGAATGGTGTGAGATTTTCTAAAATTATTTTTTTATATTAAACCTAACATGCATGATTATATTGAGTTTGGATAACCATAATTATTTATTAATATTTTATATTCTAGGAACGATGTATTATAGAATAAGATGATGAAACCAATGTAATGGTTTATGAATAATGTTGGATGGTTGAAGTGTACATGTATAGGAATTCAAGAATTATGAATTATGAATCTTGAAATATACATTTTCCATTAATTAATTGAAAAAATATATTTAATGATGCGGATGAATAAGAATTTTTTTATTTTATGGAAATATGATATTTTCATTTTAGAAAGGTAACCTTTAATGTGTTATTGATGTTGAGAAAATTTTTATTCATTGGATAAGGAGAATATTTGTATGTGAAAATTAAGTTGTATAGTACTGATTATAATGAAATAGATTATTAATTTTATTGAAAATATTGTATATGTTATCCTTGATAAATTTATATCATCATTTTAATGAAGGAATATATCCAACAGAGTTTTACAGTAATTCTAGTTTTTACCATGATTCATGAGAATGACAGATAAATATATTCAAATGTTTGGTATGTTAAAACCAAGCTACTTTATGATATATATAATATAAATGTTAATCTAATTTTTAGAAATTAATTCTACTTAATTCTATTATTTTTTATTCTCATATTTTGAAAGTGTTATAAGGATAACCAATTATGGAATGGTTTATGTTAAACTTCATATAAGTATTTATATATTAATACATTCTTTATCTATCTGAGGATTTATGAATAATGGATAAACTGTTATAACCATTTTTGGTGATAATAACTAATGAAGGATGGAATGACTTATATTTCTATTTGTGGATCTCATGACCTGTTAGTAATTATACATTGAAAATTTTACATTTATTTCATGGAGTAACTGATGATGTGGAAATTATATAGTCCACAACCAATTGAGTACGATTGTGAATATGAAAATTAATGAAATCCAGTAAGTTCATTTTCTTATATTCATGGACAATAAAATAATTCATCAACTCTAGGAAAAGGTTATTAAAAAGATTTATCCTAATACCTTCATTTATGTTTATCTAATAGTCTTATAATTCATTAGTGATTTATGGTTTTGAGGACATTGAGATTTAAAATATATTTAGGATACTTTTAATCAATGACCATAATAATATTGTTTGATTATTTACTATTTTCATTCATGTCCATGTTTTCACGTGCCATATCTGTCCTCCTGCATGGAATCATAATTGCAAGTTACACTTGGTAACTATCATGTTTCTCTATTTTCATTTTTAAAGTAGGTTTCTTTATTAATTTTTATGATTTTGGTTTCTATGAAATTAGATTTCATGTATTAAACTATTAATGACCAAGGTAAATTTCAAGGATGAAATTTATTTTTAAGTGGGGAGGAACGTAACACAATGAGTTTTATGGATAATTTTATTTTTAATTTATAATAATACATTCATAGATTTCATTTTAGAGTACAACAAGTAATGTGTACATTAAAAAAAAACACAAAGTTATGATATCACTACATGCAACACTTATATTAACTTTCAATGCACACGACTCTATGTTTGGATTGTGTTAAATACAATGATGAGCAACTTAGAAGGATAGTGTTACATACAAGTCCTGACCTATTTTTACCAAACTGCAATATAGTATTTATATTATTATTAAAATATTGTTATAGTTATCACCTAGTTATTGGAATATAGGTTGTTAAAGGGATTAAATATGTTATAAAAACGTTTTTTATGTATTTTTATAAAATTCATTATTTGTAAAATAATTAATTAGAAATTAGTGTTATATCTATTCTAATACTTTGAAATTAATTTCAAAATAAATAACCTTCTATACACAAAAATATCTAATATAAATAAATTAAATAGAATGATTTTAAGGAATTGATTTTTTGGAATGTATATAACATATATTCAATAAACTATTTAGTATTTATATTATGTATTTTGTATACAATAGATAATATTAAATCAAATTTTACACACAAAATGTCATATTTTTCTAAGAAGACGATTTACTACCTTTTACTAGAAGACTGGTTTTAAAATGAATATTTAAATCATTAAAATAATTAAATGAAAATTTATACATCATTGTTTACCTCAGAATTTAAAATTTTATATTGTGTGAATATTTTTTATATTTTTCTGTGAAGTGTAATTTTTTTATGAATATTATAAAACACAAAATTTTCATTTACATATACATTCTCATCATATTTGTTTATATAGTTATGTAACATATATATTTTATTTTAATTTATATTTTAAAAATATTAAACCTATATTAATAAAATTTTGGTAATTGAAATCATTTTCACATTGAAATTGGATGAAAACCCATTTTAAACATTTGAATAATTTATCTAAAAATCCATTATATCATCAAGCCTGTAGAAATAATTTAAAATTAAGTAATTCCACTTATTAGATTAGAATTTTAAAACATGTATTCAAATATTATAATTTCTCTTTAGGTATAATTATATTTTTACAAATGTTTTTTGTAAAATTAATTAAAATTAAATACAATGATTAAGGTAAAAACAATGTTTACTTAGTGGCTAATCATTAAACCTATGGTGTAAAAATAAAAATAAACATGTATAGTACCATATCTAGAAATATTCACATCTTACTTCTTTATATCTCTAATTTCATCTGTCATGGAACCCTCTTGATAGGTAAGAAGGTGGGGAGAACACAATTTTGTTTAAAAAGTCCAAGTGTTCCCTCTCTCTTATTTATAATAGGGAAGTCACCCACCTCAATTATTCAAACATATCAATCCCTTTTGTATAATACATTACCTAAAAAATATACTATAAATATAAATCCCTTAATATAATATTTCTCACATATAGAATAAATCCAACCATAAAAGTCCTTTGGTGAAATCCGATATTAGTTACCCATCGAAGTGGGAAAATCCTTCAATAAACACTTTTTTAATATTTATTTATCCAACCACTAATTTTTTCACATTAAATAATTATATTATATCCAAATTATACTAACTATAGTGATATTTTTTTATTTTAATGGTATGGCCTATGCTATCACACACTTCAATAAAATTGGATAGACAATCATCATTTGTGTGTACGGTCGACTACCTCCTCGCGAATAGATGGCATTCACTATTTAATTACCACATATCAAGGTGGAGAATAATGAAGGGATTATATATTTTTATCATTTATATATAATATTTTTGATGTATTTATACTTTATTAACTACTATATAACACATAACTTCATGGTTTACAATTTTTGAGAATACTACAACTTCGTTTGCATCCTTGGGGACTACCGCTGCCCCATAATGATTTGAATCATTCATGATTCAAATGGAATTCATTAAGTTTTAATAAAATTATGTCATATATATGAAATATGAGTGATTATGTAAATATAATATATATATATATATTTAATTTACTTTTAATTTATTTAACACATGGCAAAAAAATGGAAACAACGTTCAAGCATATGTTCGGCCAACTATCTCAATGAACAATAAATTTCATTGATTTTTTATATCTATTTTATATTATTATAAATACATATATACTGAATATATATGATATTTATATATGTTTCTAAATCCAACAATTAATTAAATCATTATATAATTAACCTGATCAAGAATAACAAGCCAAAACATATGCGAAAAATAAAAGAGAGAATACATGAAACATAACATTTACAAGGAATTATTTCTAATCCTGTAATATAAAAAATAATGATTTCATATTGGGTAAGAGATACTAAAATATGGTTCAGTGTTAGATTTATAATAAACATAAGTCATTTATATAATATTTTTACATGTGTACAGAGAAATTCTAAACTTAAGGTAAGGTTTTTATCATCTCACATTTATCTCATTGACATATATGTTATATTCAATACTTATTATTATTGTGTATTGTATATACATAAATATGAAATGATATATCATGAATTTAAATTTTTTAAATTAAAATATCCAATTGATGTTATTCTTTAATGTATCTCATGATTCAAAATTTACTCAATTAGTAAGGTGATTTCTACTAAACAAAAATTTCTATAAGAATTATACTATATTGACCACTCATTTATTTTCTATGGTCTATATATATTGATCATTATTTTATTATATGAATATTATTATTAAAGTTATAGGTAATTATATATATAATTTATTAACAATCATTCATGGGGTTTATGCTTCAAAAGTTACCAAATCATAAAGGTAATGTTTTTTAAATTTTGATTCATTGAGATGATTGTAATGTTATGCAACTATATTCTTTTACAAGATCTATATATTAACCCTTTACATGTTTTATCATTAATAAATTTATTCTCATTATAATTTAAAATTCATGTAATTTCATTCTTTCACAGGGTGAGGACTCAAATTTAATAAAATGGTGATAGTTCACTGTTACAATATAATCGTTTAACGGGATTGTTCATCATTATGCTACCATTTATGAAATATTCTAATCTATAACTCAATAATAATCCTTAATATCCGTATCAAATTTTTATTCATAATATATTCATGTAATGTTTCTAGTCCTCCACTGTTTCAAACCTATTGAAATTAAGAATCATTTTTAGGAAAATATGATTGTATTTCTCTCTTAAGATGGAAAACAATTTTATTCAAACCCCATTATTTCTATAAATGGTAAAAAAATGTTCTATTCTTATCCAATGCTCATTTAAACACATTATTAATCAAGTTTTTTCATTAAAAAATTGTTTTTAAATATGAATATTATTTTCATTTTATGATTGAGGTACTTTCTTATACTTTTTATAGTGAGAAAGGAATGTTTGAAAAGTACATATTTATATTCCATCATAATTCTTATTTCACTAAACCATATTTTATATGTTTTCTATATTGATTTCAATGATAAATATTTTCAATAGAAATTTTCATTTAAAAATATTTTTTTCATTGTGGAAGAGATATTTTATTCGATTAATGTTTTATTTAATTTATAAATATTATTTTATAATATTTCAAAGTTGTTTTCAAAGAATATGTTTTGGAAAAATGATTTATGATTTTCAAATAAAGAATATTTTCTTTAAGAACTATTCGAATTGATTTTTAAAAACCCCGATCCATCTAATATGACATCATTTGATGTAGTTTATTAATTATAAGTTATATGATCCAATGATACCATGTTGTTTCTCTTAATATCTTATATTTTTATGTCATTATTTTTATGGATCCCGTATACATTCCAAGGGTAAATAAAATTTCAAATAAATTTAATTGAATCCCATTTATTTTTCATGGGTTAATAAACTTATGAATGAATAATTTCTTGTGTGTTTTAATGATGATAAGAAAAAAATTTAACATTATTTCTATAGTGGTTTATTGAAATTTCTTATACAATGGGGGCCTATACAGTGACAAGTAAGAATGTTTTATCATATACAATAGTGTTTCCAAATTATCCCTATGTGATCCCATTATATCTTATATGACTGGTGGCCTAAATAGAACCTGGAAATCCTGTTATATCTTATATGTTGGTTTTCCCTGATAGAACTCCAATTAATTGGGTGTAGATTTATATGACATACACTAATGATTGGAACATGTCAAAGGGCTTGGTCCACTATGGGAAGATGGTTAAAATTAATCTAATATAAGGAAAATGATATTACTGAGGATGTTTGTGTGTTTTTGTAGTATTTTTAGATCCCATGATGTTCCCTCATATGTTTTGTAAGTGATCCATGACTTATTCGGAATGATTTTACATGATAATGTGTATGAGACAAAAATAATGTCTTATTCCTAGGTTATTTTTCCATGTGTTTTGATATTGGTTTTCGTATGATTCATTTCTTATGAACAGCCCATATTTATGTGATGACTCTTGTTGTGATCTCTGATAAGTAGGGTATGTTATTATAAGGATATGATCATGTTCTCATACCATTATTCTCATGTTATACATAAATATATTCCTTGTATACCCATATTATGAATCGAATATCACCCAATTCTTTTGTTTCCGTTCCCTTTTTATAAAGAATGGTTTTACATAGGATTACTAAAGAGGAATATCATTAATGATGTTATTGAAGATCATTCACCAAGATAGAATATTATGTTTCCATGATTACAAAGTCACTAAACTACTATGGGCCTCGAGCATATACCTTTTTAATGTGTTGAATACTCATCTTAAATTATTTAATATCCATGTATGTCAAACCTAGATCACTATAAAAGTGTTCGTAGAGTATTTATTGATAAAATCTATTATTTTTCTTCGGTGATTGAAAATTAAAATGGTTTATCATATGAAGGATTTTCTAACCAGATTAATATTGTTGTCTTGAAGTGTTTTCAAAAAACTAAAATTCGATGATTATTAGAAAATATACATTATTATTATATTTTTGAGTTCATTATATTTTTTTTAATAGGATTTATTTTTTATCATGCTTAATTTGGTCATTGGATTACATAGATAATTAATGTACAAAATGATCACATGTATATGTAAGTCCAAAAGGATGATGCGTCACACCCTGTCTTAGTGGGGTCTGTGTCGTGACTCCCGATGCCCACCTCTAATATGCCAGGGGATAGTGAGTAGCACAAATTTGACATATTACTATGATATGAGGCCTTATCCAAAGTACCTATACACATACACACACTTCCAAACACCTGTAATGATGAAATTTAATAAAAATTTTACAGTTATAAATAAAAACATATAAATCCCGTAACCAGTATATCATGTGATATAAAAGTAAGTAAATAAGTATAAATAAATTCTCGCCACATAGAGTCTGAAAACAACCTAGCAATGTAGTTATGTTCTAGGGAATGATATAATTATACTGTAGGAACACCCCTCGGTCTGTTTGGCCTCACTAACAACTATCATGTCCTAGTCCTCCATTGACAGTGTCAAAGGGTTGATCGTCTACCCAAGACACGACATGTGCAGGAAATGCCCATGTAAGGGTGTTTATAATAATACTCAATGGGACACCATGATGCAAAAAATAATACAATAAAGGAAAATAAATTTCACCCTACATACATATATGTATAAAATAGATATGTTAACAATATAAAGATTTTCTCAGCAAAGACACACAGTATAGATGTAAACAAGAACAGTAAAATGCCATAATGGGATTCCAATTTGAAAGATCTATATAGAAAAAATCCAAGGGAACCAAATCAGGAGTCTGAAAAACTAATAATGTCTTTTCGATAGGTAACCCTTATTGGGTCTCATGATAGGATGTACACATTAAGGGTCTAAAGTGATATGATAAATATATGAGGGTCAAACCAAAGGCCATAGTGTATATCAACATGTCAACCTGTATAAATATATGAGAGTTGGTCACAAATAGACGAATAAATCCACCTAGGGAATGAAGATGACTAAAGGATCTCACTTAAGGCCTCATGAAATTATTCCAACAACCATATCCAAGAAGTCATGCAGAATGGATCGATGTCCAATTTGTAGGAGGTGATGCAGTTTTAACCCTCAGGGATAGGATATGGTGAATGAACCCTAACAAATATTTTCCATGATACATAGGAAAATGGAAACCAGACATGTTTGAAAGAGTACATAGTGTGTAGAATAGTTTACAATTTGTGTCCCTTTACCTCAAGTCTTGTCTGTATCAATGGACCAGGTCAAAGTACCGATGTAAGAGTACACAATTTATTGGCTTCCTATGTACTCTATTTGTGCTCTATAACATGACTTATCCCCTGTACTCTCCATATCCATGTCAACATTGGGGAGTATATGGCATCCTTCAACATGTATACTCAACCCATGTATGTGTACCCTATGAGGTATACATTGAGTTAGTGGGAAGATGTCACATGTCGTGTGACCTTATCAAACGTCATGACATACATAATGATTTCCCAAAAGCGTAGCCACATCATAGGTGACCCTACATTCCATGTAATCTCAAATTACAAGATGTGTGTTTCAAAATTTTATAGAATCACTGGTTCTTCCTACAATGTCTTCACGTGCCACCGTCTCTATAGATTTCAGATTCAATCTAGCCAAAATAAATGATCCATCTCAGCCAAACCATGTCGTCGATGAAAAATGCATTCTAGCCATCACATTTACATTGAAAACAGATCTACACATAGTTCCTTGTTTTTCATTAAAGAATGTCGATGAACAAAAAATTGATTATCCAAAACCATCTAAATATCCACAACACTTATCTTCACACCGCCATCATGTCGTAACGATCATATATCTACATTTTCATATCATTGCACCCTGAATCTAGTAAAAAAGAATTGAAAAATTGATATGCGTCAAAATATAGAATAATCGAATAATGTTTGAGACAAATAAGGAATCAGGGTAGAAATGTACACAAACAATAAAGATGAAGGAACATCAATTGATGTTTTTGTCAATCTCAATTCATGTTCCTAAGAAAAAAACAATGAATCAATAAATTTATCACAATGAAAATTCTCTCAAATAATGATAAAACTAACCAATCCTATAATAATGATCATAAAAATATAAATATATTTAGGAATTGATTTTCATTCATCATAGGAATCAAGAACAAGGAAATAATCAAAACAAAACCATTTTCTTACCATGATTCAGATCGGTTGATGATGAATAACGGCGTTTCATCATGATCATTGGTGAGATAATTTGAGTCTATTGCTCATAGATCATCGATTCATGATCCTCTTTCCATTAGTGCAGGAGATGTCATATAATGATCCCTCCAATGGTTCTCCAATGGCGAACAGTTTATGCGGCTAACATTGGTATTTCTCTATAATAATCTATTAAAATACTTTTCAATTCAAAAATCGATGAATTTTAAATAAAGTAATTTAATTAATTATTTTATTTTTTTTGTAACCTTGAATAAAATTCCATAAATATCCCATATTTCCATGTTTATGTCACACATAGTGTAAAACCTAAATTCGAAACTCAATAGTGACATTATATTTTTAATCTGGTTTCCTATTATAAGTTACTACACCTTTTCTAGAAAACAATGTGTTTGTGGTTTTTAATATATGTAATAATTTTAAATCATTTTGTATGGGAACATCGGGCCTCAAAATCAGACACCCTCTCAGATTTGGGTCTTTAAAATAATCTATATAATATCGAAAAATAATACTTGGAAATTCTGAGTCCTTACATTCACCCCCACTAGGGGATTTATATCCCCAGAAATCCAAAACAAGGGCTACACAAAGAGATGTGGGACTCAGCACATTTATGAGCCTCCCACTCCCACGTGTTGTCTTGGATAATCACATGCTTCCACCATACATGAACTAAAGGATTAAATCACCCATATAGTTTACTCTCATACCGATCATCTATCACTACTGGGTACTTAAAAAAGATATCTCCATCCTCGATGTCTATCTAACCCCAGACGATAACGTGTTATGGTTCATGTATATACCTACTAAGATATAACACATGGAATATGTCGCGTACCCAGTCTGACTTCCAATGTAGAGATAAGTGGTATTCTAGCACACCACGAACTATGCATAGTATTTGTAATGGTCTAACTCATTTGGGAGATAGTATTCCCCCTCGGCCAAATATCCATAATCTATACTGAGGAGAAACCCATAGAAATTCATTTTCTAATTCCTTGAACTCCAAAGGCATGTGTCATCTATCTTCATAAGAATTATGGAGGATCTATATAGTCATCATCTTCTCCCACATGATCTAAACCATTTCGGTGGTTTCTCATACACTCAT
The DNA here is from genome assembly GCA_963277665.1 of Viscum album. NCBI lineage: Eukaryota > Viridiplantae > Streptophyta > Magnoliopsida > Santalales > Viscaceae > Viscum > Viscum album. The sequence continues at coordinate 850,304,316 of OY728160.1, read as the reverse complement.
CGGGCCCATGAGTGCTGAATTTCCTAGGTCAGGCTAACAAATTGGTAATGTATAGGTTCACCATTAAAGGGCCATGAATGGTTCAATGATGATGGTGAAATGGTATATGATGTTTTATGAAAACCTGACTTGTGGTTTGTGATCCAACAAACTACCATCAAAATTCATCATGAAAGCCTATATAATTTCCTCTAGAACCATGATTGTCTGGTCTTTTTAGTCCTCATCCTGGGGGATGACACATTGTGTACAACTGTAACTGAGTCCCAAATGCCACCTAAAATTCATTCTACAAATGGGACATGAAACAAAATATGAAATGATCATCGATGTAAATCCATGGAATTAAACTATCTTCTACACATTGAGGTGTCCCAAGCTCTATATTGAATTACACTCCCAAATAGCTAATAATTGGGGAATCATGGTGATTCAGCATCTAATCACCATACTGGAATATTTTACCCATGATGTACAAGGTAATTCCATCACGAATTCCATGGAAAACTCATTCCACTACCAGTCGAGAAACAAAAGGGGTTCAGATAAGTCCACTAGAGTATGGTGTCCATCTTTAACATACTAACAAATAAGGCATCTAGATATAATCTTTTTAACTCTATTCTTCATTAATGGCCACAAAAACTTCTGTCAAATCTCCATGTACATATTTTCCACACTTGGATGTACCACCGAATGAGATGTATGAAACTCTCTCAGACCCTCATCCCACAACATCACTGGTACCATCACGTGTCGTCTGTAAATAATTTCATGCTCCCTACCTCTATAAAATCTATCATGATATTTTCTAGTGTATATCTGAGTACGTAAGAGCTCATAGTCAGCATGCCCTTGTTGTGGTTACCTGAATCGCTAGAAGAGAATTGGGTAAACAACCATCAACTGAAGGTATGAGGCACTATATCCACCCACAAACGATAACTACAATGAGGCCAACTAGTCTGACACCTTGTTTAGAAGCTGCATACAATATCTTCTTCTATGAGAATTAATGACCATGTTCCCCTTCCTAGGAGTATAGACAAAGTCCAGGTCACAGTACATGAGTAACTCTATCCAGCACCTCTCTCTCATGTTATTAATCTTATGAAAGAATCTATACTTTATTCTCAAATGATCAATATAGACTATAATCCAATATCGTGTCAGGTAGTATCACCATATATTTAGTGTTAACTCTGCCACTTCTAAATCAATATTGGGGGTTTCTTTTTTTAATTCATGTGGCCTCAACTAGAATGAACTACCAACATTCACTACCTTCCTCAACATAAGAAATCATCTATTCCAGGTCCTCGGTGTATCACAAAACACTACATTATTGAAACCCTCCTATAGAAATCTCAACATTGTGGAGCTCTTCAAAATTGTTTGAACTACTGAAAAGCATGATATGACTTCTCCATCTATATGAAATGGTACCAATTTCCGATCAAAAATATCATGGGTGTTGATATCCTTGAAAATTCAGGTACGAATATCCTGTAATATCCTTCTAACCAAAGGATCCTCAGCACCTCCTTTATGTTCTTGGGTGGATCCAAAGATAACTCTGCCTCGACCTTGTCCAAGTGCAATACCACCCCATCCCTTGAGAAAACATATCCCATAAATTGGAACACCTGAAACCAGAACTGACACACTGAGATATTTCTGTAAAGATGATGCTATGAGTACATCCAAAACTATCGTCATGTATATCACATGCCCCTTTTTGAACACTGAGTACAAAATGATAACATCAATGAATAATACCAAAAACCAGTCTAAGAAATGCTAAAAGTTGCAATTCATGAATCCCATTAACAATGGAGGGGATTTTTCATGCAAAAAGGGAATCACTATGTAATCAAATTTTTATTTGATACATTTGGATTCATGTTTCACTACATCCTCATCCCATATTAACAACTGGTAATATCATGTCCAAATTCCAACATTTGATTACCAACATCACCTCTCAAATGATCAAATTGATCACTGATGTTTATCAGTGGATACTTTTTCTTAAAATTCACCTGTTTTATGTGCTGGTAGTCCACAATGTTCCTAAATATCTTTTCCACTATCTTTGTAAACAAAAATGGGGTGGCACTTGCTGGAACACTACGTCTAAAAAATTGCTTCCTCTACATGCCCTCCAACTATACCCTCAGATCACAAAGCTCTATCAGAGCCATCTGATATGCTAGAACATATATCCATTCCACCTCGGGGTGTAGATCAATGTATAAGTTTATCTATTATATGGGAGGTAAACCTAGAACACCGTTGGGGAAAACATCCTCATACTCCACCAACACTGCAGGATGCAGGAAACTCATAACATCCAATGCACCAAGGTTATATTATCCAATTGATGGGTAATCATCTATGACCTCCTATATAGGAGTCAATCATTTTCTACCCTGGTTTCCATTTCACCAAAAAATTTGAACATAGTTACATCACTATAGAAATACCAAAAAAATTTCCCAAAACTCTCAATTTGTGCATAAATTATGGATAACTAGTCGATACCAAATATGACATCATAAGGTCTCAATGATGTTACAATGAGATCTAAATAGAAACACTCACTTCCAAGAGTTAGGTCAAACTATCGACACAAGTGTGTGATAATTTGTTTTGTCAATAGTATGAGTCTCCAATCATAAGGGTCGAGTTAGGGGATCAACCAAAATCTCTATGTCTCATACAAGATATGGGGAAATGGAAATACTAGAAAATATGTATATCATTACTATATCTATATTAGAAGATACAATTATTATACCTTGAATCACTCTCAGATCCTTTGGGATGTATGCTTCATCTTTATGTAGATTTCTCTACCCCTTCCCTTTAGCTCTCTAAGACTCATGTAGACCAAAAAGGGGTGATGGTCTTGGTAAAATTTCAAAGAGTCAACAACATCATGCTACTCCCCTAGATCCTATTCCATGCCCTCTGCCATATAAATCAACTTCATATGGACACGACCTCTACAATGAAATCCCATCAATGGTCTCTCTATCAGTCGTATGGATAGATGGAAAATCTCATCTTGGATTTCTCATTCCATGACATGAGTCTCACTGTATCTCTCTCAGCTGACAAAAACCACCCTATGAGCCTTAAACCTGAGACCCTCTATCTTAGGACCTCCTCCCGAATCTTCTTGCACATCCATATCCCTGGGAATAACAACATCTCCCTGCTACTGAGATCAATACTCCTCCATTCAAGCAAATGAATCCACTGGTGGAATCTACTCATCAAATAAACACTCAACCACCTAATATTTCTCTATTACCCCCTCATATGTAGTAACACATAAATATATAACAATGGATTATATGTCTCTACATATCCCTAGGTTGAAGGTCAAATCCCGGGAGAATTGATCATAAACCATATTCATTGAGTACATAGAGAGTTTGGTAAACTAAAATGAATAGATAGCAACTTTCATGCTACCATGAGGAAGCATCTGATTCTCTCAGATATGTACAACCCTCAACGTAGAAGGAGATAAAAACTCCTTGAAAAATGTCTCAAATTCTTACCAAGGTAGAGTCTCCTAATCGTATGACTGGGTCAAAAAACCCCACAATCACCTTTAGAGAGATGAAGAATGATAGCTAATAGGACCACCATATGATATGATGGTTTCCAGAGAAGGAGAAATTGGGACACTACCTCAATCCAATACTCTACCGTTTGTAGGTTAGGCTCGACTCGAAACCTGAGGGGTCTATTTTACTAAATACCGATAAGGGTTCTCACCATGTGCATATTCTCCTGTAGAATTTTGGGTACCATGTACTTATCAACAGGTGGTTCTATAGATGGTTCACTACATCGAGTTATCAACTCTGGAACTAGTTCATGTATCAATACTTAATCACTGAGGGGATCATCCTCAAGATCAGGACCCCAAATAATAACTACAATACATCACATAGGAATCCTAAAATAAAAAACAGTTACCATGGTTAATAATTATATTTGGAAAGAAGACTAAGTAATTACAAGTAAATAACATTGTATTTCTATATGATTGATGTACCATTATTTTCCATGAAATTAGTGTTCTCTTGAATTGAGTTGGAGAGCAGCTTATCAGAGTCATGGAGAATGGATATGTCAGACATTAGACAAACACTAGTTTCCCTAGCCTGAAAGCTCAACAAGAAAAACTGAACTATATTTCCACAAACCAATCTCATAGATCTAACCATTAGTATATTACAATCTCCTCTAAAACCACCCTATCATAACCCATCTTAGTGGGTCTCATTCGATGACTCCCGTAACCCAACTCCAATAGGAAATGGGCTAGTGACTAGTACCGAGTAGGAATATAACTGCTCTGTGATTCCTTATCCTATGTATTTATACTAACACATAAAACCCCAAACCCTTACAATGTGGAAATGTATAGAACAACTATAAAAATATTATTTCATATATATGATTCCCACAACTAGTGTAAAAATGAAGTAATTTTAAATAAATAAGGCCAAATAAAATCCCACCAAAAGGAGTCTGAAAACAATACCAATATGAAAGTAAGTATTGGGGACTAATACCACGATACCATAAAAAAACCTCAATCTATCTTTTATCAGAAAGAAAATTCTTGTCCTTTTCCTCTATGGACTCTATTAATGGGTCGATCGACTGTACAAGATGTGACCAATATAGGAAAATCATATAAGGGAGTGATTATAACAATACATAGTTGGACACCCCAAAACTATAAATCATAAAAAATGATAATATAGTCATATCTAGACATTTATATGTATAAATCAAAAATAAAAATAATTTATAAATATACTCTACAAATGCACAAAATATTAAATTTTTAGTCCACAATACCATAAATCATTCATCACATCTGATCCCATTTAAAGAAATTAAATTCATAAATACATCATTATAACCAAACTCATTGAAAAGAATCATATTTCATAAATATCATTCCATAATTACCATAACACATTTATACAAATTATAATAGTGGTTGTATGGATTAATATCCCTAGTAAATCAAAATTATCAACAACTAAATTCATATTATATGAAAATTATTATTTTTGAATGATCAAATGAAATAATGGTTGAGGAATATATCCATTCCTTTATAAAATTATATATAAAAGAGCTACACAATAATAAATTGGAAAAAATTCATTAAAAAAAACCTTTTTAAAATTTAATGGAATATTCAATGAATTAAGGTATCTTGGTGATGGGGAACATATCTCATTTTGTATAATTTAATTAATAAATCACATCCGTATTTTTGAGGCAAAATCTAGAATGTATATTATTTTAAAGATGACATAAACACTCTTTTAAAAAAAATTTGTAAAAATTAAAATATGTGTAAAAATAATTTAAATATTCATAGGAGAGTAGTAAAAAACATTTTTGAATTTTTTTTGTTAAGATTTCCATTAAAGGTAATTATTCCCCAATTGAGTCATTAAAAATAGTCTCGAATAACAACGAGATTGTTAAATAAACCATTTCCACTTTGTAATCAGTCAAATCATATCCCCCATGAATGAAGGAAAATTATATGGTTATTTAAATAAATTAATATTACACATAATAAAAAAATACATTCATCGAAAATACATATAAAACCTTAAATAAAAATAGTAGAGTATAAGGCATGGGTTCCATTGAAATAAAAGTGAGACAAAAATCCCTTACTGTAAGCCATGACTTATTTGGAACATGTTAAGTCCTTTATAAAAAAGATAATATTATTATACATATACCATATAACTGAAATCATATATATATAATACCATATATTATTTACATATGACATCATAATAATCATTTATTAACAATTTCATGTTTACGTTATGCATCAGGTAATAACTTCTTTGGTTTCATACATGTACTGACATCTTATTTTTGGTCATATTACATAGATCATGATTTAATCATTTATATAATTTTATAAATGATATAAATATCATATATATTTATTATATTAATATTTATGGTGTTTCAAAAAAGAATGAAAAAACCAAAATACACCATTCATGTAGACAGTAGGTCGTACGTATGCATGAACATTGTTTCCATTTTCTTATCATATTAATCGGGAAAAATTATATTATATGTTATAATAAAAAAAATTCATGTAATATATATAAAAAATGATTATTTAATCCATCCTATAGAAATTCAATGTATCACATGAATGAATCACATCCATTCACATGTCGGAAGTCCGTTATACACACAAACGATGTTATGACAAACCTACAGAATGTGAAGCTTGAAGGTATGTATGATATAAAAATTCTCAAATAATAATGAAACATTTAAAATAATTTAAAAAATATATAATATATAGATAAATCATTATTCCCAACATTTAATGGTGGTAATGGAAGAACGAACGACATTAGTTTCTGAGGTGGTAGTCTGTCGTACATATGATAGGTGATTGGGTATCCCATTTGATTGATGTGTGTGATGTTGTAAGTCAAACCCTTAACATAAAAATATATCATTATATTTAAGATATTTACTAAATTATTAAAATAAGATATAATTATAATATAATGGGTTTAATGGTTAATTAAAACAAAAATGTTTGGTAATGAATGTCACCTTTTTTCGGATATCTCTTTTTGGATTGCACTAGAGGACCTCCTTATACGGATTTCGGACAAAATGAAAAATTATCACTTTAAGAGAGAAATTTTGGGAGGATATTGGAATATATTTTAGCTATGGAAAATATTTTTTTAATATTGATGAAAATAGAAGAAGATGCGTCCTTTTATAATTTAGGTGAGGGGCGCTTTAGGAATTTCACAAAAGATTAATTTATAACAAATATAAACTTAATCTAAATGCCACTAAAATTAAATTTAATATAATAAAATATATTATAATGTTGTAATATAAAATAACAATATATTTTGAACTTGGTTTGGTTTCATTTTAAACCTTATCATTTTGATTAATACTATCTAATCCCATTTTGATTTTAACTATAGTTACAAATCTTTCAATATTAAAAGAATTTAATAATTACATATAAGGTTTAAATTAGACTATAAATGACAAATATATGATATTTCAGATCATATATCAATCCATTTTCCTTACTAAATTTTTTAATGATTTTAAATTAATTTGTTAATATATTATTTTCAAAAAATATAATAAATGAAAATTTTTCCACTTATTATTATTTTGAATTTGAGAAACTCATGAAAAGGCGATTTATTCAGAAAAAAATAATTACGTACACCCATAATATCTAATAACAATCATTAAAATTAATGGAACAACTTAATTAGGTGAAATTGTATATCTTTTCTTATCTCTAATATCATTTAATTGATTGTTCCAATAATTTAATAATTAATGAATCATCACTGTGTATTTTTTTATGATAAATATTTATATTTACATGATTTAGATAAACCTATTATATTTAATAATAATATTAATAATAGATAATATCATAAATTAGACACCATATTAAATTTATTATTCTTATTAAAAGTTATAATATGGCATTTTGTCATCATATTTTATTTTAATAAAATATAGGCCATTTTCCATTGTTATTGAAATATAAAATTATTGTATTTAATTCCATTAGTGTTATGGGAATAAATAAAATCATAATAAAATTGGTCATGTGTGATTCCCATTTTATAGTCATTATTAGTTTACTTTTAACCAAAATTTCTCAATTTAACCTTTATAGTGGTGAAAACAATTTTAAAAAAAATTACTATACATATCAGCCAAAATTGTAAAGGGAACTAATTAATAAATTTGAAAAATTTTGATTCCAAATATGGAATCCAACTTTTAAGACACAATACATATTATTTGATAAAATTAATTTAAAATTTATCTCGTAGACAGGGTGAGAAATGGTGGTTTCAAAGTGAAAAGGTCCAAAATATAGAATTTTATTATATCTAAATTCAATGTAAAATTTATTATAATGACTGAAATTAGATTAAATGAGATTAAATTTATATATTTATAATTTTAATTTTATAAAAAATAAAATTTTACACTACAAATTATTTTTTTGAGATATATTTTTTCATTTATAATTCAATATTTTTTCACTATTCATAAAAACACGAAACCAATCAAAAAGTAAAAAAAATCATCCAAATTAATTTATTTTATATAGATTTCAAATATGAAGTTTATATTCTCATCTATAACTTATAAAGGTGTCAAAATATAGTTTCAAAACAAGTGTTATATTAAAACATGATGAAAATACTTTGAAAAATATATAGTTTTTAAGTATAAAAATAGATTTGTTATTATATCATGTCTAGAAAACACATATGATTACAAATAATCATTAGATTTAATATTATATATATTTAATCTATATAATACAACCGAAGATATTTGTTTAATTTATTTATATAAAACAAAATTTTCTGCATGTAAATTATTTTTATAAAACAAATTCTATATTTTAAAAATTATTTTACATGTGTAAACCAATATTTATAATTCAGTTACACCTATTCATACACACCATTAAAATGGATTTTGTATAATTTTATTTTCAAAATAATTACAATCATTATATGATGTTTCGTACAAACTCAATGTTCTGTGTAATGTTAGAAAACAAAGTGTTTCATGTAACATAAGACAACAATGAAATCAAATTATTTTGAAGAATGTGTTTCCTAAAATCCTCAAAGTGTTACACCCTTCATATTGTTTAATTAATTTGATCCACAATGATAAAAAAAATCCTTTAATCAATAACAAGGATTTAACAAATAATTTGTTTTTTATACAAACATTGAGTATATTAGTGATTAAAGACATAAAAATTTATTTATTTTAAACCCATAATAATGGAATATGGGTTACATAAATAGAAATTCCCAAAAAATTAACTATAATTAAGTGCATGTATTAATATATATGTTTATCTTGAATAATTATTTTTTTGTTATTCATAAAAAAATATATGCATGAAAAATAATTAGATGACTTTTAACTACATAATGTGTATTCAAAGTGGTGTACATAACTAGAAAAATGAGAAATAATAGAAGAAATAATTGAAATAATTTTTTTTATAATAATGGAATTATCATAAGTTTCAGATAAAATAATATATTTGACATTTTAATACTAATAATAAATTAAGTACATGGATAAAAAGAAGATGATGATAATACCTTATCTTGAGAGATGTATTCCTATAAATTTAGGAGAGAATCATGGAACATTATGACCCCTTAGAATGAGTCTATTGTGGTAAAATGATGTAAAATTATAGTTTAATTGAGTGAATGTGAATTAAAATGGATGGATAGGTTGGATTTATAGAAAATGTAAGAGTAATCATTGTCATCATTTAAATATAGGAAAAATAATCATAGGTTCTGGAAAATGGAGAATCGTTGGCTCAAACATGGTTTTGGATCATGATTTTTAGAATTAAGAATTTTTTGTTTGATATAATTTTTTCTTATAAATGAAAATAATATATTTTATATTACTTTTGGTGTGGGGTTGTAATTTTTCCACAAAATAATGTCTTAGAACTATAGTTTCTGCTTTAGAATTTTGAATTACATTTATAGGGTTTTAAATTTATTTTCCATATTTAAATAACAGTATTTTAATAAAAATGTTTTATTTATGGTCTTGGATTTACTTTTATTAATTATTATTTCATTATTTCATGTTTATTATGTCATAATTCCTTCCAAAGTCCAAAATATTATTTATACTATTCACTGACAAATAAGGAATTTGAGATATCTGTTATCATTTCACATTAAACTAATTTATACATGAAAATTTCAAATATAATTCTCATAATATAAAAATAAATTTCTAAATATGAAAAATTTAATTTTAAATATAAATTTCTATTTAATGAAAAATTACATTATTTATGACACATGCAACTTTCTAGCCCTTATAAAAACTTCTGTGGACATTATAATATAATATTATCCTTTCTGTTTAAAAAATTATTTTTTTCCAAGACAATTAAATTAATTTTTTTTTGCATTTTATAATACAATACAACATAAATGGGTATATTATATTTTAACATACAATTAAGTGTTATTTTTTGCAAAATTAAGTTTATCATATTTTTCATAAATTCATTTGTATTTTTTAGGAAAATAAATAAAACACATGAACAAACTTATATTTAATTTAAAAAAAATATATTGATCTTGTATAATACTTTCACCTTGATTTATAACCCTTTATTATAGAATCATTCACCCTATGGGTATTGATTGTTATGGTCTTACAATCATGGGATGGATCAACTAACTATGGACTAGTGGTTATCATCACAAAATTGAATATTTTTCATAGATTATTATACAAATTCATTACATATTAAATCTACACCTATGATTGGTCTTGGAAGAGTCCTAGTGAAAAATACTCCAAACCATGTTCATGTAATGTCTATTCCAAAGGCATGTCCCTAATTTTTGAGGCCATCATATCTACCTTATAAATATATTATCAATTTTCACTACCCACTATAGACACTAATTCTAATGATAACTCTACTAACAATGGTCATAATTTACAATTGTCATGTTGACCAATGGTCAAATTACTATTCCAATGAGTTAGTCCACTACTACTAATGGCTATATTACTATTAAAATGGTTATATAAATATAATAATGGTCATATTAACATCAAAAAATACATTTTTTTGCATCATTCATTCAATTTACCCTCATGGTTATCAATATTTTAAATTTGTATTGGTTTATAAATGTTTTTTTCTTATGAAATTTTTTAGCCTTTTAGGGGAATATATAATAATTAAAAATAAAATTGTTGTTGTGAGTCATGATTTTTTTTATTAAGAAAAACATTGAGCGATTATAGGTACTCTTTTGAATATGATAAGGTGTGGTTCCACCACAAGGTCAATACAGTTTGGTTCTCCCCCAATTGATGTTCTAGGGACTATTAGTGTCGTCCCCATATTATTATTTTTGGGTAATCCATTTTTATTTAAAAATTTTACTGTATTGTGTCCCCTATGAATGGGGAAATACGTTAATGACTAACACATATTTTAGTGAGTCCTGAGTACTATACTATAGTTGGTCAGATGTTGTAGGTATAAATCATCTATGTTTATTTTATTATTATTTTACATGTGGTGATATATTTCTTTATGGTGTCGATATATTAATTTAGGGGTCATGTTTACCATGGTTCTATAACAAAAATTCATATATATGTTTTATTGTGTCTTTCAATTTTTCATCACCTAGTGTGTTAACCACCGCCTTTATTATTATATGATGATTTTCCATTAAATTAATTATATACTGATTATATTACTGGAGAACAAAAAAGTATTTTTTTACTAACCAATGAATTTCAATATCTCTTGATAGTTTCATTTATTATTAGGTAAATATTTAATTAGGTGGAAAACATACTGGACATGTGGTTTTAGGTGTGGGGGTATAGTGGTCACATGTGTTTTTTTAGTTTCAAAAATAATTTTTCTCAATTTTAAATTTATTGAGGTAATACATTCACCTTGGTTTATATATGCTATATTTTTTTGGTTTTCAGAATATATTTCCCAGATTTTAAAATTATGGTGTAGGAAAATATACTCTTTTTAGGATCATATAATGAGATAAATGATTTTTTTCATATTTCATTTGGGTTTTACCTAGTATTTCATTATTATTTTATCTAATGTGGGAACTTGTGTTTTTATTTGGGTGGTTTTGAATTGAGCCTCCCAACATGTATAATATTCATACTAAGTTCCTTTCACCATCCTCAATCCTATTAGTATTGAGTGTGGGGTAAAATACATGTCATATATCCACCATTGGTGGGATCCTTGACTTTAAGGTATTCTTTTTTAATACATGTTGTATAAATATATTAACAACATATATATGGAGGAGAGGACTATTAATATTCTCCCAAAACAATATTGTACAAATTAAATGGTTATTAGTGATATTAAACATCTTTCCATGTTTTTTATTAATTACCGTTGTGTATTATTACCACAATATGAGGTAATTTTGATGTCCTATGATGTGATAGAAAAATATAATACTGAACATTGTTCTAAAAAACTTATATACATAGGTATAACAAGGACGACTTTGGATTTATATTTTTTATCAAATAAACATTTCTATGATATTTTCTAGGAGAATACATAAGAAAAATTATCTAAAATGGAAAAAAATCATGGGATTGATTTAAAATAAGTGTAAATTTCAGAAAAAATATCACAAAGATCAATGATATTGTATGGATAATAACTAAATAAGAAAAGACAAAATGTGTTATAAATAGTTTTTTTTTCAGAAAATGTAAAAATCCAAACATATTAAATACTCTAATCAAATATCATAAATAATGGAAAATTTATAAAAAATAACATCTAAATATAAAAGATATAAATTTATAAAGGATAAAAAACATGGATTTTAGGTTTATACACTATGTCAAAAAGTGACTAAGACATTATTGATAGAAAAAAATAAATACTTTTATTATTTTACCCTATAGTGAAACATAATTCATTTCTTTTCATAGCTAATCTAATTTCAAAATATCTCCAAATATATATATTTTTTAGGATGTTGAAGATATTTCTCATTCATTTTAGGAAATATAAGTACACATGACTAACATAAAAAATCATATAAATATTTTTTGATGATATTTTATTAGGATAAAACCAGTTAGTCTATGAATAATGATCATTTTACAAAACATAGTTCTAAGTTGATTGTTGAATAATTTTCTATTTCATAACTATCTAAAAATAATGATTTATATTTAACACTAATATTAAATGAAAAAAATTATAATGTTTTTTTCTATTAAAACATTTTCAAGAGGAAAAGATGTTAAAAATTAATCTAATTATTCTACCTAATGATTCATTTAGTGTTTTTTATTCTTCTTATGTAATTTCACATTTTCAATCAAGTTACATTGTTATAAAAACACAATTTTATATGAAATGTCAAATGGGATGTTGTTTCAATAATATATTCTCTTTAAGATGAAATTAATCTTTTCGAATGAGTAAATAATATATTTCTTTGAATTTCATTATTATTCATCATGGATGAGTTAGACAGATCTTTATGCCAAATGTTCTACATTTTAATTTTTTTGAACCCAATAAACATTAGGTAACAAATATATAGTATCACTCATATTAAAAAATATCTTACATAAATTTCAGAATCATTCAAAAAATATAAAGTAGTTAATCATGATGTGTTAATTGAAGAAAATCAAAATTTCATAACGTATAAAACATTTACGGAAACATGTATTTTTAGAGACAACATGAATGGTCAAATCATGGGTGTGGGTAATGTTTCCATCCATAGTGGGACCCTATGTTACACAATTATATATTTTTTAGACTTAAGAAGACCCAAATTAACATTAGATATTAAATTTTCTGAATTTACTATGTTAAAATCAGTAATTATGAATATACAATAACATGTTTAGAATGTGTTCATATTTTATTAATTAATTAGTTTGATAATATTTAAACTATATATCATATATTCCTGACCTATAAGAACATCCCATAACATAAAGATATTCTGGATATGTCATTACATAGGTGTATAATGCTATGAAATTTCAATGTTCAAACATGAACAATGATTTCATGGAATGAATATATGAATGAACATCTTGACATTAAGTATTTTTATTCAAAATATTATAACCCTAACCACAATGGTACGAAACATATTACTAGATTGAAACCACATTGTGAAATCTCAACTAAAAACACATATAAATTGTGAATATATACCTTCATCAACCCTTTCAAACTATATATATATATATATATCATATTTGTACAAATTTTGTATGACATTGTTAAGGACTGTAATAGTTTTACATGGGGGTTATCTATAGAACACAAATTCAATGGACGTATGTTATTTAAAATGTTTCCCAATGATTTTAGAATTAAAATAAACCTTCTCATTATCAAAATTGAAAATCACTAAGATGGATATTTAATGAATATTTATTTTGGAACATTATAATGATTTAAAAGTAATTCGAAATGTCATTTAATCACAGTGAATTTCAAAGAAAATTGTATAGTTTAATGTATAAATGTAACCATTCATAACATTTTATGGTCAATGTTGTGTGATTATCTTTTTGATAAACATTTTTGTCCTAAATGCATTAGTACATGATACCATAAAACCAATAATATTTTATTTCACTAACACTTAGTAAACATGCACTATGAATTTTTTAATGGAAGGAAACCAAAATTTTGTAACTTTTTTGTTTTTTGATATAATATTTTTCTTATTAATAATATATATATTATTGATAAATTTAATTGCAAAGTTTTTGATGCATTTTTTTTAATCCATGAAATGAAAGACCTTTAGAGTTTAAAAATATGAATACATATTAATATAGAAATAATAAATAGTAATTTCCAATAAATATATCCAACAATTAATATTAAAAAATATGGATTTTGAAAATGGTTTGGATTCAGGTTTTGTAACCTCCACTAATTTAGATATGTTTGTTCTACCGCATACACATGGCACTATTATTCCATGATAATTTATTGCAAAATATTATAACCATGTATATGTTCTAAATTATATCCTTCTTCCATAAAACTAAAACCTATTATGGAAACATCCAATTGATAATGTTGTTTATGATGTTCATCAACAGTTTAAAATGATGAATTCCTAGTATAATTATTTTGGAAATCATGATTTTTTATAGAAATTGTAACCTAAAAATACTTATCTCAGGAATGTTAGATAATAAATATTCATTTTAAACTCATTCTATTAAAAATAAAAATAAATGTTTTCATTAAACATTTATAAAATTACTCGGTAGTACTATCTATTTGGTTCCATAAAACTAACTATTATATATTATATTATTTATAAACATGCCAATATGCGTAATAATTAGGAGGTGTCATAGAATATGCTGATTCATTCTGCTTTGTAGCATCAATACAATCCCTCCAATTTCCCTTATTCTTCACTAATAATGTCAAATTTACACTATTTCTATTAAATATGAGCAGTTCCTTCAATAATTTAATTTTATTAGGGGATTTTTATGCTGAATAACCTCATTGTTTTAAAAACAAGATTCTAAGAAATTTTCAAAAACATTCCAATGAACATTAATTAATGAATCAAGAATTGAAAGACTAATATGATCATTTATCTCAATTTAACATTAAAAATGTGTTTTATAATATAATGACAGGTCCTAAACATTGATTCAAGAAAATTATAAGGAATATAGTTATCATACATATATATGTCAATGTTATAATATTTAGATTTACCCATAAATCACTTATTGATCATTTCTAAGATCTCAAGATATGATAATTTTATATTTCTATAATGGGTTACCATTCATTATTTTAACCTTCCAAAAAAATCATAAATGGTAATTAATGTTTTTAACATGACATAGTAAATTAGGGATTTAAAAACATGATAAAACATTATAATTTTTTAATATAATAGTACTCCAATAGTATCCTCATGTATACATGATCCTAATAAATTAGGGACACTAGTAGATCAAAAAAATATTGGATATTTTTGGGATTTGTTCTTTACATATATTCAAGTAGAAGATAAATTATAAACTCTATTTAAAAGTTTTTGTTATTTAACGATAATATAAATAATTATCATCATAATTCGATAAAATTAATCTTATATTTTCTTCATTTAAATCCCAAAAAATATTTATCTTTTATATTTACAAAATTTCTTATGAGATATTCATATAAAAATTTATGAGGATTTAAAATAGAAAAAAAATTACTTCAGAAACATATCCCTTCCCATGTGATTATTTTTTAATCTAGTATGAAAAAACATTCTGAAGAACACTACACTGTTGATTCTAAATATTTTTATACTGGATATTGTTGTTCCCAATTTTTGGTAATGGAAAACATAGTTACTGATACCGTAATTAGTATTACTCAATCTAAAATTTTATGTGAAACTATATCTATAATCCAATTTTCTATTAATTGATCACATTACCCTTCTGTGAAATATAATTCTATAAGGCGTAACATTTTTCAAGGATGTGAGAATATTTTATATATATTTATGATGTTTATGGGAGAAAAAAATTAAAATGAAATTATAAATTCCAAACCATTATATTATAAAGGATATGAATTTGTTTAAATTTTATGGTTATTGTCCCCATTATCTCATCATATTTCATCATCATGGACCACTATCCCAATACTGAAGAACTCTTCAAGTATGGAAGGTATATATATTTTATTTAACTATCTTAAAAATCTATATAGTTATTAATTGTGATATTTCGTAAATCATTAATCACTTATTTTGTGATTATGATATTTTTTTATACAATTAGAATGATTTTTAGGGTATGAATCACTCTAAATGTTTATTGAAATCTATCAGCTTTTTATTATTAATGATTATGGTTTGGATATCACTGGCTATTTTTATATTTATTATGTGAGTTATGAATACATACTTTACTGGAAAAAATCATGAAAAAATATGTTCAATGGGTTATAAAAAATAAAATTCAATGGGTTAAAATGAAATGTACAATTTAATGAATGTTCAAAAAAGTGATTTCATTATTTCTATATAAATAAGAAGAATATATTTTGTTTTTTAGATGAATATTGAATTAATATAGTTGAAATTCCCTCATCCCAACAACTCTATACCTCTATCACTTCAATTTCAGTATGTTACACAAGAATATCTTGGAGAGTAACATGACTCTTCTCAAGAATAAATTGATTCAAGACACCCATGGATACACCATGGAAGAGGGATATCTTTTGAAATCCTCTAAATGTGAACAATAATAAATATATAAATGTCCATTTAGTATCAATAAATCTATTAGTGTAAGATAAATTCTAATATTATTCTTATAATTTATATGATTTAATGTTTACTACATTAACTACATATTTTATTATCACTTAAACTATATTTTTTTAATTTTCAAATTCAAATTATTAACATAAAAATTGTATTAGAGTCACATAATTATTTATTAATGATGAAATCACATTTAAAATGAGATTAAAAAGAATTTTATAGAACACTTTATCATCAGTAGTTATTCAAGAGGTGATACAATAAGTCATTGTACTTTTAATGAAATTTAGGATATAATCGCATTGAATGAATCACATGTGATATATTAAAAAGTAGACCTAGATTATTTATTATTAATCATAAATAGATTGTAAGGATAAATTACATGAATTAAATAGTATTACTTTTTGTAATGACCAATGTTTTAATGAAGGTATGCATCATTTTTTAAAATTTAATACCTTTGATTAAACATGGTAAATGAGTATTGTGGCCTATGGGAGGTCTCAAGAGTGTATGCGGCTTGTTCAAATCTTGTACTCTTAGGAAATTGGCAAAATAACTGGGCCCTATGATTAGTTTAAATCATGTGGTTCCAAATAGTGGAAACATGTAGGCCATTCAGTTTTTCTAAAACCATGAAACCCGAGGTGAACATGTATGTGATAATTGAATGTTATTAAACAGTGGGTTACTGAAAAATTTCCACACGGAATTCAAACACTAGAATCAAACCATGTTCCACTTTGTTTTTAGTGAAAATTCCAAATTTACCCATCTAGGCCTTTTGTATAATTATTATATTCCATTCCATATTCTAGAATGCATAACATCTTATCCCTACCTTCATCTTAAATCCAAAAAAACCTTGGAATTAAGGTATTTCACACATATAGTAATTTTTCCATGACCATTTAGAAGCATTGGATTAGTTTCAAAAATCTCCCATTGTCTCTTATTTCGTATCTAATATGATCATTGAATCCATTTCACTATTTAGGTGAAATATAATTTTCCCTATTTTAATGGAGTTGGAACATCTATCATATCTCTTCTAACCTACTCTGAATATAAGGCTGATATCGAGAGGGGAGTCATACTCTGCATTGAGATAGGTGGTCACTTCATTTTCTAATCAATTTTTAATGCATTATAAATATTACTTCATCCCCTATATGGGAATTTTCAAGCATCCCCTAGTTATTGTTTCTCCAGATAAAATAGACTACTGAACCATGATATATACATATTAATCCTTGTTTTATAGTTTAGAGGATGATTACCTATTTTAAGGACACCCCATGGGTGCAACAATTTTAATTTCCCCTTACTGATAAATTCAATTATTCTCAGACGGGATCGTTAGCTTTATACATAGACTAAAAATGGAAATGAATTTTTTATATGGATGTTTATAGGAACCAAAGCACCTCAAAGGTATTTTTATCAACTAATTTTATGAATTTCCTATGTTGGATTTTTTTTACAATTTTCCATGAAACCTTTCAATTGACACCTTCCTCCACATAAATAGATTTTTCAAGTGTTAATAAAATATAAGGGTTGATTATATTGAATGGTTTAATCAAGTGAAGTGACTAATGAATGGTGGTTTCCATACCATATATTAATTGGATGAATTTTAATGAAATGTTTCATGGCGGGTGGTAAGGTCGTGCCTTTGGTTATTCTTTTAAAAATGAAAACTTTGAATTGTAATTACTTACTATAAATGAACATGACCTTTGAGATACATGTGATGTTTTTCATCATTTCATATGTAATAAATTGGAATATAAATAATTACTTATTTATATATATAGTCTGGACATGTCATATGTGTGTGAGGTAATACCTCATTTCAAATATAATTTTGAATACACCTTATATAGTCTATGGTTCGATGTTATGGGATGAGGAGCATGGTGTAATTTCACACTTCCTTACCATGATTGTTTAGTATGGTGACTCGCACCAGTGAGACTATGGGGAGTTGGAATTTATGCACAATGTTCCTTGATTTTCATGATTTCATGATGGCTCACTCACCATCCCAACTATCATGCTTAACGTCTCACAGACTTGTTGGTATGTAAAGCTCGTACACTTCGGCATGATCTTATTGTCCCATTAGATAGGTCATGGATGTAAGAGTAATGCCCCAAACATTTTAGCACTAGTATTATTTTTATATGGCCACATAAATCATCCCGTATATGGTTTATATAGGTTTATGTAATATATATAATTATACTATATATACTAATACTACATATATATTGACAATTAAGACATTCCTCCTAGAAATGAGTCGAATTAGGTAGACCCATAATTTGTGCTTTAGGAACCAAAGAAGGTTGTTATTTAGTGATTCATCATTGTTAATGTAATGCCCGACCCCAGTTACCCAGAGTCATTGCATTATTGCATAACATTAGCATGATCAGAAAAGATCAAGTCTCAAAAGACTGATTACTTTAGTAGCCTTTGAATCACTAGATACATTCATAAAGTTTATATTACATTATAAAATGAAAACTAAAAAAACATAGACTCCATAGTGCACACTCATATCCCCTCATACTATCCCTACATGTCATTTATAAAATACTTCTTCACATCCTGGGAAAAATAAAACACAGAAAGGGGTGAGCTCAGATGCCCAGTAAGGATAACAATATAGCGAAAAAACATTAATAAATGAGCATAAACATTTAAGGCAATGTATAACTAAAACAAAAGCCTTTTAAACATGAACTTCAACATAATATGGAAGAAATAAAATGAAAAAATTCCATTTACTTATTAACATGGATATTCTACTAGTGAAATAATCATATGCAACATCAAAAACCAATTTCAAAATGATGGAATTCATAATGCTAGACTATCATAACCACATAGTCATGTCCTTGTGCCAAGAATATAGATAAGATTTTTTCAAGGCCTTATGACAAGACAGTAGTTTGTCACATGAGACCTACCGATGCATTGAGGAGCTATATCCGGCTCCACCCGTCACATATTATTTCCAATGCATTCCTCATATGAACAGGTTTAAACATAACATAAACATTCATATTAAAACTAGCATAAAAAATGTCAATACATTCTCCATAAACCATGAATGGTATAAAAATAAAACATCCACATCCAAACATATAACAAAACTATCATTACAATATAGATGTTTTGTATCATAATAAATAAAATTCAAATAATCTTAAAATCCATCAAAGGATTTTGATAGAGATGAAATCCAAACTATTTGAGAGAAATATCCCTTTTTTTGAAATCATTGAAATGTCACATTATTATGAAAGAAAACATTAACTATGAAAATATTCTTATAAGCTTGTAAGGGAAGCTTCGCCGATTTTATAATGGCGGAAAATAGCTGCACCCGCCATATAAGTTAAAAAAGACATTCTTACCTTAATTCTGTAAAAAGGTTAAAAAAGGCCTTGTTTGGGAAATGACAGAAATATTCCTTTATAAACATCTTAAAAAAAGTCAAAAAGTGTTTAAATGACCTTAACCCATAGTATATAAAATAGAAATATTATTTTACTTACATTTTTAAGAAACATGGATGTGGATGATAAAGAGGTCCCAGCTGATAATTACATATAGACAACCTCGGATAATGAAGAGATTGTGAAATAAACCCTTACCTTGTACTTTCCCTTGGTTGATGGTAGGTTAACCTTCTGTATAACTATGAAATAATTTTTATTAAATTATACAAGAATCATATACATTAATATGATATCATATATGATCTTTTAACATTGATTTGTTAATAATATCTTAGTATTATCATTGTTTCGGGTGTTAAGGGATTCATTTTCCTTTATATTATTTGTTATGTGGAACCGATTTGTTATGGATGGGATTTATATTATTAATATCCTGAATGATATCATGTCTCTAAAAAATATTTTTAATCATCAAATGAAATTTAGTCTTGAAAGGATACGATGGGGAATAAATCTCATCGCGTTCGTGGAGACGGTAATCCGTACGTACGCACGAGTGACAATATCATTCTTTTGATATTAAAATAATATATAATTGGATGGTATATCATATATAAAGAATCATTATCATGTAATATTTATTATTTAAATTAATTACACATCATTAATATACCAATCCAAATAATAATGTATTGAATAACAATTACACCACGACGTGGAGACGGTAGGCCGTACGTACACACGTATGGTGACATGTCATTCAACAGATAGATAAATTACTGAATACGGTTGTACCATATTTATAATAAAAGAACAATATATAAAATATACTATAGTTATTATTTTATAATGGAAATAACACAGATAGAAGAAGTTGAAGAAGAAAAGAACTTGAATGAGGGCGGCGAAAACATTACATCTTCTTCGGGTTCTTCCTTTTGATTTGATTAAAAAGGAATCTTAGGATGGATTTATGATCATACTAAGGCCTCTAGGTTTTATGTGAGGGAAGTTGATAGAATATTTGGGTCGGGGTTGGCCGAGCCAAAAGGCTTTGAAGGTGTGAATTAGAGGGAAGGGGGAGTTCCCTTTTATAAGAGGGGTGAGGGGAACCTTACGAAAAGCTAGAAATATTATTTTATAAAAAATTAATATTCGGTTTATAATGGCTAAAAAGTTGAATATTTAAAATTTAAGGTGGGTATAGGTCGAAATACTTTCAACCAATTGATTTTAGACAGGTTTGGGTCACTATATTAACCTTATCATTTTTATTTAACTCTTAGTTAAATAGTTTGACATTTAACATGTCTCTTTGTAGTTTTATATTATATAGTTTATAAAAATTCTATAAACATCCATGATACCCCCAAGTGGTCCATTAATGATACACCTAACATTATATAAGTCCTTTGGCCGAAATTTAAATTTTAATGAATAGAATGACAATTAATAATATAATATTTGTTTTAAAAACTCTTTTATGTCAATTTTGACATTATTGGGTATTTTTTTTGACAATTTTATAACAGAATTAGTACTTCGAAAACAATTTATATAACCAATTTTAATATGTCTTATGAACCTTGAAAATTAGTGGAATTCATAAAAAATCTCAAATTACATTTATTTTGATATTTATAATATCAATTATTTTAATATTTAATTAATTAGGTTATTACTTAATCACCATTGTGTCATAAATAAATTAAATTATTTAATGTCTAAAAATTATAAATAAAATACCATTATGTAGTAATGATTTTTAGCTTCCTAATTAATTTTTATAATGGAATTTATCTTATGTATTACCCTATATTAAAAATGTTTTAGTTATTAAACTTTGATTTTAACACTTTTAACTCTTCTTTGAATTAAATAATAATAAATGTCCTAATCTAATACAAGTGGACCTAAATGATAATATTTTATTCCTAAGGTTGTTTTTTGTCGAGATAAACTTTTTCCAATATAATTAGGACATGTGTTGTGGTAATATTAATATGATTTATACCCTTAATTACCATATTTACTTTTAACCATGGTAAATAAAAGTAAAAAGTTACTATTCACCAAAAATTATTTTTAACTTATTGAACCAAATTATACTCCTTGATATTAACTGTGTCTCTTTAATTTTTGAAATTCCACTTACAGAAGCGGTAAAATTACATTTTATGTGAATTTCCAAATTTTCCTATGAGGTGGGTAAAAGACGGTGAAAAGTTCAATAAAAGTTATATATATCTAAAATTATTCTAAACTAACTCCAATGAATTATATTTAACTTATATATGTATTATGTATCTATTTTCACCTTAATTTAATTTAAATAAAATAAATAATTATTTAAATAAAATTTCGGTTTTAAACTAAAACTCAGTGTTTTTTCACTATTTATCAAAAATTAAATGTTTTCAGAAAAAGACAAACAATTCACCCTAAGCTAATTTCGATATTCCAAATCTAAACATGAAGTCCATTTGGGAAGATAAAATTTATAAAATTTCAAAAAGTGGGTATTACGATACATTACGGCTTGTTTGATTGGTTGTGGTGTGTGTTAGAACTCGAAGTTGCATACATCACACGATACTGTATTATTCAATGTGAAGCATACCATGGAAGCTTGGGGTGTTACATTCTTCCCTCCTTCATAAAATTTCGTCCTCAATGTTCCTAGAATACTACCGCATGAAAATACTATAGTGGTTCTTCATCATATGTTTCTAGGGTTCCCATGTTTCCTCTTCCATATTATGGTTTCTCCATAGAACATTTACTAGATGAGTAGTCTGGTTTCTCAGCACTTGTTATCTTGTATCAAGAATCCTGACGGGCTCTTCGCAATAAGACAGATCGATTTCCAGTTCTAATTCCTCGTAAGTGAGTACATGCATTGGTCCAGGCTTGTATTTTTTCAACAGTGATACATGGAACACATCGTGAACAGTGGAGAGACTTGGCAGCATTGCCAAATGGTAAGCTACAACCCCAATTCGTTCTAGAATTTCGTACTGTCCGATTTACGTATGACCCAATTTACCCTTCTTACCGAATAATACAACTCCCTTCCATGGAGATACCTTCATGAAAACATGATCTCCTACCTGAAATTCCAAATCCTTCCTTCGGTTATCGGCATAGATCTTATGCCTACTTTGAGATGTTTTGATGTGTTTTTGGATTACCTTTACCATTTCCATCATTTCCTCCACCAGTTCTGGGATTACAAGTTTTCTTCTCCAATGTAATCCCAATAAGTTGGTGTGTGACATCTCTTTCTGTATAACGCTTCATATGGTGCCATCTGAATACTTTAATGGAAGCTATTGTTATAGAAAATTCTACCAGAGGTAAATATTGATACCACCTACCCTGAAAGTCAAGTTAGCATGATCTCAACATGACTTCTAAGGTTTGAATAGTTCATTGTGATTTTCCATATGTTTGAGGGTTGTAGGCAGTGCTCAAACAAAATTCAGTATCCAAGGCCTTCTGAATACTCTTCAAGAATCTTGAAATAAAATGGGGATCATGATCAGAAAAAATCGATAGGGGTACTCCATGAAGTCTCACAACATCATTAATATATAGTCCTACTATACGTTCAAGTGGTAAATCTTCCCTTATAGCATGAAAATGTACTGACTTGGTAAGAAGATCAACAATGACCCATATTGCATAGTTCCTTCTTGTGGTCTTTGGTAGTCCCATGAAAAATTCCATAGTGATATTATCCCATTTCCAATCAGGTATGGGAAGAGATTTCATCACTCCTCCAGGATTTTGCCTTTCAGCTTTCACTTATTGACAAACCGTACATCTTGACACAAAATATGAAATCTCCCTCTTCATGTTGTCCCACCAAAAATGTTCCTTCAAATCCCTATACATTTTGGTGCACACAGGGTGTATAGAGAAATTGATACTATGAGCAGCATCAACAATTATCTTTTTAGATCAGGTATAGCAGGAACACAATGTCTCCTCCCAAAATTCAAAATTCCATCTTCATACACAATGTCACTCAATCCCCCATAATTCACAGCTTTAATATTCTTTTGAAACACTTCATCATCGGTCTGAGAACTCTTTATCCTTTAAATTAAAGATGGTTTGGAAACCATTTAAAAAATCATTGATGTTTCACATTCCATGTTTATTCCCAAATCCATCATTACTAGATCCATGAAAATAGGATACCTCTCAACTCTCATCTTGTTCAAAACTCCATGATCTTTTCTACTCAAAGAATCTTCCACCTTATTTTCCTTCCTAGGGTGGTAGTTTATCATGAAATCATAATACATGAGTAGTTCAAGACATCTCCTTTGCCTCATGTTGAGTTCTTTCTGTGAGAAAACATACTTCAAACTCTCGTGATCAGTATAAATCTCACATTTTCTACCTTAGAGATAATGTCTCCATATGTTCAAAGAAAAAATTATAGTAGCTAACTCAAGATCATGAGTAAGATATATTTGCTCATGAATTTTCAGCTGTCGTGATGCATAGGCAATAACTCTATCATTCTTCATAAGGACACAACCAAGTCTTTCTTCGATGCATCAATATAAATAACAGACCCATAATTCCTCGATGGTAGAGTCCATATAATAACATTGACTAATCTTTTCTTTAGTTCATAAAAAAATTATTCATTCTCTTTTGTCCAAACAAATTTAATCCCTTTATGTGTGAGCTTTGTTAATGTGTTAGCCAATCAAGAAAATTTTTGGATGAAACGCCGATAATAACTTGCTAAACCAATAAAACTGCGTACCTCAGTTATACTCATAGGTGCTGAACATTATTGGATTTCCATGTTCTTATATAAGTCTATAGAGATTCCATCTTTGGAGACAATATGGACAAGAAAATAAATCTCTTAAAGCCAAAATTGACACATGCTAAAATTCCCATATAATTCATGTCTTCTAAGAGTCTTCAGGATAATGCGCAAGTAATTTTCATGATCTTTGTAGAATTTGGAATATTCCAAGATATCATCAATAAATACCACCACAATATCTTCAAGATATTCCTTGAAAACTCTATTCATTATATTCATGAATACATAGGGAGCATTAGTCAATCCAAAAGGCATTACTGTAAACTCGTAATGCTCGTACCTGGTTCGAAATGTTGTCTTCGGAATGTCATCCTTCTTCACCCACAACTGATAGTATCCAGATCAAAGTTCAATCTTTGAAAAGTATTGAGATCCATGCATTTGATAAAATAAATCATCAATGCGAGGTAGGGGATACATGTTCTTTATTGTTATATCATTGATCTCCTTGTAGTCGATATATAACCTCGTTGATCCATCTTTATTCTTAACAAAAAGGATAGGGGTTCCCCATGGAGAAGCACTAGGGTGAATAAATCCCTTATTACTAAATTCTT
The DNA here is from genome assembly GCA_963277665.1 of Viscum album. Taxonomy (NCBI): domain Eukaryota; kingdom Viridiplantae; phylum Streptophyta; class Magnoliopsida; order Santalales; family Viscaceae; genus Viscum; species Viscum album. The sequence goes on along the minus strand of OY728160.1, from coordinate 850,278,434 downwards.
CTAGTTTTTTCTTTAGTTCAACTAATTACACACTGTCCATTCAATAAGGGGTCTTCGATATGGGCCTTGAACCCAGAATTAAATCAATGGAAAACTCAATTTCCAATTCTGGTGGATGTCCAGGTATATCTTCCAGAAAGACATTTACATATTCTTTCACAATATGTACATCCTCTATTTCAACATTCCTTTCATTTCCCACAATTATTTCATTCTCTTCCTCCCCAATAAATGAATTTAGTTGACATACAGGGGGTGGATCTAGATAAGAATCAGGTGGTGATGATTCTTCTCTAAAGATAAGGTGTTCTTTAACATTGTCATCAAAAATTGTAACCTCATTATTCTTACAAAAAATATTTGAATCATGGTTTGAAATCCAACCCATACCGTGGATTATATCAAAATCAATCATAGGTATGACGATGAGATCAGTAGATAAAGAACATTTTTATGACCTAATGGGAACAAGTCCACAGAACTTTGTAGCAATGATACTTCCCTTAGGAGTTTTAACTGACAACTCCCTTGTCAAATCAAATTAGAAATATCTAATTTTCTTATGAAATTATGATGATATGAAACAATGTGATGATCCAAAATCAAATAATGCATTTTCTATACTTGTGGAAGCCATTAAATTACCTGCCACCACATCTTTCGGAGCTGCTACCTCACCAGTAGTGATAGCATATTCTTGGCCTTGATCCCTTGGACTTTTCTGAGTTATGTTCCCCTGATGATTAGGATATTCATTTGCATAATGTCCCGTCTCCCTTAAATTGTAGCATTGAACATCAGTAGCTTCTTTCTTCCCCATGCATCACGAGCATGGTGTCCTTTTTCACCACACTTGTAACAGACTCCCATTCCCTTTAAGAAAGTACCAGGGTGTTTCTCCCCACATTTACTGTAGGATGGATATTCAAATTTACCCTTATTCCCCTTATTTCCATTCCAAGAGTGATCAACAGATCTCTTCTTCTCTTTCTTTTCATTAAAGCCGTAACACATATAGAATTTCTTTTCTGTCTTGATAGCACATGAGGAAATAACTTCATATGAAGAGAAGGATTGTGAGACTAATGCTCGAAGAAGAAATGGTTTTAACCCATCCATGAAAAGATCAATCTTACTACTTGGGTTACGTATATAATCTCCAACATACCTTGAATGCCTTGTAAATTTAGCCACATACATTACAACATTCTCATCCTCCTTTTGTCTTAGACTCATAAATTGCCTTTCCATATCTTCTCGATGTTCACAAGGAATGTATTTTTCTATGAAAATCTCTTTGAACTCCCACCATTCCATATTTTATACTTCATCATATTCCTTATTGTTTTGAATCAATGACCACCATTGATCAACATCTCCAGTGAGGCAGTAAACGTCCATGATAACTTCTCTTTCACTACTCCACAAGGCATGGAATATTTTTCTCCAAGGAATTTATCCATTTCTCAGCTAGTAGTGGATTTTTACTCCCATTGAATGTTGATGTTTTTTCCCTCATGAAGCGATCTAACATTGATCCTCCACACTGCGGATCAGGGTGCTCCATACGGGTAAGGATATTTTTCATAACCTCAGTGAGTTTTCCTAGTATGGGGATTAGCCGATCACCACCAGTTGCATCACTAGATCCACTATAATTATCTTGAGCTAGAGGGAAATCCCTACATGTAGTGCATTCTCTAATACAGTTTCCATTTCTTCCACAAGGTGCCATTTCTAAACAATGGAATACACTAGATTAGTTTATGAATCGCAATACATAAATCCAAACTTGTAAAACAATTAACATAAATTGAACAGTTTATAGATATAATACATAATCATAATAATGTTTTCTTTGAGTATGTATATACTCATAAACCCTTCATAATGGTTTTTAAATAAAATGAGAATTATCCTAAGCATATCTCCCGGGAGTGTCGTAACCAAGAGTGCAGCAATGCCCATTGTCGTGAACCAGTTCCTGTTCGAGTCTAGATCAAAGAGGTGTTTTTAGGTTTTACCTTTAGGTACATCTATATCAGATCCACCTCTACCTGCTCGTATCCATACATGGATGTATTTCTCGGAAATATCACAAAATCTCTAGAATACCAAAATTCAAGGAAGTTATTCTATACTAATCCTCAAAGTCCATCTTAGGACTATGTGCTCTAATCCGAGTTTATTTAAATCTAGTTTCCATGGTTTGTACTAAAATTCCTCTGATACCAACTGTAACTCCCTGATGCTAGTTACCTAGAGTCGTTGCGTTATTACATAACATTGGCATGATCATGAAAGATCATGTCACAAAAGACAGATTAGTTTAGTAGCCTTGTATCACATGATACATTCATAAAGTTTATATTACATCAAAAAATAAAAACTACAAAAACATAGTCTCCATAGTCCACACTCATATCCCCTCATAATATCCCTGCAAGTTATTTATAAAATACTTCTTCACATCCTAGGAAAAATAAAACCTAGAAAGGGGTGAGCTCAGATGCCCAGTAAGGATAACAATATAGCGGAAACATTCATAAATAAGCAGAAACATTTAAGAAATGTATAACTAAAACAAAATCCTTTTAAACATGAACATCAGCATAATATGGAAGAAATAAAATGAAATAATTCCATTTACTTATTCACATAGATATTATACTAGTTTAATAATCACATGCAATATCAAAAACTACTTTCATAAGGATGGAATTCATAATGCCAAACTATCATAACCACATAGTCAAGTCCTTGTTCCCATACTATAAATAAGATTTTGTCAAGGCCTTTTTACAATATACTAGTTTGTCTCATGAGACATACCGATGCATGAAGGAGCTATAGCTGGCTCCACCCATCACATATAAAGTCCAATGAATTCCTCATATGAACATGTTTAAACATAAGATAATAATTCGTATTAAAACTATCATACAAAATTTCAATACTTTCTCTATAAACCATGAATGGTATAAAAATAACACATACATAGTCAAACATATCACAAAACCTTCAATACAATATGGAATTTTTGTGTCATAATAAAAAAACTTCAAATAAGCTTAAAATCTATCAAAGGATATTGACATAGATGAAATAAAAACTATTTGAGAGAAATATATCTTTTTTAAATAATTTAAAAGTCACATAATTAAAAAAGAAAACATTTACTTTTTAAATATTCTTATATGCTTGTAAGGTAAGCTTTGATGATTTTATAATGGCGAAAAATATCCACACCCGCCAGATAAGTTAAAAAATACATTCTCACCTTAATTCTATCGAAAAGGTTAAAAAGGACCCTGTTTGGAAAACGACAGAATGATTCTTTTATAAACAACTTATAAAAAGTCAAAAAGGGTATAAATGACATTATCCCAGAGTCTGTAAAATCATAATAATTATTTGAAATAAATTTTTTGGAAACATGGATGTGGATTATAAAGAGGTCCCAGTAGTAAATAACGTATAAACAAACTTGGATAATGAAGAGATTGTGAAATAATCCCTTACATTGTACTTTTACTTAATTGATGGTAGGTTAATCTCCATTATACTGGTTAAATAATTGTTATTAAATTATAAAATAATCATATACATTAATATGATATCATATATGATCTTTTAACATTGATTTGTTAATAATATCTTAGTATTATCATCGTTTCGGGTGTTAAGAGAATCATTTTCCTTTATATTATTTGTTATGTGAGACATATAAGTTATGGATGGGATGTATATTATTAATATACATAATGATATAATGTATCTAAAAATTATTTTTATTCATCAAATGAAATTTAGTCTTGAATGGATACGATGGGGAATGAAGCTCATCGCTTTTGTGGAGACGGTAATCCTTACGTACGCACGAGCGACAATATCATTATTTTGATAATAAAATAATATATAATTGGATGATATATCATATATAAAGAATAATTATCGTGTTATATTTATTATTTACATGAATTACACATCATTATTATACCCATCCAAATAATAATGTATTGAATAACAATTACACAACGACGTGGAGACGATAGGTCGTACGTATGCACGTATAGTGACATGTCATTAAAAGGATAGATAGAATACTGAATATGGTTGTACCATATTTATAATAACATCACAATATATAAATGATATTGGAGTTATTATTTTAGAGTGTAAATAACAAAGAATGAAGAAGTTGAAGACGAAAGGAACTTGAAAGAGGGTAGTGAAAACATTACCTCTTCTTTGGGTTCTTCCTTTTGATTTGATCAAAAGGGTTCCTTAGGTTGGATTTATGATCAAAATAAGGCCAATAGGTTGAATTGAGGGAATTTGAGAAAATATTTGGCTAGAGTTGGCCGAGCCAAAATGCTTTGAATGTGTGAATTAGAGGGAAGGGGGAGTTCCCTTTTATAAGAGGGGTGAGGGGAACCTTAGGAAAAGCTAGAAATATTATTTTATAATAAATACAAATTCGGTTTCTAATGGCTCAAGTGTGGATTATTTAAAGTTAAAGGTAGGTATGGGTCGAAATCCTTTCAACCAATAGATTTTAGATAGGTTTGGGTCACTATATTAACCTTATCATTTATATTTAACTCTTAGTTAAATAGTTTCACATTTACCATGTCTCTTTCTATTTTTATATTATATAGTTAATAAACATACTATAAACTTCCAAGAGACCCCGAAGTGGTCCATTAATTACACACATATCATTATATGAGTCCTTTATCTGAACATTATATTTTTAAAAATATAATATCAATTAATAATATAATATTTGTTTTAAAAACCCTTTTATGTCAATTTTGACACTATTGGGTATTTTGTTTTTCTTAATTTTGTAACAGCATTATTACTTCGAAAAAAATTTATATAACCAATAATAATATGTCATATTAACCTATAAAATTAGTGGAATTCATAAAAAATCTCATATTACATTTATTATGATATTTATAATATCAATTATTTTAATATTTCTTTAATTAGGTAATTACTGCATCACCATTGTGTCATAAATAAATTAAATTATTTAATGTATAAAAATTATAAATAAAATACCATTATTTAGTAAATCTTTTTATCTTTCTAATTAATATTTATAATAGAAATTATCTTGTGTATTACAATACATTAAAAATGTTTTAGTTATTAAACATTGATTTTAACTCTTTTACCTCTTCCATGAATTAAATAATAATAAATGTCCTAATCTAATCCAAGTGGATCTAAATGATAATATTTTATTCCTATGGTTGTTTTTGGTCGATATAAACTTTTCCAATAGAATTAGGACATGTTTTAGTGTAATATTAATATCATTTTTACCCTTAATTACCCTATTTACTTTTAACTGTGGTAAATAAAAATAAAATGTTACTATTCACAAAAAATTATTATTATATTATTGAACCACATTTTACTCCATGATATTATCTATGTCTCTCTGATTGTTGAAATTACACTCACAGAAGTAGTAAAATTATGTTTTATGTGAATTTCCAAATTCTCCTAGGTGGGTAAAAGACGACGAAAAGTTCAATAAAATTTTTATATATCTAAAATTATTCTAAAGTAACTCTAATGAATTACATTGAACTTATATATGTATTATGTATCTATTTTTACCTCAATTAAATTTAACTAAAATAAATATTTATTTAAATAAAAATCTGGTTTTAAACTATAACTCAGTGTTTTTCACTATTCATCAAAAATTGAATGTTTTCAGAAAAATACCAAAAATTCAACGTAAGCTAATTTTGATATTCCGAATCCAAAAATGAAGTCCATTTTGAAAGATAAAATTTATAAAATTTCAAAAATGGGTATTACTATTCATAACAGCTAGTTTGATTGGTTGTGGTGTGTGTTAGAGCTCGAAGTTTCGTACAACACACGCTACTATATTATGCAGAGAAAAGCGTACCGTGGAAGCTAGGGGTGTTACAATCTCCCCTCCTTCAAAAAATTTTGTCCTAAAATTTTCTAGAATACTACCACATGAAAAGACTCGGTTAGTTCTTCATCATAAGTTCCTCGGGCTCCCACGTTGCCTCTTCCATCTTATGGTTTCTCCACAGAACATTTACTAGACGAGTCGTCCAGTTTCTTAGCACTTGTTCTATTGTATCAACAATCCTTATGGGATCTTCGCAATAAGGAAAATCGGGTTCTAGTTCTATTCCTCGTAAGTGAGAACATGCATTGGGCCAGGCATGAATTTTCTCAACAGTGATACGTGGAACACATCGTGAACTTTCGAGAGACTTGGAGGCATTGCCAAATGGTATGATATAACCCCAATTCGTTATAGAATTTCAAAGGGTCTGATGTACCTAGGACTCAATTTATCCTTCTTACCGAAACAGATAACTCCCATCTATGGATATACCTTCAAAAAAACATGATCTCCTACTTGAAATTCCAAATCCTTCCTTCGGTTATCGGCATAGCTCTTCTTCATACTTTGAGCTGCTTTGATGTGGTTTTGGATTACCTTTAACTTTTCCATTGTTTCCTCCACCAGTTCTGGGCCTATATGTTTTCTTTCTCCAACGACATCCTAATAGGTTGGTGTGCGACATCTCTTTCTTTACAATGCTTCATATGGTGCCATCTGAATACTTGAATGGAAGTTATTATTATTGGTAAATTCTACCAGATGTCAATATTGATCCTACATAACCTAAAAGTCATGTGAGCATGATCTCAACATGTCTTCTAAGGTATTCATAGTCCGTTCTGATTGTCTATCTGTTTGAGGGTGGTAGGCAGTGCTCAAACAAAGTTCAGTATCCATGGACTTCTGAAGACACTTCCAGAATCATGAAGTAAAATGGGGATCACGATCAGAAACAATCGATAGGGGTACTCCATGATGTCTCACAACTTCATTATTATATAGTCTTGATAGAAGTCCAAGTGGTAAATCTTCCTTTATAGAAAGAAAATGTGTTGACTTGGTATGACGATCAACAATGACCCATATTGGATCATTCCTACTAGGAGTCTTTGGTAGTCCCATGACAATGTCCATAGTGATATTATCCCATTTCCACTCAGGTATTGGAAGAGACGGCATGACTCCTCCAGGTTGTTTCCTTCCAACCTTCACTTGTTGACAAACCATACATCTTGACACAAAATCAGCAATCTCCCTCTTCATGTTGTCTCACCAAAAATGTTCCTTCAAATCCCTATACATTAAGGTGCTCCCAGGGTTTGTAGAAAAATTTGAACTATGAGCATCATCCATCAATTCACTTTTTAGATTGAGTATATCTGGAACACAATGTCTCCTCCCCAATTTCAAAATTCTATCTTCATACACAAATTCACTCAATCTCCCATCAATTGAAGCTTTAATTTTCTTTTGAAACTCTTCATCACCGGTCTGAGAACACTTTATCCTTTCTAGTAAAGATAGTTTGGAAACCATTTGAAAAATCATTGATGTTTCACCTTCCATGGTTATTCCCATATACTTATTTAATAGATCATAGAAAATAGAATCCCTCTCAACACTCATCTTGTTCAAAACTCCATGATCATTTCTACTCAAAGAATCATCCACCTTATTTTCCTTCCCCGGGTGGTAGTGTATCGTGAAATCATAATCGTTGAGTAGTTCAAGCCATATCCTTTGCCTCATGTTGAGTTCATTCTATGAGAAAATATACCTCAAACTCTTGTGATCAATATAAATATCACATTATTTACCATAGAGATAATGTCTCCATATCTTCACAGTAATTATTAAAGTAGCTAACTCAAGATCATGAGTATGATATTTTTTCTCCGGAATTTTCAACTATCATAATACATAGGCAATAACTCTATCATTCTGCATAAGGACACAACCAAGTCCTTTCTTCAATGCATCAATATAAATAACAAACCCGTCATTCCCTATTTGTAGAGTCAAAATAGGAGCATTGACTAATATTTTCTTTATTTCTTCAGAATATTCTTCACAGTCTTTTTTCAACGAAAATTTAACCCCTTTACATGTGAGCTTCGTTAATGGGTTAGCCAGTCGGGCAAAATTCTAGATGGAACGCCTATAATAACCTACAAAACCAATAAAACTATGTACCTCAGTTATACTTGTTGGTGCTGGACATTCATGGATTTCCTTGGTCTTAGAAGGATCAACAGAGATTCCATCTTTCGAGACAATATGGCCAATAAAAGAAATCTATTGATGCTATAATTCACACTTTCTAAACTTCCCATATAATTCATTTCTTCTAAGAGTCTTCAGAATAATGTGCAAGTGATTTTCATGATTTTATTAGCTTTTGGTATATATCAAGATATCATCAATAAATACCACCACAAAATCATCGAGATATTCCTTGAAAACACTATTCATTAGATCAATGAATATTGGGGGTGCATTAGTCAATCCAAAAGGAATTACTTTAAACTCGTAATGCCCATTCCTGGTTCGAAATGCTATCTTGGGAATTCCTTCCTTCTTGACACACAACTGATGGTATCTAGATCGAAGGTCAGTCATTGAAAAGTATTGAGATCCATGTAGTCGGTCAAATAAATCATCAATGCGAGGTAGGGGATACTTGTTCTTTATTATTATAGAATTGATCTCCCTGTAGTCGATACATAACCTCATAGATCCGTCTTTCTTCTTAGAAATAAGGATAGGGGCTCCCCCATGGAGAAACACTAGGGTGAATAAATCCCTTATTACTCAATTCCTCTTGTTTTTTATTTAGTTCAACTAATTCCATAGTGGAAATTCTATAAAGGGTCTTCGATATGGGCCTTGAACACAGAATTAAATCAATGGAAAACTCAATTTCTCGTTCTAGAGGATGTCCAAGGAAATCTTCCAGAAACACATCAACATATTATTTCACAATATGTACATCCTCCATTTGAGAATTAGTTTCCTTAACCCTAGTTATTTCATTCTCTTCCTCCCCAATAATTTAATTTAGTTGAGCTACTGGGGGTGGATCTAGATAAGAATCAGGTGGTGACAATTCTGATCAAATGATAAGGTGTTCTTTATCATCACCATAAAACATTGTAACCTCCTTCTTCTTACAATAAATCTTCAAATCATGGTCTGAAAGCCAATCCATACTAAAGATTATATCAAACTCAATCATAGGTATGACGATGAGATCAGTAGATTAAGAAAATTTATATGCCCTAATGGGAACAGATCCCCAAAACATTGTAGCAATTATACTTCCCTTAGGAGTTTTAAATGGAAACTCCCTTGTAAAATAAAATTGGAAATATCTAATTTTCTTAGGAAACTGGGAAGATATGAAACCATGTGATGAACCAGAATCAAATAATGCATTTTTTAAACTTTAGGAAACCATTAGGTTACCGGCCACCACATCTTTCAGAGCTTCTACCTCAACAGTAGTGATAGCATAAGCTTGGCCTTGATCCCTTGGCCTTTTCTGAGGTACGTTCCCCTGATGCTTAGGACATTCATTTTTATAATTTACCATATCCCTACAATTGTAGAATTGAATATCGGTAGCTTCTTTCTTCCCCTTGAAATCACAATCTTGGTGGCCTTTTTCACCACACTTATAACAGACTCCCATTCCATTTAAGCAAGTACTGGGCTATTTCTTCCCACATTTACTACAGGATAGATATTCACCTTTTCCCTTCTTCCCCTTATTTCCATTCCTATAGTGATCAGCATATCTCTTCTTCCCTTGATTTCCTTTAAAGTCGTAAGACTTAGAGAATTACTTTTCTATCTTGATAGCACATGCGACAATATCTTTGTACGATGAGAAGGATTGTGAGACTAATGCTCGACAGAGAAATTCTTTTAACCCATCAAAGAAACGATCAATCATACTCTTTGGGTTACGTATGTAATCTCTATCATACATTGATAACCTTGTAATGTTAGCATCATACTTTATGACATTCTCATACTATTTTTATCTCAGACTCAGAAATTGCCTTTCCATTTCAGCTCGATGGTCACAAGGAAATTATATTTCTAAGAAAATATCTTTGAACTCCCTCCATTACATATTTTATACTTCATCATCTTCCTTTGTGTTTTGAATCAATTACAACCATTGATCAGCATCTCTAGTGAGGCGGTAAACTACCATGATAACGTTTTCCCTTTCACTACTCCCCATGCCATGGAATATTTTCTCTAAAGCATTTATCCAGTGCTCAGCTACTAGTGGATTTGTACACAAATTTAATGTTGGTGGTTGTTGCCGCATGATGTGATCTAACATTGATCCTCCATGATGCGGATCAGGGTGCTCCATACGGGTAAGGTTATTATTCATAACTGGAGTGATTTGTCCTAGTACGGTGATTAGATGATCAACACCAGTTCTATCACTATCTCCACTATAATTATCTTGAGCAGGAGGTAAATCCCTACACGTAGTGTGTGCATTAATACGGTTTCCATTTCTTCCACTAGGCGCCATTTTTAAATAATGGCATACACTATATTAGTTTATGAATCACAATACATAAATCCAAACTTGTAAAACAAATAACATAAATTGAACTGTTTATGGATATAATCCATAATCATAATATTGTTTTCGTTGAGAAATTATATACTCATAAACCCTTCATAATGGTTTGTAAAGAAAATGAGAATTATCCTGAGAATATACCCCGGTAGTTTTGTAACCAAGAGTGCAGCAAGGCCGGTTGTCGTGCACCGGTTCCCATTCGAGTCTAGATCAAAGTGGTGTTTTCATGTTTTACCCCTAGGTACATTTGTGCCAGATCCGTCTCTACCTGCTCATATATAGACAGGGATGTATTTCTTGGAAAACTAATAAAATCTCAACAATATCAAAATTCTAGAACGTTCTTCTATATTAATCCTCAAAGTCCATCTTAGGTCTATGTGCTCTTATCAGAGTTTATCTAAATCTTGATTCCAAGGTTTTTACTAAAGTTCCTCTGGTACCAATTGTAATTCTCATAACCTAGTTACCCAGATTCAGTTCATTATTACATAACATTGGCATGATAACAAAATATCATGTCTCGGAAGACCGATTAGTTTAGTAGACTTAGAATCACTAGATACATTCCTAAAGTGTATATTACACCATAAAATGAAAACTACAAAAATATAGTCTCCATAGTCCACACTCATATCCCCTCATACTATCCCTGAAGGTCATTCATAAAATACTTCTTCACATCCTGGGAAAAATAATACATAAAAAGGGGTGAGCTCAGATTCCCAGTAAGGATAACAATATAGTAGAATCTTTCATAAATAAGCATAAACATTTATGGGAATTTATAACTAAAACAAAATCCATTTAAACTTTAACTTCAATATAATATAAAAGAAATAATAATGAAAAAATGCCATTTACTTATAAACATGGATATTCTACAAGTCGAATAATCACATACAATATCAAAAACCACTTTCATAATGATGGAATGCATAATGTCAGACTATCATGACCACATAGTCAAGGCCTTGTGCCAAGACTATAAATAAGATTTTGTCGAGGCCTTATTCCAAGACACTAGTTTGTCTCATGAGACCTACTGATGCATCGAGGAGCTATAACGGGCTCCACCCATCACATATTAAGTCCAATGCATTCCTCATATGAACAGGTTTAACCATAACATAAACATTCGTATTAAAACTAGCATACGAAATGTCAATACATTCTCCATAAACAATGAATGGTATAAAAATAACACATCCACATTCAAACATATCACCAAACCTTCAATACAATATGGATGTTTTTTATCATAATAAATAAACTTCAAATAAGCTTAAAATCCATCAAAGGATGTTGACATAGATGAAATCAAAACTATTTGAGAGAAATATCTCTTTTTTTTTGAAATCATTTAAAAGTCACATAATTATAAAAGAAAACATTTACACTGAAAATATTCTTATAAGCTTGTAAAGGAAGGTTCAATGATTTTATAACAGCCGAAAATAGCCGCACCCACCGTATAAGTTAAAAAAGACATTTCTACCTTATTTTTGTCGAAAAGGCTAAAAAGGACCTTGTTTGAAAAAATGATAGAAAGATTCCTTTATATAATTATGATAAAAATTCAGCAAGGGTATAAATGACTTTATCCCATAGTCTGTAAAATAGTAAGAATGATTTGAAATACATTTTTAAGGGACATAGATGAGGATGATAAAGAGGTCCCAGTAGATAATTACGTATAAACAACCATGGATAATGAATAGATTTTGAAATAAACCCTTACCTTATACTTTTACTTTGTTGAGGATAGGTTAACCACCTGTATAATGGTGAAATAATTGTTATTAAATTATACAAGAATCATATACATTAATATGATATCATATATGATCTTTAACCATTGATTTGTTAATAATATCTTAGTATTATCATCCTTTCGGGTTCTAAAGGATTCGTTATCCCTTATATTCTTGGTTATGTGTGTAACACCCCAAGCTTCCATGATATGCTTTTCTTTGAATAATACAGTAGCGTGTATTGTACGCAACTTTGAGATTCTAACACACCGCAACCAATCAAAGTAGCTGTTATGAATAGTAATACCAACTTTTTAAAATTTTATACATTTTATCATTAAAAATGGACTTAATTTTTTGATTTGAAATATCAAAATTATCCTTGGATGAAATTTTGGAACTTCTTGGATAACTTTTATATTTTGATGAATAGTGAAAATTACTAAATTTTTATCAAAAACACCTTTTTTAATCGAAATAAATAATATTGATAAATTATGAATTTGAGTGGTTTTAATGTATATTTTGAATATATTTTTACCATTTAATACAATTTTGGTCATTGTAAAAAAATTTACAATTAAACGGGACATAAACAAGTATCAATCTTTTGATAGTTATTATTTCTTAAAAACACGTTTTTTGTTTTGACAGCGAGATTTAATTTTAAATTAATTTCTTCCACTTCAATGTTTTGAATTTGGAAAAATGTATCCCATATTTAGAATCAGGATTTACAACTTGTGTAAATAGGTATCTTTCATTTATAGACATTTTAAATAATTACTTCGGTAAATATTTTATTTTCCCGGGTTAAAGGGTAAATCTCGAAAATAAGGGTTAAATAATAATATTATAATAATAATAAATAACCCTAAACCATGTCCTAAACTTATTGGGGGATACATGTCCGAACATGGGATTCTTTGGGCCGATTTTGGGTCCCCATGGAGCCATTTGTATGTGATAGGGACACTTTTTACTAATTTAGTTAAAGTAAATACAAAAATGACATAAGCATATATCTTTTAGGAAAACAATTTTTACATAGGGTTATATATGTTATATTTTCGACTATAAATAATAATTATAAATATAAAAATATTTCCTACATAATGGTATGTTATTTATTATTTTTAGACATTAAATTAATTTATTTATTTATGACACAATGATGAGGCAGTAATTACCGTATTAATGATAGATTAAGTTAATTGATATTATAAATACCCAAATAAATGTAATTTGAGACTTTTTATAAATTCCAATAATTTTATAGGATACTATGACATATTAGGATGGTTTATTAAAAATTTTCTCGATGTAATAATGTTGTTATAAATTTATCATGAACAAAATTTCCAATAGTGTCAAAATTGACATAAAAGAGTTTTTAAAACAAATATTATATTATTAATTTATATTCAATTCTTAAAAATATAAGGTTTGGCCAAGAGACTTATATAATGATAGGTGTATCATTAATGGACCACATGGGGGTCTCTTGGAGGTATATAGTGTGTTTATTAACTATATAATATAAAAATACAAAGTGACATGGTAAGTGTAAAACTAATTAACTAAGAGTTACAACTAAAAGATAAGGTTCATATAATGACCCAAACCTGTCTAAATTCTATTGGTTGAGTGGTTTTTGACCCAAACCCACCTTAATCTTAAAATAATCCACTTTTTATCCATTATAAACCTAATATTAATTTATTATAAAATAATATTTCTAGATTTTCCTAATGTGCCCCTCCTCCCCCTTATAAAAGGACACCACCTCTAATCAATTATTAAAACATTCAAAGACTTTTAGTTCGGACAAACCCTACCCAAATAATCTCTAAACATCTCTAAATTCATCCTAGAGGCCTTAGTTTGATCATAAAGCCAACCTAAGGAGCCCTTTTGATAAAATCAAAAGGAAGAACCCGAAGAAGAGGTAATGTTTTCACCACCCTCTTTCAAGTTCCTTTCTTCTTCAACTTCTTATTTCTTTGTTATTACCATTATAAAATAATAACTCCAGTATCTCCTATATACTGTGATATTATTATAAATATGGTACAACCATATTCAGTATTCTATCCATCTTTTGAATGACATGTCACCATACGTGCGTACGTACGGCTTACCGTCTCCACGTCGTGGTGTAATTGTTATTCAATGTATTATTTTTTGGATGGGTATAATAATGATGTGTAATTCATGTAAATAATAAATATAACATGATAATTATTCTGTATATATTATATAACATCCAATTATATATTATTTTAATATGAAAAGGATGATATTGTCGCTCGTGCGTACGTACGGACTACCGTCTCCATGAACGTGATGAGATTTATTCCCCATCGTATCCATTCAAGACTAATTCTCATTTGATGATTAAAAATAATGTCTGAGAACTTTATATCATTATGCATATTAATAATATACAACCTATCCATAACAAACACAACTTATGTAACAAAACATATAAACGAAAACGAGTAATTTAACACCCAAAACGACGAAAATACTAAAGTATTATTTACAAAGCATTATTAGAAGATCATATATGATATCATAATTATGTATATGGTTCATGTATAATTTAATAACAATGTTTTAACTATTATACAGGAGGTTAACATACCATATACTAAGGAAAAGTACAAGGTAAGGGGTTTTCATCTCACCCCTTATTCCCGTGAGGTTTGTGCCATATTGCCACTATTACCTTTTGTGTGATGTATGTACTGCCCATAATTGTATTCTTTGTGTAATAAACATAAATTTATGTGTATTTACATATTAATTGTATGATAACTCTTTCATGGGTTTTATGTTTCGTAAGTTACCAAATTGGTAATGGTTATTTCACAATCTCTTCATTATCCGAGGTTTTTATAAGTAATTATCTACTGGGACCTCTTTATCATCCACACCCATGTTTCTTAAAAATGTATTTCAAAACATTCTTTATATTTTATAGAATATGGGTTAAATTCATTTATACCCACCTTTGACTTTTTATAAGAGGTTTATAAAGGAATATTTCCATCGTTTTCCAAACACAGTCCTTTTTAACCTTTTCGACAGAATTAAGGTAAGAATGTATTTTTTTAACTTATATGGCGAGTGCAGCGATTTTACACCATTATAAAATCTTAGATGATTCCATTAGAATCTTATAAGGATATTTTCAATGTAAATTTTTTATTTTATAATTATGTTACATTTAAATAGTTTCAAAAAAATAGATATTTCTCTCAAATAGTTTTGATTTCATCTATGTCAATATCCTTTGAAGTATTTTATTATTATTTGAAGTTAATTTATTATGATACAAAACTTACATATTGTATTGAAGGTTTTGTGATATTTTTTACTAGGGATGTTTTATTTTTATACAATTCATGGTTTATGGTGAATGAATTGACATTTCGTATTCTAGTTTTAATAAGAATGTTTATGTTATGTTGAAACCTATTCATATGAGGACTGCGTTGGACATAATAAGTGACAGGTGGATCCCGCTATAGCTCCTCGATGCATCAATAGGTCTCATGAGACAAAATAGTTTCATGGCACGTGGCCTTGACAACATCTTATTTGTAGTCTTGGCACGAGGCCTTGGCTACGTGGTTATGATAGTCTATCATTATGCATTCCATCATTTTGAAAGTGGTGGTTGATATTGCATGTGATTATTCGACCAAAAGAATATCCATGTGAATAAGTAAATGGAATTATTTCATTTTACCTTTTCCATATTATGATGAAGTTCATGTTTAAATGGCTTTTGTTTTTGCTATACATTGCCTTAAATGTTTGTGCTTATTTATAAATGTTTCCGCTATATTGTTATCCTTACTGAGCGTCTGAGCTCACCCCTTTCAATGTATTATTTTTTCCAAGATGTGAAGAAGTAATTTATGAATGACCTGCTGGGATAATATGAGGGGATATGAAGTTAATATGTTCTTGTAGTAGTCTTTTAACTTTATGATGTAATGTAAACTTTATGAATGTATCTAGTTATTCCAAGGCTACTAAAATAATCGGTCTTTCGAGACTTGATATTTCTTGAGATCTTGCCAATGTTATGTAATAATGCACCTACTCAGGGAAACTGGGGTCAGGGATTTATAGTTGGTATCAGGGGAAGTTTAGTACAATCCTTGGAATCTAGATTTACGTAAAATATAATTAGAGCACATAGACCTAAGATAGACTTTGAGGATTAGTATTGAATAAATTCCTAGAATTTAGGTATTGTATAAATTTTGTGAGTTTTCTGAGTAATACATCCTTGACTGGATACGAGCAGGTAGTGGCGGCTCTGGAACAGATGTACCTAGGGGTAAAACCCGAAAACAACGCTTTGAGCTAGACTCGAATGAGAACTAGTTCACGACAACGAGCCTTGCTGCACTCTTGGTTTCGACACTCCCGAGAGATATGCTTAGGATAATTCTCATTTTCATTACAAACCATTATGCAGGGTTTATGAGTATATAAATCCACAAAGAAAACATTTTTATGATTATGGATTATATCCATAAACTATGCAATCTATGTTAAGTGTTTTACAAGTATGGAATTATGTATTTTAATTCATAAACTGATCTAGTTTATGCCATTGTTTAGAAATGGCATCTGGTGGAAGAAATGAAAACTGTATCAATGCATGCTCTCCATGTAGGGTTTTCCCACCTGCTCAAGAGAATTATAGTGGAGCTGGTGATATAACAGGTGCTGATCAGCTTATCACCAAACTGGGACAACTCACTCAGGTTATGAATAATAACCTTACCCGTATGGAGCACCCTGATCCACAATGTGGAGGATCAATGTTAGATCTCTCCATGAGGAAACAACCACCAACATTAAATGGGAGTAATAATCCAATGGTTGGTGAGAAATGGATAAGTTCGCTAGAGAAAATATTTCAGGCTTTCGGGAGTAGAGAACGGGAAAAAGTTATAATGGCATTTTACCACCTCACTAGAGATGCTGATCAATGGTGGTAATTGATTAAAAACATGAAGGAAGATGATTATGTATCAAATATGTAATGGAGGGAGTTCAATGATATTTTTTTAGAAAAATACTTTCCTCGTGACCATCGAGCAGATATGGAAAGGCAATTTCTGAGTCTGAGGAAAAAGGAGGATGAGAATGTCACAAAGTGTGAGGCTAACATTACAAGATTAGCAAGGTATGATGGAGATTATATACGTAACCCAATAAGTAATATTGATCATTTCATTGATGGATTAAAACCATTTCTTTGTCAACCATTCCTCTCACAATCCTTCTCGCCGTAAGAAGACAGTGTCTCATGTGCTATCAAAACACAAAAGGAATTCTCTAAGTCTTATGACTTTAAAGAAAAGAAAAAGAAGAAGAGATATGCTGATAAATCTAGAAATAGAAATAATTGGAAGAAGGGAAAAGTTTAAAATCCATCCTGCAGTAAATGTGGGATGAAACACCCCGGTACTTGCTTAAAAATAATGGGAGTCTGTTACAAGTGTGCTGAAAAAGGCCACCATGCTCATGATTGAAAGGGAAAGAGAGTTGTTGTGAACATGGAATGTTATAATTATAGAGAGATGGGAAATTATGAAAATGAATGTCCTAAGTGTCAGGATAACCTGCCTCAGAAAAGGAAAAGGGATCAATTCCAAACTTATGCTATCACTACTGCTGAGGTAGAAGCATCGAAAGTCGTGGTGGTAGGTAATTTAATGGTATCCTCAAGTTTAGAAAATGCTTTATTTGATTCTGGATCATCACATTGTTTCATATCTTCCCAGTTTTCTAAGAAAATTAGATATTTCCAATTTTATTTACAATGGATTTGTCAGTTAAAACTCCAAAGGGAAGTAACTTTGCAACAATGTTTTGTGAATCAGTCCCCATTAGAGAACATAATTGTTCTTTATCCACTGATCTCATTGTCATACCTATGATTGAGTTTGATATAATCCTCAGTATGGATTGGCTTTCGGACCATTATTCAAAGATTTATTGTAAGAATAAGGAGGTTACGATTTTTGATGATGATGATAAAGAACACCTTATTTTTAGTGCATAATCATCACCACCTAATTCTTATCTAGATCCACCCCTAGTAGCTCAACTAAATTCAATTATCGGTGAGGAAGAGAATGAAATAACTGTGGGTGTGGAAAGGAATGTTAAAATAGAGGATCTACCTATTATGAGAGAATATGTAGAAGTGTTTCCAGAAGATTTACCTGGACATCCTCTAGAACGAGAAGTTGTGTTTTCCATTGATTTAATTCATGGATCAAGGCCTATATCGAAGACCCCTTATAGAATGGACACTGTAGAATTCGTGTAACTAAAGAAACAACTAGAGGAATTGAGTAATAAGGGATTTATTCTCCCTAGTGTTTCTCCATGGGGAGCCCCTGTTATTTTTTTCAAAAAGAAAGATGGATATATGTGGTTATGTATCGACTACAGGGATATCAATTATATAACAATAAATAAAAAGTATCCCCTACCTCGCATTGAGGATTTATTTGACCAACTGCATGGAGCTCAATTCTTTTGAAAGATTTACCTTCGATCTGGATACCATCAGTTTTGTGTGAAGAAGGAAGATATTCCAAAGACAGCATTTCGAACCAGGTACATGCATTACGAGTTTATAGTAATGCCTTTTGGGCTGACTAATCCACCCTCTGTATTCATAGATCTAATGAATAGAGTTTTCAAGGAATATCTTGATGATTCGGTGGTGGTATTTATTGATGATATCTTGGTATACTATAAAATCTACAAATATCAGGAAAATCACTTGCACATTATCCTGAAGACACTGAGAAGACATGAATTATATGGTAAGTTTAGCAAGTGTGAATTTTGGCTTCAGGGGATTTCTTTTCTTGGCCATATTGTCTCCAAATATAGAATCTCTGTTGATCCTTCTAAGACCAAGGAAATCCATGAATGGCCAGAACCTATGAGTATAACGGAGGTACACAGTTTTATTGTTTTAGCAGGTTATTATCGACCTTTCATCCCGAATTTTTCCCGATTGGCTAACCGATTAACAAAGCTCATACGTAAAGAGGTTAAATTTCTTTGGAAAAAAGAGTTTGAAGAATGTTTTGAAGAACTGAAGAGAATAATATTCAATGCTCCTATATTGACTCTACCATCGGGGAATGATGGGTTCATTATTTATGGTGATGCAT
This sequence comes from Viscum album, assembly GCA_963277665.1. NCBI lineage: Eukaryota > Viridiplantae > Streptophyta > Magnoliopsida > Santalales > Viscaceae > Viscum > Viscum album. The sequence goes on along the minus strand of OY728160.1, from coordinate 850,258,922 downwards.
TGAAGAAAGGACTTAGTTGTGTCCTTATGCAGAATGATAGGGTTATTACCTATGCATCACGACAGTTGATAATTCATTAGAAAAACTATAGTACTCATGATCTCGAGTTAGCAACTGTGATATTTTCTTTGAAGATATGGAGACACTACCTCTATGGTGAAAATGTGAGATTTATACTGATCAAAAGAGTTTGAAGTATATTTTATCACAAAAAATAACTCAACATTAGGAAAAGGAGATGGCTTGAATTACTAAAGGATTATTATTATACGATACACTAACACCCGGGGAAGGAAAATAAGGTGGCAGATGCTTTGAGCAGAAAAGATCATGGAGTTTTGAACAATATGAGAATTGAAAGGGATCCAATTTTCATGGATCTAGTGAAGATGGACATGGGAATAACCATGGAAGGTGAAACATCAATGATTTTTTAAATGGTTTCCAAACCATCTTTACTAGAAAGGATTAAGAGTTCTCAAGCTGATGATGAAGAATTTCAAAAGAAGATTAAAGCTGTGAATGATGGGAGATTGAGAGACTTTTTGTATGAAGATGGGATTTTGAAATTCAGGAAGAGACTTTGTGTTCCTGATATACCTGATTTAAAAAGGGAATTGTTAGACGATGCTCATAGTTCTAATTTTTCTATACACCCTGGGAGCACAAAAATGTATAGAGATTTAAAGGAACATTTTTGGTGGGGCAAAATCAAGAGGGAGATTGCAGATTTTGTTTCAATATGTATGGTTTGTCAACAAGTGAAAGCTGGAAGGCAACAGCCTGGAGGAGTCATGCAACCTCTTTCCATACCTGAGTGGAAATGGGATAATATCACTATGGACATTTTCATAGGACTAACAAAGAATCATATAAGGAACAATGCAATACGGGTCGTTGTTGATCGTCTTACCAAGTAAGAACATTTTCTTGCTATATGGGAAGATTTACCACTTGAATGCCTAGACAGACTATATATTAATGAAGTTGTGAGACTTCATGGAGTACCCCTATCGATTGTTTCTGATCAAGATCCCAGTTTTACTTCTAGATTCTGGAAAATTCTTCGGAAGGCCTTGGATACTGAACTTCACTTGAGCACTACTTACCACCCTCAAACAAATGGACAATCGGAACGGACTAATCAAACCATATAAGACATGTTGATATCATTCTCACTTGACTTTCTGGGTATGTGGGATCAATATTTACCTCTGGTAGAATTTTCATATTACAATAGCTTCAATTCAAGTATTCGAATGGTACCATATGAAGCGTTATACAAAAAGAGATGTCACACACTAACCTGTTGGGATGGCATTTGCGAAAGAAAACATGTAGGCCCCGAACTGGTGGAGGAAATGATGGAAAAGGTGAAGGTAATCCAAAACCACATCAAAGCAGCTCAACGTAGGCAGAAGAGCTATACTGAAAATTGATGAAAGGATTTTGAATTTCAGGTGGGAGATCATGTTTTCTTGAAGGTATCTCCATGGAAGGGAATTATACATTTTGGCATGAATGGTAAATTAAGTCTCAGGTACATCGGTCCTTTAGAAATTCTAGAATGAATTGGGGTTGTAGCTTACCGTTTGGAAATGCCTCCAAATCTCTCCAAAGTTCACGTTGTGTTCCACGTATCACTTTTAAGAAAATACATGCCTAACCAAACTCATGTACTCGGCTATGAAGAATTTGAACTGGAACCTGATCTCTCTTATTGCGAAGAGCCTGTTAGGATTCTTGATACGAGAGAAAAAGTGTAGAGAAACCGGACGACTCGTCTGGTAAAAGTTCTCTGGAGAAACCATAAAATGGAAAAGGCAACATGGGAACCTAAGGAACTTATGATGAAGAGCCCCCCAAGTCTTTTTATGAATTAATATTCTAGAAATTTCTAGGAAAAAATAATTTTAATGGGGGTAGAATGTAACAACCCAAGAATCCACGGTATGCTTCTCTTTGAATAATACAGTAGCGTGTGTTGTATGAAACTTTGACATTCTAACACGCCACGACCAATCAAAGTAGCCGTTATAAATAGTAATACCCATATTTTGAAATTTTATACATTTTATCTTTGAAAATTTTCTTCATTTTTGGATTTGTAATATCGAAATTATCCTAGAATGAAATTTTTTTACTTTTCGGATAACTTTTATATTTTGATGAATAGTGAAAATTACTAAATATTTATTAACAACAACTTATTTAATTGAAATAATGAATAGTGATAAATTATGAATTTGAGTGGTTTTAAAGAATATTTAGAATATATTTTTACCATTTAATACAATTTTGGTCATTGGACAAAATGTCACAATTAAACCAGACATAAACAAGTTTCAATCTTTTGATAGTTATTATTTCTTAAAAACACGATTTTTGTTTTGACAACAAGAATTAATTTTCAATTAATTTCTACCACTTCTGTATTTTGAATTTGGAAAAATGGGGTCCATATTTGGTATCAGGATGCCCAAATTGTGTAAATAGGTAACTTTCATTTTTAGACATTTTGAATAATTACATTGGTAAATATTTTATTTACCATGGTTAAACGGTAAATCTAGTAAATAAGGGTAAAACAATAATATTTTAATAATAATAATTTACCCTAAAATGTGTCCTAACCTTATTTTTGGGTACATGTCTGACCATGGCCATCTTTAGGTCGATTTTGGGACCCCATGGAGCCACTTGTAGGTGTTAGGGACACTTTATATTAATTAAGTTAAAGTAAATACAGAAATGACATAAGCATATATCTTTTAGCAAAAAAATTTTTACATAGGGTTATATATGTTATATATTCATCTATAAATATTCATTAGTAATATAAAAATATTTCCTACATAATGGTATTTTGTTTAAAAATTTTAGACATTAAATAATATAATTTATTAATGACATAATGATGTTGTAGTAATTACTGTATTAATGAATGATTAAGATAATAGATATTATAAATACCCAAATAAATGTAATTTGAGACTTATTATAAATTAGAATAATTTTCTAGGATACTATGACATATTGGTATTTTTATATAAATTTTTTTCGAAGTAATAATGCTGTTATAAATTTATAAAGAAAAAATACCCATTAGTGTCAAAATTGACATAAAAGTGTTTTTTAAAAAATATTATATTATTAATTTATATTCAATTCTTAAAAATCTATGGTTCAGCCAAGAGACTTATATCACTATAGGAGTATCAATAATGGAACACTTGGGGGGTCTCTTGGAGGTATATAGTATGTTTATTAACTATATAATATAAAAATACAAACTGACATTGTACGTGTCAAACTAATTAACTAAGAGTTAACAATAAAATATAAGGTTAATATAATGACCCAAACCTATCTAAATTGTATTGGTTGAGTGGATTTATACCCATACCCACCTTAAACTTTAAATAATCTTCTTTTGAGAAATTTGAAACCTAATATGGATTTATTATAAAATAATATTTCTAGATTTTCCAAAGGTGCCCCTCCTCTCCCTTATAAAAGGACACCACTTATAACCAATTCTTATCACATTCAAAGCCTTTTGGTTTGGCCAACCCCTGACCAAATACTCTCTCAACTTCCCTAACTTCAACCAGGAGTCCTTATTTTGATCATAAAGCCAACCTAATGAGCAATTTTGATAAATTCAAATTGAAGAACCCAAAGAGAAGATAATGTTTTCACCACCCTCTTTCAAGTTCCTTTCTTCTTCAACTTCTTATTTCTTCGTTATTACAATTCTAAAATAATAACTCTAGTATCTCCTATATACTGTGATAGTATTATAAATATGGTACAACCATATTCAGTATTCTATCCATCATTTGAATGACATGTCACCATATGTGCGTACGTACGGCTTACCGTCTCCACGTCGTGGGGTAATTGCTATTCAATATATTATTATTTGGATGGGTATAATAATGATCTGTAATTAATGTAAATAATAAATATAACATGATAATGATTCTGTATATATTATATACCATCCAATTATATATTATTTTTATATAATAAAGATGATATTGTCGCTCGTGCGTATGTACAGACTACCGTCTCCACGAACGCGATGAGATTCATTCCCCATCGTATCCATTCAAGACTAATTATCATTTGATGATTAAAAGTAATGTTTATGAACTTTATATGATTCTATATATGAATAAAATAAAACCTATCCATAACAAACATGACTTATGTAACAAAACATAAAAAACAAAACGTGTAAGTTAACACCCCAAACAACGATAATACTAAAGTATTATTAACAAAGCATTATTAGAAGATCATATATGATATCATAATTATGTATATGGTTATTTTATAATTTAATAAAAAAAATTTAACTATTATACATGAGGTTAACATATCATCAAATAAGGAAAAGTACAAGGTATAGGGTTTTTATCTCACTCCTTATTCCCGTGAGATTCATGTCATATTTCCACTATTACCTTTTGTGTGGTGTATGTATTCCCCATAATTGTATTCTTGGTGGAATACACTTACATTTATTTTTATTTACATTTTAATTGAATGATACCTCTTTCATGGGTTGTATGTTTCGTAAGATACCAAATTTGTAAGGGTTATTTCACAATCTCTTCGTTATCCAAGATTGTTTATACGTAATTATCTACTAGGACCTCTTTATCATCCACATCAACGTTTCTTAAAAATGTATTTTAAACATTCATTCAATTTTACAGAATATTCGTTAAAGTCATTTATACCCTTGTTTGACTTTTTTGTGTGGTTTATAAAGGAATATTTCTGTCGTTTTCCAAACAAGGTCCTTTTTATGCTTTTCGACAGAATTAAGGTAAGAATGTCTTTTTTTAACTTATACGGAGGGTGCAGCTATTTTCCACCATTATAAAATCTCAGAAGCTTGCCTTACAACCTTATAAGTATATTTCTGAAGTAAATGTTTTATTTTATAATTATGTTACTTTAAAATGATTTCAAAAAAATATAGATATTTATCTCAAATAGTTTATATTTCATCTATGTCAACATCATTTGATGGATTTTAAGTTATTTGAAGTTGATTTATTATGATAAAAAACTACAATATTGTATTGAAGGTTTTGTGATATGTTTGACTGTGGATGTTTTATTTTTATACCATTCATGGTTTATGGTGAATGTATTGACATTTCGTATGCTAGTTTTAATATGAATGTTTATGTTATGTTGAAACCTGTTCATATGAGGAATGCATTAGACTTAATAAGTGATGGGTGGAGCCCGCTATAGCTCCTCGATGCATCGGTAGGTCTCATGAGACAAACTAGTTCCTTGCCAAGAGTCCTTGAAAAAATATTATTTTTAGTCTTGGCATGAGGCCTTGGCTACGTGGTTATGATAGGCTGGGATTATGCATTCCATCATTATGAATGTGGTTTTTGATATTTCATGTGATTATTCAACTAGTAGATTATCCATGTGAATAAGTAAATGGAATTATTTCATTTTATCCTTGCTATATTATGATGAAGTTCAAGTTTAAAAGGCTTTTGTTTTAGCTATACATTTCCTTAAATGTTTATGCTTATTTATGAATGTTTCCACTATATTGTTATCCTTACTGAGAATTTGAGCTCACCCCTTTCATTGTTTTATTTTTCCCAGGATGTGGAGAAGTAATTTATGAATGACTTGCAGGGATAATGTGAGGGGATATGAAGAAAATATGTTGTTGTAGTATTTTTTCACTTATTATGTAATTTAAACATTATTAATGTATCTAGTTATTCCAAGGCTACTAAACTAATCAGTCATTCGAGACTTGATCTTTCTTATGTTAATGCCAATGTTAAGTAATAATACACCGACTCTGGGAAACCGGGGGCGGGGCGTTACAAGGTGAGCCATATTTATTATGGATGGGATGTATATTATTCATATCTAGAATGATATAATGTCTCTAAAAATTATTTTTAATCATCAAATGAAATTTAGTCTTGAATGGATACAATGGGGAATGAATCACATCACGTTCGTGGAGACGGTAATCCGTATGTATGCACGAGCGACAGTATCATTCTTTTGATATTAAAATAATATATAATTGGATGGTATATCATATATAAAGAATCATTATTATTTTATATTTATTATTTACATGAATTATACATAATTATTATACCCATCCAAATAATAATATATTGAATAACAATTACACCATGACGTGGAGACGGTAGGCCGTACGTACGCACGTATGGTGACATGTCATTCAATTGATGGATATAATATTGAATATGGTTGTACCATATTTATAATAACATCACCATATATAAGATATTCGGGAGTTATCATTTTAGAATGGAAATAACAAATAAAGAAGAAGTTGAACAAGATTGGAACTTGAAAGAGGGTGGTGAAAACATTACCTCTTCTTCGGGTTATTCCTTTTGATTTGATCAAAAGGGATCTTTAGGATAGATTTCTGATGAATCTAAGGCCTCTAGGTTGAAGTGTGGGAAGTTGAGAGAATATCTGGGTAGGGGTTGGCCGAGCCAAAAGGTATTGACAGTGTGAATTAGTGGGAAGGGGGAGTTCCCTTTTATAAGAGGGGTGAGAGGCACCTTAGGAAAAGCTGGAAATATTATTTTATTATAAATTAATATTCGGTTTCTAATGGATATAAAGTGGATTATTTAATGGTTATGGTGGGTTTGGGTCGAAATCCTTTCAAAAGATCAATTTTAGACTGGTTTGGGTCACTATATTAACCTTATCATTTATATTTAACTCTTAGTTAAATATTTTGACATTTACAATGTCTTTTTGTATTTTTATATTATATAGTTAATAAACATACTATAAACTTCCTAGAGACCCCCAAGTGGTCCATTAATGATACACCTATCATTATATAAGTCCTTTGGCCGAACCGTAGATTTTTTTGAATATAATATCAATTTATAATATAATATTTTTTTTAAACTCTTTTATGTCAATTTTGACACTATTGGGTGTTTTGTTTTTGATAATTTCATAACAGCATTAGTACTCGAAAAAAAATTTATATAACCAATCTGAATATGTCATATTAACCTAGAAAATTATATTAATTCATAAAAAATATCAAATTACATTTATTTTGAAATTTATAATATCAATTATTTTAATATTTGATTAATTAGGTAATTACTGCATCACAATTGTGTCATAAATAAATTAAATTATTTAATGTCTAAAAATTATATAATATATACCATTATGTATTAAATATTTTTATATTTCTAATGAAAATTTATAATCGAATTTATCTTATGTATAACCCTATATTAAATTTTTTATATTTATTAAACATTGATTTTAAGTCTTTTAACTCTTCTTTGAATTAAATAATAATAAATGTCCTAATCTAATCCAAGTGGACCTAAATGATAATATTTTATTCCTAAGGTTGTTTTTGTTCAAGATACACTTGTCCAATAGAATTAGGACATGTGTTAGGGTAATATTAATATCATTTTTACCATTAATTACCCTATTTACTTTTTAACCGTGGTAAGTAAAAGTAAAAAGATACTATTCCCCAAGAATTATTTTTATCTTATTGAACCACATTTTACTCATTAATATTAATCGTGTCTCACTGATTTAAGAAATTCCATTCACAGAAGAGGTAAAATTATGTTTTATGTGAATTTCCAAATTCTCCTTGGAGGTGGGTAAAAGACGGTGAAAAGTTCAATAAAATTTTTATATATCTAAAATTATTCTAAACTAACACCAATTAATTACATTGAAATTATATAGGTATTATGTATCTATTTTGACCATAATTAAATTTAAATAAAATAAATAATTATTTAAGTAAAAAATCGGTTTTAAATTATAACTCAGTGTTTTTCAATATTCATCAAAAATTGAATGTTATCAGAAAAATACCAAAAATTCACCCTAAGATAATTTCCATATTCTGAATCCAAAAATGAAGTCCATTTTGAATGATAAAATTTATAAAATTTCAAAAATCATGTATTAATATTAATAACGGCTAGTTTGATTGGTTGTGGTATGTGTTAGAACTCAAAGTTGCGTATAACACACGCTACTGTATTAATCAAGGAGAAGCGTACCATGGATGCTTGGGGTGTTACAGTAAATTAATTAATATTTACTGGACACATCGTAGTTATGATAAATGGTTGGATTTAATGTAGACACTATTGGCGGTGGCACTCAGATATTTTTATCTCACATACTATTTGTGATACCATTCATACCAAACAAGATTATATATCTATGAGTATTTTTAAGGGAAAATTACCTTATACAGTTTGTTAATAAGTTTGATTATAGATTGAGCTTATGAGCTGAAGACCAACCTTTCGTTTGAGATGCTTGTGTAGTAGATTTTTTTTCTTTCAATACATTTTGTATTTCATGCTTGTATGCATGTCCCAATTCAAATTTTTATATCATTATTCCATGCATCCATGTATCAAACACTAATTTATAGATTTTGATTATATTACTCGTTGTAATATTATTTACTCTTTTGAATTTGATTGATTGTTGTATCTAGTAATTTTATATGGTTCTTGTTTCGATTAACCTTGATTGTAACTATTTATTCAATCAAAAAAGTGTCTATATACGACCCATTGTAATACCTTTACATTCATGATGCTAGTCAAAAGCCTTTGGAGTATAGGGAGGTGTTTTGGAGGACATGTGACCAAGGTGTCTGAAATAGTTTAAGTGGACCCCGAGTTGGGATGTTACAAAGCAGTATCAAAGACATTTTTTTCAATTTTCTTTCTTTTTTCCTATTATACAGGATGGTAGGAGTTAATGGAAGTTTTTAATTTTCCATTTTATATAACCTAGATATCCTAAATCAGTGGACTATTTTAGTTATGGAATAATCTTCCTATATCAATATGCAGCAATGGTTCACTCCTACGGTGGTGGGTCATAATCTTCTAGTCATTCATCCTATAGTGAACTATATGGAACCTATTATATAACCTATTATGGGAACTCAGCCTATTTCCAAGAGGGTTTTCTATGTATGATTTAAAATCTGCAAGGTGTAGTTTTACCTTTCCCGAGTATGGAAGTGTTGATACAATATTTTCAAAAGCATCCTCCTCCCATCATTTTAGTAGATAGTAGACCTCCTGATACAGAGTCTTGGCTCGAAGAAATCCTTTAAATATAAAATGATATTGAGATTCCACCGGTGTGGAGGGTCAAGCATGAAGCTTATATGCTATGTGATTGTGTTAACATCTATTGGGATGTAATCACCTAATAATTTCAACATAGAAACATCGTGTGGGAAGATTTTTGATGATCATCTATGATTATTTCATTCCCCACACTCTATGTGATGATAATGCTAGAGAATTTATGATCCTACATTAGGGGAGTATGTCGATTATGGGATACTCTTCTGATTTCCCTCAGAATAATTGGTTCCCTCCTACTCTATCTAGATATGATCTTATTACCTCTTATATATTTGACGAAGGGATTATATATTCAATTCAGTCATATGTCAATATATTTAGGTTGACTACAATTTATAAAATTTTCATCCAATCCCTAATCACAGTGCATAATGTGAGGTAAGATGATAGTGTGATTCCAGATAGTTAGACGCGTAGATATATATGTGGTTCTTCTTCTCTGAATAATATACACATAGGGGCTACTTTTGGAGGTAGGAGCATATAAAACCCACACACAAATAGTTTTGGGATCATTCACCATTGTGGGAAGTTAGGGAAAATTATTCCTCAATGGATGTGGTATCCAGTATAGAAAATAGGTTGTTCCATGATGGGCCATCTCTAGAAGTTCTATAGGAAATTACTGAAAGTGTCTTACGATCAGGGATCTACCACCACTCCATGATCAGGAGTTGGGCTTGTAGAGTCAAGGCTGGTAGGAAACTAGATTACATTAGACCAATATTTCTGAGGTCATGGATGGGGAATAGGTAGTCATACTTATGATTCTCAGTGCCAGTAGAGCAGGATTTCTTTATGTACTCCATCATTGATTTAGGGCAGTTTTATAGGAAAGTTAAATTAATTCAAGCTTACACTATGGGAGAAGACCACTGAACCTTCTACTCTATGAGTTAATTTTTATGTTTAATCCACTTCTTTTTTATGATTTATTTGATATAGGTTCATCTAACTCATTTATATCAATGAATATTATGGTAATTCTAGGCCTCATGATCGAACACTTTCATGAAATTATGACAATATATACCACATTAGGTATCTGATCAAAGGGAATTTTCTATTGTAGGTATTTTCCTATTAAGATAGATGGATATCTATTTTTGTGCAAACATTTCAACCTCAACATGATGATATTTGATGTAATCATCTGGATGAACTTGATAGATCCATATCGAGTCCGTATTGAATGATATTATCATAGAGTGATGCTTACATCACTATAGGGTGTTAAGAACATGCATAAACTGTAATGGGATGTTAGTGCAACTTAAGTGAGATCTGAGAAGAATTGGATGGTAAATGTGACAACTCAGATCACTATTCCTTCCCTTAATGACATGGGGTTACATCCCACTATTTTCTCTCCTTTAATGGAGCATTTCAGTGAATTATTTTTTCAAAACATATTTGTTATACCTCTGTTTTGGTATGTAGAGTGTATTTTATAATAGGAGTAGCATATGTGACCATTCCTCCTTATAGGATGGAGCCTATGGTTGTTTTTGAGATCAATATTTAGTTTGGGGATCTGGAGGATAGAATTTTCATATTCCCCTTCCCTTATCCTTTGGGATAACCTTTAAGTTTTACCAAGAAGGTGTATGTTACCCTAAGTCAGTTTTTGTATTACCAATTTTTGAAACAGTTCACCCAAAATAACTGTTACCCACTACCTATAACAGATGATCTCTTTGATCATCTTTGAATAGTGAAGGTGTTTTCACAGGTAAACATGAGGCGAGTTAATAATCTTGTTCATGTAGTATCTTTAAATATACCTCACATAGAATTTAGGATCTCATATAGTCTTTTTTAGAACTTGGTTATGCCGTTTAGAACCACAAACACACCGTCTATCTTCATGGATCTTATGAATCATATTTTCCACCATTATCTGGACTCATTTGTAGTAGTGTTTGATGAAGATATCTCTATGTATTCACACTCTAGAAATGACCCCGAAACCAAGGATGATATCATTTTGAATATACTGAGAGTGCTTCATCCCTATGATAATCTTAATAAATTCCACTTTTTTATAAAAAATGTCCACTTCCTGTGTTACACCCTGATAAAATCAAGAGATTCAATAGAATAAGATAATTTAAGAACTATAGTTTCCTTAGAAAAGCCCGGGAATGTCTTTAACATTATGATTTTCTTGGGTTTTTTCAGAAATTATTTAAGCCTTTTCTCGGATCACTCACACCTATGAGCGCTTCTTATGATCTTGAAAAATATGGGTGTAAAATTCATATGGATAGACTCTATTGAAGCAAAAATTTGGGAGTTAATGGAAAATTTGACTCCATCATTGATACCAATTCTTTTAGAGCTAGGAATGAGAAATTATGTATATTGTGATGCATCAAGTATTTGGCTTCAAGATGTTCTGATGCACTATGAGTGAGTCATTTCATATGGTTCTCTTTAGTTGAGGCCTCATGAGGGGAACTACCTGATGCATGACTTTGAGCTAGCTGATGTAGTTATTGAACTATGTTGTAAGATACATAATATAATTAATGATCATTTTATGTTTTCCCTGATAAAAAAATCCCCCATTACATCTTCATATAGTGGGATCTAAATATTAGGTAGTGTAGGTGAGTCTAGAACCTACAATTTTTTTGATTTTGAGCTTTTCTACAAGCCTAATAAAGGAAATGTAGTGTCCGATGCTCGGAGAAAAAATACTCAACAATAAGTTCATCATTAAACTGAGTGGAAAATTATATATTGTGGCCTTATTCATGAATATGAATTTTTGGGCTCTGAAGGATCATGATAAGAAAATCCTTTCTGCCATGGTATTAAACACTACTCATAAGGAACATGTGAGAAAGTGACAATTATTTTATCAAAAATTCCTTATCCTAATGGAATGTGATTCAAATTATGATTTATCTTTAAGTTTTACCCTATATTACGTTGATACCATGTGGTTCCTTGGGTTTGTATATTGTATTAAAAGAAATATGAGATGAGATGATGTTGGAATTACACACCTCAAAAAGGGTAGTTCACACTGTTGTAACAAAAAAAATTCATAAAATATGGGACTAGTATTGGTGACCATGTATAAAACACAAGGTTTCTAGCATCATCACTCAGTTTTCTACCTAGTAGTAGGTGGAGGTGGAACATTAATAATTGATGGGGAATTTACATCTGTTTTCGATCCCAAAGATAATACAGGATCATATTTTGATGGAATTTTTTTACTTGTTCAACCAGATCACCTTGTGGAAACAATACAATGTGGGTTGTCCTTGATCATTTTGAAAATTTAACACAATTCATACCAATGAAATAGGCCTTGTTAGTATATGTGTTAGGGTGGTTATACGTCATATATATTATACATATTCTTGTAGCTCCCTATTATATCTTTTTTTATAGGGATTCTCGTATTACATCACAGTACTAGTATGGGTTTCATAGTGCCATGTGTATAGTGATTCTTCTAACCACATATTATCACCCAATGATCGTTGGATAGATGAATCGTGTGATTTTGGTTCAAAAGGAAATGTTATATGCATGATTCCTACTCCTTCACATTTCCACATTGAAACACATTCCTCCCATTGATTTCACTTATAATAACATTCACACTAATACAGAGATGGTTCCTTAAGATTTGTTATATGTTATGCCTTTTTTCTCAAGTATGTGTTTGGAAGTGGAAGCGGAGCCATATATTCTTTGACTGCATGTCATTATAGAGACTACCGAGTAGGTCCAACTGATCCAATAACGCATAATGATATCACAATACAAATAGTGTAACTATTCCAATAGACATTTGATACCTCTCGATTTAAAGGTTAGAGAACTGGTTTTCTTGTGAGTCTCGCCCAAGATGGGACATATATGTATAAAAAATCAGGTTATGATGATGCCAAGGTTCGTTGGACCCTTATAGGATATAAAACATATCAGAACAGTGGCTTACCGATTAGATCTTTTTCTATGGTATTGTTCCATGCATGGTGTCTTTTAGGTATATCATATTCACCAATATTGTCCATATATATCACATCTCTTTCATTTGGGTGAGGTGGAGATGGATATCGATTCTTACACTAATGAGTATCCAGAGAATATAATGGATCAGAGCATAAAGATACTCTGATGAAGGTATGTTCCTCTACAATGGGTGTTATAGCAGCACGGTATAGTACATGACGAGATGTGGGAATGAAAAGCTAATATACATGCGCAATGGACAGAACTCTTCACTGATGATACCTCTTTTCCTTTAGAAGGCCGAGTTAAGTATGAGTATCTATAAGAAGGGGTGGTTGTAATGACCCATCATATCAAGATGGTTTGGATCCATTTTTTAATTTAAAACATTAGTTTAAATAGGAAAAATTAGTACTAAGATGTAAGTAATGTACGAGGAGAATCACGATATTGGTGGGAGCTCGGGATTCAATGAAATTGTAAAAAAACTGCCCTGCACTAGTTGTTTTCACTTTGAAGAAAAAGCCACGTAGTTATTTTTAACCATGTGGTTGCAGAAAATGGCCACTTGTAGTATGCTTGGTTTTTGTGAAATTGTTCTACCTAAGATGCTTTCCCATTATAGAATTTTGACTTTTTGGATCATGGGTTATTTCAAGGTTTTCACGTGATTTGAAAATCATGCGGCTAAATATTGTGCCCCTAATTTTTTGGGTAAATTCCCAAAGTACCCCTCTTATCAAGGTATGACTGATTTATATTTTTATTTCCTTATTCTAGTATTCATACTTCTTCTCCCACCCTTGATCCTACTTCCTTATCAACCTAGGAATTGAGGTATTTCACGCATCTGGTTTCAGATCCTCGATCATTTGGAAGCATTGGATCCAAATTGGTATGGTTCCCTAGTTTCTTTATTTCAATCTAGTTTTATCATTGAATCCATCAGGATATTTAATTTAATGATCATTTTAACTATTTTCAGGGTGTTGGACCATTTTTCATATCTCTTATAACCTACACTGTGTATATGGATGATATTGTGCGAGGAGTAATCTTCGGCCTTTAGGTAGGTGGTCACATATTTTTCCCTAATAGATTTGAAGTTTTGAAATTATGTATATGTTCTTCAAATAATATTTTGTCAGGAATCCCCTATATATTAGTTTATTCAAATAAAACTGACCATTTCACCATGATATACACCGTTTGATCATTTTATGTAGTTTAATGTATGATTACAACATTTAATCGCAACCTATGGGTGCACCTAGTAGAATTGTCTCTTTTTGATAAATACACTTCTATACAGATTTCAAATTTAGATACTTTCATAGATCTAAAATGGAAATAAAATTGTTATATTAATTATTATGGGATCCAAATCACCTCATAGTAGTTTGTCTCAACATGTGTTCGTAATTTCCTATTTAGGCTTCCTCCCACTTCACCATTACACCTAACAATGGCTTCCTTGATCCATATGAATTGCTTTTTAAAGTCTTAATGAATTAAATTGGATGATTAAATAGAATGGAATAATCAATTGTAGTTTCTAATTGATGATGGATTTCATATGTTAAGTGAATTGGATGAATTGAAATGAAATGGTTCATGGAGGTGGGTAAGTCCACACTTACAGCTATTCTTTTTTAAATGCACTCATTGGATTATAAATCCTTATGAAAAATGATGTTGACCTTTGAGATACATGGGATTTCTTTCTAACATATTATAGTATATGTATGAATATGAATAATGAATTATTTATATATATATATATATGATGAACAACTGAAATGTATTTGAGGAAATTCCCCATGCCATTTACAATTGTGAATATGCCTTATACTGGATCTTGTATGATGGTAATGGGTTTTGAGCATGGTGGAATATCACAATCCTTTACATAGAGTCTTCAGTATGGAATCTCAAACCAGTTATACTATATGGGAATTGGGATTTAAGTGCCACAATCAATGATTAGAGTGATGAGATGATAGCTCACTCACCATCCAGAGTGGTGTGAATGATGTCTCACAGTCTTCATTAAATATAAGGATTATACCACATTCCTTGTGCATATAGGCTCATTAGACTCGGTATGAATGTTTTAGTTATGTATAAGTCTATCCAGAACTATTATTCCAAGTATATGGCGCTTATTTCAACACATACATGGTTCATATAGGTGGATGAAATATATATATTTATAATAAATATTTATATATATATATTACTAACATATATATATTCTAACTATTTAGACATTCTGCCTAGAAATGCGTCGAATAATGTATATAGGTTAGGAGTCCTATAAGATCCTGAGTGGGTGGTTATTCATTTATTCATCATGTCTAATTAATTAATATTTACCTTACACATTTTAGATAAGAGGACTGAATGGATTAAAAATAAAAACTATTAGTGGTGGCCTACGTAGATTTTTATCTCACACCCTACATGGGATTAATTTGCTACCTGAGAGTATTATCTTTCTGTAGGTATGGATAAGGTAAAGCACCACACTGCATGTATTTTATATGATTCTTTATAAGGGTATCTTATTAGTATAGGACTGAGCATGCACTCAAGATGCTTGTGGAGAATATTTTTTTCATTATATACTTTTTTTATTTATGCATGTTTGCATGTCCATTATTCAATTTTTTTGTCATCATTCCATGAATCATGGTATCAAACACATCCTTAGAAGTTTTTTATTAGAACATCAGTTTTTTATTTATTTACACATCAACAATTGATTATTTATTCTATCTTTTTATTATATATGCTTTTTCTTTTGGTTATCATTGATTATATTTGATGTGCTATTCATGAAAGAATGTATATTCTCTCCAACACACTACCTTTAAACCCTTTCTTCTAATCACCAACCAGTAACATAAGGGGTGGTGCGCATGAGGCCATATGACCCACCATCTTGAAGCATGGTGTATGTGGACCTCAGGTGAGTATGTTAAACATTTATTCTTATTTAGTCTCATAGATTAGTCTTAAGAAAATTATCCCTAATTAAATTTAATTAGACATACCATTAATAAAATCAAACATAGAGGATAGCCAACATAGTCAATATCAACTAGTGCTTATTTTAATCCTACATGTGAAAGCTCCTGCTAATTAAAAATAAATGAATAAATTCATTGACTTAATCTTACATCATAAAAGTATTATTCTCACTTAGGGTCATTCAATACATATTTAACCATACCTAAGACCATATATGTGGAATTATTCTATTGAATGTAGGCTTAATATAACATAATCATAGTGTTCAAACCTATATGAGGCACCAAGTTAGTCATACATAACTCCCTATGTCATGGAATATTCTATTGTAATTGTGATGACTTAATCATATGTCTTCACCATACACAAGATTTACCATACATAGCTCACCAAATTTTTTAATAATGTATTTATATAATTAAAAATTATATATTAAACGAAAAGTATTTACATTAAAAAATAAACAATAAAATTTAGTTATTTAATAAGTAATTTTTTTATAAAAATGTAAAAATGTATTTTAGGATATTTGATAATATATATATTTCTTTGAAAATTTTAGTATTTATAATATGTTTCTAATTAATACATAAATTAATTTAATGAATTTTTTAAATAATATTCCATAACCAAAAATATTAAATATTTAAATACCATTTATAAATATATTTCATCACACATGGTTTATAGATATAATATCTATATATAAATTATTATAGTAATTTATTGGATGATAATAAACTAAAATAGAGGGAATTTTTTTAAATTTATTTATTAATATAATTATTTTTTAAAAATTATTTAATTTTTATAGATGAAATATTACCCCATAGTAAAAAATCATTGAAATGTAATGAAAATATTTTATTTTATTAGGGATTTAATAGATATATAAATTTTTCTATATTTTAATTATATATATCATGTACGTAGTACAATATAAATATAGATGTTTTATATTTCATTTAATATAATTTTTTATTTAAAATTTTTTATTACTACTAATATGAATTATCTTATATTTTTAATCAATATAAAGTACTTATATTGAAAATTATTGAATGAAAATAAGGTTAAATTAAATTATTAAATTTTTATAATTAGTTTTAATTAATGAATTTGAAATAATTTTTTTCCCATGTTTAAATATTTCAATTGTGTTTTTATTTAAAAATCTATTCATAATTAATCTTTATTAGTGTTATATTAATAACTATGTATTCTTAATTTTATTCTATTAGAAATCAACTAAAGATCATTATAAATGAATCTCTGGTGTTATATGTAATGTAAGATAAATGATTTAATTTTTTACTACCATCACTTTTGAATGTAAACAGTTATGGACATGAATTAGAATGAAAATTATGATTCATAAATAATTGGAATATATTCCATGTACCTTATTCATTGGACATGTTTGAATTTTGGTTTATAAATGCAATCTATGTATTATTTAAAGTGATATAAATAAATACAGATTAAAATATTCATTCAATTGGATTAATAGACTTATAAGCTAAATCATTAAAAGAAATCAACCATGTTCAAAGGAATACATTGTATAAGATATTAATATTAGAGATATTTTAAAAATTAAGTGATATATTCCTATTTTAGAGACACATATCAATACATTAATTTTTCCAACCAGGTAGATAATGATAATGTAGAGTTCCTTGGATTATCTTATATAAGTAAAGAATAGGATGTGGGACCCAAATAAGATAAGGTTAATGTTCGTATAATTTTTTTGGGCTTAAATATATCATGTAGACCATAAAAATATAAATTCAAAAAATGAATGGAGGTAATATTACACACACATATATGTACTGTATTTGGTAGAGTGTTATTATCCCCTCTATCTAAAAGAAATGTATAAAATGATTAGGATGATTTTCTTCCTAATTAACCATGAAGTTAGATAAATGGTTAAGTCGAATAATGCTTTATAGAATATGTATCCTAGCCAGCTAATGGTAATGATGTATTTGAAATGGGAAATCACATTGTTTTTAGAACAAAATACAAATGTATTTACGAAATGACTAAAAATCACAATACTCGTTTTATAAACTATTTATTATATAGATAAATGTTTTAAAAATAATCAATAATATCTTTTAAATTCAACCTTCAATTAGAAAATCATAATATAATCAACTATTTATAATGAAATCATGAGAAATTATCATTATTATGAAATATTTTATATTCTACACCTACACATTCAAAATTAAAATAATATTAATTTATTTCAAAATATTTTGTAAGAGTATGTATGTGAGAATAATGAAATTATTCAATCAAGTATTCAGAACAAGTAAAGGTATAACTAGATATGGATATTAATTCTCTATTATATTACTCAGAATGATTTCGTATAGTAATGGTTAGGTTTTATAGAATATCACATTTAAGGATTATTTAAGTAATTAAATTCAATCAATTATGTATGTTTTTAAAAAATATATATGTTTTTTAAATTTATAGATTATTTTCTTAATGTGTTTAAAAAGATGAAATGAGGCACGTGATATTCTAGTTTGGGATCTATGTTTGTACTATAGCTGAGTAAATAGTAAAATGAAAAGATTAAATATTAGTTAGAAGATCTAAAAATGTTTCTTCAAATATCCAATCACTTTCATGGGAACCTTCAATAATTTGTGATTATCCACAATGTTTCATTATGATAATATTGTTTATAAAACCTTAATGGGTAGTGGAAATTCAATGAAATTTATTTGTTAATTATACATGTTATAGAAAAAACAATTCATTTATTTTGAAGTGTATATGACACCAAATATGTACATTAAGAATGTTTTGAGTATACAAGTGATCAGTATCAAGGAATCAATTGATAAATTTTTTAGTTTTAATTCAAATGTTCAATTAATGGATTGATACGTCGATTATTTAAAGGCAATGATATTTTAAAATATCATATGGATCTAATCAAAGGATTTACATTATCAATATATTTCTTATATATGATAAGATTTTTTCTTTACTAACAAAGTGATATTGTGACCATGATGAGATGAAGAATTCAATACACATAGTTTATGAATCTCCTAATTCAATAACATTTTATTTGAATACGATAAATAAATTTTTTTCACTATGATAAATGTGTTTATTAAATAGTTTAATAAAAAATGAGGAATTGAAAATTGACCTCTATTAGTCGAATATTCTGATTAAATAATGTTATTAATCATGATAATTCACAAAATAAATAGAGTACCATATATAATATAGATAAAATTATTTTTTCTTGAATTATTAATTCTAAATAGAGTGAAGTGATATTGACTAAAATAATGATTTTTTATATATTATCAGGAAATTATGAAGAGAATATATTGACTAATAGTAATGTGGGAGTACATATGAACATATAAAATTTTGTTTTCAAATAATAAAATTTTATTCTAGTAAATATAAAATTATAATGTCATTATAACCTAAATATTATTAGGATATAATATAAATAATATATATCGATTCTATGGAAATTGTTGACAACATTTCATACAATGGTTGATGGAGATGAAAAAATGTAGAAATAATTGAATGAATAATAATAGTTTCTAACCTAATTACATTGATTCTCTTCGGGCTAGCAGAAATTAAATTTATTGATGGAGTTCAACATTAAAAATATGATTCCTAAATATCCAAATTATTAAAAAATTTCATCATTATAGATATTAATCATGATAGAGTTTTGTTACTTGATATTAATAGTTAGTTAAATATAAATATTTTATAGTTTATAGAGACATTAACGAGTTTAAAGAAAACCATAGATGTAATGTGACTATATTGCTGATTTGAAAGTCTATTATTTGTTTTATATTGGAAATGAGATTTTGTATGGTTCCATTAAATGTTATTTTAGGAGTACAAAAATATAAAATTTATAATTTATTCCAAAAATGAAATATCCACTTTTTAATTCATTCATGCTTCCTACATTTGATTCATATATTAGTATAAATTTCATGAAATATATTTGTAATTAACTAGTTAATGAATATATTTAATATATCCCCAACTGATGTTCATCATCAAAATTATATGTTTTGGTGAAATTTTAAGGTCCACATGAAAATTATTATTATATAATGGTGAAATATAATCTAATGATACACAAAATAGGATTTTTTTTATTGGATAACCCAAAATGTATACAACATGGAGTTTGATTCACATTTTTATATTTATGATAAATGTTCAGGGTTAATATTTTCCGATGTGTCTATAATAGATGTGAATTTTACCATCCATGATTACATTTATATTTTTCAACCCTTATTTAAAAATCTTTGATTATTAGTTAATTATGTGTTGTTCAACTATCTTCTAATCATTTTTTCATTTGTGAATAATCATGATTGGATTTTTCTTCTCAAAAAATGAGTATGACATGGCGTACCTCAATTGAGATCATCTAGTGAAGTGAATGTCTATAAAAAGATAGTGTATATGATATACTTATCTATCATATCTGGGAAATGTGATGAAAATAACTATTATTTTTAAATACACGTGTTATATCTAAATACCTTATTATTATATAATATGATAATAGATCACATATGAGTTTTGCATTTGAGAATTGAAAACTCCATACCCCATTGTTTGTCGATGTCCTGGACAAAGGGATTATTAAAAATAAAAAAAATATGATGTAACTCATGGAAATAGTTATAGAGATACATGTATTTAATAGAGACAATTTGAGACCCATGTGTAGTTGGTTTCTTATTAATGTTATTCTAAAATCTACTCTTATCATTTATTTATGAATCACGTAATTTATATCTTTTTAAATGATAAAAAATTTCGTGGTGTTATAAATTATTTTCTTACTCAATGTAGATTTTGTTTTAATATCACAAACAAGGAAATAATTCCATCTAACATGACACCCTACATGGTTTTTTGCACGGGACAAAGGGTTTTCCCCATACCTATGGGTAAGAAACTAGTGTCTGGACTCAAGTTCAATAAAAGAGGAAATGATTTTAGCCCAATATACCAGGATCAAACAAAATAAACTAAATATGTAATAGGGACGAACAACTGAGAATAATAAATACTCGAGGTTATGTAGAAAGAAAATAAAATTAAACAAAAAAACTAAAACTAAACCAACACTAGAATGAACTACTACCGACACGATCAACATGTGACCTCAAGGTCCCCACCATCCACAAGACCAAACCTCTCTATGAGCCATATCAACCATGAATCATGAACATGAAGCTGAAACATTAAAATATATTGGGTCTTCCAACACCGAGTAGTACAAAAAGGATTTGAGATAAGCATATCAGTAGGAAATCACCATATAATCAATCAATTTCCTTTCCCAAAAACATTCCATTAACATTAGTTTGAACAACATTTATTAATGTTTGGTTTTCAAATTTGGGTAAACAACACCACTATTCATTTTAAAATAAAACACACACACACAACATATATATTTTCAAATTATGAGTTTATTAATATAAAATCAAAAATCAAAAAAAAATTTATTGGGCTATGCTGAAAATAAATTAGCATATTGAATAGAAAAGTATGTGAATAAAAATAGATACAAGAAATTATAGAATGTAAATAATGGATTTCCTAAACATCCCTAGATTGACCCCTATATATAATTAGTTTAGAACCACCTATCTACATATAATGAAGCTCTTATGTATGTAACCAACCAATTTCCCACAACTGAACAATCTATAGGCATAGCCCTTATAGCCTTTCAGGGATCCATGGGGTACCAACCCGTCTAATCGGGGCTCGCAAACTACCATCACTTGATCATGTAAAACATGCCCAGGAACACATGTTAATATTATAATTTGTATATGGGAGGCCCTCTCAAATGTAAATCACCTTCCCATTCATCGCATCACTTGCCTACCACAAACCCATAAACCATTATACAATAACCCATAAAGGGAAATCCCGCTTATAGAGGTTCAATGTATATATATTTATATATACACATCACATCATTCAAGGTGACTCCCAGGATCTCACATCAATATGATATTTAAATAATATCGCTAAAAAATGAAAATTTCAAAAAGGAACTTGAGTTTCTATATCCCAATACATTTTCCTAGAAACGTTTCAAAATCAATTTCACAACAATGTAAAATCCCACTATCATTAATAATGTTCCATCAGATCTATTCCCTTTTTTAATATTTCTTTGAAAAGCACTATTAATATTCACACAAGGGAGCCAACATCATTAATAATCCAAATATCCATTTAAGGAACCCATGTTTATGGATAAACACCATTTTAATGATCAATGAACCATGATTTCATAGTGCCATCTTCATTTGAGGGTAGATCCATGTATATAATTTGTGAAATCAAGGATGCAACATCATATAATGGACCATCCTAAACTTCTGATAGATACCACAATCCCTTTTTAGATACACCCCATTACATTATAATCATAATTCAAAAATTCAAAAAAAATTTATAAAACATAGAAAATCCTTTTTAAACCCATGAAAATCATTCAAAAACATTTTAATTCAACTATCAAGCCTATAATATTACAATATTAGACACAAAAAAAAATTCATATTCCAAAAAAAATACATAATGAATAAGAATAAACATTTCTAAATCCCCCCAATTTCTATCTAAAATAAAAAAATAAAATTCAAAAAGTACGCAAGGTTCCATGAACCTAGGCATAATACCATAATTTCATTACAATTTTTTTTATTAAATTCTTCCAACAAGAAATCATGATAATTATTTAGAAATAAGTGTTATATAGGTGAGAATAAAATTTAAAAATTAATTGGGAACATGAAATCATCAATGAGTTGTTCTGAGAAAGAAAAATATGAAAACACCTTCCTCAAAGGGGTGAAAATGTGATAGAGCTTCAAAGGGAGGATGGCAAAGGCCTCATGGACCATCCTCACACCCTAAATCTAGAGGAAAATAAACCAATCATAAACTCGAGAAATTCTCATTATACTAGGAAAAGAGACCACAATGGAAATCTAAATAATAGACATAGCAGAAGAGAAAGAAGAAGTAAATGGAAAAATATTATCATAGAGGGAGCATCATTGAAGGAGGATGAGCCAACAGAAAGGGATTTAGGGACCCCTTATGGAGAAAAATTCAAAAAAGGAGGAGGGGATCTGGTTAGGGTAATATAGGGGGAGAGATAATATATTGATCCATGATTTTAAAGACCTGGCACGACAACATGGTTTGGCCGCACAATTTACAAAATTATGCATCAACCATGCAGTAGCCACTACCTAAGTAGGGACTGAACACATGACCAGGACACACCGTTTTTGAGATCAGGCTCAAACTCTATAGTCACTTCTTTCTCATAAGAGACTGGCTACATTGTAACTTGGTTTGACCCATATGGTTTCTATTAACCATGCGATGACCATGCATGTGTTGAAAAAGCCACCCTTTTTGAAAAATTCAAAAAAAAAATTGATCGGTTCTCAACTCGATACTCATCGAGAAAGATCCCTGACCATGAAGTGGAAACAATAGAGGAGTATCTGAGGTCATTTTGTGGTAATTCACCACATCACAGACACTTTATTTCATTATAATGTCACTAAGCTAAAGGCTGATCAAAATATATACCCATGCCCAATAAAAACCAAAGAAAACTATGAACTGCAGGGTGAGCATTCTCTCTACAAGTCACACATGAACAATCAAGAGTAAATCACATAATAAAATTTAGGGGATGACATGAGGGTTTCTCCCCATAAAATGATGTAGACAAATATAGAAGCTATAAAACTCAACCAACAAACCCATAATTTAAACAAAAAACCCACTATAGGGTGACCTAGAAAACTGGGACCCTATGAAGCAACTCAACCTCTCCAAAATATCCTAAAAAAATATTTACCACAACCAAGAACTAGGGAACCCCCAACATAATCTAATCCAACAACCATGGAATGAGAAAAAAACACCATCAGTATAACTCAATAAATCCCCACACCAGCCAAATCCCCCAGCACCAGGGGAAAATCAAGAAAAGAAACCTGGAAAAAATGGTGGACCAGAAACCTTATCCAATAACTCCATAAAATAGAAGAACTTTTTTCAAAAAATGAGCATCTTCAAAATAGAAACCAACCCATACAAGGGTCAAACACACCATAAAAATGAAAATTTTAAAGAACCACATCCAACCACTCTCGAACACTTAGATACCAAAAAGACATGTTCTTGTCACTATAACAATGAAATAATTAACTTATAACATTCGAGAAAAAATAATAATTAATATTTAAAAATTATCATTCCCTTGCAGAAAATACTAGGTCAAGGTTTCACACACCCCAGAAAACACATAACTATGTGCGAGATTCACCCCGAGACCGGTTACTATGGAAAAAATGGATGAAGCATATCCTCCATCACATTTAGGAACTAGCATCCTATGATCAAAAATCATTTTTTGGGAAACACTTCCGAAAAAACATCCCCAGGTTACCCAAATGGAAACAATGGTGGTAGGTCTTTGGATGGGTGTGACAAGATGTCTTTGAATACCAGAACCATCCACACTAGTGGAACACAAGTTAATGTTCTGACCAACTAGAATCCCTGACCAATGAAATAGACTCTATAAAGAAAGGTTCCACAAATATTTACTCCTCTCTGAATGGGTAACCTTCAAAAAAAAGACAACAAATTTCAAACTACCTACACTCCAAAAACAAACCCAGCTTCGAACGCTTCATCCACCAACATCTTGAAATTTAGGTCCTTATAAGAGAGAACTCTCCCAATGATCTCGGGATGAAGATCTCCATTGAAAATATAAGCCTTCACAGATTCATGTCATGCAACCACTATATAAAAGGAATCTAGAACCTTAAAGTGGTGAACATAGTTATTCTTTCTCCATTGGCCTTCCTAAATACTCTTGATCTCTTTCATTTTATTCTTCTTCACCTCCTAGGGTATAAACCATAAAAAAATAGAGACTTAAGAACACCCAACGTTATCCAAACATTCGTTAATGGTTGGGAGAACATCTCACATTCGTCTAAAGCTATATCTTTGTTTGAGTCTATAATAGCATCCAACCTAATAGATTTGGGAGTTACCAACAATCTAAATCCACTCCCTACATCATCAAGCCACTCAAATACCTCTAACGAACCTTTATAACCATAACTGATAGGAAATATGTGAGGAAAACATGAAGTTGTGTATGAATCATCATAAACATTGTGAACCACTTTGGGCAGGATTTTCTGACCAAAACAAAAAACAAAAAAACCAAAACCAACATCATTATGAAGAAATATAAAAAATAACACCTCAAGACAAAACATCATTCTCAAAAAAAACTCATGAAAAAAATATCCAACTTCCTCTTTTTCAATAATCCATTTCCATTTTTAATTTCTAAACTGCCTTCATTCAATGAAACTTTTCAAATGAAAATCCACTCTTCATAAAATCAAAACTAGCATTATAAAAAAACAACATCATGAATTATTTTCCTCTTTCCAAATTACTTTGAAAAATGATGCCAGCCTTCTAAAAACATACCCCATGAATCCCACAAACTGTTGCACTTGTGTTCATCCACTTCCATCCATATGTACTAACACACACTTTTCACACACATACCCAACCATGTACAAATGTTAATTAGATATACCATGGGTCACTCAAATCCTCTTCATTACCAATTCCAAACAATCAATAAATTTTTCATACCAAAACTATTTCTTATAAAACCAACCTTGAAATTTCAAAATCACTTTAAAGAAATCATTTTCTATTTCTAAACCACATTATTTTCAAAACCCCCATTTCCAATTTAAATCCATTTAGTTGGAAGAAATTTCATTTCAAACCATTTTTCATTTTCATAATACAATTACACCAAGATGAACCAATATGAATCACAACATACAACAGACTACCAAAATAAGGAACTAGTTCAGATGTTTAACTCAGTGACATGGTAGTGAGCCATGGACCATGTAAAACATAACACTACAAGGACCTGGTACCATGCACTAGGACTCCACGTGGGTCACTACTCCATGTGAGGTCACAAAATGGCACCAGATCACCTCCATTTTCATCCTTGGA
The DNA here is from genome assembly GCA_963277665.1 of Viscum album. Classification (NCBI taxonomy): domain Eukaryota; kingdom Viridiplantae; phylum Streptophyta; class Magnoliopsida; order Santalales; family Viscaceae; genus Viscum; species Viscum album. The sequence goes on along the minus strand of OY728160.1, from coordinate 850,232,508 downwards.
TAAAAAACAAAAGAAGATATCTCAAATCCCATACTACCTATGGTAACTCGAGGATCAGAATGAGAAAGGGTTCATGACATCCTTCTCGTATCTACCTCTATTTTCCCAAAAATCCTTATCTCTGACTACCTCACACTTCAAATAACAAGGGATTAATCTAATACCATTTTTTCATAAACCGAGCTATGGTGACATTTGACCAACACCCTACCACATTTGTGGCATGGCCCAAAGAGATTTCCCGATCTCCTTAGGCTATATTCTAGTATCGAGAATCAAATAAAATAAAGTATGGGACGATTTTTTCCAAATAAACCAAGTTCAAACAAATTAAATTAAATAATAAATAATGACCAACAACTGATCATAATAAATACATGAGCTGGTAGAGATACAAAAATACAACATAAAGGAAAAAAACATAAACATAAATAAAGCAGGATTGAACTGCTCCCAACACAATCATCATGTGACCTCACAGTCACCACTGTCTGAAAGACTAAACCGCTCCATGAGACAGATCAACCAGGAAACCTGAATAAAAATCTAAACCTACATAATAGTTCCGGTCTACCTACATTAAGTGGTTCATGTAGGGTGTGAGATTAGAGGATTAGTAGAGAATCACTAAAGTTTTCGTGCATTTCAATTCTTGAAAACATTCCATTAATAATAGTTTAAACTATATTTATAAAATTAGTTTTCCCCCTTTTGGTAGAAGACAATTCTATTCAGTTTTAAAACAACACACACATACCATTTCTATTCTCAAAATATGAGTATATCAAATTAAAACAAAATCTCAAACAAATGGTTATATGGATATAATGAAAATATTTTATTAGTGTGAATAAAAAAAATTACTTTAAAGAATGCAAAAAAATAATGTATAAAGAGCATCCATGGGTGATCCTAAACATACCTATAGCGACCGTTGGATGTACACTGTTTGGAACATACTATCGTTGAATGGTTAAGTTCCAATGTATATAACCAACTGGCCACCCTCAAGTGAACAATCCAGTGGCACAACCCACCTTACCTTTCAGTGATCCAGGGGGTACCAACCCATCCAATCAGGTCAGGCAGGATACTATCACTTGATCCTTTAAAAGACACCAAAAAACACATTGTAATAATATATTGTGTATGTGGGAGGCCTTCACATGTGTGACTCATCTTACCTGCCATTAAAACAAATTCTTACCAGCAAACACAGTCACCACTATATAATAACACATAATGGGAAATACCTTTTATACAGCTTACATATATATATATATATATACACCTCACATCATTCTTGATGCAAATAGGGCCATAACATCATTTATACATTTAATAAATTTTCATAAAAAAACCCATAATTCAAAATTGGACCTTCATCTTACACATCCCAAAACATTTTCCCCAAAACACTTCAAATTCCATTTCCAAATAATGTGAAATCCAACTATCACTATGAATTGGACCAACATGCATTTCACCATTTTAATATTACATTTAAAACAACTTTTGGAATCAAATAAGGGAACAAAAATCATTCATAAACCAAAGATATATTTAAGGAACCTGTTATTATAGAAAAGCACCATATTAAAGATCAAATAACCATGATTTCACAGAGAAATTTTCATTTGAGGGAACTTATATCTTTGCAGTTCGTGGAATAATAGATGTGCCAATATATAATGACTCATATTACACTTCAATGAAATACCCCATTCCATTTTTAGATTCAGCCACTTTCTTTTATAAACGAAATACAACAATTATAAACCATTACAAAAAGTAGACAACACCATTAAAACCCATGAATGAATTTTCAAAACAATTTTATTCAACTATAATGCTATAACATTACAAAATTATAGACACAAAAATAAATTAATATTCCAAAAACTCCACTATAACATGAATAAAGATAAATATTTTTCAGAACCCCCAATTTTATTTTAAAAGAACAATATACACTTTAACAAACAACCTAGGTTCCATGAACCTAGGAAAAATACATGAATTTAAAACAACAATTTTTAGTAACTTATTCCAAGAATAAATTAAGACAATGATCTAGAAATATGTTTTATATAGGTTAGAATCTCATTAAAAAATTAATTGGAAACATGAATGCATCAATGGGTTGTGATGGGAATTAAATAGATGGAAATTACTACCTCAAAGAGCTATGGATGTGACAGAGCATCAAATGGAGGAAGAAAAAGGCATTATGGACCAACTATACACCCTAAATCCAAATGAAAATAAACGATGCATAAAACATAGACTTAGGTTTCAAACAGTGAATGAAAAATCAAAGGAAAAACCAATAATAGAGATGAGAAGATAAATAATAAAAATTGGCCTAAAAACTAAAATCATAACTCAGAATCGACGAGGGAGAATCATGGAGGGAGGAGGAGCGAAGGGAAATGGGTTTCAAGACCCCTTGGAGCGCCTAATCCACAAAAAAATGTGGCTGATTATGGGTTGAGTAAAATAGGGGGGAAAAGAAAAGAGGGTATCATGATTTTAATGAATTGTAATGACAACACGGTTTGGCCACATAATTTACAAAACTGTGTACCAATGGTATTATAGCCACTGCCTAAGAATGGACCGATTTCACGACCAAGACGTGTAGTTTTTATGAACATGCACAAATAGTTTGGTTGATTCTATCCACTTCGTGGATTGGATAGATAGTTACCTGAGCTAACTCGTGTGTTTTCTACTAACTGTGCAGTGACCGTACACAAGCTAAAAAACACACCAGAACATTGAAAATTCAAAAAAATCAACTAGGTCTCAACACGAAACTTATCAGGAAAGATACAATAATGATAAAAGGATAAACTAAATGAGTATCTGAGGATGTGGTGTGACATTTACCTAGATACATTTTTGAAAATAACCTTAGTGTTTATCAAAAGTATATTTCTGACTAGTTTTTTAATCATTTGAATTTTGTTTTGTATGATATCTAAAATAATTTTTAAAAATTCATTGAGAAGTTAATTTATAAGATATATTATAAAGATAAATTGTAATAAGTTAATGAGGTAGTAGTATAAGTGTGAAACTGTTAGTGATATTCCTTAAATCCTTCATCTTAAAGGATATTATTAAGAAATACGGTATTATATGATTGGGATGAATCATATGGGATGATTCCATCTCAGTATCCAATGATTTTTATGAGATTTAATTAATTAATATAAAATTCATAAACAATATTCTACATTATATATATTTATTATTTTAGTAGTAAAGTATCACTCGTAAGATAATATTTTGAATAAATATAGTTAAAGGGTTATTTAAAATGGGACAAAATTTGCTAATTTGAAACATACAATATAGTGAATTTTCACTACATTGTTACATGAATTTATAACAAAATGTGTTTTAGAAAAAATTGTTTCCAAATATGTAACATATATATTTCATAATTATGTTTCTCTATATATTCAAAAAAATTAAAAATCCATAAAATGTAAGTCAATTGGGATATAAATCAAACTAAAAATACTTTATTCAATCATATTGGAGTATTAAAAATAATATACATTAGGGAAAGAGATCTAAATCATGAATAATTACATAATATTTATGATTACATTCCATGTTAATTTCACAAATTAAAATGGGGCAGTATATAAAAAACCATATTTTAATTACTCTAAGATCGCGTAGATCATCTTTACCAATGATAAATTCCATCAGTAGAACTAAAATGGGAATAACAAAACATCACCAATTGTTAATGTTATTTATAACATCATTTATTAACAGTATAGAAATAATAATATTGAATAGTGATGATTGATTGTAATTATTTTCAATGATGTAGTGGGGATATTATAATAGATATATGTATATTATTATAGCGTATACATCCAATGGGTATAATACCTGTAAAAATTTTACCAATTTTGAATTATCATTATATAGTTAATATAAAAAATATTTATTTAGATTAATAAAAATATTGTTACCTTATAAATAATTTTTTTTTAAAAATAGAAAACCACCCTTTACTATTATTAAATATTAATAATTCTTTAAAAACCCCGTTGAATAATGTGGTAATATTTTTATATGTTATGTATAGTTTTTTTAAAAATTGTGAATTTTAGATAATGATATAAAAAATTTATTTTTATAATTCATGGGTTTTTTTGTAAAATTATTTAAAAAACTAATAAATATTATTCTGACTATAATGAATACCAATTCATTAATTCAGTTTTAATCAAAAATGATTTATTAACATTTAATTTTTATTATATATTATATTTTTATAAATAATAAATATCTTAAACATGAGGAAATAAATTTTAGAAAATTTATTTTAAAAAAATTAAATCAAAACAAAAATTATTCTAGTTTTTTTAAAATTTTCTATAAAGGAAGTTAAAATCAATAAACTGTAAAAATAAATATTTTTTATATAATTATCTCCCTATTTATGTAATTTTGTTATCTTAATAAATTAATATAATCACTTCTAAATAATATATTTTAAAAAACATCTTTATAATATATATAATAAAATAATATTAATTTATTTTTTATTTAATTGTATGAAATAAGAATAATTTCACCATATAGAAATAAAATCATTTTCATTAATAAAGTGTGTTTCATATTATTTTATCTTTTAATCATGGTAAGTTTTAATGATTATAATGTCAATCTAATAAAATAGATTTCTTATTTGGAATAAGTTTATCTATTATAGGTAATAAGGTAAAATAAATTTATCAACTTAAATAATTTAGTGAGGTAAAAACTTATTTACACTATAATGGGAAGATGAGGGAAATGGGTTTAACTGAGTAGTAACAACATAGAATATCAAGAATAATTATCCAAAAAAATTAATATGATATAATGTTTGAAATAATTATATCTTACTGTAATTATTTTAATATTTTCTATCCACATTCCAAGATTATTTTCATTTACTTTTAATAATGAAATGAACATTTTTTGTAATGGTAGTCAAGATCACTTATAAAACAACCCGTCATATATCCAAATTACATTATATAATTTTTAAATTTCATCTTGAATCGCTAAAAAAATTATCTCCCAAACAATACTCCCTCGTCAGTGGTAACAACATCTCATAAGAATAAGATACACATTGATCATTTTAAAGTGATTCTTAATTATTGTTTCTAGTCTTCAACATATGTGTAATACAATTACCAATATTTATATTTAAAAATTTCTACCAATTATTCACAAATATTATTTAATAAGAAAATTATTTTTGAAAAGTGATTTTTTTAAAATAATAAAACATGTTCTTTCTCATCTATTCTTTGTAACACATTCATGTCTTGGTTGGTTCAAACTACAACATAAAATTTATTATATTAGTTTAATATTGAAAATTTTAAAACCATATTATTAATAAGATATAATAATTATGAATATATAATCTTTTCATAATTTATGCAGGGAAATAATTAATCTTATATCCATTCAGGAAAAAATTATTTTTATTTAATATAAATTTCAAAAAAAGTATATAATATTCCCTTGAAAAATTGTATCTATATCATCAATTAAATGAATCATAGAATTAATTATTAAATGAAAAAAAATCCTTTGAATCCTCTTTTGAAATTATTAAGATGATTAGTATATGATTATGTATTGAGGACTGGAACCACTATACTGAAGGTGGCACATATCAAACGGGACTTTCAGTATGTGAATATTAATTTTTTCAGAAAATGATAAATAAATTAACAATTATAAATTATAAATGAATTGAATAATGTAAAATAAATATAAATATATCTATGATAAATATTTTTAACGAACATAAATTTATTATATTAGGGGCTTGGGAATATATAATCAAGGGGGACTCCCATGTAAGGCCTTTTAGTCTCAATTTCACTAATTTCAAAAATGTTGTATATTATGATGATATTATCATTTAAATTTTTTATATACTATCACCTCTATTTATATGAAAATATTTTCCATTTAAGAAGTTTTATATGAATTTCCATATCTCTCATTCATTTTCAATTTCTTATTCATTACTAATTTTATAAGTTTTTTCCATCTAAATTTTCATTCATTGAGATAGTTTTCTTTCTCAATAAAATTATATATTGTTGTTTATATACTATATATTAATGTTTTTCAAAAAAATTGGTAGGTGAATTTCATTTATTAATGAACAGAAGTAGATGCAACACAATGGTGGTAATGGGGTTGATAAGAGCCATCCCACATTCGAAAACACAAAGAACATAAAATGAATCCAAAATCAATGTCTAAGAGAAAATAATAATCAAAATCCCAATCATATTCATCTTAAAAATGACTAAAGTGATGCCTTGAATTTTCCCTACATTGAGTTATATTTCATATTAAGAGTGTGGTTTTGATGAGAATAATGTTTTCATGTCCTTGACTTCATCATTGTAATTAAAGAAAAACCTTCATTTTTCACCACTAATAATATTTCAACAGAATCCTGATATGATATTTTCTCTGGTGAGTTATAATCCTCCATTTCTAACCAATTCACCCCAATGATATTACAACACTATTACTCATTGAGTTCATCCATGATATGCATACCTAAAATAGTTGAAGAAGTAGAAGTGAAATTACAGTGTAAATGTGGATAATCAACCGATATATGATTCCCCAAAAAATTACCATAATGGTTTTAGACCTATTACTCCCCCTTACATAGATCCTACACCATTACTAGATTTATACCATATTGATTTTTCTATGATTCACTCAACCACACATACTATTGAATGACTTATCATTTCTGCTATTATTATCTAACTCTATCACCAGACCCTAGTATGTAATTATTTTTATCCATTTTTTGTTTCGGAACATGAGATAGACTAGCCATTCTTTCATAATCGATCTTGTCACCAACACCTTATTTTCCTTGAAAAATTGTAAAAGCATCATTCTAAAAGTTAACATGGATTTCAATTCCATATTCCAATACAATAGATACTGTAACAACCATTGTAGTCATTTAGTTTGCTTCTGTGATATTTTATATATCTTGTTACAATGTGTCCCATTAAATAAAACAATTTAAATCCATATATCTATCAAAATAATCAATCTGATATCAAATATTTTGGAAAACCACATAGAAAAGGGGAATCCTGCCATACTTGATCTACATGTTAATTTAATTTAATAAAATATAAAGAAAAAACTTATTAATGAGAGGGTTACTATGAATGATCTTTACAAAGAAACGATTATAGTTTCCAAATTGAGCTATCTTGGTAGCCCTGTTCATTTAGATGGTCATTCCCACAGTAGATGAAAAATCAAAGATAATGTCAGGATTTCCCAAAATCATGTTGAGCCCTATTATTATAATCCATATCTGGGCCGTAGTGGTTTTTATCATGAATTTAATGAAACAAAAATCACAATCCAAAAAGGTATAAATACTAGGTTTTAATGATATTACTCCATTATCTTAAGTATGAAACATCAACTCTTCATAAGTGAATAGGTTGTTAAAGCATCATCTAACTAAGGGGATGTATTTCAAATAAATAAGTACCAATAAATTAGCCATTCTCATTATCAAGTCTTTAGTCTTCCATAAAACTCCATCAACCATATGAATGAAGAGTGATAATTTGAATAATATATAGATTATAAAACATTAAAAAATATCTTCTTGATTAGATTTATCATGATTAGTTTTACCTTTTTAGAAAACATACTCAGGGATTCAATCTTTCCTGGTGGAATTATTTCTGTTTACATCATCCTCAGTTATAAACCTAGTTTGTGTGGAAGTGAAGTCATATGTTGATATGTTCTATGAATCATCTAGTAAAGTTGATTTAGGATGGTGAACTGCATCCTGAATACGAAGGTCAAAATCTTATGAAAATGAATTTGTTGGAAGGAAACCCTAAACATCGAACACTCCATGAGAGTTCACTTGCAACCCACATCCCTTTTATTTTGAGTTGATTAATGATATTTCCCTAACTTTAAAATTATTTTATAAAAATTATTACACAATTCATATAAAATAAAATTTATTCTAGTTTTCACTTTTTTGAGTGATTTTTATTTAATATTTATTATTATTATATGGGTTTTTGTACACACAATTCCCTATGTTAATATTTTATTCATTTTATTAACACATATTTCATTATTTAATTTTCTTATTTCCCAAGTTAAATTTTTATTCCCAACTAATGTTTTGGTTTTCTAATGTAATTCTTATCCACATTATACTATAAATTGTTTCCATTTGAAATAATTCTTACTATAAATATAAGTGGTGTTGTTGACTCAATATATTTAAATTTAGTTGTACACCATTTTCATGGACTATATTCAATAATACTTGTTTTATAATTCAACATATATATTTTCTAACGAACTAGTATTCACCCCATGCAATTTCATGGGAATTAAATTTTGACTACAATTTAAAATAGTAACATGATTAGAAGTGCATTCATTACTTTTTAATAATAAAATAGATCGGAAAAAAAATATATGTGTTGGGTAAAGATTAGAGGAAAATAGACTTAGTTATAAAATGGATTACTTTTTCCCAAAATCCTCCATTTTCCCTCAATTTATTATAATCATCCGAAACATATTGCAAATTCCATCATTTAAACATGTGATGTGACAATGGAAGAGCTCAAAATCATCCATGAATAGAGTGAGATATGAATTTAAAAGCATATGTTTGTCATTAAGACCCAATTAAAATGAATTTCTTTAGGTGGTAAAATATAATATGTTTTATAACTAAAAATAATTTAAGTGAAGTTACATTTTAAGAGTAATCCATAGTATAAAAAGTGAAAAATAATTTCTATATTGTTCATCAGGACCTTGTGTTTTTGTAAACATTAAAATAAAATAGCTTCATTTATTTTCAATAATATATTATATCAAGAGGAACTACAGGCCTATGATTTCGTCTCTATCAACTCCAATGTGTGTCTCTTTCAAAATTAGGGTTTTCCAATGTTTGTCCCAACTAAGGACCCATCGTCCATATTACCTTCAATTATCATTATTAAATACCTTTATTTCCACAACTATAAAATTTAAAAAAAAGAGAGAAGGTATTATGAATGGCATGAATATAAACATGAACTGACACAACTATAATAGAATAAAAGAGAACCTAATATGTACAAGAACAAAAATAAAATAAAACCAATAAAACATCAATAAAAATAAATGAAAGCATAAATTAGCAGGCTTGGATTTGAATTTAAAACATGATAATAAATAGGTCTTGTTCATGTTGATATGAGTAATAATCATTTTGTGTTGATGTTGATTTTTCATAGATGAATTTGACATGAAATGGCATATTTAATGAAGCATTCCATAAACGGAACCATTTGATTTAATGTATATTATTGAACAATGTCAAAATTTGTCCCATTTAACACATTTAATTCATTGATTTTTTTCACATTTGTGTTCATCATGATCATTCAAGTCATCACATCATATTATTTAAAATAAAACAGCTCACTTATAATATTAAATGAGTCTTGTTGTGTTACCCATGTAGTAAACATGTCGTATTTGTGATTGGATCTTCCAAAAAATTACATAAACATGTTGTGTTCATTTAGAATATATTTTTGGATGTTCCAGTAACTGACATCACTCAAAATGACCCACTAACATAAATTTCAATCCCCAAGTTTAAACACAACAAAGATGAACCGGACAAGTTCTCCTAAAATATAAGCGAGAAATTTGTTAGTGATATTCCGTAAATAATTCATCTCAAAGGATATTATTATAAAATGTTGTATTATATGATTGAGATGAATCATATGGTATGACTCCCTCTCAATATCCGATGATTTTTATGAGAATTGATTAATTAAAATGAAATTCTTAAAAAATATTCTACGTTATATATATTTATTATTTTAGTAGTAATGTATCACTCATATGATAATATTATGAATAAATATAGGTAATGGGTTATCTAAAATGGGACAAAATGCATCAATTTGAAACGTACAATATTGTGAATTTTCAATAAATTGTGACATGAATCTGTAACACAACTTGTATTAGTAAATTTTTTCAAAATATATTACAAATATATTTCATAATTATATTTCACTATTTATTCATAAGAGTTAAAAATCTATAAAATGTAAGTCAAATGGGATACTAATAAAACTAAAAATACTTTATTCACCCATATTGGAGTATTCCAATTAATGTACATGAATGAAATATATCTAAATAATGAATGATTACATAATATTAATGATTACATTCCATATTAATTTGACAAGTTAAAATGGGGTACTATATTGAAAAAATATTTTTTTAATTACTATAAGATCACGTAGATCATCTTTACCCTTGATAATTTCCATTAGTATAACTACAATGGGAATGAAAAAAAACATCAGCAATTATAAATGTTATTTATAACATCATTAATTAACACTATAGAAATAATTATTTTGAATTATGATGATTGATTGTAATTATTTTCAATGATTTAATGGGGACATTACAATAGATATGTGAATATTATTATATGGTATACATACAATGGGTATAATACTAGTAAACATTTTACCAATTTTGAATTATCAGTATATAGTTAATATAAAAATTGTTTATTTAGATTAAAAAAATATTTTTTCCTTATAAATAATTTGATTAAAAAAATAGAAAACCACTCTTTAAATTTATTAAAGGTTAATAATTATTTTTAAAAAACCATCAAATATTGAGGAAATAATTTTATATGTTGTGTATTGTTTTTTAAAAATCGTTATATTTAGATAATAATATAAAATATGTATTTTTAGAATTCATGTAATTTTTTTAAAAATTATTCAAAAAACCAATAAATAGTATTCCGACTATAATGAATACCAATTCATTAATTCAATTTTTAACAAAAATGATTTTTTTAAAATTCATTTTTATTATATATTATATGTTTTTAATTATAAAAATAAAGATCTTATACATAAAGAAATAAATTTTAGAAAATTTATTTCATAATAATTTAATCAAAATAATAATTAATCTATATTTATTTAAAATTATATATAAATGAAGTTAAAATAAATTAAAGATAAAAATATATTTTTTTTATATAATTGTCTTTCCATTTATGTAATTTTTTTGTCTTAATAAATTAAAATAATCACTTCTAAAGAATAAAATTTAATAAATTTACGTATAATATATATAATAAAATAATATTATTTTTATTTTTATTTAATTGTATAAAATAAGAATAATTTCACCTTATAGAACAAAATTCATTTTCTTCAAATATGTGTGTTTCATATTATTTTTTTTAATTATAGGAATTTTTTATATTTCTAAAGTGAATATAATAAAATGGATTTCTTATTTGGAATAAGTTTATCAATTTTAGGTAATAAGGTAAAATTAATTTATCGACTTAAATAAGTCACTCAGGTAAAAACATGTTTACACTATAATGGGAATATGAGGGAAATGGGTTTAACTTAGTAGTAACCACATAAAATATCAAGAATAATTATCCTAAAAATTTAACATGATATAATTTTTCAAATAATTATATCTTATGATAATTATCTTCTTATTTTTATCCAAATTCCATGATTATTTTCATTTCCTTTTAATAAAGATATATGAATTTTTTTGTAAAGATATTCAAGGTCAACGATAAAACAACCCTTCATATATCCACATTATTTTATATAATTTTTTAATTTCATCTTGAATCACTAACAAAATTATCTTCCTAACAATACTCCCTCATAATTGGTAAAAACATCTCATAAGAATAAGTTACACATTGATCATTTTAATTTTATTCTTATATAAATGTTTCTTGTCATCAATGTATGTGTAATACTATTACCAATAATTATATTAAAAAATTTTTACCACTTATTCATAAATATGATTCAATAATTTTTTTGAAAAGTCGTTTTATTAAAATAATATATTGTGTTCTTACTCATCTATTCTTTGTAACACATTCTTGTCTTGGATGGTTCAAACAGCAACATGAAATTTATTATATTAGTCTAATATTGAAAATTCTAAAACAATATTATTAATAAGATATAATATTTATGAAAATAAAACTTTTCATAATTTAGGAATGGAAATAATTATTCCTATATCTATTCAAGATAAAATTATTTTTATTTAATCTGAATTTCCAAAAAGAGGATCTATTCTTCTAATGAAAAAATGTATATTTATCATCCATAAAATGAATCATAGACATATTTATTAAATGAAAAAAAAAATCTTATGAATCCTCTATTGAAATTATAAAGTTGATTGGTTTATGATTCTGTATTAAAGACTGGAACCACTATAATGATGGTGGCCCATATCAAACGGTATTGTCAGTATGTGAATATTAATTTTTTCACAAAATTATTAATAAATTAACAATTATGAATTATAAATGAACTGTATCATGTAAAATAAATATAAATATATTTAATTTATAGATTATTATTTAACATAAATTTAGTATATTAGAGGGTTGAGAATATATAAACAAAGGGGACTCCCATGTAAGGATTTTTAGTCTCAATTTTACTTTTTTCAGACATGCTATACATTATGAAGCTATTCTCAATTATATTTTTTATATAATATCACCACAATTTATATGAAAATATTTATCATTTTATAAGTTGTATATGAATTTATATATATGTCAGTAATTTTAAATTTCCTTATTCGTTACTAATTTTATAACGTCTTTCCATCTAATTTTTCTTTTATTGAGATAGTTTTAATTCTCAAGACAATTATATGTTGTTATTTATATACTATATATTAATGTTTTTCAAAAAAATAGTGGGGTGAATTAAACTTTTTAATAAATGGAAATTGATGCAACATAATTATAGTAATTGGGTTGATAAGATCCATCCCACATTAAAAACACAAAGAACATAAAATGAATCCAAAATCAATGTCTAAGTGAATGTAATAATCAAAATCCCAATCAGATTCATCTTACAAAGAACTGAATTAATGCCTTGAATTTTCCATACATTTAGTGATATTCCTTATTCATAGTGTGGTTTAGATGTGAATAATGTTATTATTTCCTTGACTTTATCAATGTAATTAAATAAAAACCTTCATTTTTTACCATCATTAATTTTTCAGAAAAATCCTGATATGATTTTTTCTATGGTGAATCACAATCCTCCATTTCTAACAAATTCACCCCAATGATATTAAGACACTATTACCCATTGATTTCTTCCATGATATGAATACCTGTAATATGTGAAGAGCTAGAAGTTAAATTAGAGTGTTAATTTGGGCAATCAACCTATCTATGACTCCCTAGAGAATTACTTACCTGGTTTAAGACATATTACTCCCCCTATTGTGGATCCTACACCATTACTAGATAAATAAAATATTGAGTTTTCTATGAATCACTTAACTACACATCCTGTTGAATATCTAGTTGTTTCTACTACTATTGTCTAACTCCATCACCAGAACCTACTATGTAATTATTTGGATCCTCTTTATGTTTCAGAACATGAGTCAGACTATCCATTCATTCATAATCTATCTTGTCACCAACACCTCATTTTCCTTGAAAAATTGTAGAAGAATAATTTTAAAGGTTAAAAAGGATTACATTTCAATATTCCAATCCAATAGATTCTGAAACACCCATTGTAGTCATTTCATTCCTTCTGTGGTATTTTATATATATTTTTACATTGTGTCCCTTTAAATAAAACAAGTTTAATCCATTTTTCTATCAAAATTATCAATCTGATATCCAATTTCGTGGAAAACCTCATAGAATAGTGGAATCTTACCATACATGATCTACAGGTTAATTTCATTTTATAAATTATAAATAAAATTCTTATTAATTAGAGGTTTATATTGAATGATCTCCATTATGAAATGATTATAGTTTCCAAATTAAGCCATATTGGTATCCCTGTTCATTTTGATGTTCATTCACACAGAAGAAGAAAAATAAAAGACATTTCAAGGAATTTCCAAAATCAAGTAGATCCCTAGGATTATAATCCATGACTGGGCCGTAGTTTTTTTATCTTGAATTTAATGAAAGAAAAAATCATAGTCCATAAAGATATAAATACCTGGTTTTAATGATATTCGTCCATTATCCTATGCATGAAACATCAATTCTTCAAAAGTGAATAGGATATGAAAGCATCATCTAACTATGGGGATGCATTTCCAATCATAAAATACCAATTAATTAGAAATTCTCCTCATCAGGTCTTTTTTCTTCTATAAAACTCCATCAGACATAAGAATGAAGAGTGATATTGTGAAAAATATATAGATTATAAAACTATAAAATATATATTCCTGATTGGATTTGTCATGATTAGTTTTACCTTTTCACAAATCCAACTCCGGGATTCAATCTTTAATGGGGGAATTCTTTCTGTTAACGTCATCCTCAATTATGAACCTAGTTCATGAGGTGATGAAGTCTTATTTTGATATGTTCTATGAATTATCTAGTATAGTTTATCTAGGATGGTGACCTAAATCTTGAATAAGAAAGTCAAAATCTTATGAAAAAGAAATTGTAGGAAGGAAACCCTAATCACCGAAGACTCCATGAGAGTTCACTCGCATCCCGCATCCTCTCCCACCACCATTTGATTTTGAAGTTATTAATGATGTTTACCTAAATCTATAATTATTTTAAAAAAATTATTACACAATTCATATAAATTAAAATTTATTCTAGATTTCACTTTTTTGAGTGATTTTTATTTAATATTTGTTATTATTATAGGGGTTTATGTCCACACAATTCCCTATAATGAAATTTTATTCATTTTATTAACACACATTTAGTTATTTCAATTTCTTATTTCCCATTTTAAATTTGTATTCCCAACTCCCTTTTTTTGTTTTCTAATTTAATTCATATTCTCATTATACTATAAATTATTTCCATTTGAAATAATTGTTATTATAAATCTAAGAGGTGTTGTTGAATCAATATATTTATAATTAGCTATACACCCTTTTAATTGACTATATTATTTAATATATGTCATATAATTCAACATATATATATTATAATGAACTATTATTCTCCCCTGTACAATTTTTCGAGAATTAAATATTGACTACTATTTAAAATAGTAGCTTTATTAGAAGTACATTCATTGGTTTGTAATAATAAAATATGTAGGAATAAAAATATATGCACGGGGTGATGATTAGATGAAAATAGAATTAATTATCAAATGGTTTACTTTTTTCCAAAACTCCTCCATTTTCCCCTCAATTTATTACAATCATATGAAACGGTTCACAAATTACATCATTTAAACTTGTAATGTCACAATGGAAGACCTCAAAATCATCCATGAATTGAGTGAGATATGAATTTAAAATCATATATATATCATTAAGACCCAATTAAAACTAATTTCTTCAAGTGGTAAAATATAATATGTTGTAAAATTAAAAATAAGATAAGTTAAGTTGGATTTTATGAGTAATCCATAGTATGAAATGTGAAAAACAATTTCTATATTTTTCATCTTGATCGTGTACTTATATAAACATTGAAAACAAATAGCTGTGATTATTTTCAACAACCTGTTATATCAAGAGGAACCCCAAGCCTGAGATTTAGTCTCTATCAACTCCATTTTGTGTCTCTTTCAAAAGTAGTGTTTCCAATTTTTTTCCCCACTAATGACCCATATTCAATATTATATTCAATGATCATTGTTAAATACCTTTATTTCCATAACCATAAAACCAGAAAAAGAGAAGATATTATGAATGGAATGAATATAAACATGAACTTAAACAACTATAATAGAAGAAAAGAGAATCTAATATGTACATGAAAAGAACAAAAATAAAACCTATAAAACATAAATAAAAATTAATGAAAGAATAAATTAGAAGGCATGGGTTTGAATTTACTACATGATAATAAATAGTCTGTGTTCGTGTTGAGAAGTTTAATAATCACGTTGTGGTCAGGTTGATTTTTCCAAGCTGAATTTGACATGAAATGACATATTTAACGAAGCATTCCATAAATGGACCATTTGATTAAATGTGTCCTATTGAACAATGTCAAAATTTGACCCATTTAATCCATTGATTTTTTTCATAGTCATGATAGTCATGTTCATCCATGTCATCACATCATATTATTTAAAATGAAATAGTTCACTAATAATATTAAATGAGTCTTGTTGTGTTACCCGTGTAGTAAACATGTCATCTTTGTGATTGGGTCTTCTAACACATTAAATAAACATGTTTTGTTCATCTCTAATGTATTTTTTTATGGCTCATCAACTGATGTGACTCAAAAATTAGCCACCAACTTGAATTTAAATCCCTTAGCTTAAACTGAATAAATTTTATTAGGAAAAGATCCCTGATATATATTGGGAATTTCAAGGATAGTTATAGTAATAATATCAATAAAAATTATGTTAATAATCAAATTCATCTTGACAAAAACATTAGTAACTTGTGAGTTTTATTGAATCATTTAAACCAAGAACTTCCCACCATGTAGTGTGTCTAGGGTATAACTAAAGTAATCAATTATATTAATGAATGTACCGCTAAAAAAATAGCATGAACTCCATATCCGGGGTGCAAACTGTGATTTCTTAATTAATAGTGTATGATCATTTTCTTTGTATATAACTAACATGATGACAACCTGAAGCGAACATTAGAATATTAATGAAATACATTGCACTAAGTGTATTTTGTAATACATTTGATATTAAGTGAAATGAAATTAGCACAACCATACCAGATCAACATGTGGGCAAATTCATCTCTTAAATAGCTCATCTGCACATTGTCTTCTTTTCCCATCCTACACAGAGTTATTTTTCTCACAACAATTTCCACAAATGTGTGATGAATTATTCTATTATAATTGTAACAGCCCGAGATTTTATGAGAAATATTATTTTTAATTACTTTGATGTCTTTTGTTGTACGCTACCCCAAGATTAGTTTTTACTATATGCAACACTGTTTTAGCTTGCAGTATACGCAACACTATTCTTGGCTAGTGTTACACACTATTTCAGGTTCGTTTTGTGGAAATTAATCTACGCAACATTAAGTATAGATTTTGTTTAATGTAAAAATGAAATATGTTTTGATTATGTTATACACAACACCAAACGGAGATTTCACTACACGCAGCCCTGACTTGGCTTGCATTACACGCAATCAAGACCTCTTTGATAGCGTGTGTAGTACGCAATACCATGTTTCACTAAACGAGATATTATTATAATATTATTATGAACTAGCCATTATGAATAGTAATAAACACTATTTCAAATTTTATCTTTCAAAATGGACTTCATTTTTAGATTTGGAATATCGATATTAGCTTAGGTTGAAATTTTGGTACTTTTCTAAAAACATTCAATTTTTTGATGAATAGTGAAAACACTAGGTTACTATTTAAAAACCGACATTTTAATTAAATAATTATTTATTTTATTTAACTTTATTTTAGATAAAAACTGATACATAATTCCAATATATTTTTAATTTAATTCATTGGAGTCATTTTATAATAATTTTATATATATAAAAATTTTATTGAACTTTTCACTGTCTTTTACCCACCTCCTATGAGAAATTGTAAATTTACATAAAAATAAATTTTACCGCTTCTGTGAATGGAATTTCAAAAATCCGAGAGACACGGTTGATGTTAGTAAGTTAAATGTGGTTCAATGAGAGAAAAATAATTTTTGGTGAATATTAACTTTTTTACTTTTATTTACCTTGGTTAAAAGTAAACAAGGTAATTAAGGGTAAAAATGATATTATTATTACCCTAACACATGTCCGAATTCTATTGGATAAGTTTAATTCGACCAAAAACAACCTTAGGAATAAATTACGACCATTTAGGTCCCCATGGATTAGATTAGGACACTTATGATTATTTTATTTAAAAAAGGGTTAAAATTGTTAAAATCAATGTTTAATAACTAAAACATTTTTAATATAGGGTTATAAATAAGATAAATTCGACTATAAATATTCATTATAAAGATAAAATTATTTCCTACATAATGGAATGTTATTTATAATTTTTTGACTTTAAATAATTTAATTTATATATGACACAATGATGATGCATACCTTTGTAAGAAAATATTAACATAATTGATATTATAAATACCCAAATAAATGTCATTTGAGACTTTTTATAAATTCCACTAATTTAATAGGTTAATATTACATGTTATTATTGATTTAATTAACTTTTTTCGAACTAATCAGGTTTTTATGATTTTCACAGAAATCAATTACCAAATAGTGTCAAAATTGACATAAAATAGTTTTTAAAAAAATATTATATTATTAAATGTTATTTTATTCCTAAAAATATAAGGATCTTACAAATGACTTATATAAATATATATATATATTAATAATGAACCACTTTGGGTTCGTTTGACTTGTTATAGTATGTTTATTTACCATATAGTGTAAGAAAACAAGAAGACATGGTAAAAGTTAAATTATTTATCTTAGAGTTAAATCTAAATGATAAGGTTAAAATAGTAACCTAAACTTGTCAAAATTCTATTGGATGGGATTATTTCGACTCCTCCCCACCTTATTTTATAAATAAAACAATTTGGATATATTAAAAACCGAATATGACTTTATAATAAAATAATATTTTGAGTTTTTCAAAAGATGCCCCTCTCCTCCCTTATAAAATGGCACCTCCTCCCCCTCTTCCTCACACCACATTGAGCCATCAAGCTAGTCCAAACCATGCCAATTTATATTCTCCACTTACCTAGAAACATCCTATAGGTCCTGGTTATCTTCAAAGACCAACCCTACTGCCATAAGAGGAGGTTAAGAAGAGGCGCGTCAAAGAAGAGGTAATATCCATTACCGATCCTTTCCAATTTCTTTCATTATCAACCTCTTCTTATTTAGTTGTTTCATTATAAAGTAATAACATAGGTATTACTTATATACTGATATGTTATTATAAATAAGAAACAACCGCATTTCACCTTCTATCCATCCTACGGAAAATGAAATCACTGCGTGTGCGTACGTACGGAATACTGTCTCCACGCCGTAGTGTAATCTGTTTTTCCACCACCACCTTACTTGGATGGGTATAATGGTGTAAATAATAACTATGTATGGGCACTATAACATCATTCCAATAATGAGATATTGTATCATCAACTCCAATTCCATTCAAAAATTATGGGAATTATATCATCGCTCGTGCGTACGTACGGATTGCCGTCTCCACAACGCGATGAGATTCAATCTCCATGTTAACCATTAAATAATGACTATAAAGTATATATAATGAATAATAATGGTATATATAACATAATAATTCTACATTATTTATTTATATGTTATTTACTTAATTCCATTCAAGTCAATAAGGAAAGGAAAACATCATTCATGCGTATGTACGGCATACCGTCTCCATGAACGGTGTATTTCATTTCATTTATCTATCTATTAAATATATACATATATTGAATATATATGATATATAAATCATAATTTAAATTATTGAAGTTATTAAATCATGATATAATTAGTAATAATATCATGAAAAACAAGTCCAAACAAGTATGATAAATAAAACGATTTTACCCAAAACGCTGCTTTAACATGGAATTTACAAAAAAACGGGTAATATAAAGTCATAAGTGAACCATATATGATGTCATAACAATGAATATTATTATATAATAAGTCATTGACATTATTTAAATCATTATACATGAATTTTGGATATATATGAAGCATATCGAACCTAAGGTAAGGGATAATTTTTCAAATCTCATTTTTATCTGAGATTGCTTATACGTAAGTATTTTAAGAGGTTAAATTTTTCATCCATGTCCATAAAAATGTATTTATAAACTTTTTAATATTATTCCATGTATGTTTAAAGTCATTTTTACCCCTATTTCACTTTTACTATGTGTTATGGAAGGAATCATTCATTTTCTACCATACGTGCAACTTTTTGACTTTTCCGGCAAAATTACGAGTAGAATGTTTTTTTAACTTATACGGCGTGAACGGATTTTTATGGTTTCATTACTCCTCATTTTCATGAAACTTCCTATACAAGATTTTATGATTATTTTCAACAAAAACCTTTTCTTTTAAAATTTAATGGAATTTTTTGAAAAGAAAATGATTTTGAGCAGAAAGGATATTTTCCTCAAGAATTCATTTCAAGTGTTTTATCAAAACCATTTTCCACCTAAGATGAAATTATTTCATATGTGCATGTTTCAAGTATAATGTCTCGGAGATTTACATTGTTTCATTTTTCTTATGATGAAATGATATCCATTTGTATTTATTGGATTATGTGATTATGGGATGATGTTTATGAAACCTATTTTATTCTTTGGCTTATGATGAATGATTTTTGTTTATTTTGTGGAATAAGTAAGAATGATTTCATTATGAGATGGGTGGGACCTATATATCCCTCCAATGCATTGGCTAATGATTTATATCTCAGGAGATAGACATGGATAGAACGGTAAGTTCATCTGGTTCAGTGATACAGGACTGGAACGAGGAGTGAACTCGATTCAGAAAGGGACTTTGTCCACTAAGATGGTCTTGGCAGCAATGACTTGGCTACTATGGAAATAATATCATGTGCTTAATTGTTTTCCACAATTAAATGTTTTCTTTCCATGCTATTTTATCATGATTGATATTCCTTTGTGATATATGCCTTACGTTCTTCCATGATTTATGTCTTTGCTCAAGATTTTGATGTTTAGATTTTATGTTCATGTTTTTGCATTCAAATGTTTATTGATTGTTTTATGTTCTCTATGTTTACCCTTACTTGTAATTTGAGCTCACCATTTTTATTTTTTCTTTTCTCTAGGATATAAATAATGGTTTTAGGTAAGATAACAAAAAGGGGAAGATCTTTATGGGAGATGTTGAAGATCTTTCACCAAGATTAGAAGATTAGGTTCCGAGTTTCCAAAGACATTAAACTATTATGGTCCTTCAACGTATGTTTTGGGTATGTATTAGATATTCCGAAAAAGTAATGTAATGTCTATGTATGTCATGCTTTGGGTCTCTACAGTTGGTATTAGAGGGAGGCTTATCCAACAATTGGAAACTAGGATACGAGAACATTAGTGAGATCCCTAGAGATATTTTTAAGGTATGTTTAGGGATGTCCATAAGGTTAAGTATAAGTATAGGTTATAGTACTAGAATTACAGTAACGATATTAGAATTAATCCTAGGATGTTAGATTTAGAAGGAACTGATCGTTTAATATGTTGTTTTTCCCAATCATGATTTTTGCTTCACACTATTCTTTTTGGGTTTTAGATGATGGCTGGAACCCGAAGGAACCGTGTTGATCAATGTAATGGACGATGCAATAATTGTCCTCATGATCAAACCAATGTTATGGGAGATGGAATACACAATCTTCTTTCTATACTTACACAAACTATGAATAATCCTATACTTCCAAATGAGCAAAGAAAGGAGAAAAATTTTGTTGAATCATTCATGAGGCAGCGTCCACCTTCATTCAGCGGGTCTACTGATCCATTAGTGGCTGAACAATGGATCAGTACCACTGAAAAGATATTTTCAGTCTTGCAATTTTCTGAACATGAAAAAGTCATCTTAGCAGTATATCGTTTGGAAGGTGAAGCTGATCATTGGTGGAATCTTGTCAAGAATACAAGGCCCCAAGATGAAATTGAAACTATGGAATGGGACGAGTTCAAGAACTTGTTTTTCAATAAGTACTTCCCTCGTATTATTAAAAAAAAGATGGAAAATGAGTTCCTTGAGCTTAAGAAAAAGGATGATGAATCTGTTGGTATATACGAGGATAATTTTACAAGGCTTTAAAGGTATGCATCTGGATTTATCATTCAACTAGAAAGTAAAGTTGATCGATTCTTCAGTTGATTAAAACTAATTCTTTGAAGGGCATTAGCTATAAGAGACTTCAGTAGCTATGAAGAAATTGTGTGTTGTGCTATCATGGTAGAACTGGAAATTGGTGATACATATCCATCTCATGGTTTTGACTAGAAATGAAAGATGTAGTTCCAGGAAAAATCTCGAACAATGGTGAAAAGAAGATGAATGTTACTATATTCTCAAAGTGTGGAAAGAAGCATGGTGGAGATTGTCTAAAAGGTACTAGAAAATGTTTTATGTGTGGAAAATAAGGTCGTCGAGTAGTTGAGTGTCGAAGTAATGGGAAAAAGGTAGCTAATGATGTGAATAGAGAAAATACTATAGAGAACGCTCTGCCAACACTTCAATGCTTCATGTGCAAAGAAATGGGGAATTATGCTAATCAATGCCCTAATCCTAGGGTTAATGATGATCAGCATGAGCAACCTCTTAAGGAAAAGGACAAAGGGAAGTCACACGCGATCACTATTAGCAATATTGAGTATAAAAACGATGTGGTGGAATGATTGTGGGTTTATGTAAAGGGATTCCAAAATAATGTTGTGAAATCTCATTTATAGTATTGTGGAACATTGGAATATCTATATAATGGTTTATTTTGATTTTCGATAATTATATGGTACCGGTAACCATGAAAAGTGATTCAAATATTTTGGAAAGCAGATGATATGTGAATAATGAAGTGATAAGGAGAAAATTAAATGTTTGATAGTATTCATGAGCTGATGACTGATATAAGTACAAGGTTATATCATGGTTTGAGTATATAGAATTTTTTTTAATTTGGAATGATTTAAATTTTCACAGCATTCATGTTTTCACTAAGATTCAATGGGTATTCATTTTTTAAGAGAATACAAGATTAAGGTTTTCACATGTTTGGAATGTGATCAACAATATATATCTTTTGTTATATGAGGGATAAATGATGGTATTCACGTGCTTGTTATTTGACCTTTTTTGTAATCGTTCTCTTTATACTATGAGCTTGGAAAGAAGTATTTTGGATGATCCTAAAGATTGGAAAGGATTATGTTGAACATAAGTTAGTATTGTTTAAGGATAGAATTTTTTTTCGATATTATTGATAGAATGTTACAATAGTGTAGCTTATAAAAAGGGACAACCTGCAGAACGGGCGACAACCTGTCACGTCGGACAAGAATGTGGGAATCGAACCCATAATCGAAGTGCGACAGGCTTTTATCGCCTACCGCAGGCCCACAGAAAGACCCTGGTTAGTTGAAGCTAGTTTTATTATATTAGGCGGTATAATATATGAAGTACACGTCCATTTTAGGAACTATATATGATTGATCTCACTATATATGGACTTATGTATATTTAATAACTTTTACTATCATTTTTTTTGAGACAGATGGAATGACATATCATTCTATTGCATAGTCTGTTAACACTTCACAGAAGACAAATTCAACTTCATTTATTTACAAGATGATGTGGAAATTGTTCAAGGCACAAAAAACAGAAATATTTTACCAAAATCAAGTAAGTATTTCATTTACTTCAACAATTCTTCATCTTTAAGGAAATGATCATGAATACAAAAAAATGATGTCCTTGTGTCCTTATATCCGATGAATCAGATGGTACTTAATCATCAAAAATTTATGGCTTTATGATTGTTGGCTTTTTCATAGCCATGTTCTCCACCACTCTCCATCATAACATGGCTGTTAGATTTCTCTTCCATATCCATATGTTCACCTATGTTCCCCTATGTGGAAACCCAACGATGAGTTAATTTGGGTAACCATTAAATTTATAACTTTCATTTTCAAAATGAAGATTTAGTATCCCTTTTAACAATGTGGGTTTTTATGAATGAAACTTTCGAGTAGTAAACCATTTACAACCCCGAAGAATTTTGAGGGAGAAATTCATTTTAAAGGGGGTAGAATGTTACAGCCCGAGATTTTATGAGAAATATTTTTTTTAATCACATTGATGTCTTTTGTTGTACACTACACCAAGATTAGTTTGTACTATACGCAACACCGTATTAGCTTGCAGTATATGCAACACTATTCTTGGCCAGTGTTACACGCTATTTCAAGTTCATTTTGGGGAAATTATTCTACACAACATTAAGTATAGATTTTGTTTAATGGATAAATGAAATAAGTTTTGATTATGTTATACGCAACACCAAATGGAGATTTCACTACATGTAGCCCTGACTTGGCTTGCATTACACACAATCAATACCTTCTTCGATAGCGTGTGTAGTACGCAATACCAAGTTTCACTAAACAATATATTATTATAATATTATTATGAACTAACCATTATGAATAGTAATACCCACTTTTTGAAAACTTATCTTTCAATATGGAATTTATTTTTGGATTCTTAATATCGAAATTAGCTTAGGGTGATATTTTGGTATTTTTCTAAAAACATTCAATTATTGATGAATAGTGAAAACACTAGGTTACTAATTAAAACCCGACTTTTTATTTTAATAAAAATTTATTTTATTTAACTTTATTTTAGGTAAAAATTGATAGATAATACTAATATAAGTTCAATGTAATTCATGGTAGTCATTTTATTATAATTTTAGACATATAAAAATTTTATTGAACTTTTCACCGTCATTTACCCACCTCCTAGGAGAATTTGCAAATTTACAAAAAAACATAATTTTACTACTTATATGAATGGAATTTCAAAAATCTGGGAGACATGGTTGATATTATTATGTTAAATATGTTTCAATGAGATAAAAATAATTTTTGGTAAATAGTAACTTTTTACTTTTATTTACCACTGTTAAAAGTAAATAGGGTAATTAAGGATAAAAATGATATTATTATTACCCTAATACATGTCTTAATTCTATTGGAAAAGTTTAAATCGACTAAAAAAACCTTGGGAAAAAAATATGACCATTTAGGTCCATTTTGATAAGATTAGGACACTTAATAGTATTTTATTTAAAAAAGATATAGAATTGTTAAAATCAATGTCTAATAACTAAAACATTTTTAATATAGGATTATAAATAAGATAAATTATACTATAAATATTTATTAGAAAGATAAAAACATTTCCTACATAATTTTATTTTATTTATAATTTTTTGACTTTAAATACTTTAATATATATATGACATAATGATGATGCAGTAATGACCTTCTTAAGGAAATATTAACATAATTGATACTATAGAAACCCAAATAAATGTAATTTGATACTTTTTATAAATTACATTAATTTTATAGGTTAATATGACATGTTATTATCTATTTAATTAACTTTTTTCGAACTAATCAGGTTGTTATGATTTTCACACAAATCAATTACCAAATAATGTCAAAATTGACATAAAATAGTTTTTAAAACAAATATTATATTATTAATTGTTATTTTATTCCTAAAAATCTCCGGTTCGGCAAAATTCCATAGATAAAGATATATATATTAATAATGAACCACTTGTGGTTAATTTGGCTTGTTATTGTAAGTTTATTATCCATATTGTGTATGAAAACAAGAAGACACGGTAAAAGTTAAATTATTTAACTTAGAGTTAAATCTAAATGATAAGGTTAAAATAGTAACCTAAACATGTCAAAATTCTATTTTATGATAGTATTCCGACCTATTCCCACCTTATAATCTAAATAAATCAATTTAGAGCTATTAATAACCGAATATGACTTTATAATAAAATAATATTTTGAGTTTTTCCAAAGGTGTCCCTCTCCTCCCATATAAAAGGGCACCTCCTCCCCCTCTTCCTCACACCACATTGAGCCATCAAGATCAGCCATCCCCTGCCAATTTATATTATACACTTCCCTAGAAACATCCTAGAGGTACTGGTCTTCTTTAGAGACCCACCCTAGATCCCTAAGAGGAGGTTAAGAAGAGGTGCGTTATAGAAGAGGTAATATCAATTACCGATCCTTTACAATTTCTTTCTTCTTCAACTTCATCTTCTTTAATTGTTTCATTATAAAGTAATAAAATAAGTATTACTTATATACTGATATGTAATTATAAATATGAAACAACCCCATTTCACCTTCTATCCATCCTACAGAAAACGAAATCACCGCGCGTGCATACGTACGGAATACCGTCTCCACGCCGTGGTGTAATCTATTTTTCCACCACCACCTTACTTGGATGGGTATAATGGTGTAAAGAATAAATATATATGGATACTATAACATCATACTGATTATGAGATATTATATCATCCACTCCAATTCCTTTCAAAAATTATGGGAATGATATCATCGCTCGTGCATACGTACGGATTACCGTCTCCATGACGCGATGAGATTCAATGTTCATGTTAACCATTAAATAATGATTATAAAGTATATATAATGAATAATAATGGTATATATAACATAATAATTCTTCTGGATTTATTTATATGTTATTTACTTAATTCCATTCAAGTCCATAAGGAATGGAAAATAGCGTTCACGTGTACGTACGGACTACCGTCTCCATGAACGGTGTATTTCATTTCATTTATCTATATATTATATAAATATATACTGAATATATATTATATATAAATCATGATTTACATTATATAAGTAATTAAATCATGATATAAGTAATAATAATTTCAGGAACAATAAGTCTAAACAAGTACAATAAATTAAACGATTTTACCCAAAACGCTGCTTTAACATGGAATTTACAAAAGAACGGGTAATATAAAGTCATAAGTGAACCATATATGATATCATAACAATGAACATGTTTTCATAATAAGTCAATGTCATTATTTAAATCATTATACAGGAGTTTCGGATACGTACGAAGCTTATCGGACCTCAGGTAAGGTATAATTTTTCAAATCTCATTTTTATCTGAGATTGCTTATACGTAAGTATTTACTGGGGTTATATTTTTCATCCATGTCCATAAAAATATTTTTATAAAGTGTTTAATATTATTCCATGTATGTTTAAAGTCATGTTTACCCCTATTTGACTTTTAATAGTGTTATGGAAGGAATATTTCTTTTTTCTACCATAGGTGCTGCTTTTTTACTTTTCTGGAAAAAGTAAGAGGAGAATGTTTTTTTAACTTATATGGCGTGAACGGATTTTTACAGTTTCCTAACCCCTAATTTTCATGAATATTCCTCTAATATATTTTATGATTATTTTCAACAAAATCCTTTTCTTTTAAAATTGAATGGATTTTGTAAAAAGAAAATTATTTTGAAGAAGAAAGGATATTTTCCTCAAGAATTCATTTCAAGTGTTTTATCGAAACCATTTTCCATATAAGATGAAATTATTTAATATTTGTATGTTTCAAGTATTATGTCTCAATGATTTACATGGTTTCATTTTTCTTATGATGAAATGATATCCATTTGTATTTATTGGATTATGTGATGATGGGATGGTGTTTATGAAACCCATTTTATTCTTTGGGATAGGATGAATGATTTATGTTTATTTTTTGGCACAAGTAAGAATGATTTCATTATGAGATGGGTGGGACCTATATATCCCTCCATTGAATTAGGTAAATATTTATATCTCATGAGATAGACAAGGAAAGAATGGTATGTTAATCTGGTTTAGTGATACAGGACTTGAACGAGGAGTGAACTCGATTCAAAAAGGGAATTTGTCCACTAAGATGGTTTTGGAAGCAATGCCTTGGCTACTATGGAAATCATATCATGTGCTTAATTTTTTTCCACAATTACAAGTTTTCTTTCCATGCTATTTTATCATGATTGATGTTCCATTATTGTGTCTTACGTACTTCCAAGATTTGTGTCTTTTCTCAAGATTTTGATGTTTAGATTTTATGTTTATGTATTTGCATTCAAATGTTTTGGTGTCTATTTTTTTTATGTATTATGTATTCTGAAAAAGTAATATAATGTCTATGTATGTCATGCTTTGGGTCTCTACAATAACATATTCTATTCATGATATTAGTTCAAAAACAAAACATACAATGAACAAAATGTTTAATTTTTGTTGTTCCACTATGCATTTTCACACCCGTAGTTACAGTAAAATTGTATTAAAAGAAATGAAACTGTTCAAACATGTTCAAAAAGCCTAATGCACCCTTAAACTCTTCTTTTTACACATTTACAATGATTCATTTTTAATATTCAATGAACCCAATCATCAATTGGGATGACATGATATTTGGACCAATAACAAATGAAATACAAATATATTACAAGTATTAGTTTTTTTAATACTTCTACACATCGTGATACCTTTATAGTAATGAATACATATATCTTGCAATATATACATTCAAGACTAATATATACAAAAATAAAACTGAAATAAAACCACTAAAATATAAATAAAAAATGAAAGGACATATTAGGGTAAATATATATATATGTATATATATATATATATATTTAATAAATCTCATGCGTTTAAATAAGAGTATGAAGTGTCTTAAAAGAAATAGTAGCAAATGAAGTGTTTGTGATTTGTTCCAATTTTTACGTCATTATGTGTTCATTGAGAGGGCTTTTGTACTAAAATTATAATATCAAGAATCTTCAAAACATCACATATAGAATCATGTAGAATAGAATAAATTAATGTTAAAATAATACCAAATATTAGTAAAAAATATAAAGAGACACATTTCAGTTCCTTGTACGTATAAGTTACAATGAATATGAAATCCTTAATATTCAAAAACCTATAAATTAGATATAATTAATATTAAAACATTCATATTTACATACTTGATACATATAAGTTTTATAAGAAATTGAAACGTGCACATTTAAATAATAAATTAATGTTAAAAAATATTAAATAATAGTAACTAAAATGAACAGATATATTTTAGTTTCGGATACATATATGTTAAAAAAATAACAAAACATGGATCTTCAAAAACATGTACTTTAGTAGAAATTAATTTTTCAATTACAAAAATTATGAAATGAAAATTTTAAAATAATGGAACCACACACATTTTATATAATTTTGACCACCCAAAAATTTCTCATGGTGTAATAAAAATATTTGTGAATAATATTTCCAATGATGTTTTACCTAAAATAAAAAAACATATTAATAAAATTAAAAAAATACCAAGTGATTCATTGATGAAAAAAATTAAACATTTTAATTTTATTCTTGAAAATAAAACTATTTCACAATTTCAGACCTTGCAAATCCATTGATGTTCGAAGATGAAGAAACATTTGCTAAACCAGATATTCCACCCCTAAAGGGAAAAAATTAAATAGCCTAACATAAAACCACATCATATCTTGGAAATGTGAGAAAGACAAACTCGTATATAATTCTAAATAAATAATTATCCAAGAATAATGTGAAAATATTGTTATTAAAATTTACTTCCTGATGGATAATGGTTAAATAAAATATTCAGACCTAAATACCAAGGGACCAAATACATATAAGTTAGTGGAAAATATTAAAACATCCATATTTAACATCATACTGCATTTTTAACATCATCCAGTGCACCCTCCATACTCACAGCTGAATCATTTGCAGTGAATCGCGGCCCCATCCTCTTCAATCGGGCACCGAAAAACAAAGACTAGTGACCACGATCTTCGATCACCGTATCAGCAGCATGATTTTCACCACCTTCAACATCATAGGAATGCATCACCATCTAAAACTCGTTCAGTATTTGTATGATAATCTCATTGAAATTGGTTCTAGAAACACTATTTGAAGATGAAAATTCATATCCTAGGAAAATATGACCTCGCCGACATGCTACGTCCAAGCCACCATCATCAAGGTTTTGATGCCTTTTCCGTTGAGTCACGCTGCTACCCGGTTGAGATCCTGATCTGAGCCAATGAGCTCCTCTTCACTATTGAGATGACCGACCTCAGTTACCAATTCATATGTATTCCATATATCATGACCCCCTTCATCATCATTTGATCCCAAAGCTCATCTGAACTTGAAGAGGAACTAGTTCTGGCCATTTTTTAAGGATTTTGATGCCTTTTCAGATCTGGATGAGCCTGAGGCGTAGGCAAGGAAGAGAGGAGCTAAATATGGTAGGGTGTCTAGATTAATTTTTTCTTGTCATATTTATAAAAAAATATAGTTTTATGTTTTCTTCATATATCTATTTATAAATTTTCAATTGGAAAATCATTAACACTTTCATAGTTGAGAGTTATCATTACAAATTATAAAAATTGTTTAAAAGGAATGTCAAATTTTAAATTTAATATATTTTATGTCATTAATTAGATGATTCAATACATAAATTTTTTTAATTTCATTGTTCTAATGTTGGAGATTCTCTAAAAATAATTTTTTAAATGTTTTCTTGTCACAGTTTTGAAAGCTATTTTTGTTAGTGACTCCTAATTTTGGTTTTAATAATAATATTTAATATGTTTTAATATAACTATTTTTATGTTTTCAAATTTGAATTTCAATATATATCCAGACAATTTAAGTCATAATATTTGTTTTTCAACGACCACATTGTAAATTTTCTTATGGTATGCTTATTTTTGAGATCAAATATTTCCTTTTAAATATTTTAATTTCATGAATCCGTTTTATGATATTATAATTAAAAATGATATATAAACCATATGAATTCTTTTGAAATTTTATGATGACATATATGACTGATTTATTAGGTTAAATATATGCTTGTATTATCATTATGTGATTGGTGGATCCAATTTATCACTATAACTCTTTCGGTATATTATAATCTAAGGATATGACTTACAATTGACTATGCAGTAGACCTAATCCATTGTGCATCTCTAACAACAAATTTATGGGTGTGAACATAATTATATAGTCATCCAAAGTATTTTTTACTTCTTATATAACATGAACTGATATTTTAGTGATCTGAGATAAAAGTCATTCGACTATGGGACTATATCCACTATGTGATGACAATCATTATAGTAAGTGTTCTCAAATGAAATGATTTTCTATTCTCATATATATACCAAATATATAACCCCTAATTATATATTATGACACATATATTTATTGTACTTCATTCCTCATTATTATTTCCTTATTTCCTCATATTCTTATGTCAGGGAAGATATAGGATCCTTTTGAGGTTATATGTCCTTCTTTCATTTGTTATGGAAAACTCATATGATCGTGTTTCCATTTTTGTATGATATATCCCCCATGATAATGATTTCACAAAATCATATTATCTAATCCATTATAACTCATTAATATATTCTTCATTTAATAATAATTTTATATCACTTCATTTTATGGTTTTACTCTCTCTAAATAATAAGATACAAATTTTGACATTATGGAAGTCATATTTCGAGATTTTAATTAGAGATGTTTTTTAAATATTGTGTAATAAAAAAAATATATGTAATTTCAAGACACTAAATAGTATTTTCACTACTACAAAAACAGGGAAGGGAAGAACAACCTATTATCAGCACTAAAAAAAGTACAGATAAAGAAGCCCTTTATGAGCACTAAAATTTTATCACTGATAAAGGGTACACTTTATAAGTGCTGATAAATAATTCCTTTATAAAAGCTAAAAGAGAAATGATAAAGGCTTTATTTATCGCTGATAAAATTTTAGCAGTGATAGTGGGATTCTTTACATCGCTAAAAAAGTGATGATAAGATATTCCATTATCAGTGCTAAAATTTTATCCCTGACAAATCAAGCCTTTATCAACCCTTTTTTTGCATTAATAAAACCATAGTCCCATATTTTGTAAAATCGGGTGCACAGTATCCTCTGTTTATCACTCCCTAAAGCCCTTGTGGAATTGTACCCCTACAAAAACTCCCCTCCCCCTAATATTTTCTTTTCCGGACCTCCTCCATTAGCCCTACTCCTAATCCTCCCCCTTGATCCCCTTCTCTGGATCCTCCTCCCCGCAAACCCTACTTCTCCTCCAATCTGATGGAACCTACTCTAAACAAACCCTACTCCACTATTTCTCAATGGTTGGATGCTCCTCCTGTGAACCTCCCCCCTCTAGTGGTCACGCCTTCCCCTCCTGACGTAGTGCAGAAGGCTCCCTGACCGCTCGACGCTTCTTCTCTCCCTCCATTGAGGGTGAGATCTACTCTAGGTAAGTCTCTAACTTATCCTTTTATGTTTATTTTTTATGTATAGGTTATGTGAGACTAGTTTTCATTAGGATGATGTTTGGATTCTTCCCCATGATCACCTCCCTTGGATTAGATGATAACTAATATAGAGTTCTAACAATAAATATCACGAAATAACACAGGTAGGGGATTCTTACACTAGGTTAGCAGATGATTTGAACTAAAGTGTGACTTTTTTATGATTCCCCATGGTTCCTTATGATGTATGGAACTAGATTTCATTTTTCCCAAAGTGTCATGTGTATGAAGGTTTGATATTCTCGTGCAACAACAAGCTAGACCATGCTATACATGAATATTCTATTAATGTTGAGTGTTTTTTCCTCATCCTTCTAGTGGAGTGGGTTTATCTATACTGGGAAAGTGGTCTTTTTTTAAACCCCTTCATGAAAAAGAATATCTTTGATAGTACCCGCCTAATTATTTATTGGTTACACTTTTTGGGTGTCAGGATATACTGGTGATTGTGTTAATGGGGAAGGTTATATTTATTATAGTGATTGGGACCCATCAAATATAGAAACTATATACAACCTTGTGGATGTTAAGTTATATTTCCCTTAGATGGTGAACATGGTTTTATGTGATGTGTGTAAGAAGAATACTTTTATTCCCTATGAATGTTGAGGAATTATGGAATTCTTTGTAAGGGATACTTATGGTTAACTCTGGGTAAGGATACGGTGTATGAATCAACCCATATACTAGAGATGATGAGTGTCTTTGTTAATTTATTGTGTTCTAAATTGAATCTCTCCTTGAAAGGGTTCATAGTAGAGCCTATAACCTATTTAGGTTCAATTATTATTAAACCAAGATTCATGGAGTGGCCTCCAGTCATCATGCACAAGGTCCACATAAGATTAGGAGATCAGAGTAGCGCATCCATATAAACGTGAATGGTATTCTTTGGAAAAGTACTTTGGGTTTAGATAGTTGTGTGAACATGTGAGATTTTATTTTTTGGTGGTAAATTCTTTTTATAATTATGGGTTGTTTCTTGACTTCGATCAATGGTAAATTCCACACATCATTCTTTTATGTCAAGGATAATTTAAGGGTGGTGTCAACTTAGTGATCCTCTATGACGAATTGTTCCTAGGTGCAAGTCTAGAAGGTTTTTTCTTGAAAATGGGGAGACACCATACACATCATTGTGTTGCAAATGATTATTCAGAGATACATATTTTGGGAATCAAGATTGATATGTTGAATGGAGACTACTCTAGTAAAGATCTACCATTGTTTTGTTAGGCCATGTGATTTTGGTTATGTACACCTATACAATGGAGAAACCTATTACGTGATGGGGGATGGATTTATTGTCAATAGATTGTAAATGTGTTTCACATGGTTGGATTGTATTTCAGCTCTTTTTACTATGTTCATTAATTTATTTTGATCAATTCATAGACTGACCTCTACTGGTTTGGGGGAATTCAACATGTAATACTAAGATTTGGATGGCTATATTAGTGTTTTATGATTATGAAGATGGTTTGAGTTGATATCATAATCTTCTAATATAGTGACCTTCTGGGATGTAGGGTTAGCAGCACCCACCCACAGTAGGTGTGTGATGCAAGTCTCATCTCAAGAGGCACTATCATTCATAGGTACCTCATGGATAGCACATTACTCCATCGAATTGAAAATGATTTTGATGATGTATAGACATATCACATTGTATGTACATAATATTCATGCTACATTAAGAGAGGCAGTTGACGAATAGCCTTGGAAGAGGATGGAATTAGAGAATGGAGGTCTGTACAGCACTAAATTGATGGAGGAGATCAGAAAGCAACATGAGGTGGATGGAACATTGGTATGATTCTACTAATACTACCCCAAATTAGACCACTCCTATATCGGGAAGATAATGGTTAGAATCTCAGATATTTTTAGTCACTAGAGTCTCTTTACCAGGAGTCTCCAAGAGTGTTTGGAGGTATGATCTATGTTTGTTATACTTTTCTTGTAGTAATTTTAAAAATAGGTATAAGAAACAATTTTCCCTAATTTTTTCAATAATTATCTAGGTATATGGTAGGCTTTGGTAGAGCCCCATGTTAGTGATGGAGAGTTATTGAATATTCATTAGATGTTCATGATAGAATTTATGTTCAAAAACCTTAATTTTTTATTTCTTATGTCAATTTGGGTAACAAAACCTATGATATTCCATAGTAATTTTGGATAAACCTAGGTTATTGATTCACCCGCGAACCCCTTTGTGTTTGGAAATGTACCCACTATATTAGTTTTCTCATCAAAATTGTATCCTTGTTATCATTTTATTTGAGTTTTGTCACTAGTTTTGGGTGGTTTAATGTGATTATTTTATTATGAATGAGGTGGATGGTAGCGGTGGTTAAAAGGATGTTTAATGTTTAGCTGCAAGGGTGGTGGGTGATAGAACTATTGGTAAGGTGGTTGGAAAGTATGTTGATTTTGATGGGGGGTCCATCCTAGTTTTATTGATTTGAAAATTGTTATTTGAAATGGTTAGGCTCTATTAATCTCTATTTTTAAAAGGGGTTCTATTCTACTATATTTGGTAGTCTTGTTTTGTGTATTAGAATCATAAATACCAATATTTGAGATTCAAATAGGATGGATATGAATTAAGATTGGATGGATGCTTATCGTTTCGCAATAGAGTATGAGAACGGATGGAAAGAGTTCATCAAATTTATAATGGATCAAGAAAAGGATCCTTCTCAAATCCTTTGTTCATTTTTATGTTGTTTTTACTCTAGAATAATTACCCCAGAGGAGTTGGAAGAACATTTGATATTTCATGGAATAGATCAGAGTAATAAATGTGGGAATAAACATGGCGAGAAAGTGAATATAGCTACTGGATGGGATAAATCTGTGTTTTATGGATCATCAAATATGAATAAAAATATGGATAATGAAGAAGACTGAATGGAGGATGTGATTAATGTTTTCAATGATGATGAAGATCATATTGAGGAAATGAAAAGGGCAACTGAAGATGAACTCCATGATTTCCCAAAATTGTTTGAGAAGATAAAGAGTTGTGCAAAGACGTCATTGTATACTGGTTGCAATAAATATACAACATTGTCAGCTATAATAAAGTTCTAAAAATTGAAAGAAATAAACATATAGAGTGATTTAAATTTTACAGAACTACCTGCTCTCTTGAATGACATTCTCTCGAAAGATAATGAGCTCCTAAGATGAACATATGAAGCTATACGAATTCTATACTCAATGGGTATGATTTCTGAAAGAATACATTCCTAACTGAAAGACTATATACTATTTTGCAAGGAGAACTAATCGCTTACATGATTCCCAAAGTGTGGTGCTTATCAATACAATAAAGATGAATCTAGTCCTACGAATGTTGTATGGTACATTACAATCATTCCAAGGTTTAGGCGTCTATATGGAAGTGAAGAAACTGCAAGGAAATTGTCATGGCATGATGATAAAATAAATAAAGAAGGGAAATTTAATCACCCAACTGACTCTCCTCACAGGTATAGAATTGATCATGAGTATCCTAAATGTGGAAAAGAGCCGGGAAACCTTCGTCTTTCATTATCTACAGATGAAGTGAATGCCATTGGTTTTTAAATCAACAATCAAAGTACATGGCATGTTATCTTTGTAAATTATAACTTGACACCCGGGTTATGCATGAAGCTAAAATTAATCATGTTATCTATGCTTATATCAGGACCAAAAAAACCATGTAATGATATTGATGTTTATTTGGATCCATTGATATTTGATTTTTAGTTACTGTGGGATTCATGTGTTATGTTGTATGATTCTTATAAAAGTGAATACTTCATGTTGAGAGTGATGTTGTATGAGATGATAAAAAATTTCCCCCCTTATAGAAATTTTTAAAGCTATAGAATTAATGGAACTCAAGGGTGTCCCATGTGCGATGAACATACAGAATCAATTAGGTTGAAACATTTATCGAAAACTCTGTTTCTAGGACATCGTAGATTTCTACCTCATCGACATAAGTTCCAATCTTGGAAGACATCAATCAATGGATGTTCAGAACAACGCACAACAATGTCTCCACTAATAGGTGATCAACTGTTTGAGAAATTAAAATATGTGAACACTTTTTCTGGTAAACCATTTTTGAATAACCTTATATAAATCAGTTTGAAAAAGAGATCAGTTTTTTTGATTACCATACTAGAATATTTTTTACACCATACATTCTCATTATGTGATGAATTTGGAAAACAAAGTATGTGAGAGAGTTATCAGAATGTTGATAAATACCCATGGAAAAACAAAGGATGAAAAAATGGCAAGGATGGACATGGTAAACATGGGAATAAAAGAATATTTGGCTCCCATGAAGGGTAAAAATCAAATGTTTATTCCTCATGATGCATACACTCTTTCTAGGGATGAGAGATATCAGTTATGCAGCTTCTTCAATGATGTAAGGGTTCTAGAGGTGTATTAGTCAAATATCAAGAACATTGTTTCAATGAATTATTTGAAGTTAAAATGTTTTAAATCACATGACTGCCATGTTTGGATGAAATATTTTATTCCTATAGCTTTACGTGGCATTTTTTCCAAGAATGTTCATCATACGTTAACCAAACATTGTTTATTTTTCAAAGCTATATTTAGAAAAGCTTTACACCCAGTGAAATTTACAACTATGGAAAGAGAAATTGTCATCATATTATGTGAATTAGAAATTTTCATCTCACCAATATTGTTTGATATAATGGTGCATTTGATGCTTCACATGATGAGAGAGATTCAACTTTGTGGTCCTGTTCACTATAGATGGATTTAACCCATTGAACGGTATATGATGATGTTGAAAGGGTATGTCAAAAATAGAAGTCGACCAGAGGGTTTTATAGTGGAGTAATATATTTTTAATGATGCCATTGAATTCTATACCGAATACCTATCTGATTTGGAATGCATTGGTATCCTGAAATCTCATCACACTAGACGCATTGTGGGTGAGGGAATTTTTGGAAGAGATTTTGTGACAATCAATATTACAGATCGGGAGCAAGCCCACCATTATGTTTTGCATAACAGTTGAGAGGTTTCTCTATATATTGAAACCCAAAAAAGAAATCATTAGGCAGTTGAATCCATCATGGGCTGAAAAATGGATATAAAATACACATAATAATCAGTTTATAGGATGGTTTATGGACCATATTTTTAATAAGTTAGCTAAAAATCCAAATTCAATTTCAGAACGACTTCGATGGATAGCCGCCAGACCAAGTTTGTTTGTATTATCTCACAATGGTTCGGTAATTAATTGATATACCTTATATACTGATGAACATGATGATGATAGTACCATGATAAATATTGGAGTTACACTTGTGGCGGAAGCATTGCATTTTTTTGTAGTAAGTATAGAAATTCAATTTATGAAAATATGTCATTATTTGGTATTGTCAAACTAATATGGGAGTTGGATTATATGACATTCCAATTTCAAATTTTTCAATGCAAATGGGTTGATAACAACACTGGTGTTAAAATAGACGAATTGGGATTTGTGAACATTGATTTTAGTAAAAAAGTGTACAAAGTCAAAAAAACATAATGGAATCACAGGTGGTATAAGTATTTTATGTTCCAAATCCTGAAAACTGAAAGTGGTCGATGGTTCTGTTATCATCCAAAACTACTAAAGGGTCCGATGAAAATTCCTTTGAGGATGATCCTTTTAGTGGTACGTCGCAATAATTTCATGGTGGTCCCAATACAGATGATTTTTTGTATATTATTGGTTACCACAATGAATGGATTTTGATAATCGATAGAGGTTTCAAATCCCTTTCAGCCTTTGAAAAAAAAGAAATAGAGTTCAAGAAACAGGTTATATTTTGTTTGTAATATAGATCTTGTTATCTCATGTTGTTATCTTATCATTACTGAATTTATGTAATCTAAATTAACTATTCAAAAACTTTTGTAGATAATGATTCCTGTAAGTTCTGGGGCTTCTGACCTCGATGCTAAACAAGTCTCTCAAGCTATTACTGATGCTGCTGCTGCTGCTGTGGCTGCTCACAGTGGAGAGGAACAACATGTTTTCGAACTCTTTGCTTATCCTAGTGTTGAGGTCCAACAAACATCATCACATGTTGTTGCTATCATTTCAGATGAACATATAGATGATGTTGATATTGATGAAATGGTCGGGGATGAAGGATCGATGTCGCAGAAAACATAGGTGCATCATAGTTTGATGGTGTTAGCCAATGTTCATAAGGTGAAAAGTAAAGGCGTCAAATTTGTTGTCGGATGGAATGCACGAGGCTGACATGTGAATCCCAATAAGGCTATTTTTAGTAGTTACATTAGAATTTTCACTCAGTAACATGTGAAAACTGACATAGATTCATAGCACCATGTTGTGTCTGGGCTGAAGGCTATTATCTGGGAAGAAATTACAGTAACAATATGATATTATTTCATTAATTTAGTAGCAAATAAAATAATGAGACAATGTATTACTCTTCTCAATCTCTTGAAGAGTACATTTATATTAGATGATTCACACAATAATTATGTACTAAGTCTTGCAGGAAGGATTCATCGAGGGTTTACCACTATTTTAACAAAATATCACTTAAAAGATTACAAAGGTTAAATAATCCCGCACCCACCCATTTTCTACACTCACCTGATATCCTAAGAAGCATGGGATGCATTTATTGGCTGTCACGGGGATGATAAGTTTCAAGTATATTGTGGCTGATAATACATTGTTTTAGGATATGTGTATTCATAACTTTTTTTAATCATTATTTCATTTATGAAATAGCAACTCAGAACTAAAAATAACGAACGTGCATCAAAACCAACATACCCCTATCATAAATCAAGGATGGGGTACACTTCACTATAAATGAAAATGGTACGTGTTTTAAATTTTCAGTAATATTGTTAGGTTCCAATAAACAACATTATAATTATATTTCTATATTTATATGTATATTGATGAGTCTAATACCAAATACACTTCCATCCCACATCATGTTCTATGGAAGGAGGAATGTGTGAATAAAGAAGGGAATCTAGTATATGAAAACACACAAAAAGTGTGGGAAATATGTGTAAGTATGACACAATAAAAATATTAGTTCTAAATTGCTATTACATAAAAATAATTATTATTTTCTTATATCATACAGTCACGGGAATCATCTATTCCCGTAGGAGATGAAAACCTATTATCAACATCTTTGAAGCGGCCTGAACAATAGGATCAGGTCAGAGGTGTGGGGTATGGGGTGACACCCTGAGTATATTTTGAGAAAAAAACAAACGAATGATAGAGATGAAAAAATGAAACAATTGAGCAATAGACTAGAAACTCTTGAAGAATGATTTCATTGGCTGGGAGAGTTTCTAGAAACTTTAATGGGTGGGAAGCAGGGAGAAGACAAAAATAAAGAACAACCAGTGTGTGAATATCCCGCCCCACCCCCACCAGCTTTGAGGTGAGCTATTCCCCTCCAAGAGCTATCTTAGCCATGGTAATAAATATTATAATAATTTTTCCCATGAAATATGAATCATAAAAACATTGATAATTTTCATGTACTGATCATCTATAGGGTGATAATGACTATGATTTATATCTGTCAACACCCACCTATCACCTTGTAGTGAGGGATATGGTTTCAACATCCCAGAGGACAAGCTACATAATATACCACTTCTGAAAGATCATTTGAAAGTGATGATTACTGTCGCCCATGACCCAAATGCAGAGATAACTATTCCACTTGATGATGATGATATTCATATGGTCAAAAGGCTATTTGGATATTCATTGCATGACCATCACAACTTGTAAGAGTACATGTGGACAAAAAGTTATTTATTTCCATTTTTTTCTAGATAAACCTTTAACAATTAATGAAAAAAGGATCTAAAACAATGAATGTTATTATAGATGGAGAAAGGGAAGGAGTGACAAGAAAAGTCGGCTCAAAATCATATAAAGGATCGACCAGCCGATCCCAAAGAGCTACAGAAAGCACAATAACACCACATGTTCTCTATCGACATTTACTTGTATTGAAGACTCATGTGGATACAATGCTAAGAGGTGGCAGTAGTCATATAGTGTTTTTTGATAAGTATATATACATATGGGAAATTAAAGATTTCGTTGCTGTAGAAAATGTAAATGAGATCCTTGAATATGGTTGGCTAGGCATCACAGTTGTAAATTTATATATGAGGTATGTTTTCATGAATTGATTTTCTAGAAGCTAATATAATGTTAAATTTATGAATAAATGCATTTTATACTATTGACAGACGTATATATGAAAAAGAGTTGAAGAAATTTTCCCATGAGACAAAATTATAACTCGTTAGTGCTCATACCACATCAACACAACTAACAAAATTAGATCTATAAAAAAAGGATGAAATATTGAATGAATTTATGAAAACATTTGAAAGAAAGATTACGGATGATAGACTCTTCCTAATACAAACCATGTAGGGGTAAAAATCTATGATTAAATCATATCAATTATATTTTCACTTCATTTATTAATTATTACTTTTTGTTTTTAGGCAACATTGGCTACTAAATTCGGTGAACTTGGATACACCAAAAATTTATTTTCTAGATTCAATGTAAGGATATGCAACAAACCGACCACACATGACGAATTTTGTGAATCAGTAAGACACTACATCATACGTTTTATGTCTAAACATAAAGTAATATAATTTATATTATCTTTTACTGAAGATTCTATTATTATAGGGTGGTGTATGATTATCGTTTAAAAGAAGGAATGAGGAAAGGGGCTAAGAATAAGGAAGTGAGCAAGTACAACATCTTGACAAATATTGGGGTATATATAATAAAATTTCACTATCCAAACACATATCAACAAAAGTTAATTATTCTCTTAATGATTAAATTTTTTAAAGTGCCCAAAAATATCAAATGTTAATGATTTCAGTTATTATGTTTGTAAATTTATGAAATAGATCATTTTTCATCAACAAACTAGCATCACTAAAGAGGAATTTTTAAAAAAACTACTATTTAATTTAAATTATTTATTTATATATTTTGAAGTACTATTATGACTATCGAAAAGCATCATAATTGCATAACTATAAAGATTTTTTCAGAAACAAGTTGTTTGTTTACCTAAGGGAATATTGTACACAAATATCATGAAGACATAACTTGGGGACTTGAACAATTGTTGGTCATTTTTTAGAGGGGTTAAGGGGATCAAAAGATGAAGCATTGTTGTAGGTAAATGTTTGTATGAAAATTGTAATTGTTATTAAATAAAACATATTTTCCACAATGTGTCATTTTTCCATTTTAACAGATGAAATGCACTAGAAAAATTCAAGAATGATGAACCATTTTTTGGGATTTGGATAAGAAAAACTAGAAAAATATCCAAAATTAATTCATATCCAACCAAACACATATGGATTTTGTTGATACGTTATTTCAAGGATTCATGTGTCATTTGTTATGTGTATGAGTCAACCTCGCCACAATCTGAGGCATAGTGTGGTCAGTATCACTCAATGAGTCTCTCTTTTGTTTAAAACGGACAGAATCTTATGTGAAAACAACAACTGACATACAGAAATTGAAAAAAAAACATTTATATTATGTTTCTACATTATTGTAACAAACCATGGTTCATTTCTGAAGTTTACGAGTCAAATCTACCTCAATCAGAGGCACAGTGTGGCCGGTATCACTCAAAGTGTCTCTCTTTTATTTAAAATGGACATAATTTTAAGTGAAAACAACAACTGACATATGAAAATCTGATCAAACACATTAATATTGTGTTGATAATTTATAGGATTGATACATGGGTCATTTTTTACTTGTAAGATTCAACCCCCACCTCTATCTGAGGCACAGTGTGGTCGGTATCACTCCGAGTGTCTCTTTTTTGGTTAAAATGGATAGAATTTTAAGCACAAACAACAACTGAGAAATGGAAATATGACCAAACACATTCAGACTGTGTTGATACTTTAGGGGAACTTTCCATAAGAAATATCTGATGTTTAAGAGTCAACCCTTCCTCAATCCGAGGCACGTTGTGACCAGTATCACTCAAAGTGTCTCTATTTTGTTTAAAATGGACAAAATATTTATGTGAAAACAAAAAAACTAACTTATGAAAATCAGAACAAACTCATTCGTATTATTTTTATACTTTAGGGGAATGATACATGTGTCATTTTTGACATGTAATGGTCAACCTATCCTCAATCAGAGGCACGATGTGGCCGGTATCCCTCAAAGTGTCTCTCTTTTGTTTAAAATGGACAGAATTTTAAGTGAAAACAACAACTGATGTACAGAAATCCGACCAAACACATTCGGATTGTTTTGATACTTCAGGGGAATGAAAAATGGGTCATTTTTGACGATTATGTGTAAACCTCGCCTCAATCCGTGTCATGGTGTGTTCGGTATCACTCGAAGTGTCTCTCTTTTGTTTAAAATGGACATAATTTTAAGTGAATACAACAAATGACATACGCAAATTGTACCAGATGCATTCAAATTGTGTTGATACATTAGTGAAATGATACATGGGTCATTTTTGACATGTACGAGTCAACCCCACTTCTATCCGAGGAACTGTGCAACCGATATCACTCAAAGTGTATCTCTTTTGTTTAAAATGGACAAAATTTTATGTGAAAACAACAACTAACATAAGGAAATCTAACCAAACACATTTGTGTTGTGTTGATACTTTAGGGGAATGATCCATGGGTCATTTTGGATTTGTAATAGTAAGCCTCACCTCAATATTAGGCATGGTGTGGCCGGTATCAGTCGAAGTGTCTCTCTTTTGTTTAAAATGGACAGAATTTTAAGAGAAAACAACAACTAACATACAAAAATCTGACCAAACACATATGGATTGTGTTGATACTTTAGGATAACGATTCATTGGTCATTTTTGACATGTAAGTGTCAACCCTGACTCAATATGAGGCATGGTGTGGCCGGTATCACTCAATGTGTCTCCCTTTTGCTTAAAACGTACAGAATTTTCAGTGAAAACTACTACTCACTTATGGATATATGACAAAAAACATTTGGATTTTGTTGGTAATTTAGGGAGAAATATATGTGTCAGTTTTGATGTGTACGAGTCTATCCCATCTCAATCTGAGGCATGGTGTGTCCTGTATCACTCAAAGTGTGTCTCTTTTGTTTGAAGTGGACAAAATTATTAGTGAAAACAACAACTGACGTACCGAAATCTGACCAAATGCATTTCGATTGTGTTTATACATTAGGGTAACGATCCATGGGTCCTCCGGGACATGTAGGAGTCAACCCCACCTCAATATGAGGCATAGTGTGACTGGTATCACTCAAAGTGTCACTCTTTTGTTTAAAATGGACAAAAGTTTAAGTTAAAACAACGAATGACGTAAGGAAATCCAACCAAATGCATTCGGATTGTGTTGATATATTAGTAGAAATATACTTGTGTCATTTTTAATGTGTAAGATTCAACCCTACTTCAATCTGAGCCACGCTGTGGCCAATATCACTCAAAGTGTATCTCTTTTGTTTAAAATAAAAAAAATTAAGGGAAAACAAAAACAAACGCACAGAAATCTGACGAAATACATTCATATTGGGTTTATACATTAGGGGAACTGTCTATTGATAATTTTTGAGATGCAATAGTCAAACCCGCCGCAATTTGAGCCACTTTGTGGCCGACATCACTCAATGTGTCTCTCTTTTGTCTAAAATGGACAGAATTTTAAGTGAAAACCACAACTAACGTACAGAAATTAGACCAAAAACATTTGTATTGTGTTGAAACTCTAGGGGAACTATCCATGTGTCATTTGATACGTGTACGAGTCAAGACCACCTAAATATGAGGTTCTTTGTGGTCCAGTGGCACACAAAGTGTCTCTACTTTGTTTAAAATGTACATAATTTTAAGTAAAAACTTCAACTAATGTACATAAATCTGACCAAATGCATTCGGATTATGTTGATACTTTAAAGGAATGATCCATGGGTCATTTGTGACGTGTAAGAGCCAACCCCCCTAGACACCCCCCACACCCCTGGACACCCCCATGGACAGCCCCCCTGGACACCCACCAACCCCCTGGACGGCTCCCCTACAACTCCTAGACACCACCACACCACCAGGACACCCCCAACCCAAGGACACCACCCCACCCCCTAGACACCCACACCACCCTAGATAGCCCCAACCCCTAGACAACCCCCACCCTTGGACTCTTCCACCCCCTTGGACAGCCCCACCAACCCCTAGGCCGCCCCCATCACCTAGACACCTCCCCACACCCTGGACACCCCCACCCCTTAGGACACCACTATCCCCTAGAAAGCCCCCAACCCCCTGGACACCACACCACCCCCTAGACAACACCATGGATAGACTGCCCCCTTGGACAGCCCCCCCCCCCCACCACCCTGGACAACCCCAGCCCCTCAGACACGCCCCAACCCCCTGGATGC
Source organism: Viscum album (assembly GCA_963277665.1). NCBI lineage: Eukaryota > Viridiplantae > Streptophyta > Magnoliopsida > Santalales > Viscaceae > Viscum > Viscum album. The sequence goes on along the minus strand of OY728160.1, from coordinate 850,187,724 downwards.
CCCCACCCCTATTAGACACTATCCCACCACCTGGACACCCCCACCCCTGGACACCCCCACCCCCTGGACAGCCACCCCCACCCCCAGGACCCCACCCCCACTCCCTTGGATTTCCCCACCAACACCCTGGAAACCCCCACCTCCTAGACACCACCCTCCCACCCCTTTGGACATCCCCACCTCCTAGAAAGCCCCCCCCCACCCCCCCTAGACACCACCCCACCCCCTAGACACCCCGGACAACCCCCCCCCCCCTAGACAGCCCTCCCCCTGGACACTCCCACCACCTGGACACCCACCAACCACCTGAACGACACCCCCACCCCTCATAGACACCACCCCACCACCGGACACCCCCACCCCCTGGACGCCCCCACCCCCATGAACATCCACCCCCACCCCCTAGACACCACCCCACCCCCTTGGAAAGCCCCACCAACCCCGAGACCACCCCCACCCCCTGGACACCACCACACCGATGGACACCCCCACCCACAGGAAAGCCCCCCCCCCCCCCAACACCCTGGACACCACCCCAACCACCTGGACACCCCCATGGACAAGCCCCCACCCCCTAGACCCCTCACCAACCCCTTGGATGACCCCCAACCATGGACGGACCCCACCCCTCCTTGACACCACCCCACCACCTAGACACCCCCACCCCTGGACTACCCCACCCTCATGGATAGCCCCCACAACCCCCTAGACACCACCCCCTTGGACAGCCCCCCAACCTCTTGGACTGCCCACCCCCTAAACATCCCTATCCCCCTAGACACATGCAACACCACGGACACCCCCACCCCCTGGACACCCCTTACCCCCCTTGGACATCCACCCCAAACCCCTGAACATGCCCCAACCCCTTGAATTATGAAGTGAATTCATTATGTATTTAATTAAATTTTGAATTATTTGTTAATGGTGTATGGATATACTTGTTGTATGGGTATAAATTGATGTAATTAACTTATGAATTATGTGTTAATTTTGAAAGGGTATACTTCTAGATATGGTGATTTTTTCTTAGTCTTGTTCGGGTGTGCTGCTGCAGAATTTTATGTTATAGAAGGAAGGACATTTATCAGTGCTTTTTGAGCACTGATAAATAGGACCCATCGTTATCAGCACTAATCTCTATAGCACTTTTTTAGCGCTGTTAAAGCCTATTTTGAGTGATGATAATGACCATTTTTTAGTAGTGTGTTTTATTAGACTATTATCATGAAATTGGATGTTTTAATTAGGCAAATTATATAATATTTATGTTTTCTAATATCTGATCATCTTTGTTGGTATTATAGTGGTGTATTGTTTTTTAGGTAGGGGTGGGGTTAGGATAAGATGTTATATTAACCAGACATAATTAAAACTAGTAAAAATATTGGATATATTGATGTAGTAATAATGTAAGCCCTATTATAATTAATTTTTAAAATTTTCATGATTACCTACTCTATTATTTATTGTATTTTTTAGAAATTAGTTGTATAGAGAAAATTTTATTTACATAATGATCATCCTAATGGGATTGATGATGGACTAAATATTTTATGGGAATTATATATCTTGTTATGTAAATTAAAATCAAACATGATGATCTCTAGACCATATAAAATAATAGAAATCTAATATTGAGTCTTTTAGACATCAATTACCACTATCATATAGTGTTTTTTCCAATACAGAAATTATTGATAAATATATCAACTCAAAAGAAATTGTATGGTTAATTATCCATGTCTAGGTGTATTGAAATGTTTTTTATATGTTTTAATTTGGATGGTGAAGCTAATAAATGGTGGAACAAAATAAATTACATAGGTTAATAGAAATAAATTGAATCCATTAAATTACATGAGTTCAATGTGGTGTTATTCAATTAATATTTTCTGTAGTCAATTCACAATAAAATCATGATAGAAAATATTATTCTGAATCAAAAGGAGGATGAATATCTAAGTTTAATTAATGAAAAAATCTCTTGAAATGTAATGTATAAATCTAGTTTTATATTTGACCATAAAATTATGATTTATCATTTATTTAGTTCCCTCAACCTAATTATTCAAAAACTATATAATGTACTTTTGTATATATGAAAAAATGGATTGATTTCTGGATAAGTTGGATATAGAAATATAAGGATCTCATTAATTTCTTAGATTTTATGAGATGATAAAGAATTTGTAGTTTTAGGGAATCTATAATGATAAATCAGATGGATGAAAGAGAAATCAACAGCACACATGCTAACATATTACAAGAAGAATATATGAAATTTAATAAAAGAAAGTAAAAAATGTGTCTAGTTTGGAATGGATAGCCATTAATCTCAAAAAAATAAAATAAAAAAAAGAGTATGATCAATATAATGGATGATTGGAAGGTTTCAACAAATCTTCCACCCAAACATCTATTAATCAAATAATGGAATTTGGAATTACGAAATCGAATTCTTCATTACAAGTGTTAATGAAAATAATAGTAAATAGAAATTACCTAATATATTTAAAAATATTTAAGGATTATGAAATAACTAAAGGAAACTAGGGTATTGAATATAATGAAGGAAATTTATACACATTGCCTAGTCATGAACAATAACTGTCTAATGTGATTCATGCTCAACGGAATATTTTAAATCTTGATTTATTACTATAATAATCAATTTACTAACACTATGATTAGATATTTAATTATATCCTAAAACAAATAGTGGTATAATTATTTCATGAAAGGTCTGTAGCTCCATAACAATATATATCCATGGGAACTAAATTCCTAAAGATAATTTTATTTTTTTCTTTCATTCGAATATCATGATATTTTCATAATGTAATTTGTTTCTCTACATATAGCACATATTAATTTCTAATATAGAAAAAATAAATTTAATTCCAAAAATATATATATGGTCATTTATATGTGCATGGTTATCCATAATAACCATTTAGAAATTACTTCCATTATGTGGGACCTTATTTTAAAAACAAGGGGAATTTAGATAGAAAAATTCGGAGAAGACCATTATTTTGTATTTTTCAATTTGGAATGATTGAAATAATGTTTTTAAGAGATATATGGATGGTCATACCCTAAATAGTGGCAATGATTTGTGTATGGAATAATATATTATGTCAATCCAATATTATTGGAGTGCCCAACTATTTTCATCCATGTCACATAATTAGAATTTTGGATATTCCATTTATTTAATGGGGAGAGAATATAGAAGAATAGGTTTAAAGAATTAGTATTGACATTTTAATTAGACATATCTAGTCATTCAATATGTTTTCGTATTCATTTGATTGTAACAAACATGAGTACAAATTATGTTATTGTGGATATGAATCAATTAAATAATAATTTATTTAGTGAGAACATAACATTACAATGAAATTACTTTAATCCATGTAGGGAATCCCATAGACCATTACATACCAAGAATGATGAAATCCCTTAATAGTGAATAAATTAAAATGGATAAATTAATAAAAAAAAATTCTACTCCTATTAACACCAATAGATCATATTAACATTTGATAATAACAATGATTATAACTAATCCTATATTGAATAAAATCCTTATGAAATAAGAAAGCATTTTATTGAACCCCAAATGAAAACTACAGGAATAAGAATTGTGGTTTTTTGTTATAATGTAATAAAATTAAATTATTAAATGGGGAAAATATAGTTATTATATGACTCTTATGAATGGGTATATATCCATTGGGTATAATAATACTACACATGTTTCCAGTTTAAAATTATGTTGCAATCCAATATTTTATTTTCTGAAAATAACACTTTTATGGGTAAAGTGGAAACCGTAAAAAAGTTATTCATATGAACAAAATGTATACTCCTTGTTTATCAATTTATTTATTTAATTAATAAAAAATATTTCAAATTAATCAAAAGGTACAATATAATTTAGAATATACCATTGATTATAAAGGAATATTGTTTTATGAATTACATATTTTAGATTAATATATTAATTATGATGAATAATGTCAATAAATGTATTGATAGATAACAAATATTTATTAGTAAAATAAATTTATACCATAAATGAAATAATTAATTACTTATCTGTAAAAAAATGTACTAATTCATTGTTGAACAAAAAAATTATATAAAAAAGTTATTTATTATATTATATTATATGATTTTATTTAAAAGAAATATTTCTCATCTTTTTAGTGTTAAATTTTATGAAATTCTATTTTAATTCATATAAAAATATATAATAATTATAATATTTAATATCTATTAGTTAGAAATGAAGATAAATTCATTTAATAGAAAACGTTTTAATTTTGATGGAATTGTTTTTTTTTTCAATTTGTAAAATATATTTTATTATAAATAATAAATTAATAACAATTAATTAAATATTATAAGAAAAATTATTAATAATATAAAAATAAAAAAATATTAATATTTATATAATATCTTTTAATAGGGAAGTCGCATGAATTAATCAATTTATTCCAAAAAATACATTTTTTTTCTTAAAATATATATTTTGAATTGTGTTCCAATATAAAAATTAATTTCATGAAATTATATGAAAGGAAACTAATAAAATTTGTAGGATATTTTTAATAATCATTTAAAAATTATATGACAATTGGAATTTCATTTTGCAGCATGAAATAAGATACCAAGTTCAACTAATGTTTCCATGGTAAAGTAAACAGATGAAGTAAATGAGATTAAATTTGGTGTAACAACAAAATAAATCATGAAAAGTTACATATAAATCTATGTATGAAGGTAGTACCGAAATAAAATTATCATATAATAATTAATTTTTGAATTTTAATCCACTGGACATTAGAAATTACTTTCCTTGTTTATTCCGAAATAGTTTTTTAGTAAATATAACTAAAGATAAACAATAACAAAACTCCTCTTATACCCATATAATTTTTTATATATTTTTTATTTCATATTAAATACCATTCTAAATTATCTTCCAAAAAATATCTATCACAATTAAAAAACCTTATTTATTAGAAGGAGTCCCAAATACATTAAATGGAATAAACTTTATAAGAAAAAATTCAAGTATTCACCTTATGTGTCACCCTATTCCTACTTATTCTAAATATAATTTCTCCAAATATCGTTAATTTTAATTTTATCTTTAAAAATATAAAAATATATCACTATCATTCAATAAAAGTGATATTATTTATATATAATAAAATATTCTTAGATATTTATAATTTTAATGTGTTATTTATTGGTTCAGATCTACTTCCTACCAAAATAATGTTATAATGGTTATATCATGCATTTTTATTAAAATGAGAATATAATTATTAAACTATTAATTCAATTATTAAATATATTTTCAAAATTCTAGAATGAAAATATATATTTTATTACTCTATAATTATAATATATTCAATTAATTAAATCAATATTTATTAAAATTATATGTTAACCACTCTTAGTGAACCATCTTCATATAATCTATAAATTTACTACATGTAATTTTGTAATTTTTTGAAACACAATTATCTAAACCCCATGGAAATTCTCATAATGATGAAAAATGATCAGTTACAATGGAAAAAACTATTACAATAAAACTAGTTAAGAAAAAATTCATATTTATACCCTAATATTAAATTGTTTTATTGATATATTAATGAGTGATGATGGTACCAGGTAATATAAATATAAATATTTTTTAATGTAGATGGTTAATAAACCGAATTTTATTAATCTTTTGTTTAGTGTCCATTTAACTAATCAATAATCCAAGGTAATAAGTTTTCATCTCTCTTCTTATATGTTGAAAAATGTTGAATATTATACACATATTCCCTTTAAAATGTTTTATTTATCCAATTAATGAAATAAATAATCATAGTTATCACTTTAGTAATTATATTTGAATTAATAATTCAAGTTCTCTATTTTCTTTTCAATTTTCTTATTAATCAGCTATGTCGTAAGTGTTTCTCATATAAATACCAACTTATTGATTTATAATTCAAATTCAATAACTGTTTTATTTTATCTAATGAATATGTAACTAATTAATTCATTCTAAATTATGTTTTTCAATAAAATTAAGGTATTTATAATACTATATAATTTGTTATATCTTTCATGCTATTAATATTTAAAATTTTTTAAATAAAAAATTGTTTTTCTTAACTCATTCGAATTTCATTTAGTTATAATCCATATCTTAATGATTTCTTCATGATCTAATATTCCTTATATATATGTTAGTTTTCTTTGAGAATATTTTATTATATTATTTAATTATGTTCAAAATTATTTTATATTTACATTTTAAATTTTTTTTATTTTATATAATAGTTATTATAAATGTACGATGTTTTTCTGAATCCATATAATTCCATTAATCCATAAATTTTTTTAATTAGGTTCCTTTTTCCATGTAAAATTTAACAATTGATCTTTTTAAAATGATATTTTATTATATCCTTAGGGAATGTTACATTTTTATTTAATAATATTTATCTTTTAGGTATTTCATTCCTCATAAAATGTGAAATTTTGAAGAATAATCTTCATTACTATAAAAGATAATTCTCCCATAAATAAAAATTCATTCATCCTACAAAAAATTTCGTTTCTCATTTTCAAATTCAAAAAAAATATTATCTTTTGTACTCTCCATATTTATTATTATCTCATTCCAAAAGTATATTTTATAAATCATTATCTAATTCTAGTTTTATATAAAATAATTGAAATGTTTTAAGAATTAATTTATTTTTTACCATTATATACATTATTCATTTAATCAGTGGATATTTATTTATAAATTAAATCATTTTATAGTTCCATTTTATTTTTTTCTATAAAATTAATCATTTAAAAAAATTCAGAATCATGAAAATTTCTTTTTTAACATGACATGTAGTTTTCGTATATAATTCTATGTTAAAAATATTTTTCTGAACTCATCGTAATGTTTTCTACCATATTATTATCTACATATAAATTATTTTTCATCTAGGAAATTGTATTAATGTAAACCCTTTAGATTATTTTATGGTATACTTCTCTAAGAGATTGAATTTTTTTAAATCGTCCAATTTAATCTAAAAATGAATTTATTGCCATACAATTTTGAAATCATGTGTAATTAATTTTATTTCTTTAGAATTGTCATAATAAGTTGTTTCGTTGATTTAATATGTAAAATTTGTTTTTGGATTAATTTAATGTGATTTGTGGGTCCTCTATAGACCTTAAATGTATTGTGTAAAGTGTTATATCAAGAGATTACTAATATAGAACTGAGGTGTAAACCCAATCTACAATTGGACTCTTCGACCTATGTGATGGTTGGTATTACAAATACATATCCATCCAATTAAATGAAAAATTCCATATATATAATTATAATTAAGGTCAATGAACATGGAAAAATTACGATCCATTATGAGACTCAATCTATATTTTTATAATAGTCTTGTTAGTGAACAATTTCATAATAATTGATTTTCTAAACATATTCATATGAAAAATTTCTATGTAATACCAGTAGTCTATGACATGGTCTATGGATCATGAATCCAATATATTTTCTCCAAAATATTATACTATGTTATATGTATGATCCCATTGAGCAGAACCACATAATTAAGATTTTTTAAAGACAAATATTATAATTCATTATTCTTTTAATTCATAAATTTCTTATTGTTTTGTGTTTTCTTGCACTCTTATGATATAATAATTTTTAACTCACTGATAATTTTTACATAAAAGTTAGTTGAGCTCACTTCTAATTTTTTTCCTTTTCTCTAGGAATTATAACCACAATTATCACATTATTGATGTTATGGGGGTATTTTTTTCATATGTCAATGAAATAACATGTCTTCACTCATTTATATATATAATCTATAATGAAATAAAATAATTTTGTTCTATGATTATTTTATTATTGGATATATTTAATTTATGGAATATTTTAATGATTTACATATATTTATATTTTTGATAGATGATCAAATATTGTTCTGTTTCTATAGAAATCATTTATTTTATGATTTATTAGGCTATTTAATATAGTAGGCTGAAATAATATCTTCCCAACTGATCATTCGTTCCATAGTAGTGAATTTAATGAAATAAAAATTTCATGGAGGGTTAGTGGGTTTTACTTGAGTATATAGGGGTTAATCTAACCAATGGACACACTACATAGGATGGATATCATTTTATTTAATCTTATGTGATATTTTTCAATAATTGGATAATATAGTGGGGGATTTGTAGCTCAAAATCTATAATCTATGTGTGGTTATTTATTCTATAGCTTAGGTAATTTCCGATATATTTCATGTATTTATTGTATTTTTTTTGTTCTTTCTTACCTATAATGTTTCCAAATACATTCATCTGACCCAACAAAACATAAATGGTTCCATGAATTATTTTTGTAATAACCTATGGATAGAAAACAAAATGAATCCAACACATTATCTATAACAGATATTTTCATAAGAATGTTATTGTATCTGACTATCTAAAGATATTGTCTAATTTATATAATAAATTACAAATATTTAATGTCTGGAATGAAAAAAATGTTGAACATTTATTAAATTATCATTTTCATTGAATTATAGACATTTAAAAGTAATATGATTGTAAAACATATATATTTACATTTTATAAAAGACATTCCAATAAATGTTTTCTTGTGGGAGAAAAAAATGAACATTAATTATTTGAAAATTTTATGTATCCTAATCAGGGAAGATTTATATACGAGGAGAAGTAGATTCTTGAATTCTACTATAGGAATTTTCTACAGAAGTCCTCCTAAAATTAATCTAGATGGATTATTTCTTAATTGATACATTGAAATTTATATTACTAAAGATAATAGAAATAAGAAATTAAACATTTAAGAAGATTATAAAAGTAATTTTAATATATATATAATTTTGAATTAATTATCAACCATTATTGTTGTGGGTAATATAATTTGGGAAGTGGAAATCAGTAGTTCTCCCTTGTAAGAAATATTATCTATTTTATTCCTCATTTAACAGATCATTTAATTCATACTTATAATTTTAATCATATAATGATCAATGTAATACATTGTTTATGATTGGAAATCATGATTTTCTAATTTCCATAGAATTGTTTTTAATGTAATTGGATTTCAAATCAAGTATATATACCTCTTAGTCTCTCTTAATATTATAAAAAGGTATAAAAATTTAGAATAGATAATTACATGTTAAATATTATTTAATGGGATGATAGAAATAATAATTTCATTAATTTATTGATAGAAAAATGGATCTTTTTAATAATGAATCATAATAATCTCCTTTATAAAAAAAGGTTAAAAATAAATTTAATGTACATGATAATTAAATTTTATATTTCTATATAAAATATATGGTGAATGTTTTTTTGAATTCATATATAAATTTATATTGGATATTTTTTTAATTATATATATTTAATATTCTCACATATTTATGGATTATGAATAAATTTATCATAAAATATTTATTAAAAAATTTAGAGTTGTGTATATAAAATAGTAGTTAGTTGAAAATTAAAAATGGGAATCTATATTACTCAAGAAATATAATTAGTTAAAATAACATAATGAATACCAATGTGAGAAATAATTGAACTATAAGGATATTAAACAACCTACTAGTGGGAATTTAAGGTGTATGAATGCTTATTTTTATAAATGGATGATAGAGAAAAAATAATATTATAATATATAAATCATGTGGAAGTTATTATAAACAAATTGGGGCCTAATTTAAATAACATTGGGGAAAAGAAGACTAGTTATATTCTAACATCAACAATGTTGACATAAAAAATTTAAAGTATGACGGGGAAACTGGAAAAAATAGAAAAAAAAATAAGTATTCCAAAATGTAAAAACATCCATGGATGAATCTTTAACTTATAAATATCAAATATATAGAGGAAGAAGAAGAACGATTGTCCATAACAATCATAAAGTTTGTTATATTTTCACTAGAAATAGAACTTACAAGTCTGTGTCGTTTGATAATCAATTGTCTTCGAATTCACATTAACCTACATGGTATGAAAATGGTATAAAACCTGATGTTTAGGTATAATATAGGATTTCATTTTTACCTACGTAAGTGGAGAAAAAAAGTTTAATTTTATACGTTAACTAAAATTCTTATGTATAAATTTTTAGTATGTGTTGATATTTTTTCCAAGACATCAAAAGAGGAATCTATATAATAATAATGAGATGAGAAAATTAATTATAAATGTGATAAACCAATACAAAATGAATATTGGATTTAGGAGGGTCAATAATCATAGATGTGAAATGATTTTTTTAAATTTTGGTAAGACAATATTTTGAAATTATTATTTTTATAAAGGGAATTCGGAACTGAAATTTTATTATATATATATTAGATCATAATAATTTCACTAAGTTTGTGCATGGATTCATAAATTTTTTAACATGTATACATTATAGAATATTTTAACTGATGAAGAATATTTCAAAAAATAAAATTCCAAGGATGATATCATAAAAATTTTAAGCAATTTTGAGAAACAGAAACATCATTATATAGATATCTTGAGTAATATTTAAATTAATGTTAACATTATTTTTAAAATCAGGAATAAAAATACTATCATGTATTACCATAGTATTGATTATAAATAAATTCAATCAAAATATTAAAAGTAGGGATAATGTTATTCAACTCAAGGATGATATTTTATATTTCAAGAAAAAAATTTCTCAAATGTTTATAAAAAAATTAAAACGGTGTACTAAATAGTGGGTACATAATTTAATATTCAATAAAATAATTTTAGAATTTATTATTTTAGGAAAAAATAAAATTATTAAGAGAATAGAATTTAAAACCTTAATACATAGCCAATGCTATCTCAAAAAATAATAGTTCCTGAATTAGTTATGTTTTTGTCTTTATTTACCAATTATATTTTTTGATTAATATTTTCATCCTATTTTCATACTATCTTTTTTTAATTTTTAAAATAAAAACTAGGTTGAAAATATTATATACTAACTGATATAGTGAGGTTCTCATTATTTCCAAAATGAATTGTAGTTGTTTTTAGATGTATAAGGAGTTTTTATTTCAATTCATTATATAAAAATTCAACTGTTAATTTTACAAAAGAATGTCATAAAGTGTAATATTATTGTGTTACTATTATAAAATTAAATATTCAAAATAATTATTTTGTAAAATCTATATAAAAATCATATATTACTTTGGTTTAGAAGATATTTATATTTATTTTATCTTTATATATTCATTTATTTGGTCTTCTGTGCCATTCTACTTCAATAATTATTAATTTCACACACTCTGTAATATATTAATGGGAAATTAAATAATTTAAACATTCATGAATATTTCAATGTGTTTTTTAGAAATTTATATTTGTAATATATAACCCAAAAATAGAATTTTGTAATGATATTTTCAAAAATAATGGATATAAATTGATGAATAAGGATAAAGGGAAATTTTAAAATGTGATGACATTAGAGTAATGTTTGTGGCCACTATTATTCGGAGAACATAAATTTGTTTAACATTATTATTGAGATCACTATTCTTCAATTTTACAGAGGATTATTTATGAGTAAACTATCTTTATATTATGATTATGTTACATCCATTTCCATGATATCATAATTTTATGTATGTTGAGTCATGTTTTATGGAGAGTTTATATATGAAGATAATCCTGGGATAATATTTTTATCTTATTATCTTATTATTATTAAGTTAAAATGACAGGACATAAAATGTTTGATCATTTGATTGAAGATGTTTTATTATATAACCTTTTTTCTCATGAATTTGAGTGTTTTTCATCTATACACATTGGTTAAAAGTGAAGAGTTTTGGGGATGTGAAATGTAATATCATTTCTTTAATAATATACTTTTTGGAGTTCCAATATTAATACATGAAACTCTTTTTAAATATTAATTTTTATGATTAGTATTAAGAAATTCTACTTATTTTAATTTATTTTTTAAATTGAATAATATGATTATCTGAATAAATTATTTACATGTTATATCCTATTAATTTACAGTTTCTCTAATTAGGTCAAATATACTTTTTAATATTTTATGATGTTTTTAATTTAACATTTCTAAAAGATAGAAATTTTTCATTTTTTTATTATATTATTTTATCCCTAAAATATCCAAAAAAATAATATCTATATAAAATTTTCTTAAATATATATTCTTAAAAACTATATTTTAAATTCATATTTTCCACTAAATTACTTGAATATAACTAAAATATTTTTTTTCTTTACGTATTCCTAAAAAATAAATGGATTAATTTAATACCTTATAACCAAGGGATCCTAGAAATATAATATGATTCAATGGATGAAATGATTGGAAGAGTTTTAAGAGGGAACCAACATTTTAGGTTGGCCGTATAGGGGTGGTGTGCCACATTTATAAGTGGTAAACAATTTATTTTTATAAATATTTCAACTAAATATAACTATATCAATTGTTTCACATGTGAATAAGCCTACAAAAAAGGTAATTATGGAGAGGGATGTGAGATAGGGTCATGCACCATTAACCATTAATTTGAACACATGTTTAAAAAAAATAAGTATTTTACCCATAGAATTTTCACAATTACTTTTTTGGTTTTATTATAGTAACTAATTTTTACTTTAAGTATATAAATTTTATTTTTTTAGAAAAATCATCATCTTTCAATAATTTGGTTTATAGTATTTAAAATACGAATTCTATTATATCTGAAAAATTTTCTTTGCGTATGAAAACTTAATTTTAACATTACCAAATTGAATAAATACTGATATATTTTTTAGAAATTTTTTTTAGAATAAAATTTTTATTTACGGTAATGATATCATTGTTTAAAATTTAATAAATTAAATTAATTTAGTTTTTTAAAAAATATTTTATTTTTCATTCAATTAAATTCAAAACCAAATTTTACCATAATAACATTTGATAAAAACAAAACACCATTATTTTTTTATTATAAAATATAAATTAAATAATTAAATTTCTAATAATAGGTTCCATAAATTAAACATATTATATTTTGAAATTAAAAAATTTAAACTTTTCAAAAAATATATTTTTGATTTAAAAAAATATATTTTTGATTTTAAAAAAATATACAGATCTTGTTTTTCATATATATATATATATATATAATGTTTTCCTAACAAAAAATATTATCACTATTCTATGAAAAGTGTAGAATTTTAGAAAATATTTTAAATTTGTCATTTGTAATATATTGATATTTGGAATTAAAAAACAAAGTAAACCATATAAAATTATAATTATAATTTTAAATAATTACCTTTTTAATGATTATTCATAATATAAATAGAAACCTCTATTATTGAAAATTGGAATTCCTAAATAATATTTGTTCCCAATATTATTTCGTGCTAATTTTAAATTTAGAAAATGTAATAACTGTAGTTCAAATATTATAATATTATCAATTATCATAAGTCATTCATAAGTGGTTTATATGCTTTATTAACACTCAAAACTGTTATTAGATAATGAAAAATATTTTAAAATATTAAATAATAATATTTTTAATAATATAAATATATGAAATTTTAATTTACTTTAATAATTTTATTTACCAAAGATTTTATTCAATTTATTATTTCAGTATAAATTTCAAGAAATGATTCAAGGTAATATTTAGTTTACTTTAATGTGTGGAATATTTAATTAATATAATATTTATTTATAGATGATACATAGAGATATTTTAGGTCCATTCCATCATTCCCTTTAAAAAAAATGATGTTGTTCAAATATTAATTGTTCCTTAATAGTGAAATATTTTTGGTTTTACATTAGAAATACATGACACAGAATTAAATATCAATGGTATATCTATATTATTTTATTATGTAAGGATTGGGAGTTTTTCTCTAAAACATTCCTCTTTAGGATTTTCTATTGAAATAACTTTTATAACTTTATTATCATTATCATGTTACTGTCCAAATACTAAAAAAAAATTGTAATTAAATTATCGAATAAAATCATCTTAATTGATAATAAGATTATAAAATTTCAATCCAAATTTTTACTCTCCAATTACATCATCATCTAAATATATGATACTTTCATTTTTACTATGTCAATCTTAGTTCACCATATATCTCACTTGATTCGACTTGGATTAATTTATTTTGGTTATTACAAAATTATTAAAATAATAATATAATTTAACTATAAGATAAATCCTTGAAAATTTCATTTAAGTATATTGGGGTTAGCCAAAACATATCTCATGTGAGATTCTATCCAGGTGTGTAGTCCCTATCTCACTCATCGTGTAATAGAGTGAATATTGAGTTGTTACTCTACACATTTTTTTAGTGTGGTTAAATATATATTGATCTAATCCACGGTTACATCCTTTTCATACTATCTACATATGGATATAATTGTTATTGGAACAAAAAATTCCATACTTTACCAAAATATCGTGATGTTGTCCAATACATTGATGCATCCCTTCAATTTCAAATAATATACTATACTTCAACCTCTAAAATAAATAATCTAGTACAAAAAAATAATTAATATCTACTATGATTCTGAATATTGTGACCCAATATTATAATATCATTATTTTACATCATTTACATAATTTAAACATTACAAATATTTAAATAATCTCAAAATCCCAAGAACAAATGTTTTAGTGTATTTCTCGTGTAGCTCCCAAGTTATTCTCATCTGGAAAGGGGTTCTCCTCCACTATAATAATATTAAAATTTTATATCATAGAGAGATCCCACATATCATATATAATTTAATATTCCTTGTACATACATCCATGTAAAAAATTTGTTCAATTAATGTGTTCCACTAAAGTACTTCTATGTTGTTAAAATCTTCAAATTTTCCATAGATTATTCCCCCAAAGATTGATGTTTGAAGATAATATCTTATATACATGGGTTCATAAAAATAGAATAAGATTATATTGGAAGGTATATGGGTTTATTTAAATTATTTAATTGATTTTTTATGTTTTTATTAAAGGGATGGTATGAGGCCCATTTTATAACCAGTGAGAAATAATTTTTTATAATTTTTTTAATTAATATATATATATATATATTTGTTATTGATTAAAATGTTAAGAAGAAATAAAAATGGATAAAAGTGGAATTATGGATGAGAAATGGTCTATAATATTTCCACCATTAATGTTTACACATTTTATAAATATTTTTTAATTATCTTAATTTTGGAATTTTCACTTATAACAAATTTCTACAATTACCTTGGTAAAAAAAATTTAACTATGTAATTTACTTAAAATTTATCGAAAAATGCCTATATGACATAACTTTTAAAAAAATTACAAGAATTATTTAAATTTTATAATTTAGATTTATCTTGTGTATGAAAAATTAATGTTAACATTTCCTCTTATAATATGTAAAACCACATTTTTTAAAAAAGAATAAATTTTATGCTTAGTATTTTCTCATAGGGTAATGCTATCAATGTAAGTGATTTTAATGATAATATTATATATATGGTATTAAAATTAGAATTTCAGTGTCCTTCATAGAAATATAAAACAAATGACTACATAAATAGAATTTAATTGAAAGAAAACATTAAAAATATTTTGTGTTGGAAAATAATAATTATGAACATAAAATTTTATTCAGATTCTATTTAAATTAAAAAATATATATTTTAATGTTTATTTATAAAATTTAATACAATTTTTTTCTTCTTAATGTTTTTATAAACTTATAAGAGTTTCATACATAATTATAAAGTTACAGATTTGTTAAGAAATCATTATCATCACTATTCACCTAAAAATAAAATATTTTATTAAAATATAATCAAATAACCATAACAAAAAATATATATATATATATATATATATCAATCTAAAATTGATATAATTTAGTAAAATTAATATAATATTTTATAAAAAATTTATCTTTTTTATTAGTAATAAAATTAAATAGAAAAATTACTTTTATTAAAAAATGGTCTTATTTAACATTATGTACTATCCATCTAATTTCATAGTAATTTATATTTAAAATATTTTCTATAAACAAGCCCATAATATTATATATTATTATAATAATCATTTAAATTTGGACGATATATTTTATTAAATGTCTAAGTAGTTATTTGGGAAACAATAATATTTTTGTTATTAAATATTATTAATTATTTATCCTCTAAAAATAAAATATTTTTATTTATTTCGATCTTCTTAATTAATAGATGAATTATAGATTTTAGAATTTTTTAATAATGCTCAAATAATATTTCATAGTTCATATTAGTTTTGTTTTATGTGAAAAATAAGCTATTAACTTATTTAAGAAATATACATTTAGAAATTTCAGGTCATTATAATATTAACACAACACAAAGATGATATATTCTATAATAATAACCTTATATATAACAAATAAACTCCTAAAAACTATCTTATTAGATAGTGGTAGCTTATAAAAAATCATTAAACATTTATATATATCTATTTAAGACATATAAAAGTTAAATAATTCCAAAATTATAGTAAAATGCCCTATTTATATTGTTGTTCAAAATATAAACAACACTCATTTTATGTAATCATTAAATAATATCACTAAGTCGTGATTTACCACAAAAAATAAATAATATATAGTGATAAAAAAATTATCCAACCAAAAATATACAAATTAGGCACTCTGGGATTAATATTTTATCAAACAGACACATATACCCTATCTATCAATCACACTATTCATACAGATTCAAAAAAATTTCTAAATATTATAGAGACACCAAATTTTGTACTAGATTTTGGAGAACAATAAAAAATCCTTGGAAAATTCACCCTATATACACAATAACAAAATAACTCATTGGAGCATATAAAAATCCCAATAGAATTTATATATCATTCAATACATGGAAGATAATGCGAGAAAAAAAAGAAGAAGGATGCAAGATGAATTATTTACCACTTGGAGGTGTTATTTTAAAAATATAAAAAATAGATCAGACAAATTAAATGAAAGAGGAAGAATGATGGTGGTTATAAGGTATTATAATACTTTTTTATCTCTGGGCATCATAAATTATAGAGAGATAAAAGGTTATATTTTAAATTTATATTATTTAAGAGAAAATACTGAATAAAAATTTGAGACTACTTGGTACTATATAACCTTTCATCGGCTACCCATTGGTCCACCTAGGCTATCCCCTTAACTGGTTACCGCATCCCATTCCTTGTGATTCTCTATTAGTTTCTCAATTCAATTATTTTCTCCATATCACATGTAAATATATTTTAATCAGAAAAAATTATTTTTTAATTTTAAAACATCCATTTATCTATAAAAAATCCATATTTCTATCCAATAACATAGAAATGAATTTCCATATCCAAAATTGAAAAAGTAGTTATCTCTAAATGTTATTTCCATTAATTTTATCATATTCCAAGAATATAACCTAACACAGGTAATTATATTTTATCTTCATTATTAATATATATGAAATGTATTTTAGTTTCAAGGAATATTATTTAATTTTTTTCTATTTTAGATAAATTTATATTAAAATTTTCA
Organism: Viscum album; assembly: GCA_963277665.1. Classification (NCBI taxonomy): domain Eukaryota; kingdom Viridiplantae; phylum Streptophyta; class Magnoliopsida; order Santalales; family Viscaceae; genus Viscum; species Viscum album. Next base: position 850,170,015 of record OY728160.1, on the reverse strand, counting down.
ATTAAAATAAGAAGATAAAAAAGGGAAAAAAATGATATTGTATAAATGATTATTGATTATTGATGAAATTTAATGTAATTTAGTTAGGATGTTATTTAAATTGGATAATGTGTCTAAGAGTTACAATTTATCACATTTGTGAAACAACCACTTTTCATATAGGGTCTAATAACTAGTGACAGATCTATATGATTGCTGAAAAAAATCAAGATATTAAATATTTTTTTTATCCTTAGTAATATTTAATGTATTTTATTATTAACATTAAATAAAAATTATTACATTACTCCAATATTCTTATTATATTATATTCTTACCAAGTAATACTAAGTAGAGGGAAATTTTTGTTATGATGCTAGAAATTTATTTAAAATCAATATATAGGGGGATTCAAGTGTAATTTTTTTAATATTTTTTGAATGTAAATTTAACTTATAAATATAATATAGACCATAGGGTTAGAATTAATTTTTCAAGATTTTTCATTCATAGTAAATGATTTGAAAATTTTTTATAACATTTTACAGTGGTTTGAGATTTTTCAAAATCCAACTAAATTTTTTTCAACCATTACTATTGCATGATACCTTATTCTATAATGATATAAATTATATTATTAATACAATTAATCAATATTCAATTATGAAAATTGATAACTTTTAGTTTTTTATGTTTTTTAGAAATATTTTATAGTGATGCTTTTGTTATATTATATTTTTTGTTTTTTAAATATGAATATAATTTTATTAATATGATGAACTCTTTAACTCAAAATATTGAAATATGATTCTAAAAATTTAGATTGGGAATATCTCTGTTAACTGGATATATATACATATCATCTTTAATTCCGAGATTCCTCATGTTTTTTTTCAAAAAATAGTTATCAAATGAATGTTTCATATTAGAAATAAATTTCCGCATTAAAATTTTAATGAATATTAATGGAAATCATACTATAATAAAATTGTTTCCTATTTTTTTTCTCCTCATATGTGAGGAATAAATATCTTAATTACATGTGATCCCCTCTATTTATTATGTTATTTTTCATATGTGATGTTATATGAGATTTAAATATTTATTCTTTTTTATAAAATTGTATAAATTAATTCAATGTGGAATTAAGAGCTCATGTTTTATGATGTAATGTTCATAAATCATTTATTTATATAATTTTATTAAATATGATGTTTACAGATAAACCTTTTACTAAATATTATATGATTTTTAGTGGTCTATTTTGATTATTCTTTAATTTAATGATTAAAAATATATAGTTGTTTTTAAATTCACATAATTGGGAAATGATGTTAAAATTCATACATATTTAAATTGAAATGGAAAATGTGTGATTCAATGTCACATGTATCAAATAAGATATGTGAATAACCTTGAAACAATCAGGAGCTTATTTTGAAAAATAGTTGGGAGTTAATTCATACTATTTATATTATTAAAAAAATTTACAAACCTAATACATATAGATAGATGTTAACTATAAAAAGGAATGAATAAAAAATTGAGTTAGTGCCATGATTAAGTACATTCATTGTTCTATGAAATGTTTGTTTTTAATTAATAACTAATCTATTCATATTATAATTTCATAGGAATATGTCTATATTAGAAATAATAATATAATGGTATGTGATGTTTAATGGTGACAATTGGATTCATGAACTATCAAGCTGGATTAGTGATGGTTTGTTAGAATGTTGTGGAATAATGTGTCACATATAGTATAATTTTAACCATTTCCCCTTCTGATGTTAAAAATAATGTGGTAATCTAATTTAAATGGAATTATATGATAATATAAATAATTATATTCCATGAATAAAATTTAATTTTCTTAAATATAAAATTTTCAGGAAGATATTGAGACCAAATGTAATGTTATACAATGATTTTTTTTAAAAATGCATATTGTTTGTGATTTTTTTCATGACCACATAATCATTTAATATATGTTATAATATAAGATATATTGAATTTTTTAATTATTATTGATAATAAAAATTTCATCTTGTTATATGATTCCCTTCTTGTTTCTATTTATATTACATATATAACACATCTATGAAACATGGTTGTTCATGTTTTATAGCCATTATTTTATTAAATTTAGGCTCACTTAAAGTAATCATGACATAGTGGGATATCATATACTGACCATAAGATCATACATATATTATTATATTAATTTACTCAATAAGAATTAAATAATACTCCTAGAAATCCATATATCAAAAAACATTGTGAAATAAAGAACATTATAAATAATCTATACAAAATGTACATGTTTTACTAGTATTAACATAACAAAATTATTTTCTATATGATCATTCACTTATTATAGGGTGGTATAAAATGGGGTCATAAATAAACAATGTTTTAATAAATAAATCACAAGAAGGTTGTAAAAATGGTGTTCATGTTGTGCAGTTATATTTCATTAATAATTCTTTTTTTTAATATTAAAGTAAGGACCATAAATTATCAAATTAAATCAATGAATAAGAAGGAAATATCATTAAATATTGGTTATCATGAGAAACCCACTAATATAGAATATAAATTAGCCATTTAATCGTTAATATAGGCTAAGACTATCAACAGTGATGTTATTACATTGATAATTATTATACATTCACCTATTCCATTAATAACATTATAGTTGTGGTTTATTTCACATGGAGATTGCATAAAAATATGGATATGGTTTACATAACCTGAAAAAACATATAGTGATATCATGGGTAATTAATCATTACACAATTTTCTTTTGTAATTATAATTTTAGGAAAATTTGAATTCATAATACACAACGAATATTGGTCTATAAAACACCTTGTCCAAATGAGTATTCTTTTTCAGGGAATTTAAAATATATATTAGTGTAGGGTTATGATTTTATAATTTTCTTCATATTCAATATCCATTTTTTAATCCCCTCAATATACCCACTTTATAAATGAAATATGGTGCTATCAGCGGTTTATGGGTTCATATGAAAGCACTAAGTGTTCAAGAGGTGATCAGGGCATCTAGCAATGAGGATGAAAATCCACAAACTATTTAGTAGAGATACCATTTTTTTTGTATGTAATGGACCTATAGGATTTATAATGAGATGTAGGAAGGTTTTTCTAAAAGTTGGTAAACTATAATTTTCCCCCATATGACATCTATTCCATTTAAAATATATTTTGGCCTCTTTTTTCTAAACTAAACCACCCTTAGGAACCTCTTTCCCCATCTTTTGTCCTTATGTAATATCCCACATTTTTGGTCTGTTTATCCTTGAGTTTGTGGTGATTGATGGTTTTGGATGAGTATATCCCTCCAGTATCAAATTTTCCTAATTTTTTCCACTACCATTTCAGTCCTTGTATCCCTTGAATATATTATATCCTCCCACAGGGGATCATAAATTGAATGTATCACATTTCAATAGTCATGAATTTTAGTTCAGTATTTTTTTATTGGAATATATAGTTATTTTGATTTCATACTAGATAATTTTTTATGTTTTATTTTATTTCAACTATTTTTACAACTATTACAATAGGGTATTGTGTCCCCAATGATTCCATTTAGACCCTCACCACTCATCAGAAACCTATAGAATATAAGGAGGTTTTCATTAATTCTTATAACATTCTTCCACTCTGGGTTTTGATAAGTGGATTGTAATATTGGTACATTACATTGTGTTTTCAGTGTGGTAAAATTGTGTTATTTTATTTTTATTGGTGGATATGATAATGGGATATTTCTAGTAATTCTAATGACCACATGATTGGGAGTAGCTAACAATTTTGTGTGAAAAAACCATTTCATTAGGGATTGTATTCATTATTTACAATATATTTTTCTGTTGAATGTTTTAAATCATGGGTGGAGTACTGTGTTTTTTATTATTTTTCATTTATGGGGTATTATCTGTTAGACCAGTATGGTAAGAGAGTGTGGGTGAGTGATAAATCATTTCAGGTATGTTGGAATTGACTTGACATCCATTATGTTAGCTGTATTGGATTTTTATAGTATGAGTATGCTACCTTGGGTTGATATCTGTATATTATCATGTCAATCTATAATTTTTATTTTCCATGTGATTAAACTCCTCCAATTTATATCTACCAATGATTTTGTAATTAATTTTATTAAAAATGGGGGTTTGTAACGTAATTTGTTATTATCATGTTATATGGAATTTTCCCACATAATACAATGGTGGAATTATTGTTATCTATGTATATAGTTTATACACTCATATATGGGTTGATATAAATAATTAATTTAATGATAACTTCTGTTAAATAAAATGATAGTAATTTACATATATATTTTTTCTATAATACCTTATGAATGATAAAATATCTAACTAAGCCGTGGAATATGATATTTTGATAAGTGAATCCTATGGAATAATTGAAAATTAGAATTCAGAAATCATATATCCATGTTAAAAAATATATTTTCAAATTTTGACATCAATTCCAAAATCTATGATACTGTATCAAAAATGTGGAACTTTTTGAACTAATGGAATCCCTATAGTACCATGAATGTATATATCTTGTGAGGTTAAACCTATATCCATTAATAGTGAGAGGGTCTCATAGGATTTCATATATAATTACCCTACTTATGTGATTACAACACATTTATGGGTGGTTGGGTAGTTTAAACTGGTCATGTCCTGATATGAGACAAGGTTTTTTGTGGCCCGTGTTTTGGGTTTTGAAGTAAGAGAGTTATATTAATGTCTAAAACCCTATGTGATGACTATTATTTGTATATTTTGAGGATTTATACTGTGACACTAGTTTGAGGTGTCACCCTTATAGGTAATGTTAGCTCATAGGATGGGAAGTAAATGTAATAATTCTAGGTTTCTTGTGGACTACTAATGTGATCTAGTGTGTTTTAATTATACTATGATTCTTTATGTTATTTCCCTTTTCTGGAGGGAATCCTATCTATTTGAAGAATATACATCAGGTTTAGTGTGTCATCTCATGACCTAGTCCTTATATTAATTTTTATCTATAGTTCATGGTTATATAATTTTTTTTAACAATATAGTTATCTGGGTGGTATTTCTGAGGGTGCCTCTTAGGTTTTTTTTGAATATATATATTAATATGTTTACTTTTATTCTAATTCCATCAATTTGATGTTGCTTTTTGGGGGTGAAGGGTTGATCGGATGCCCATCATTATCTCTTCCTAGTCACATTTCTTTTAATATGATGGATGTGATCCTTGATGAATATATAGTGTACTCGTTAATATTGATTATTTTTTTCAGAGAAATGTTTTGGATGATATTGGGTTTGAGGAAAAGTCATAGGGATGTATATTTTCTAGATTTAGTGGACAAGGTTTGGTGGAACCTTATGTATTGATGTTGGTCTTGAATGGTTTCACTGAGGGAGATCTTTATCATGTCAGCTCTATGGTGTCTTTAAGTTATTATTTGATTGATTTGCTGCTTGTATACTTTTAATGATGTCATGTGACATGTAAGTAAGTGATTTACCATGGTATAAATTAGACGCACTGGAAGTGATTGATACTTACGATAATGGGCTATTTTTCTCCATATATAACATGTTTTGAGTATTATTAATAGTCCGAGAGGCATAATAATGATAGGCATTGATAGAAACAGGTGGTTTAAGGTGGAAACCTATTTCTAATGATTATATGATAGTTTTTATAGTTGGAGCTAATTTAATAAATGTGTGTTGATTAGGTGTTTGTTTTTTATGATGAATGTTGAATCACAGTAACATGGTTAGATTCATGGGATTTAGTTATTTCAATTCAAGGAACATATTTATATGAGGTGGTCAGATAAAATTTGTGGGTTCTTATAGTCATGATAAGAAAAACTACTGTCAGGAGTAGCGATTATTAATTGAGGGTGTGACACACTTAGTCGATGGAATTCTAAATAGGGGATGTGGAATATATTATTGTTAATAATTAATGGGTTTTATTCAATGTATCATGATAACAGTCAGATGCATTTAGGATGTTTAATTCTATCTGTTTTATTCATTGATGAGAAGGGTAAGATCCTTGAAAATCAAAAATTTAAACATGTGAAGTAATTACAAGGACACTCCTATATTGTATATCCCCTTACACATCACGGGTTAATATCCATCATATGGGTAGGGCCATTTTATGGAAAACTAGTTGATAGATGGTCAATACGAGTTAGTAGAAGCCATTGTGTATATACATTTATTTCTATTGTTTTTTGTTGAAGAAAGATTTTATAATTCAAATTACTTACTCAGGTTGTTCATGGTGAGAATAGTGTTTAAATTGTTCTATAGGATAATAAATTCATATAATATAGTCCAACATGTGTTTTAGTCGATTGAGAATAATATCATGGGAGTAATCTATAATTCATATTTGAAAACATGTTTTTTTACTAGTATAGTGATTAGTTTAGAGAAATTGGCATATCATGAGAGGTCATTTTGTGGAACATTAATGGTAGATCTAAGTGTTCGGGTAGAAGTATGCATGTGGTGGACTAATTGTAGTGTTTTCAGTTGTAAGAGGATTTTTTGGGGTGAAACCCATTCAAATATTTTAACAGGGACATAATGGGAATGGATTTTTCTAGTGGACACGCTGTGGGGTTTATCATTGTTGGCACCATTAATTTATGTTAATGGGTATTCATAAACATTTAGATGTTTTGGATGAGGGGTGGAATCCCTAAGAGTGGATACATTGAGACATGGCATCAAAAAATACATTAAAATATTTATTTTAGAAAGAAAAATGGATATAGAAATTAATTTGTTAATTGCATTGTCATCCCTTGTAAAAGAGGAACATTGTGTGAATTATTTTGTTCATGAATTGGAAATGGGTATATTTAAGTTCCAAATCATTTGAAGGTGTGTGTTTTGTAAGGATGAAAAAGGAACAAAACCTTGTATTGTGTTTTTTTTTGATATGTGGCTTGTAAATGAGAGATAGTCTGGACTGACTTATAGAATTCATTGGGTATGTGTGTTAAATGATGGTATTTTTTTTCTTTATAACTAGTAAAAATTTCCTTATGTTTAAGATTATGTCTTGATGATATGACTGAGAGTGATAATCATGCATTATTTATTTAATATTATGAATAATTATATGGGTTTATATATGAATTTCCAAGTGATGATATTTTAATATCAATGTGGAATTCCACAAATAGGTGTGATGTTGGGGAATTTTTAGGTTTTGGATATTTCATTGGAAGTGGAAAATAGTTGATAGATAGGTTTGGATGAATTATAAAAAACATTACCTAGTGAGTTTTGTGCTTACATTTTATAATAGTATTCTCATTAAATATAAAATGTGATTATCAAGGATGAGAAATCATTTAGTTGGTAGGTTTTATACCCAATGTCCAGACATGTGTTCCATTTTTAATGGTAGTTTTAATTCATTAATAGAAGAGAGTTTAAATTTTCAATAAGTTCTAAGAATAAAATTATAAGTGTTGAGTCCAAATAAAATCCAACTCCTAAATGGAATAAGTTGTTATTATGTGTCTAGGTGAATTAATTTAGGTTTCAATAAATGATCACGGATTTCATCCTTAAGGTTTCATAGTTAATAGATATCCCAATAGAGGCTACCAACTAGCCAGTAGAAATCCATATGGGGTGTTTCCCTTTAGAGATCACCAGCTAACCAATGATACATGGGAGTGTATTTTTCAAATAAGGAAAAAATAAATTATCCCCAATTTTGTTCTCATACATTATCTAAGGATTTTTTTATCTTCAGAAATGAACCAACCACCCTTAGGTCCCTCCATCCTCCCCTTAGTCCATCATGATTCTACCAATTTTTTATAAATTTATTCCACTATTTGGAATGTTGATGTCTATTGGTTACTATATCCTTCCACTTTCTACTATTCATATTCTTATATAGTTTATAACCGATTTTTGTGGCAATTTTCTAGTTTCATAATTTCTCTTTTTTAACGTCGAATTGATGGCCCAAATTAAATGAGTATAATGAACATTACCATAGATATATTTTCACTTAATATATCCCATAAAATTCAATATTTTCATTATTTTGTGTGTTGTGGGGGAACGTAGGAATATTGTGTGATTCCAAATTTATATTAAATGATTTAATGTATGACTTCCTTATCTAAATACCCACCATGAATAATCCTTTTATTGTAGATAAAATTTAATACCAATTGATTATCCTTATCATTAGATATAAAATTAAATTGCAAAAATTTTGTTAATCTTATTTGTAAATTGTAAAAGTGTAACACTAATGAAATTTTCCATAGTTGAGTTATAAAGACTGCATGGCTTTGAATAATTGGGTGGATAACAATGATTAAGTTTTTAAGTATGATACTATTATATGAATCAAAGGTTGTAAAAATAATTTCAGAACCTTCTATAATTATGGATGAAATTATCACTTTATTTTAACCTAATGAAATGGAAAACATGAATAGATTATAAAGACCTACAAATTAGTAAAGTGTGGATGAAATGATTAGTAATGTGACAATATATAGAATGTAAAGGGAATTTTTATATAGTAATGATGGATATAGAATATAAAAAATGTATTGTGACCTCGTTAAGATTAGATATCAATGAATGTAAAATAGGTTAATCTTCATACATAATGTGGTAAATATTGAAGTGGATTTAGTAAGAAATGAATTGATTTTTTTGGTATAATTTTTTGGTATTTGATATAGTAATTGGAAATGGGTTTTAGTTATCACATTTGGATAGTGTGTACCACTATCTATTCTAATTTTTGTTGATCAATTTGTACATTTGGGTGAACCTTACACTCAGTGGCTGTACACGATGGTTAAACCCAGGGACAATATGTACCCTCAATTGATGTGAGCGTTTTTTATTGATATTTAATTACAATATGAATTCATCCCCGAAGTTGTCACTTGGTATTGTGGATTAATGTTAAACCTCAAAGAGAATCTATCCCCCTGAAGTGGACTAAGAGACCTTAGGGATGGATATATAAACCCTTGTGTGTCATTTGGATAAGTGAATAGTATATTAACCCCCAATCAGAGGTATTTTATTTCAGAGTACTCTTCATGATATTTTACAGAACACCTCGAAACTAGCTAAATAAAGTATGTACCATTATAGGGGTGAACTAGTCCCCCAGGTTCGGCATCTGTTTTATTCTTCAATATATTAATATTTAATCTTCTATTTTTTGGTTATTTAGTTAAATAAGTACATCATGCACTAATTATGTGGACTATTTATTTTAGGTGTGTCATTGGTGGTGTCATACTGATTTTTACTCATACCATACTCGATCCACCCTTGGGTACCCGAGATGATGGAACTTGTTATTGGTAAAACGCCTTCAAATGGTCATGGTCAAAAGCATGGGTTCTATCTAGCATTAGAGGAGTTGACATGGGTGATGGGACTAGGCTAGTAATCAATAAAATTTTTGTTTAGTTTAGTATTTATTTTATTTATTCATTGTCCTATATATATTATATTGATACGTGGGGTATCTTCTTTAAATACAATATATTTCACCTGTCATGACATTTTGTTCCAATTTTACTTTATTTCCACATAAAGATGGTTTGATGTTACAATTTATGGTTTTAGGGTTTATATTTTTTATGTTAATGTTAAAAATATTCTTTCATTTTATATTAACCCCAATATATCCATTTTGAAACTCCCCACAACTAACAAACCTATGGATTATGAAGAAGTGATCCTGATGTTATGTGGCCTTCTACCAATCCATTTGTTAATCTATGGTCTAATTTGGATGAAATTTATTGAGTCTAATATAGGTAAGAGAACCAGATTAAGAATATATATAACTCTAACCTATTATATTGAACATTGTATCACAAAAACTATATAAATTATTAAAAATCAATTTTGCATGTAGGGGTTATATGTGAATTGAAAGGTAATTCATTTGATTCATATCAGGATCACATAGATAAAATTTCATTAATTTATCCTTAATACGGATTTCATGGTTATTAATTAATGGTATCATTTTATAAAATAATTATAAAATTTTATATTTAATGTTTTCTAGTGTGCATGGGATGTAACTTTAGGCCACATGTCCCCTTTAAAAACATTATCTAATGACATTGAGTAAATGTATTTAACTATTTCTACCCATACAATTTCAGAAGTTATAAATCAAATAATCAATTCATTCATGTATTAAGGAACCATTGAAAACAATTAAAAGCTAAAATAATCCAATTAATCATAAAATATAATTTATATTTGATGGAAAATGATACATAAGACATTAGTAATTTAATATAGCATTGAGGAAATAATATAAAACTGGGTATTTTACATTATGGGAGATACCGTTGGTACATGAAAAAAAGATGATACATTTATTAAATAACAATTTTTCAATCAACTAATGAACTAGCATCCCTATTGTGGTTTAGAGTCATCATTATATGATCGTGAATACAAGTTTGATGTATTTTTATGGTGGTGAGATTATTTTTTTTCCATTATAGTGATCTCCATAAAAATATATATGAAATAATAAATTATTGTTTTACATGGATATACAGATATTCTTAATATATAATCATCATATTAATATTGACCTTTTTTATGATATATTAGGGAAAAAATGTTTTTACTTCCACTGAATTGTTCGTTTGATGGGATATTAAAACCCATCATTGGTATCAACTTATTTTTCTTATGTTAACCGAAGTATTTGTAATTCTATTTTTTCAAGTACAAGCTTTGGATAAATAAATTATAAATTATGTAATTTTATATTCTAACATGAGATGCTCATAATTTAGAATATTTTATTTGTAATTGTAATATAAATAAATACCCTAATGATATTTGAGGACCTATTGCGATAAATTTTCATAAAATTTTTTTTTTCAACAAACCTTCTTGTTGAATAATGTTTTTTATTCAAGAATTGTAAATAATCTATTTTAATCATGTTTTTTTTTCAGACACACGTTTTTAGACCCCTATTTATGTACTGAGCTGCACCAGACACAGAATAAGTTAGTATGATTATGATTTTCATCAAACACTTTATCATATTTAGACCCACCATCATGAAAATGAAAATTATCATATTAAAATGAATCAGAGGAATAAATTTTTTTTTTATGTTTTTATCTTCCATATTCAGTTAAATAGAGAAGTTTATATGTTATAAATAATGAATTTTTTTAGTGTATAAGTCATTTATTTATGATTATTTTGGAAGGAAAAGTGTGAATTCATGAGTTAGAAAGTCAACATACATTCTAAAAAATAATATGATTCTTTTCTAATCATTAAGTTCTCAAAAATCATGAAAACTATTATGATAAAAGAATTTAATGAAATGGTTGAGCAGTTTGAATAATTTCAAATTCGGAAAATTATATTTCCATTAGGATGTAATTTCCATTGTAATTAGAAATACATTGTAATGAGTATTGAATGAAAAAATTTATTGATCATGAGGAAGAAATAAATCATAATGGGAGTTCTATACTCTTGTTTTCATATTGAGATTTTTATACTAGGAATTTTGTACAGAAAAAATCATAATTATATTTTTGTACTTGTATTTTTGTATTCAAATTTTTTTATTGATATTTTCATTTTGTTATTTTTTAGTGAGTTTTTTGAACTGGGATTTTCGTTTGAGGAAAATAAATCTGATATTTTCATAATCTTATTTTCATACAGATATTTTAATAATGGGAAAATCATACATGGATTTTTGTGCATTGATTTTCCTAAATGGATTTTCATACTATGGAAATTATACTGAAAATAATGACATGTTCGTAATGAGAAAAAAAATAATTCAGATTCACTATAAAAGAAACTGACATTGGATTCACTAAGAAAGAAACATAAATTGTAATGATTTGATTATGAAAAATACTCAAAATGAATATTGAAAAAGTATTAGGTAGATTTCAAGTGGTAAAACATGAAATTAAATTTCATAAATCTCTGATAAATATAAAGAGGTTTGATGAAGACAGTTTTGAAGTTATAAATGTGAGATACTTTCAGAGATTTTGAGATTTGAGGAACCATGGAATGTTTTCATGTTTCCCAGATTTTTTATGATTCACCTATAAATAATTCCTCAAATTATTTGTTCAATTGAAACTTTCACCCACCTGAAAAAGGTGGAGTACTATAGAATTTTATGTGAAAAGTTATCTTCTTATTGAAGAAGAATTATATTGAGCATTCTATCAAAATTTGAGTTTATCATATTCAGAATGCATTTATCATGTTGATTTCATTATTTTAAACGTAATTAGATCTAATATAGTTATTTACATAGAATCGGATCCAGCATCAGTGTTTTGAGAGAATCGGATCAAGAATCATTGTTTTGAAAAAATTCGATCAAACATCATTGTGTTTATAAAATCAGATCCAGCCTTATCATATTGAGAAAATTTAATCCATCCAAATCGAATTGAAGATTCAGAAAGAGCAATTGTTGTGTATTTTTAATGTATTCATTATTCTTTTGGTTGGATCAATAGTTTTATATGAAAACATAGTGAACTGATGGGAGTCAGAATAATCATTACTATCTTGATATAGAAGGTTTCTAACCAGATTTTGAAAAATATGCATTCAATTCTTCATAATAGTGGATTTACATAGACCCATGAGTGTGGATATGGAAAGGACATGGGTTATCACACTAATGTTGAACCATTTAAATATCGGGTTCATTAAATTATTTCTGACATTTTCATTCCTGAGTATATAATAAAATATAATAAGGAAAGAAATAATAACATGTTGTAGGGGTTATGTTTTGAAAATAATTTAATCTTATACAAAGTTAATAACTTATTCACCCCCCCCCCCCACTTAGTTGTTATTCGATCCATTTGAAACTAAAATTATATTAGATGGAAGGATCCATTTTTGAATCCTTATCATGGATAATGTCATTTGTTTCAGTACTAGATGAATGACTATATTTGATGGAAAATATTATAGTGGATGAAAAAAATATGTTGATTCTTTATATCCTATCCTTAGCCCTTGAATTTCTTAATTCATATACGATTGGTTTTACACTTATTGAGAAATACACTCTTATGTATTTTTCTTATAAGAGAAATATATAAGTTTATGGAAATGCTAGAAATTGAATCCTTATATCCTTATCAGAGAATGTTTATCAGATAGTGATGGGTCTCAAAACATCAAAAATTATCTGGGACAAGTTGGAAAGAATTTTTGAAGGGAATAAAAAAGTGTGGGAATAAAATCTAAAAATATAGATTAACACTAATGAATAAATCATAATATGAGATGAAGAAAAAATTGATAAATACATAACTAGAGTAAATGAAATTGTTTGCAGCAACAGAGGATTTGGAGATATCTTAAAAGACTCTAAAATTATGAACAAACATTTGAGGACCTTTCCTAAAAGGTTTGATTCTAAAATTTATTATTTTGAAGATAAAGATGATTAACTCATAATGAATTGAATAAAATTATTGTTTCTTATGAAATTAAGAAGTCTCAAATGATTAAAACATAATATGAATGATTAAATGGATTTCAAAGATATGAGAACATAGAAAATTCAAGATATTGAAGATTTTGATCCTTGTGACTCCAAATATAATGAGGACGATGATTTGAATTAAAAAAATACGTTTTTTATATCCAAGAACTTTCGAAGGTAAAATTAAAGTATATAGGAAACATTACTCAAAAATTTGTTTAGTGTGGTGGAATCAAACATGTTTCTATGAATTGGTCTAAGATGAATGTTGTAAAGTACCAAAATGATTCTAAAGGAAATCCTTTATAGAAGAAGTGGAGAAAAATGATAAAGATGTAATGTATTCCTATAGTTACAAGAATAATTTTACTAAAAAACAAGTATATTGAGTAAGAATGTTGAGTCAATATAATCTAAGAACGATTCTTCTGAAGATAAATGTTCAAAAAAATTTATAAACATCATTCCAAAATTTGAAAAACAAAATATGCCTTTGAGAGTGAATAACATGTTGATGAATCTTATGGAGAGTATCAATATAGAATAAGAATGTGTTTCTTGTATTGAGAAAGATAAAACTCTCATTAAATAAATAAGAGTTATTAAGAAATATTTTTAATAATATACTAATGGATTGAAAGATGTAATCAAGACCAGGGATGAATAAATCAAGGACTTTTTAAGTTACAAACATAAAATTACTGAATAGGGAAAGGTGATTGATGATATTAGTTAGAAGATGGAAGCTAAGAAATATGAATTTAATAAGTTTCTATAAAAACTTCTTGATTCCAAAAGTAACTTCAGGAAGATGAATGGAAACTCCAAAAAATATCATATATAATAGTTGAGGCATCTAATGTTCATGAGAAGGATCAATACCGGATTCAGGTGAAATCTAATGTTACCAAAAATAATGTTTCATCTAATTCATATAATATCTCAATTTTCAGAAAATATTTTGGGAAATATTGGGTGGATAATGGATTTGATAATCCTATCAAATCTAAAAAATTTATACCTCAATCAATTGAAAAGATGGTATATGCCCTAAGTATGTTAGAGCTGAAATATGTTATCAACCTCATTAATATTTTAATAGAAAAAAAATATTTTTTAAATAAAAAATCAAGATTTGATGTTTATTATTGGTTTTTATGAATCTATGGACACAAGGTTTATAAATTTCTTTCACAACTTATCCTTACCCAAAATATCATTTTATATATTTGGAAGAAATAGTGAAAAATAATGAGAAACATTCTAAACTAAAAGAAAATTGAAAAGGTGAATTCGCAAGATGGTAGGAACTCTCAAACAAGAAATCAATTTAAATATCTCGAAAATGATTTTGGATTATTTGTTCAAGATAGTCATCATTCCAAAATATGTATGACACTCCTTTTAGAAGAAGTTTCTTATGATAGAAAAGATATGACAGCTAAAAAGAATAAATTTGAGGAAAGAACATTTCATGTTGTAATATGATTATAAGAAAATAATGGAACAAGCCTTGGATAAATTATAGTGTATGTTCTTCACACATGATTGGGGATATATAAATATGCAAACAATATGAAATTATTTATGGAGGATAAGTTACCTTTGGTAATGATAGTTTCGTAAAAATCAAAGGAATTGGAGTGGCTAAGATTGAATCAAAAAAATTAAAATTCATGGAATTTTTATTTGACGATGGGGTAAAACATAACATATTAAGGTATGTCAATATTATGATGATGGAAAAAAGGTTATTTTAGATTTTTGTTTTGTATAATAAAATTTTTTAAAGATTGGAATGTCATTACAAAAGGATAAATAATTAGTGGGAGTATATTATAAACAATAGAATTCAACAACTCTTGTTATTTGAGTGTGGAAGGTAAAAAAATTGTTTAATGAAAGACTTTGGGACCTTGGATAAAATTTTATGAACAAAATTTCAAATGTTGATGTCAAATATAAATATATTTCTCCCTGTAATCCATAAGAAAATGGCGTGGTAGAAGGAAATAATACATTTTTTGTTGGAATGGCAAGAAATATAATAGTTGAATAAAAAATTTCAAAATTATATTAGAGAAAAGTTGTTAGTACTATTGTATATGTTAAAAATATATTCTTGTTGAGACCAAAAACTAACATGAATCCTCAAGAAATGTTGTGTAACAAAAAACCTTCACTTAAATAATTCAATGTTTTTGGAATAACATGTTTTACAAAAATAAAAAATCTATATTTCAGAAAGATTAATGAGAAATCAAAGGAAGGAAATTTTATGGGTTATCCACCAAATAGAAGAAGTTATAATTGGCAGAAAAAACATTTAAAAACACAGTGTACTCATATTATGTGAATGTAAATTAAAATAAACTTTCTATAACATAAGAGTTTTAGAATTATGAGGAGGATAAATTAGAGAGTTATAACAATAGTGAATGTAATTCAAACCTTCCTTATCTAAATTCAAAAGACTCATGTGCTGAGGAAATTTTAGATGGGTAGGAAGCATTAAAATCTCCTACCTTATAAAAACATGTTGAATCCAAAAACATTATCATGAATTACAAGGATCCAGTATATAAAATAAGGAAGTCAATATTATAAATTCAAACCTCACTTATCTAAAATGTTGAACCAGAATCAGTTTCATAGGCTTTTCAACATAATGAATGGGAGGATTATTTGAATGAAGAGTTGGATATGAATTAGAAGAATGAAACCTGGGAATCGGTGTCAAGTCTATCAAATAAAAATTTTATCAGAACAATGTGGTATTATAGAAACAAATTGAATGGTCATTGAGAGGTTTCAGGAAACAATGAAATACTTGTTTTCAAATAATATACATAGGTCGAAGGTGTGGATTTTGATGAAATGATTGTCCCTATTTTAAGGCGATAATCTATTCAAATGTCTTTTTCAATGGCTAGTCATCTTAATTACAATGTTTATCATATTGATGAAAAGTCATATTTCTTAAATGGTGTGATTGATGAAGAATAATATATTGAACAACCTTGTTGGCTTCTACTTGATGAGGATTAAAATAATGATTGAAAATTTAAGAAAGCTTTGTATGGACTGAAACATACACCATGAACACGGTATTCAAATATTTACAATTTTGTAAGAATGATTAACTTTTATAAATAAAATGTTGATAGTAACTTTTCTGTGATAGTTGATGACTCCAAATCACTAATTTTAATTGTTTATGTAGATTAAATAATTTTTATGGGGGTTAGAGAAGATGAATTGAAAATATATTCAACTAAAATGTAAAAAAATATGAAATATCAATATTTGGAGAATTGACATTCTTAATTAGTTTACATGTTTAAAAAAAATCGTTTTATTATCCCAAGAAAATTATGGTAGTAATTGTTAAAGTAGTATGGTTTGTTAGAGTCAAAATAAGGTTCAAATCATATTTTAGTGAGTACCGAGATTAGAAAATATAATTCTGGAACAAGTGTGAACTACAAATACTTTTAAAATCTGATAGGAAGTATTGTTTACCTTACAACCTCAAGGTATGATATTTTTTTGGGTTATGAAATTGTGTGCTAGGAATCAATGTAATCTGTAAGAATTATATATGTTGGAAGAAAAACTTATTCTAATACATTTCAAAGGAAAATACATCACATGGGTTTTCATGAAAAAGTAATTGTGAGATGAAGTTACATGGTTATACTAATGCCAATTGGGATGGGGATTGTAATGAGAGAAAATCAACCTTAGGTGGAGCATTTTTGATAGGTGAATTTTGTGTGAGTTCGAATAATAAGAAACAATGTTCAGTGACTTTGAGCATAGGTGAATTCAAATATGTTAAATCTACTAATTATTATACTCAAATTTCATGGAAGAAAGTTCAGCTGGAAGATTTTAATGAGAATGTTTCTAAAGAATTGAAGAACTTTTGTGATAATTAGTGTGAAATTGATATTTATAAAAATATTGTTCAATATTCAAGATCAAAACACATTTATATAATGTTTCAATTTTTAATAGTGAATGTTTCTCATGGAGATGTATTGGTGTAATACATTTCAAAAAAGCAATCATATTGATGATATCATTACCAAAGTAATATCAAAAGAATATTTTATGGGATTGAGCCTGAAAATTCATATTCATCCTCCTTCCATTTCTTCTTAAACCTTAGAGGGATGAACCCTACTATTCTTTGGATTATGTTGACAGAGGGGGATCAAAATTAACAACTTATTAAATTTTAATACATTTTAATTATAATTATACTATGAATATGATGATGTGGTAATCATAAAATAGGGGAGAGAAAGAATGATTGAAAAGAAAGAATGGGTAGAGAAAAGGGAAGATTGAAAAAAGTGAGGAGATTTTAACATTATATGGACTAAAAATATTTTTTTACCAAGGGATGGAATTCCTTTAATAAAATAACTTTATCTAGTATTGTGGTGTTAGGACATTCTCTTTTAAGAAATACTATATTTTAATAAAAGTGAAAAACTTGAGTTATTTATAAAAGTTGAGTTGTAAAAATTTATGAGATTAGAAAAGTTCTTAATAAGATTTGTCAAAAAAACCAAAGGGTGAGATTGAAGAACTTTTGTGATAATTTTTTTGAACAATATTTTTTTTATTTTTTTCAAAACTAAAATTTTTTTGTAGAATTTTTTTATCAGGAATGGGACCCAGTCCATCATAATGAGGTTTGTTTTTTGGACAAAAATTTTTGGGCCTGGGTTTTTATACTGAGCCACACAAAACATAGAAGATGTTAGGAAGATGGTGTTGTTGATTAAGAACGTTATTTTATTCATTCCCATCAACATGACATTAAAAATCATCATATTCAAAATTTTGATATGGAGAATTTTTTGTTGTTGGAATTTTGATTTTTTTGTAGTTAGATTAAGAAATAATTTTTTATGTTAGAGAGAAAGATGTTGTTGAGGATAAAAGTATTTTTGTTATTGTATATTTTTAAGTGAAAAGTGTACAGTAAGTAATTATCATGTTCTTATTCTATATAAAAAATCAGACGATTATTTTTTATTCAAAGAGTTCTCACAAATCATGAAAACTCTTATAATAAAATATTTTGATGAAATTATGGAGAGGTTTAAAGAATTTTATAGTTGGAAAATGATATATCCCTCTTAATAATAATTCCAAATTAATGGTAATTATATTGTAATGAAACCATATGATAAATATACTACTGACACTAAGGAAGAAATAAATCATACCAGTATTTTTGTACTGGGATTTTCTTACAGAGATTTTCATACTGGGATTCTCATGCTGACATTTTCATACTTGGATTTTCGTATGGTGGAAATCATATGAATATTTTTATACGTAGATTTATGTAATATGATTTTTATAATTAGAAAATGTTACTGAGATTTTCACACATGGACTTTTATAATCAAAATTTGGTGCCGAGGAAATCACCCTGACGTTTTCATAATTATGCGTTTATATTGAGAAATAAATAGAATTCTGATTAAGTGAGATAGAAAAATAAATAGGATTCCTTGAGAAAAAATGTAAATTTTAATGAGATAATTTGGATGAATAATCAAAAAGAAAGTTATAGATGTTTTATGAATAATTGATGTGGTCAAACATGAATTTCAATTTTTTTTTAATCGGAGAGAAATAAAAGGAGGTTTGATGATTTCAAAGATGAGGTTCAAAATATAAGATATTTTTTTGAGATTTTGAGATTTGAGGAAGTAAGGAATGTTTTAATATTACTTCTTTTTTTAGAGTTTCCTATAAAACTTCCACAGATCATTTTTTTATTTTCAACTTTCAAACAAGCACAAATATCGGAGCACTATAAAATTTCAAGTTAAAAGTTGTCATCTTATTGATGAAGAATTGTATTGAGCATTCTATCAGAGTTTGATTTTTTTCAAATTGAGAATGAGTTCATCGTATTAAGTCAATTTTTTATAGAAAATCAGATACAGAATCATTGTTTTAGGTGAATCGGATCCAGACTCATCTTTTTGTGAGAATCAGATCCAACATCATCGTTTTGAGAAAATTGGATCCCGCTTCATTGTTTTTATATAATTGAATTTGACATCATTGTATTGAGAAAATCGTATCTAGTATTATTGTTTTTAGAAAATCTGATTCATCCAAATCAGACTAAGGGTTTGGACTACTCAAATGTGGATCATTTTTTAAAAATTATTTATTCTTTTTTTAGCTCAATTTTTTTATAAGAAAACATCATAAACTGATGGGAGTTATCATAATGATTCTTATTAAGAGATATAATGTGTCAAATGGGAGTGGGAACAAGTTGTATTAACATCATCACAATAGTGGATTTCCATACACCCATTGGAGTTGCTATGGAAGGGCTGTAGGTTCTCACACTGAGTTAGAACATTATAAATCTTCACTAGTTTACATCCTTTCCAGCATTTTTATGCATGAGTTTTTAGTAAAATGTTATATGTAAATAAATATTAACTGGTTATAAGGGTTACATTTTGAATTATAATTTAAACATAAAAAATTATTCAACCCCCTGTCAAATATTATTTGTTCCTTTGGAACTTTAATATGATTATTTGATACTATATCATCAATTTACTATTTAAATTACAATTTTTTATAACATATTCTATATCATGATATCATATAATTAAATTATTTGAAAAAAAAATCTCATGATAGTCCCTCATGTAACATTTATTCAATTACATAACATGTTATCATGGTTCACTATACGTTATACCAAAAAATTAATATGGAATTGAAGAAAAACATACTATATATAAAAACAAATCCTATGTCTATAGACACTAAAATAATGTGTCATCTCTCCAATAATTTTCTTTATGTTATGATATATATTAGTATGAGAAACTCTACCTAACATTATTATATGAAACAATATAATTTAGGATTCCACATTATTAACACATTATGATATTCCATATTCTCAACTGTCAATAAAAAACAAAAATTAATGAATGATAATATTTTGGGTAAATTTTGAAATAGTTTATAAATTTTTTATTTGTTATAAGTGTTTTTAATTTTAAAATATCTCTCTATAAATAATAAATTTAATCTAATAATTTCATATTTCTTTATCATGTATTGGAAAATAAATAATGAATTTTTATCTTTATTAATCACATTAATTATTATTATTTTAAAATATTAAAAAACAGCGACTATTTCATCTATAAAATTTACATGAAAAATTAACTCATTTAAAAACAATTGTCCATAAAACAAAATCTAGTAATTTCATCATATTATTTGTTTTTATTCTACCATTATCGATTTTTTATTGAAGATAAGAGTTTAAGTTTAGTTTTTAGTCGTATTCAATAATTGTTAGGAATTAAGATTAATATGAATTTGATGATTAATTATGTACTGTATTCTATGTTAAAGGGTATATTTTTAAGTATTTACAGTTGTAAGGTGTCTTACACCACATTTTAGAAAGGGTTAGGTTTCTCATATTATAGTCAAAGATTTTTTATGTTGAGGTTTTTGATGTCAAATATTTTTGAAGCATGATATACACTGTTTGTGTACCTTATGTATAAGATACGTTAAGATATGTATGAATGTTTGTTTTCTAAATTTTCCTGAGTGACATAATATATGGGTTGTTTAAAGAGTTTCATGATAATGGTGGTGTTAGTATATTAAAGTTTAGGATGTAATAGTGATTTTAAAATTAAGTCATTTGAAAAATGAATACTAAATTGAATAAAACATGACTCAATAAGGACTTCATGTGATGAAATATTTTTATATTTGGTGTGTCTATGATGAAGGTTGTGTTGGTTATACATTAAATAAAACCTATAATATTTTATTTCTGAGATTACCTGTAATGCAACACATTTCAATATAATTATTATCTAATCAATTTGTTTCACAATAGATAAGGGTTCTTCTAGATTATGTTGTGGAAGGCATAGTGTGTGTGATCAATCCTAGAAGTTAAATAATCAAATCACACTATCTAATTTAGGTGACCCTCATCTAGGAAACAATAATGGATATTATAGTATGTGAATAGAGTGATTTTATTTCCATATGATGGATATTAACAATGAGTTTCTCACTAAACTATATATGAATTGATATTGTTATAATTCTCTAGGATTTATAATGAAATAATAAATAAATATCACCTACGTATAATATAAATACATATTATATAATTTTTCATAACAATGTAATATATAACAAAATAATACACATCCTAAAACATTGATGGTTTATTCTATTAAGCTGATTGAAAGATAATCAAATTATTTTATAAATAATAATCAACATATATTACCATGATATTCTAATACAGATCCACCAAATATGTAAAATACATAACATCACTATTTATATTATAGGTAAATAGAAATATATGATTTTGTTTCTTCTACCAATCATTAGATTTAATGATTAAAATCACTATTTATATTTCATAGATTCTTCATTAATGGATTTTTATTTAATTTTGATAACATCATGATGTATTATAATATTATCATTGGAAGATCCTTGATGTTGTATTTATAGAGATTTTGAAGCCTTATAATGGGGAAATAGGAACCTTATATGGTTATTCTATGATTTAGGGGAGCCACATGATGTAGTTCCCTGAAAAACTGGCCACAAGTCATAGACTAGGGAATGGGTAACATTATCATGGAGGTTGGGTGAGATTTCAATATAAAATGGCCATTGGATGGTTGTTATGAACATAGTGTTTTTGTGTTTTAAATGATAATGTGGAATTTTGTTTTGAAATAGGGTATGGTGAAATGAATTTTAATGATCATGATACATTTATTGTATTTAATTTTAAATTTAATTTAGTTACCAAGGACATTATTTATCTCTTATGAATCCAGGAATATTTCTAACTAATTTAATGGTTGTAAATAGAGACCATGAGGGCCTTATTAATAAAAATATTGTTGAATCCATTATCCAATGAATGATTACTAAATATCTTTCAAGAGCTTGTTTTTTTAATAACCTATATTCTCAAATATATAGTGTTTCAAAACGAATTATATATACTAAATATGGATTTCATCAGCTTAAGTCTCACCTAATTACGTGGCCACATCACCTAAAAAACATACCTCCTCCATCCAATATCGTTATTTCCACCTCCATGATCCCATTAACCATGTTCTTCATCTTCCCCCTATTAGGCTTTCCGTACCAATGCTCATGCCTCCTTAGAATGTCCCTCCGTATTAGGTTTTCGTGCCTCCATCGTGACCCACTGAAAACCTCACGAGCTACCTACATATTTATTCCCATGTATCTTTCTCCTCATAGATCTCATTGGATCATCCTCTTCGCCTAGGTTTCCACCTCACCACATCATCACCCACATACGACTAGCCATTCTTCATCACATAAGACGATTGCTGCCTCCTTCTCCCACAACAAGTCCTGTGATGTTTCTCTCCACTAGATCCCACTGCCTTCTTCTCCTAAATGAAGTATTCATATGATATTTCTCTCCTACACAACCAACTTTTTCTTCAACACTCGGAAACGACCCCTATCTTCCATAACTATGGATCATGTGGTAAGCTTTTAATCTTAATAAAAAACCACCTACATTTTTCTGACATTGGACTCATATGATCACCTTCGGCTCCCAATTTCGGTCACTCAAATTAAATTTTACCATCTATTTTTTGAAGTAATAAGCTACACATTTTTCAAATCCTCTTCCTGTCGGAGATTAATTTTTACTATAACTTGAAAACAAAAAATTATTCTTTTCTACTATCCCCATGTAAAAAATTGGTTTTCTATTTCATGTAAAATATTTTCCATGATACATACTGGTCACCCAATTACACACCCAAGGAGGTCTTCTTCATGTGAAACAATATCTAATAGTATCAAAGGTATAACATTCTATTAAAAAAAATATTTAAGAGGTAAAACAATTTGAATATTTTCTTAATACAACACAGACTAGTTTTTGAAGCTATTGAAAATAACAAAAATGTCTCCAATTTTTTGTAGTTAATATCCACTTTAATCATTCAATAGCCAAAAATCTAAACAATATGCATTCATTAAATTGTATTCTTTAGCTACTAGTCATTACAGTTGGAAAAATTATATATATGTTTCCAGATATTGTAATATTGATACAAATTTTTTTCCCATTAAATATCTAATTAAATCTGCCCACACATAAACATACTATGGTTTCCTTCCAAAAATTGACAATTCAATGAAAATAATACAATAAAAATATGCAGTGACCATCAACATTAAGAGATGAATGTTTGAAAAGTAGACTGCATATGAGAAAAATATAAAAAGGTAGAACTTTACTCTAACTTTTTCATGTAATTAATTAATGTTTCTTACTAATTTACATGTTCAGACATGTACAACCAATTGACTTTCGTATTATTCTCACCACTGATCTAGTATATCATTTGAACTAGTATAAATTAATTCCAACTCGACCATTGGAGAATGCATACCATTTTCAACTTTATCTGCCAAAGGTGAGTTCAATTTCTATTTACCAATAAATTAAAATTTAATGGATATATTAATTCGAAATACCAATGACTAATTAACATAATATTCTTTTAAATTCACAATGGCTCATTACAATAGAACGTCTTCACAATATCTGTTAGAACAAGAAACATTAAAGGTTGAGATTACTATTTTAAAAATACTTGAAATTAGTATAGATTCTTTTCATTCTTTCGATAATTTTTTTTATTTTATTACAATTGTCTACATGAACTGGAAATTCACCTCTGGACTATACTTACCTATGTTCTACTAAAACAGTTGCACCACTACAAATAATTTTCCCTGCCAATAGTGGAGAACATATATCATTTTCACCTTTATCTACCAATAGTGAGTTCCATTACAATATAACAGTACATTGAATTATATTACATATTTACTACGATAAATCAGTGATTAATTTGTTTAATCTTTTATTTACTTCACACTGCCTAGTGACTGTGGAAATTCATCAACAATGAATTCAAGATGAAGCATGACAAAATAGAATCCATAAGGGAATGAAAAATATGATTTCCTATTTGGTAAGGATGAATCCAAAATATTCTTTTGAACAATAATCAGGTTATATATCCTTTATATTGAAAAATCAGGTTATATACATTTTATATTCAATGACTGAAGAACACTGTCTCACTTACTCATCGCCTGCCTCCTCGTCATAGTAAGAACGAGTCATGAATATTCATATTTTTTCACTACCACATAGTGTAATTTTCTACATACTCTATTTAGAATAGATATTTCTTTTCTACTGCAACTATTCGAAACATATTTTATTTTTCCCACAAATGTTTTCTATAAAATGTTTTCTGATTATCTTATTTCTTTTTATATATCTTGAAATCATCAAGCTTTGAGTATTCAGTGTTAATTTAAATATAGGTACAACCCAATATCCAGAGCTTCCACATGCAATGACTAATGTCTTTTCAGAAATACATGTAACAAGGCATGATGAAATACATGTTGAAAGAAAACCAACAAAAAAAAATTAGGTGTGAGTTTTTGAACATTGTATTTTTTATGTCTAAAATTATTTCATTTGTATTATCATTCTGTCATTAGTAATTTTTTCAGTAGAAAGTACACCACTACTTTGAACAGTAGAGAATACAGGTTGTTGTAATATAATTATCGATCATTATACAAAAATTTCATTCCTGAAGATTTTTTGAAATTGATAATTACTTTGTATTAAGACCTTATATTTTACAATTATTCACCTAAAATATATTTTAATAATGCAGATCCTTCTAAAATATGTCTGTATTGTGGTTCACACTTCTATTTTAAAGAGATAAATGAAAAATTAATTATCAATGAAGACCCATGATTTTCCTTATATTGCTCTCTGGGTAAAATTTATTTTGAAATACTGACATGAGGTCCTCAATACCAAATAATGTTGGTATTCAATCAAAACTACCTAAAGGAAATATCAATTTAGGATCATATGCATATTTACAATTATATGTTTTTATTCACGTCAATGTGCGGTAACGTTGAAGTGTCACTCAAAAACAGTCGATCTCCAAATATATTCGGATTGAATGGCTAAAACTACCAGCTCTTAGGTAGTTAGTGTCATCCTAATGGATAACCACTAAGGTTTTCCCAAATGTACATCTACAGTATTACTATTATGTCTCACAACATGGTTCAATACATCAGGTAAAATTTACATTGGCAATTAAGCACAATTGTGAATAAAATATGCTCGCTTTATTTTAAATTTCATTTAACCTGCTTCCATGACAATAAAAATGCAAGCCCATATATTGATTTTAATATTTTTGTGAACCTACAACATAAGCTTCATGAAATAAATTCATTAGCTCGTCATTTTAGAAGTGTTAGGGATGTTCTTTATCAATAGGAAATTCTAATTTTAAATGTTCAGCTTTGTAATAGAAGACAAAAAAATGTAGTGAAAACAACCTACATACTACTTCTGAGATGTCTATGATTATTTTTGGTGACAATGAAGATCTCATCTATGAAAGAGATGTTAACATTCAAAGAAAAAGTGGTGATTTATAGTGAATTTTTGAGAATCACACCTTGTATCTTCCATTGTAATATCCAATTATTTTCATAGGCATTCAAGATGGATATTTTGACGGCATATTACATCATCCTATATCTTTCAGTACAATTAAAAAACATCAAAAGGTTACAATGAGAGAGTAATTATCCTAGCACTTGTAGTTCTGTTTCAAAAATGCATCCACGTTAAAAAAATCAAGAATGATTCTGAACCAATTTATTATTGATGCTTATATGATGACATAGTCTATGAGACGTTCTGTCATTCTCTTCAATCAAAAATGCGTGAGTGTTGACTTGTACAATGGTTTCAAGATGATTTTATTCGAGGCACCCATGATGAGTATTCATGTGGGAAGAAAAAAAATTTACCTTCTACATTTACTCGTGGTCCAAGGTATATGATTTATAATTACCATGAATCTATATCAATATATAAACGGGCAGGATTTCTAGATTTGTTTTCAATTATTACATGCAATCCACTATGGCCTAAAATTAGTAGATTTTTTAAACACGGAAATAATTTTCCAACATATTATCATCACATTGTATCAATAATTTTTAATATTAAATTTGATTAGTTAATGAATAATTTACAATATGGAGTTTCCTTTGGAAATTCATGAGAATGTAACTAACAATATACCAATTATACTTCATGTTTTACATTTTTTATTGAATTGATATTTTAGAAATCTATGTCATTAATCCCAATATTTTTCATGTAGTTTTACCTAATGTGGAATTTGAAAAACATGACTTTCCTCATGTAATAATTTTATTGTTTCTATTTCGAGAAAACAAAATACGTACTTCAGCATCCATTGACAAAAAATGTTTGTGTGGAAGATACAAATAAAGGTGAATTCCCAAATTTCATGAGGCTATTAAAAAATTTATGATACATGGAAATTGTTGTGATAATAATTGTAGCACACCATCTATGAAAAATGGAAAATGTAGTATATTTTACCCAAAAAGATTTTTTGATGATGCAATATTTGCTGATGATGGGTAAGTTATACACTAACGACGAAATAATAGAAGCATGATCATTAAAAATGGCGTTCCTTTGGATAATTGGTTTGTTTTACAATATAATCCTATCTTAATATTGAAGTATCAATGTCTTATCAATATTTATGGTTTCAAAAAATAAGCATCTATCAAGTAACTATTTGTGTATAATAGAAAAGTTCATGATCGTGTTATAGCAACATTTTATCTTACCAAAAAAAGGGAGTTCTCAGATAAGAATGTATATGAGATTAAGATGTATTGTGATTTCCAGTACATCTCCCACTATGATGATTCATAGAGGATATATTCATATGATATCCAATATAATAATTCTCTAGTAGAATGGTTTCATTTCCATTTACCAGGAAAAAATATTGTTACCTACAATGCCACCGATAATATTGAGGATGTCTTGAGTAAGGGTAAAATATCTGAAACAATGTTTATGGAGTGGTTTCAAGCTAATGTCATTTACCATAAAGGTATATGTCTTACATATGAATAATTTCCAAATATATTTGTATTCCACCATCGAGAAAAAAAATGGTATCCATGAAAGGATGGGTTATGTATTGGTAGAAATTACTTTGTGACACCGAAAATTTGAGAACAATTTTACTTGTGGTTAATGCACATATGGATCAGAGGTGAAACATCATATGACCACATTAAAACTATAAACAACATTACACATGGTGCTTTTAATGAGGTGTGTTCTGCATTGGGACTACTTGATGATGATAGGAAATTAATTGAAGCAATAAAATAGGTCTAAAATTGGGCAATGGAAAATCTATATGCCGACTATTTTCCATCTTCTTGTTCTCAAACAACAAATCTCACCCAGAAGTTTGGTGGAATGAAACCTGGAACATACTATGTGAAGAAATTATTTATACTCAACAATAGTGGATACAAATACAAGGTATATAATTAATGTGTTTTAATGAAATAATAGACAATGTTCCTTCACATGAATTTATCTCTCCAATTAATTATAAATTAAAAAAGATAATTTGATAATATATGATGAGTTAATGTAAATTATTTGTTACATTTTGAATATGTACATGTTATTATAAATGATTTATTTGGATGAAAATTTAATAAAGGGTACTGAAAAACATTTAACACTATAATACTATATATCAAATACTCATTTGCTACCTTAATGGTTCAAATTAGAGAATATTGTCCGAAAATTATAATAAAACATTTTTATATATTAATTCAGACCACTTTTATTCTAAATTCATTGATTAGTTCAGATCTGTTTGGAATCATTAGGTTATCAAGTTGTTCCAACCCATTTTTCATACTACATTTCTGAATACTCAATTAACATTCTCTAATTTGTTCATTCTATAACGTTATACATATGTGTTATTTCATTTTGTTAATGGAAATTAATATATTAAACTATTTTAATAGTAACACTATTTCTAAATTTCATTTATTTGACAGTACAAATCATCAATAAAAAATGTATTATTTTCATGAAATAGAAGAATATTATTCAATGGAATGGTATATCTCTTCATTATTATCCTCAAATTCTGGTTCCAGATTTTGAAATTGAATCTAATGACAATATTTTAGTAGAATATGAACTAAATTATAATAGATAAATCCATTGTAATTATTACTTAACATTATAGAATAAGGTTACTAATGAACAGAAAGTGGTGAGGAATATTATTATGTATTCATTACATTTGGGTACTGGTGGTTTCTTTTTCTTGCATGGACAATGAGTCACATGTAAGACTTTAATTTGGACTATATTGACATCTCTAATACAATCTGAAGGTAATATAGTTCTATCTGTTGTATCTAGTGAAATTGCCTGATTAATCTTACCTAGTGGGAGGAAAACACATTCTATATTTCAAATTCCATTATCTATTTCTGATAACTCTATTTGAAATATTAAACAAGGGAGTGATGTTGCAGATCATCTACTATTAATGAATCTTATTATTTGGGATGAGGAACCCTTTTAATTATAAGTACTATTTTGATGCTCTTGATCAAACATTGAAAGATATAATGTCAGTAAAAAGCGAAAACAATTCAAACATGCCATTCAGAATTATAACAGTTGTGTTGGGTGGGGATATTAGGGAAATACTCCCAATATTACCGGGTTGTAACATAAATGAAATAGTGTTTACAAGTATATAATCATCATACATGTGGAAACATTTTCATGTTATGACATTGAAAAAGAACAATATATTTCATTACAATTATTCCACTAATTCAGATGAATTGCATGAATTTTCTAAATTGACATTAGGTATTGGAGAAGGTCACATTGAAGAGTCTAATGCTGGGGAAACTGTCATTCAAACACCTTAATCATATCTTCTTGCTTGGAAGACTGATAAAATTTCATCAATTATTGAATATACTTACCCCAATTTCATGTCTATCTATGAAAATGTCAATTATATTAATGACTGTTCCATATTAGCTCTAACTCCTGATATTTTTCAAGATGTAAATGAGTAAATGATGTGTCCCATGTGTTCTATAGGCAATGATTATTTTATAAAAGATTCAATTTGTGATGCATATTTTGGTACAGACATTCCATAAAAAATCATCATATCTAATATGTTAAATGGTATTAACGTTTTATGGATTCTTACCAACAAAATTTCACTCAAAATTGGGGTACCCATCATGTTTCTTAGAAATGTAGATCAATATGTTGGATTATTTAATGGAACTCGCTATATTGTTACACATATGGGTGACTATGTCATCAAGAATAAATTTGATGTGGTCCTAATTCTGGATATCAAGCATTCATTTCCATATTAAATATGATGCACTCTGAATGTTGATGGCCTTTCAAATTACAAGGAAGAAAATATATTCTAATTTTTTTTATGAAATGACTATTATCAAAATTCAAGGCCACTAATTATCTCATGTTGGGTTATATTGTCAGAAACCTATGTTTTTTCCTTTTCTACTACATGTGTTTGTTTCTAGAGTCACATTACTAATTGGTTTGAAAATAGTACATGGTGGTAATAATCAAATAGTATGTGATTCCATGTAAACTATTGTTTAAAAGGAAATATTTGATAAATTGTGTTAGGTATCATTTAAATATAAATTAATAAATTTCATTGTTGGGTTTCTTCTACTTAGTTATCTATGATTTCATGATTTTCATTGTTTCTGAATATGTTCTCTGTGTACAGAAAATCAAACAATACAGAGTTTCAAACATGTTGTGATCAATTACCCCTTGGAATGAGAAAACACTTGAGGCTAATGATACATCAAAGATACAAGTATATATTTCAAATTTGTGATGACACACATCGTCTAGATACTCCAGTGATGTTTTTTCCGTTGATTTTATTAGTGGAGATCAATAAGTGAATTATCATTGAATATAAAATTATGTTCTTTTTTATTTACAGTATTATTTCATTCAATTCACTATACAACAACATTGTTTACATGATATGTCTTTTTTGTAAATTTACACCATTTTTGAAAAATCATTATTTATGGAAGAAATATATGATGTACTCATTGTAGTCGACAAATTATGTCTATATACAAATAGATGTTGCATACAGGATTTTACTATTTTATAAAAAATATCCAAATAGCTACAAATCAAGGAAGTTACTTAGGGACTAGAAATGGTTGTAAATTACCGTTCACATCAAAAACATATGTCTAGCATGTGATACATAGCTACAACATTTATGTGTCTATTTTACTTCTTTTGAAGACATAAATCATATATGGTTTCCAGAGTAAAATTTAATATGTATAATTTTATTGATGATTTTGTAACATATTATATATATTTTTTAATGTTATATTTTAAAAAATATAATACATAATGACCCTTCTATGTATACTTGCGTTAATTTCAAATTTTTTGTTGTTACAATCATATCTAACATATTTAAAAATATTTAGATTGGTTGTTTAATTGAAAAAAATGAATGTTTCGATACACAACATTTTCTTCTTTCTTAACTATTTTTTTAAATAATTTCTTATTTATGTTGCTCACATTCTCTTCAATATTTGATTAATTCCAATTTCAATATTAAAATTTTCTTAGAGTATGAAAGGTGAATCATTATGTCTTCTTATTATATTTGATGAGATATTTACATTAAACATTAATTCTTATATATTTTTGTATAATGGTATACAATTGAAGTGTAGTTTATGGGGTAACTATGAAAATAAAATGTCTTGTTACTTGGAAGAAAATATTGGGTCATATATTGGTTTAATAATATATCTTTTCAGAGTAAATAAATTTAATACTATGCTTTCTAACAAGATGATGACTTATTATCCTTTCTATTACTCATAACTTTTATAAATTATAAAACATTGTTCCCTCTAATTTGATTTTAAAATTTCATTATGTCTTTGTTACAGTAACAACTACCATTAATGAAACAAATATTCATTTCATCCAAGATATTACAAACGTATGAAATTTCAGAAATAGGTGATAGAATTGAAAATTTTAATCATGAATTTTATATCTCTTATTCAATTTTCACTATATCATTAATGTGAATGTTATATTCATTACATAGACTTATATTTTTTAATAATAATATGTTGTTTGATAATAGAATAAGATTATCGTACTCTAAAACTAACTTACTCAATTTCTTCATAAACACCAATTATTTATTGAGATAATATTAAACAATTTCTAAAGTCCAAAAATGTGAACATATATGTAATCTATCGTCAAATTAGAAATTTATTTATGCCTTATTATGTATTGTAGAAACATATACTATATTATACATGTTAATTACTATATTCTCAACATTTCAAATCCTACAAAGTGATTAATTTTAGCCATGATAAAAAAATTCAAAGCTCCCACAACTGGTTCTATGAATCATGCAACTCTAGAATGAAAAACATACACAATGTTGATGGAAAAATTTGGTGAAATTTTATCAAAATTTCTCCAAATTTATCTAATCCCAAATTATTTTTTGTTCTTTTCCTTAATCTCTTCATAGTAATTTCATATTTTTATTGTATTGACTTTTATTAATTCTAATAAATCCATTAGTAGTGATAATTATAAATCAACAGATTTAGAGTGCAGCAACTTGTGACTGATATAACTAACTCCTTTTATGTAGATATATTTATTAAATAAGTCATTAAATTTATATGTAAAATAGATACATAGTTGAGAGATTCTTTGACACATGTATAATAATTTAACTTCTTATATAATGACAAAATATGTTCTCTTTATTAGAAAAATTATTTTTATTTCTAAAAATGGGATGATGATGAGTGGAATTTTCCTAAAGATTTAAATGTTTTAAATATTAAAAATCATTATGTTTCAAATTGAAGTATCAACATTCAATATTCAAAATTTTCACCGTTCAATAGAACAAAACACATACAAGGTAATTTTATTTAGTGAAAATGAAAACATTATCAGTAATTTCAATAATGGAATTGTAGAAAATCACGTACAAGATATTATATATTCCAAAATACCATTATTTTGATAAACTACAAATCATTACTCTTATTATAATTTTGATAAAGGATCATACGAGTAGTGTCTAATCAAGAGTAAGTAGTGGGATTGAACACAATTAGGTTAAATATTTTCAATTCTCTTCATTTTCATTTCCCTTCTTATGAATCAAACCTTATTGGAATATTTCTTTTATCGTTCCATTGTAGGAACATCAGATTATTGGATATTTTTTGACTCATTTCAAACGTTTACTCAGAATTTTTAACATCATCTTCAGATTTATCAAAAATTTATGTATACATTATTTATCTTTTGTATATGTTGTTTAATGATCCTTTATTTTATTCCATGCTTGCTGTTACAGTGTGAACTAAAATTTCTTTTAACATCACTGTATATAAATAAAACCCTATTGGATGAATGTTTTAGTGAATATGTTTTGGAGAAAATTCATTCATTATATTTGGGTAGAATGGGTAGAATAATCTAGGAAAAAACTCTAGATATCTGAATAAAGGGTAAATTAAAAGAAAAAATTAAAAATACTGACTAATATTTTCTGCTAATATGAAAAGTAATACTACAAAAGTGTATTATTTATTTTATTTTCTTATATTTTATCAAATTAAATAATAACTTCTATTATGGTATTTCTCTTTGGAGTTTTCATTAACATAAAATTAAATGAATTATTCACAACAGCTTTATTGGAGTTATATGTGTTCAGTACTTTGGTTTTCTAATTTATTTTCTACTCCCCCATGTATTTCATGTTTCTATATTTTTATTGGGAAAACTGGTATATGTATGAATATAACCAAACCTTGTGAAAATTATGTTGGATATGTTTTACTAATGACCGGAAAATACTTCATATTTTGAGGAATATAAAATGACATGCATGAGAACTGTTCATATTTTTTATATGTCATTACTACTAAACATTATTTTACACAGTTTTTACAAAACATGAGCAATAACACTTCCAAAAAAATTGGATGTACACCATATATTTTTGTTGATAAATTATGTTAACTGTACACAACTTCATTGTCTATGTATATAGATTACACATTTAGAGTTATATTTTGTACCATTAATTGATGTTTTAATTATATTCATTGTAATAAATATTAACTCAGGGTTTCATTCCTGCATTTAATATGATAGGGTTTACTGTGACTTGATTTTGGAGACATATAACTTCTTGGAACATACATGATGTGAGATAAGTGGAACATTTTCTTTTGTATAACTCATTAATTTCACATAGCTATACTACATATCTATTTTAATTCATGTATTTCAAAACTAGTCCATGAAATTTAAAAAAACATATCAATAATCTAAATTTCTGGCTTTATATTTCCCTTATTTCATGTGTTAAATTTTTCATTTTAAATGTGTTGTTGTCCATTCCACTGTATTAATATTATCTAAAGATTATTATATTACGGATTTTTTAATGAAATTAATATTTGTGTACACAATATTTTAATCCTAATTTCCCTACCCATATGAAAATTACTGTCACTACAGTAGTAGTGTGGATGAACCACTATTAGAAAGAAAAAATTGTAATTAAGGTACCATATGAGCAATAACTGGATAATTTTTTAGTCTAATCACACCACCGGGTATATGTGGTCTATTCTAAACTCATGGTGTCATCTTTTAGGACCAAATGATTATGCATAGTAGGAAAATACATAATCAGGTAATGATGTATATAATGTGAGGTATGATATGTGTATTCATTATATTATCAATTGTACAAATCAATATAGTTATAATCCATCCTTTTGTTAATGTGTCATTCGTTTTGTAGTTAGAGGTACCAATAGATTCCCTCACTTGCCTCCATATACTAGAGAATAATATTGGGGGTGATAATGTTATCAAATTAATTTTCATGGACTGTGAGTTAACTATAAGCAATACATGTTCTCTACTTTTTCAAAAAGAAATAATATCTTCCTGCCTCTTTCTATGCTGAGATCTGGATGTTTTGATACAAATTTCACTTTTAATTCACTTGCAGTAACAGACACCAACATTCAATATATATTTAATTATCATACACTTGTAGTTATCCCATTTAATTTTTCCCTCATATTTCATATAAGTCGATATAAAAATATTTATTTTCAATGATTCTGTAATACTAAACCCTATATTACATAGAATATTTAATCTGGTATTTATTTTTTACATGATTTGAAATTTTATTTTTTTTATAACTAATACTTCTTGCTAATTAACTCTCCTTATTTATTGCAACAGTCTGGCCCAGATACAATTTCCTTCAAAATATTAAGTATAATCCAAATTCATGCATGGTTGTTATCTTCCTTACGTGGTGATAGAGTTAACTAATAGTAACTTTTAGGGAAACTAATAGTCCTGGAAGACTTTACCACCTGTTAAATTTCAAGAATTTGGTCAATATATATTTTTTGTACATTTTATCTCTTACTTGTATTTACTCTGATTCATCATTTAGTTTTTTGGACTACTTTTCAAGTATCCTTATTCCTCTAATGTACTTTTATATTAGGTTGCAGTACCTTACAAAGATTATCCTCCAAAAATACCTTATTTCAAGAAGATATCCTTCCTCATTTAATTCATTCTAAAAATTTTTAATGCTTGAAATTGAAGATATAATTTGAGTAGAAGCTGCATAATTTCACATACCAGAACTAGGTCTTTAACAAAAAGTGGGAATGTAACCAGGCAATAATTGTGTGCCACTTATAAAGGATTCCAAAATTGAATGTTAGGATTCTAAAACATTTGATGGAGCTGGATAATTAACATCATTGTACACATGATAAAATAGGATTTTTTGCAACTAAAAAATCAACATTTGGAATGGATAATTTCCATGATTCCAATTAAGTACAATATATATCTTCTTGATTACTATGTCATTTATTAAATTATATCTTATTAAATACTATAATAGTGATCATAATGTATGTTATTGAGCATTTAATGTCATATTTAATTTGAGAAGTGAATAGTTGTTTAGACGACATATTTGTTTCGAGTGGATCATGTTTTTTAATTGAGCCTTGAGTTATTTATTATCACCGTTGTAATCATGATAAAAGAATTTTTTTTTCTACAACTAACAAAAATCACCAGTTGGAATGGATAATTTCCATGCTTCCCATTAAGTACATATTGTATCTTCTTGAGTACTATTTCATTTATTACATTATGTCTTATTAAATACTATAATAGTGGTTATAATGTATTTTATTGATCATTGAATGTCATATTTAATTTGAGAAGTGAATAGTTATTTAGACTACATATTTTTTGAGTGGATCGTGTTTTTTAATTGATCATTGAGTCATTTATGATAACATTGGACTATATCGCCCTGTGAATTCAAAGACGGGTACTGTTTTTAAAAAATTATCACTCTCTTATTATTAATCATTTCCTCCTTTTTTTTCATAAAATTTTTAAGAGAAATGATATTATACATAAATATGATTCCTTTCTAGAAATATATTATATCTTCAAGATTCATATTATATTGGTGCACACTACTATTAAGTTGTGGGATATTTTTTAAATTTCAATTACCATTTAAATTAAAGTGAAAAATATGTATGAGATTTTAGTCAATACACAATAAAAATATAGTGCTAATGGAATATTTGTTTTCTTATTATACCATAAAAATTAAGGGAGTTTTTATATCAAGGAAACCATTAAATAATAGGGAAAAATAAAATATGTCCTCATTTGATTGTAGTGATAGATATTGGGGATATTTTCGATCCATTTCATGAAATCCTTATAAATTATGGTAACCTATTTATGTTATTAATTATTTTAATTTATAACCTTCACTAATTCATTATTCAATTTTTTAATCCATCAAAAACACATAATAAATTCATTTAAAATTCACTATTTTTTTTGTTGTATTTTTATGAAAATTTATTATTATATTATTATTCTCTAAATATATCTATTTTTTATCACTTAATAATGCCTAATATTTCTTCAATATTTTCAAATTTTGTTTTTAGTTTTCGATATGTTTTTATTTCCTTTTATATTTTTTATTTCAAAATTCACCCCACCCCCCCTTTCCATTTATTCCTACAACGAACATCATATGCTCAAAAATGAATCTTGTTTGGATTGGTTTTTTAAAATTAATGCATTGATTTAAAAAATTCATTATCGAATTTTTATTTAAATTAATATTTTCAAAATTGATTTTTCAAACATGCATTCAATTCTTGAAGTAAACTCACTAGTCTGTATTCTATTCTTTTGTAATAATAATGGTTCTTAAAAAAATAAAATGACTAATTTTAATAGATATTTTTGTTATCCGAACTAGAAAATAATTATTCATATTTATTCTCCAACTATAAAAATGTTGATATATTCCCACCATATGATATTTCAAAATTTGAATTAGATGGTAAAAAAATTAATTCCATAAATTTTTGTTTTGGTCAATCCTAATTTAATAAAAATTTTATATTCACAATTGATAATAACTTATAGAAACTCTTATATATAACCAAAATAAGGAATTTAAAATATCAAAGATATTTGATTAGATATGTTTGAAAAGGAACTTGGATGTTTCTCTCTAAATCATAGGGTATATACCCTTTAAATTTTTAATCTATTTTCTCATTTTTTTAATAGGGTTAGGGATCATTGTCATTAACTTTATAAATAATTCATTGGAAAAAATATATACTTCTTCTGAAGAAAAAGGAAACCTAAATTCAATTCTATCAAAGTAGATAAAGACATTAATATTATGGAAGTTGAGGAGATCATTGGACCACTCAGGTCATTTGAGATTAAAATCAATAGATTTTCAAAATAGTGGGATAATGAGTTCAAACAAACTAAAATGAGTATTTCTGTTAAATAAATTATCATTGAATTGCCTGAATGAAAAACAAATATTTATCATGTAGAAGAATGGGTGAGTCTGTAAATGAGACATAAAATTTATTCTCATCAAATAAAAAAACAAAATCAAGAAAGTGATATTTTTTACTTTGGTTTTAAAAAATTATGGACCCATCATGTTGAAGTACAAATTGAAAAGCAAATGATGCAATGTGAGAATTTTTTAGAAGATTAAACTAGGATAACTAATGATGACACAATTTATACATAAAAATCATGTGCAAAAGGTCATATGTGTCTCATGGAAAATTTTGAGATAGTTAATTAAGTAAATTCAACATTTTCTAGTTTGGACTCTTAATCTTATTTGTCTTATTCTTTAATATACCATTTTTTTTCTTTATGATAGAGATCAATATCAATATTTTCATTATGATCAGAATTCTAAATTTTATGATCATAAAAATAATCTTTATCATGTATCTTTTAAAAAAATTAATATATTAAAACAAAACAATTAATTATTTTTAAAAAACATAGAATAAAAAAATGTTGAAATTTTTTAATTTCAAATAAAGGATCTTGAAAATACTCTTTCTTGTTCTACTAAAGTTGAAGAGACCATGAATAATGTTTTGTGATCTCAACATTTTTTAAAATTAATTCCATGATTTTCTTATCAACACAATATAGTTTTTCCTAAAAATATAAAAAGGATAATCTTTTTAATGGAAAATTTTAAAATAAAATTTTTAATTATTATAAGATATTTGGTCATCGTTTTTATTAATGAAACTAAAAAATTATAGTCATGGATATCAAAAAATAAATCATCATTCATCACATATTTATAATTGAATAACATCTCAAAATAGGTTTTCTTTCCAAAATAATCATATAATAACATAAATGGATACATGATATGGGTACAAAAAGCATTAGTCTCAAACTATTTTTTAGGAAAATGTCTCATTATATGAAATGAATATATTACTTAGTATATGGACAGTTGGTGCTCTTGGAACTGTGTGGTAATCCATCTGAATTTAATCATCTCAAATGTTGTGATGGGAAACATGTCACATTTAGATATGACTCAAAATGTAAAATTTTGGGTACATATAAGATTTGATTCTCAAACTATACTTTAATTAAATACTATATACTTTTAAATTGATTGATCCATAATATAATAATTATTAGTTATTTATGCAATAAATATTTCAAATTAATTTTAATAATTATTTCTAATGATTTTAAATATAAATATTTTATTTTATTTACAAAATCTCATTTTTTGAAATATATATTACATATATCAAATATATTGAAATTAAAATTTCCATGTTTTTTAATTTAAAAACTAATGATTCATTGATTCTGAACAAATGCTTAGGCTTTCTAATTTTTATTTAATTTTGATTCTCAACTCTAAAGAAATATTTTTATGTTTTCTGATATTTTATTTCAGTAATAATATAGGTTTTGAACCTTTAAAAAATGGAAGGAAACATAAATTCATATTAATGGCTAAAAAGGTTTTTCCCTATTATAAATAAATATAATTAGTCAACCAGGAATTTTTGGGATCAACTTAAATTTGTTTTGAAAAAGTTAAATCATACTCCTTTTACATTATTGAGGACTATACAATCTTTACCATGGTTTCCTTCCTATCTCACAAAAATAAGCCTTGTATTGAATATCTAATGTTTTAAAGGAATGTTTGAAATAAAACATTTACTAAATATTTTTCATTATATATGACTACGGTGGTTAATTTTATAAAAATCAATTTGGTTATTCTGTTCTTATTATTATCATCAATCATTCTCCATGCCTAGAAATAATAAAAAAATTATCTTTTTTAAATGTAGAAATAGGACCCTCTATGAAATGTGTATGCCTCTCCAAAAAAATCAACCTTGATAAATTAATTTGGCATGAAAATTGATACATTGTTTGATTTATAATTATTTTTGTTCTCATAAGACTCATCTAATGAAAAACCACATATGTTCTTTTGAAATCAAAAAATAAAAATATTGGCATCTTTAACATTTATGTATGTAAATGATTTATCCTAAATACCTAGGATAATATTGAAATGTTATACCCTATACATGAATAAGGAAATATTATTGGGAACTCAAACTCTAGAAAATAACACCAAGAATCCAAAATGTGTTCCCTGAAAATATAAGAGTCAATTCCAATCAAATTTTATTAGAATATTCATAAATCTGATTACATTTATAAGATGAGGATACTGACCAAAATTGTTTTTCCATACCTAAACATAAATATTTTGATGTATCTAAGGATTTGTATAACCCCCTTCCTCTTTGTTACCCATTTTATAATTTCCATCTAAATACCACCACCTTCAATGTTTTATCTGTGAATTAAAATCAGGAATTCAAACTAGAAGGATTGTATTAAATGAGGTTATACATAATGATTTTATACCAGAAATTTATCATCAATCCCATAATGTTCCTATTAATATTGACAATTATACACTTTCCAAAAAAAAGTATTTGAACTAGTTTCAAGGAAGTAACATTTGGAATCTGATGGAATGACTTAAAGACCATACTATTATTAGAAAATAGTGTTTTTAAAAAAGAATATTATAAATGAGTTTTAATTTTATACAAGGATCAAATTTTTTTAAATACTATCATCAAGAAGTAGGTAATTATTTTGTTGAATCCTTTTCACCCATTTCATAACTACAATCCACTATAATTCATGTTGGAATTTACTTCTCATTTTAATATTATACTTTTACTAATGGATGTTAAAAGATATTTTAAAAATTGTTTTACTTATGAAATATATATTTTTGATTCAGCAACCATTTTGGAAAATCATTATTTTCCAAATCATTTTTTACGTAAAATAAATATGAATCTACTTTATAACAGACACATATAGATTTTTATAATACTTTTACTAAATCCATTTCAAAAAATGTTTTCAAAATATGAAATTATGATTCCATAATTTATATAAAAACCATTTTAAGGGATTTATTAATTATTCAAATACATGATGAAGATGTGTTTTTAATATCAAATAATGAAAGACATTATAATTAATCTTCTTATATAATTAATAATGAGTCTAAATTATGTTTCATGAGACAAGGAAAATATATTCTATGTTTTTAAATTTTCTAAAACTATGAGTGATATTTTTTATACCAATGTGCATCCACAACTTATAATTTAATGAAATTTTTCATAAACTATTTTAATGAAATTATGAAACCAATGAGTACAACTTGAAATCAATTATTTTATAAATTTGGAAAGTCAGTAGAAAAGTAACATTATATAAGTATTATTGGAATTATCTATTACATTACAATTACATAGCCATATATCAGATTTAGTTTATTCAATTATTTTGATCTTGAATCATATATAATGGAATCCCATTTTCATCCCATAAAATGATTTTTTAAATGATCTAAATAACTTATATTTTTTATCATAAGAAATCTTATTTAGATGAAAATTGTTTTTTGAGATGTAGAATTTAGAGGATTTAGACCAAAAAAGAAAAGTACCATTGGAAATTATAATATAAAATTAAAATATTTCATCTCATGGAGTAGTAAGATAAAAAAAACTATGATTATATTTCAACAGCTAAAGTTGAATACAACCTGTCTATGAGAAATTGAGATAAAATAAATTAATTGAAAAATAATCACTTATTATTTTGGATACAATATTCTCATGTCTAAATCAACTATAAAATAACTATTGAGATTAGTATCTCTAAAAATCCAATCCATCAAACACTCAATAATAATATTGAGGTAAGAATTCATTTTCTATGCGATTAATTTCAAGAAGTGGACAATGTTTTTAACATATTTTTAAAATAACTTCAACTTAATTATATCTTTAATAAACCCCCTTTTTAGATAACTTTTAAATTATTCATAGTGATTTGAGGATGATTATCCAGTTACACCTTTATTTAATTCACTGAATGATTTTGAATTTTCCAAAAAATAGAATTTTAATTTTTTTTGCAGAATCAAAATATTTTATTAATTTTTTAATAAAATTCTATAATTTCAATATTTTTTATGTGTTAGCTAATTGTGATAATCAAATAAAAATATTTATAACTTTTTAAAAAAATTTGGTTCTAGAATAAATTATTTTAGGGATTCAATCTCAAAAATTGTTTATATAGTTTTAACCGCTTTGACATATTCGGCAAGGTGAGTGGGCATTACTGCCCAACTAATTTGACACTTTGGGGGAATTTTCTATTTTTTGTTATCATAATATTATTTAAACAATAATTACGGAATGAATTTTTTTCTTAAATTTTTAAACTCAATTATTTTGTTCTATTTAAAAACTATCATTCCATTTTCACTTCTTATAAATTATCTAAGAGTGGATTATTTTATTAGTTCTGAAATAATCCTATATGAGACACAACCTTCCTAAATAGTATTTTACAGAGATTATATATATTCCTACCCTTTTTTAATGATCACAATGTCATTTTTCTTATGTTATTATGGTGTTTTCCATTTTATAATAGCATTTTATACTATAAGGAAATTTGGGGAATATTTTGCTAATTTTATGAAGGACCTAGTGTCAAACACTACTCACAGTTGAGGATGAGTCACCTCCTAGAAATTCCAACCATAAAAATAAAAAAATTTCTTTATATGATAAGTACCTACCCTTAGAGATGAGTCACCTTAAGGTTCTAAATTTGGAAAATTATAGTAGATACCCAAATTCCTTGATGAGTCACCATTAAAATAGAAATTTCGATAACTACCAAAATACCTACCACTAGATGTTATTCACTATATAACATTATTCTCCATTAAATATGGCGAACCACCAGAATCTACCTACCACCATGATGTTTAGAAATGTGTTCAAATGACCTACCGTTGAGATATGTCATCATTGGGTTG
Source organism: Viscum album (assembly GCA_963277665.1). Lineage (NCBI taxonomy): Eukaryota > Viridiplantae > Streptophyta > Magnoliopsida > Santalales > Viscaceae > Viscum > Viscum album. Next base: position 850,127,354 of record OY728160.1, on the reverse strand, counting down.
ACTCACTACTGTAATATTTCACTAATAGGATGAAGCAATTCCATATATGTCTAATCATTCAGAAGATTCACTACCAATATTTATGTGTATATTGAATAAATATATATAAGAACTATATTATGGAATTTAATTCTGAGAATCACTTTAATGTTTGTTCTTAAAAAATTTAAAGAATGATTTAATGTTTCTGTCAGTCAATCATTTTGAGGTCCAGAAGATCTAGATTAATATTATTCTAATGAATACTATGTCATGATACTATGCAATTAAATATAAAACTCCCTTATGTGGATAAATAAAAAGATTTATGTGATATATAATTGTATAGAATATAATTGATAGTGTGATATAAAGTGATCAACTTACAAAGAGTGATTTTAAAAATGCATCATTAACATCATCTGACTACCAAATAGTTGATCTTAAATTATATCAAGAAATTTTAAAATAGAAAAAACAATAGATCTTCTCATGAAATCCTCTAATGTAACTTTCAATATTACAACTCATGATTGGAAAAAAGCTATATCTTAGGAGTATAGTGCTTTATAGCATATCATACTGAGAAAATATTTCTTTTCTATATATTTAAATTTTTTCTCTCTTTTTATAGCATTTTCATTATGATTATTTTTGTTTAAAATATATTTTAAATAAACAATGACTCATATTTATTATCTATATTATACATTATATCTTCAAAACACTCGTTAAACAAGTTTACCCTTAGGTTGTGGAAGAGGTCCATGGGTGTCCTATTTCTCTATTTTTCTCATTGTTATAATTGAGTAGGTCTCTGTGAGGCCTGGACAACTCTTTATATATTCTGTATAGATGATTTAGGTTTTAGATCATTATTATTTTATATAATCGTCTTGGAAGCAAATGATTTATAAGTGTAAAGGATTGTATCCCATCATGAGACATAACCTCCTATATTTATTCATATGTGTTTTTTGTTTTGTTTCAATTCTATGTTTCAGAATGAATTTTAGTTAAACTATAATATAACCACTACATTAATATTTAGTCTTAATTAGTTTTTATATATGGGTTTTATTAAGTACATTTAATTATAATAATAAGTTAATATTCATATATTAATTTAACTGACACGCAATCATTTTTTGATAAATATCTTAAAATTTATGAACTAATATGGATATTCTATTTTTATTAACTAGTATATTTTAATTTATCTGGGGGATTATATATAAATGTTTTTTAATAGAATTATTATTTTGGAACTCAATTAACCCCCCACTTATGATAATCACTCTGAAAAATATTTAGTATCTAAGTATTTTAAAAATATATACAACTCTACTTTTAATTGGGTTTTAAGGATATTAAATTTATATCAATTTTAAATTTATTTCATTAAATAGATAATATGAAAATATGATTCTTATACTAAAAAATCTCCCTTATTTAATGGATATAGTTATACATAGTGGAAAAAAATGCATATTGAAAGAATGGGTATTGAAATATGAACTACTATAGTGGATAAATATGTGTTACCTGCAACTCCTAAAGATACATGTAATGACACTAATAAAAATTAAAATAATAATAATTATAAAGACATGAATTATATTTAATGTGCATTATGAAAAAATTAATTTAATGGAATGTCTTCCTATAAAACTACCTATGAAATATGGGACAAATTAGTTATTTCACAAGATGGATATAAAAATGTTGATGAGTGGAGATTTCTTAGTTACAAAATTATGTATGATACATTTAAGATGAAACTAGACGAGATTATTTTTTATATGTATCACTGGTTCGATGGGATAGTGAATCTGATGAGCTCCTTGGGGAATATAGTTTCAGACCCAGATCAAATCATGGGACTGTGGAGATGACATTAAGAGAGATTGAGAGGGGCATCTATTTAAATAATAGAATATTATCCAATCACTAAACTATATTATACGAAATTGATTGGATAGTTTATGATATAAGATTATTATCATAAATTTAATGACGATGAGGATGATGATCATAAAAGGAAATCTATATCCTTCATGACATCAACATCGAAACATAATGAAAAAAAGTTCGAGATGAATTCTCCAGTGATGAGGAATCACCGGCTAACAGTGATAATGAATTATCCCTTGTAGGAAAAGTGATTAATGAGTTTAATAATAAGATAACATTTTTAGGGAACTTATCTATAAGGGAATGTATGATAATATTAGAAGTTAAAAAAATACTTGAATATTGAGGATAGTTCAAATCATATTACCTATTATTACTGTAAGGGAGAAGTACATGTTAAGGATTGCTTATTATGTTCTTGTAGAAAAGGATGAATGAGATTAATGTTATAAATTATAATAAATTCATGAAATACTAGTGTATTTCCTTTTAAGAGAGCTCCAGTGACTCATACTCAACTGATGAAAAGAATGCTGAATGAAAAAATATGTTCTTTATGAAAAATATATCTAAGTTATCTACTATATATTCTATAGTTAAATATTAACATTCTAGTGATGAAAAAAATTATTATGATATACCAAAATAGGGAATTTTTTAATATTAAAATATTATTGATGATACTTTTATTTACATGAAATAAAAATAAATTATTTGGAAGAAACACCATTATATATCTCGTAATATTAAATATGAATTTTCTATAGATAAATAAAATGATGATCAATTTTTTATTGAAAATATATAATTTAAATATTCAATTGAGAAACTAAATAAATACATAGAGATATTAACAAATTTTAGGGAAAATATCACTCATATAATTTGAAAAACCAATTTATCCAAAAAAAATATTATCGATCAAGCTTATCAACCTATAAAGAGAATATTTTTTAAGAAAACTTATTTTCCAACGTAAAATTCATTAAATTCAACTCCTAATTTCTATTCAAGTAGATTGAATAATTTTTCTCGTTTCAAAAATTTAAAATTATTCAAATAGTAAACCTATCCAGAAAATATATGTTCCAACATCCTTAATCACTAACATATCTTGACCCATGAAAATATGGATAACAAACTCATTCTTGAAATAGACATTGTTTTCCCAGGAAATAACTTGAAGTGATCCATTATAAATATTTGGTACTAGGAAAAGGTTATTAAAGAAATATTAAAGGATATTACTCAAGCTTTAATAACTAGACAATGGTTTATGGTGGTTATGTAAATTTTGGTGTCAAATGGTAAAGGAAAAATAATTTTCCATGGACAAATTGGAAGCACAATCTCGGTTCTAATTTCAAATGTAATTTGTTGATGGATTAAAATATAATCTTCTTATAATCACAAAATTATGTTCTGATGGTTTTCATGTAATGTTTGAAAACATTTCTTGTAATGTTTTTACTTAAAAAACTTATTTAGTTTTTATTGTCTTCAAAAATTATAATTTGTATGTTTTTTCTGTTGATTCATTAATTTGACAAAAAAATTCTTGAATATGATCATTTCTTATAGAATATCTTCATTTTTGATAGAAGAATATTTTGAAGTTACATTCACTCACATCAAATGATTAATAGAAAGGTGTATGTCATGGATCTACCCAAACATGAATTCCAAAATGATAAAGTCTATAACCCTAGTAAAAAAAGAAAAAAACAAATAATTTCATTTAAATCAAGGAATTATGTTTCATCTTATAACCCCCTTTGGTTGGATCACATGGAATATTTTAGGCCTTATATAAAATCTATTTTAAATTGGAATCAATTTTTCAATGTATGTGTAGATGAAATTTACAGGTATACATGGTTATTTTATTAATCTAAGAATATTGAATCTTTATCTTATTTAACAATGTGTTATAAATATATATAAAACCAAATTGGATATATAATTAAGATAATATGAGGTTACAATATTCATGAGATTTAAAATCATGACATTGAATCCTTTATCTCAAAAAATTGCTATAATAAGAGCTTCTCTACTCACAGTACCCCTAGAAGAATTTGGTTGTGTAAAGAAGAAATATAAAACATAAAGATATAACCCAAGAAATACATAATAAATATAACCTCCCTATCTAAATTGGGGTATTGGATATAAATATATCCCACTATATAATTAATAGAGTTTTAATTAGACCAATATTAATGAAAACATCTTATGAACTATGATGTAATTGAAAACATTTGTTTTACTACATTAGAGTTTTGTTGTTACATTGACTTTATAATTATTACTAATAATAATCATGATATTTTTTCCACCAAATGTGTTAATATAAATTCCACGATTATAAAAATTATATAAATTCTATAGTGGTTTTAAAAAATGAACCATGACTGTGGAAGAATCTATCTATGGAATGTTTAATGGGAAAGATCCACATGAACCTAATAACCATTTATAAAATATTGAGGATGATTTTTATACATTTAACAATAATTAATAACATTATGATTCTTCGGTTAAATATAATGAAAAATGATCCTTTTATGAGAAAGATCCAGCACCTAAACATGAACTTGAAGAAGACCATGAGGTGACGAGGCCTACTTTTTTCAGATCAATTAGGACTCTTACATAACATTAATTTTGTATTTTGTATTTGGAGACAAATATAAAGGTACAAATACAAGATCTTCCCTAAGATGTGAGATTGAAAATCAATATTTTTTTACACAACATGAGCCTAAGAACATAATTGATGAAATAAATGATTGATTATGGGTAATGGATATTCCAGTGGAAAATAATCAGTTAAAAATAAATTATTTCTATAAAATAAACAATGATTATAGGAGTAATTGGTTAATTAGAATCATGTTTGATGAATTTGTAAAAAATAGTGAGAAATAAGGCTAGACTAGTTGGACAAATTTTTAGTCAAGAAGAATCTATTGACTCTGAAGAAGCTATTTCACATGTATCCAAACATGAATCCATTTGAATACAACTGTCCTATGTAGAAGATATAGAATCAAAACAATATCAAATGAATGATAGATGTTCATTCATCAATAGTTATACAGTTTATGTTTTTTTGTTTAACTACCCCTTGGATTTCCAAATAAACCTTTACAACTCATGTTTTCACGTTATAAAAACATTATATTTAAAAAAATCTCCTACATCCTAGTATGATAGACTCAACTATTTTCTTATTTCAAATGGTTTCTTATAAGTTATATCTAATCCCACCCTATAGATAAAATATTTTCAAAGCGGTGTTTTAGTTATTCAAATCCTCATAAAGGATATAATCTTTGATTCACCAAAATATAATTTATGTACTGAATTTTCTTATATGATGATAAATGAATTTTAAATGTGGTTAATTGGAGAACATAAATTTTTTCATTGATTTTAGATTTTTCAAAATAAAGATGGAATTATTTTAAATAAATCTAATTATACTATTTACCTTTTAAAATAGATTGGTATAGATATCACTATGAGTAGTGACACACGTATGAATACCATCATTAATTTGGATCTTTATAAACCATGGAAATAGTAGATCAAACCAGTTAGAGAGGTATGATTTAGTGTATTCTCTAATTAAAAACTTTCCAACCGGACATTATCTTTAGTGTGTGTGTGTGTGCTCATTTTCAAGAAAACCCAAAAGGGTCAGACATAAATTCTATTAAAAGTATTTTCAAATACGTAAAATATACAACCAATTTGGGATTTTTTTATTTAGAGGAGCAAGAATTTAACCTTGTTATTCATGTTCTAATTTTTTAGGTTGCATGTTACATAGAAAAATAACCACTAAAACATGTCATATTTTGGGCATTTTTCTAGTATCATAGTGTAGTAGGGAAACAATTATGTTTCAATATCTACGACTAATTATGAATACACATATATATATATATATAGTTTTTGTAATCAAATTTTTTGGATGAAATACATATTTCTAGAATATGGATATCAATTTTGACAAGTAACTATATATTTTTAAAACACATGTGTTATATATATTTCCTAGAACCCTGTATCATACCCAATAATGAAACACAATGATGTAAGATACCACTTCTTGAGTTATCATTTTAAAACGTGAGATATAACTCATGAATATATTGGAACCAAACATCATCATGATGATATTTTTACTATTCTATTTAATTATGAGATAATAAAATAAATAAAACATGATTTTTGGGTTACTAGTTTTAGTTAAACATAATTTTCTATTAACCAACATTATAGTATTACTCTCCCTTGATGTTTTAGACACCATTGGTGTTTTATCAGCCATTGGTGTTTTTCACACCATTGGTATTTTACCCACCATTATAGTTTTACTATTCATTGTAGTTTTACCCACAGTTGGAGTTTTCTCACCTGTGGATTTTTACTTGCAATTGGAATTTTACACACCGATGGGGTTTTAAACACAATTAGATTTTTATCCACCATTGGAGTTTTTCCAACTGCTCTAGTCTTTTCCACTATTGGTTTTCTACCCACCATTAGGGATTTAAACAGAGTTTCTATTCTGACCACTATTGGAGTTTTACCCACCAAGGGAGTTCTTCCCACTGTTGGCATTTACCCTCCATTGGTTTAAACTATCCTCAGTTTTTGAGTGGTCGTTGCTAATTCCAATTTAGATAATATTTATTTCCTTAATTTTGATTTATATTAAATGATATTTTATTTTTCGGTTTATGAATCCATAAATTATATAAATTGGGGGATTTTATAATTTTTATTAATTCTTACTCGTTCTTGACTTACTCTTAAGCCTCTCTATAACCATTCTATATGAATTGTAATACTTCCTCGACCCAAATCGAACCTGCTGAATTGTTCACCATGGTTTGATTTAAGAGGACCATATAATATTTTATGGATAAGACACAAAATTAAAATTATTAGAATGGAAACTTTATCCATCCATGAATTGATCCAGTAAACCTGCATCTTATGAATGATAATTTTGTACCAGAAACGAATGGCCATGCATAGTGGTTTCTATCAAGAATATTTTTTTTCAAAAAAGTAATGCATGACTAGTGATGGGTTGAGTTGTTTTCTGAAAACTATAGTCCCTTCAATTGTAGGTTAATGATCAAGTTCTATCTTTATATCAAGTTCATATTTTAAAAATATAACGACTAGGTTCGAAGTACAATAAATGGGTGAAAAGTTGTTTTATCTTCATGAAAATGGGATACATGTCTGAATGTTTCTCAATATGTTGTCTCAAATGACAAATAAGGAACTATTCTAATTGATAGTGATACCTCTTTATATGATTATTATTTTTCATAACTGACTCAGGATGGATCTGTGAGAAGGTCGTCAGTAACAAGTCATAAGGGTGAATGAAATTTTCTTTCCAAAAAAAGTAATTCTATGTTGTTCCTGAGGAAATTTAATTTCCTCAAAATGACGTAAGAAGATGTATATATATTATATATTAATAATATAGTAAAAATAATTAATTTTTATTGAAAAAAAATGGTTCATATGATGAATATTTCAATACATATTCTAAATCAAACTCCCTTATCTACACTAAATTCATTTTTACATGATTGTGGGAAAGGGATTCGTTGATGGTAAAGAAGAAATCGTTAAAAAAGGTGTAGTTTTTTCATTAAATATTTCATTTTTTGAAGAATGAAGATATGTTGGAACACCAATAAAAAGAACCAGACTGATGATGATGATATTCTTTATGAGGAATTAAATCATTTGGATCACCCATCAAGGACAAAGAACATTGGGGTTCCTATATTAGATCAAGATGATATAGTAGAGTATTCTGATGAGGAAAAATAATTGGAAGTGGAAGCTGTAGAATCAGAAGATGAGGATAAAGTGTTTTTTTATGATGGTAGTGATCTAGATATTCTCAATATCCTTTTTTCTATCTCTTATGGTGATCATATCCCTCCTAGATCCCTCCCAGGTAAGAGACTCTTTAAAAACAATGAAGTGAAGAGGAGGAAACTAAATTGTATGAAGATGAATATTATAATAGCACTTATAAATATATGATGAAAATAGAACTGTAAGTGATGATGATAGTGTTGATTATTGTGATAATTTAGGTTTATATGAAGAAGAAAATTGAGATGAAAAATATGCGGAGATAGAACTGGAGATGATTGGGATGGTGGTTCCGACCAAAATGGACCTTGTTTCCATATTGGTTATAATGATGTTGAGACTCCTCATACACTTATTTCTTTTTAGGTATATCAGTTTTTTAATTATAAATATAATCCCCTTTTTTATTATTTTGATAGAGCTACTAGAGATAATAAGAAATAATATTTTAAGGGAGATTAATCCACAATCTTTGATAGTCATCATGTTGACCATGTCGATGGTGAATATAGTGAGCCTTATTTTATTGTGAAAATTTTGATTTGGATATGGTTATTGATATGATAATAGCTTAGCCTATAGTATTGGAGCGACAAGTTTTACATTAATAAATATTTTATGTCACATACTTTGAGGAATGGGAGAAGTATCCTTGAAATGTTAAAATTGGTTTGGATAATAATGACTCTAATTGAGAGGGATCTTCTTTTCCAGATCAAGTGGAGTTGGGTCCAAATTGATCAATGGAAGAATTGATAGATACATCTAGACAATTACATCATTTTATTGTTCCTGCTAGTTCTGAGTCAGCAGATATAGTTAATCTAAATATAGTTTCCATTTAACCCCTTCATGAATCTATAATTTCATTTGTACTTATAAAATATGTATCAAGAGCTTCTTAGAATCCTTCAAAGAGTGGCTTATATAGGATTTTGGTTTTTGCTGAGAAACAAGGAACATGTTTTAACTAGTTTTTGTGAAAAATATGCAATATATTAATTTCATATTTTCATTAATCAAATCCAACCTAAAATGATGAATCCAATTAATGAAGTATAGCTTGAGAACATAACACATCAAAGGGATCCATATTATGTGATATCAGTGATAGAGGAGATGTATAAATTATTTCTTTCAAGTAAAGAAGACTTGATATAGATGTTAAATAAAATTACATCAACGCCATTTATTTCATGTTCTCAAACTCAATCACTTTATGTTGAGCTGATCAGATCATTTGTTATAGACGAGCTCTATTCTATATCAGATTTTTTTCTAGATAACCCATAGGAAAGTTTGAGACAAACCTAACATAATAGTTATCTTGTGAATGTGATGATTAAACAATGTATGAATGGTATAAAGGATAATAGAGAGACAATTAAAAAGGCTATAATGTATTAAGATTCAATGATTACACAAAAAATTATCTCAACTATAATTTCGCGTTCCTTATAGTGAACTTCAGGATGCTTACATTACTCAATCGTTGAAATAATAGGTTAACCAGTTGAAATTGATGAATCCATTGCTCATTTTTTTATAAAGGGTAAAATTGAATTTTTCAGATCTATTGAAAGAGGATGTAATATATTCATGGAAATCATCAATATTGTTAATCCCGTTTTCTTGTTTTTGTTACAACAGTAGTGGTTCAAGATGTCAATTTGGGCACTACTCATCTTGCAGCTATAGCCTTAGATCTAGTGTTTATCAGATCAGGTGATACCCATGATCCCAATTCTCAATTTAATGCTAGTTTCCATCCTTTTATCATGAATATAATAGAATTATTCCATGATCTCAAGACTATAATTATTATTAAAGAGACTACCTCTTTATCTGATGTCCCTACAGCTGCCACTACAATTGCCTCCACTTCTATTATTCTGCCAATTTCTTCTGAAAAGGGAATGGCCTAAGAACCTCATGTTACTCCTACCCATCATAAGAATAATTGGGATTAGATTTTTCCATCTTTGATAGATATTTTTGTATTCCATTTTTATCTATTTTTTGACATCAATGTAAATTCTCTTTATTCATATTTTACATCATTGAATTTCCAATTTTTTTATTTTTCAATATTTTTTACAATCCCAAATGGGGTAGAATGAGTCTATGGAATTTATTGGAATTGCGTTACACCTATTAATTAATTTTTTCTTTTGATATTATCCACAATATTATTTTAAAGTGATAATGAATATTTATTTTTCCCTGCTTTTATAGTACAATTAACCTTTGATATCATATTTTCATATTTTTTTCTTAATGCCATACCTTTTCTCCCATATGTATTTAGTTTATCTCATTGAAATAATATTTATTAACTATATCTAAAACTACTTTTTACATAATATCTTTGATACCATATGAATTTATTTTCTTCCTTCGATACCATTTATTATTTAATCTCCTTCAAATCATATTTAGAAAATTCCATGATTTTTTATCATCACAAAGGGGGAGATTATTGGAACCCTTTTTTTAAATATAACGAAATAATGATTATTTTGTTTTTAATGATTTTTATGTTTTATAATAGAATTTTAAAATGTAAGGAAATTTTTGATAAATTTATTAATATTTGGAAAGACCAAAAATTCGACTCAACACAATGATAAGGATGAGTCACTACTTAGAAAGACACATCATCAGAAAAGAAAAAACAAATATATATGGGAAAGACCCAAAATCATAGATGACTAACCATCAGATGTAAAATTTGGCTAAGCATTGGAAATAGCCACCGTTAGAGATTATTCCCCATAAGGATGGAAATTTAGCTAAGTATCGAAAATACATACAATCATACATGAATAATTATTGAACATGAGTCACTATTGAAGATGAAATATCATCAAAATATACCTACCATCATAAAATCTTAAAATGCATTGAGATGAACAACTGTTGAGATGAGTCAGTGTTGACCTGACTCACCACCAGCATAAGTCACCCCCTTGGTGAATCACTACTAGATTGGTCACACAATTTAGAAGAATAACCATCATTATTTAGGATTTTTTTGATGTAAATATTTATAAGGCAAATATTACTCAATATAATGATGATAAATATTTTAATAATTCTGTTTATCGTATTTTAGGGATGCATTAATGTTTTGGTAAGTCGTTTTTTATTAGGACCATAAGATCACTGTGATTGTTCTTGAAATTGATACTCTAGTATTCTATCATGATACTAAGAAGTAGATTCTGTTATGTGGATAAATAAGAATATTGAAGTGATCTGGAAACATATTAAAAATAGCTAAGATAGTTATGTGAAGCATTTCACTCTCTTAAGATATTTACACAAAAAATCCTTAAGATCATCCCACTGTGAATGAGTGGAGACTACATAATATCTATTATTTTTTTATACTAGAAAAATAATATATTATATGATGCTCTGTTCTACTATTACTTTTAGAATAAATAATAATGCTTTGAATCAGTTAATATTAAAGGAATCTCAAGATTTAGAGACACACGAAATGAGAAAATAATTCTTCTATACATATTTTTATTTTCACCCTCTTTTTATTGTCATTAAAAAATGACAAGTGTATTTTACCAAATTTGTAAAAAAATAAATGTCTCATGTGGTTAAACTAGATGAAAATACATATCTTATCAACTCTAGTAAAACATGTTTACCCATGTGATGTGTATGAGGCCCATGTATCGCTTGTGTTTGTTTTATTCCCATAATTATTGTGAAACTGGTATATATATGGCCGGGATAGATGGTTAGCTATTGTGTATACATGATCTAATTTGTTGATCAATATTATTTTTTATAATATTCTTGGTAGTTAGTAATTTACATGTAAAGAGGATTAACTCTCAGTTTAAGACTAAACATCTTAGATTTATTCCATAATATGTTTTGTTTTATTTATTTTCTATTATTTAAATTGAAAATTTTTATACTATAATCAAAACCACTACATCGATAGTTAGTCATAATTAGTGTTGATATAATGTTCTGATTAATTAAATTGATTTCAAATTTAAAGGTAATATTCATATATTTTTTAACTAAGACCCAATCAATCTTTGAGAAACCTCTTAAATGATCAGAACATATTCCATTCTTCTATTTTTATTAAATATGTTATTTTAATTTAACATTGTAATTTTTTTAAACATATTTTATATATTATTTTTTATTGGGTACTCAATTCAACACCCTATTTTTATAATGATTCAATATAATGATTTTAAATATCACATTTTTGAAAAATAATATTTTTTAATATTTAAAATTTTCTTGATATTTATTTTTAAATTTTAAATTATTAATTTTTTTAAATCTTGATATTTTTTGAAAATATATTTTTCTAAATATTATTTTATTTTAAATTTTCAAAACATTATTTTCATCCCTCTTGAGCGATCTTTTTTTTATAAAATATTATTATCTTAATTTATTATACTCTTTTATGAATCTTCCTTTTATAATTTCAAATTGTGATAAATGCTGAGCAATATTGGGAAATATTATGAAATATTTTTGAGGAAAATGTTCTGTTATCTAGAGGATGATGGAAAATAATTATTATTTGTTATAAATATTTGCCTTTTTGTTTTCAATTATGTGGGAGAAAAAATGTTAATAAAAATATGTTAATGAAATTCGTAACATTCATATATTTCTAATTATTGATTTTATTGATGTATGATTCAAGTGATTATAAGAATCAAAAATGGGGAACGTTTTTCACCTTTATTAGATCAAATGAACCCCAACACTCTTTAATGTGTTTTACAATTATATTAATTAATTTTTAGTTTTTTTTATGACATCATTTAATATTCATATATAGACCAAGAAAGATCATTGATGTAGTCATAATAGTAGTTTTGAATCAATGGATGGTGGACAAAAGAACCTTATAGGATAAATATATGAAGTTTGGGATCCATTAGTATATGTTAAATGTAAAACATACAATAATTATAATAACTATGGTGTGGAAAATCTTGGAATTGTGGATAAGAGGTGTTTCATGATAGTATTTCCTGATACAAGAGGCATTTCCCTTGTTGTTGGGTGTTTCGAAGGTTAAAATTGAATGTTTTTTACCAGTAAATGGTGAAAGTCATACCGAAGTCTAGAATACTTATAATATATGTTAATTTAAATTAAATTCCTTATTAAATGACATAATTACTAATTAGTGAATTCCATAATATTTCTGATGTATTTTAATGATATACATAGAGTCCTACAATAGAAATAGAAATACACAACAATAGTTATATCCATTTTCAAATGAAAATGTGATAATATACCAATATATATATATATCAATATTTCACTTTCTCAAAATCAAATGTTCTAAAATCTATAGTTTTTTTATAATTTAAAATCATATGAATAATATCGTATTTCTTTTTCTCCACTAGTTTTTCTCCAAATTATTTTTATAGAATATTGGATGTTCAAAAACATGATTTCTATATATAAATCCTCTATATCTTCTATGATATTCTTATATTACATCCGACTATTGTTAAATAGAGAAAATAAGCTTTACATTTCATTACTAATAAATTTAAATATACTATTATATTTTATTTTTCTATCAATTCCCATTAAAAAATTAATGTAAATTGTATTTATGATATTTTTTATATCTATAAAATTAATTAATTTTACGTATATAAGAAACTAATAATAAAAGAGACTAGTAACAAAAATCCTTAATCCATTATGTTGTTATACATAGGTGATATTTTAGCCATATTTCCAAAAATACATACCACTTAGAGTGCATTATTTTGTTTTCTATTTTTTCATCACATTCTTTTGTTCTTTTAATCATTTAATTTATCAATCCAAAACACTTAATCAATTTATTAATGAATCAATAATTATTTTGTTCGGGATTCCACGGGAACCAAGTGTTTTTATGTTGTCCGACAAAGACTAATTGAATAAATTTATGTTATTTCTGTTATTGATCTTATTTATTATTTATAACAATAAATAATTTATTTTACTATATATTGTGTTAAACAGATACATGTGTTTTCCTATTGAGTTGTACACACACCCTACGTTGGTTTCATTATTGGTGCCTGAATTGATTTAACGGTTTAGGGAAAAGTTACTGGAAAACACCATATGATAGATGGTTGATATGGTAAAGAACATCGATGAGGAAACATGATATGATTTTATAACCACTTTGGAGTTTTATTTTCTTTATTAATTTTGTGTTTTTCATGTTGACACTTAACACACATTGTCCTAATATATCTATGATTTAGTTTTGGATAGTGTATTTCTTGTTTTGGTCATCATGTGATGAAAGTGTCTCTAGTAATTGATTATTACTATATTATTATTGTTTATTATTTACACTATTTTGGTACTTTGATAAATATTGTATAGTCTCTACATGATTGAGATTTTACCCTCACTACTATTCAGTAGCCTCTAGTGTATTGGGAGGCACACTTGAGGTTATGTGACCGACTGACTCCGTGAAGCAGTGTGTGGCACCTGGGTCGGAATGATAAAAAGTGGTATCAATAGAGTTTAATTTTATTTTATTTTTAATTACTATTTAGTAAATGTAGAAAAGATACTAGGATACTTCAGACCTTGGATAAGTTCACGTTGATTGGAGTATCTACCCTAAGCATTAGGGTAAAATCCAAGTTCCTAATGTGTGGTTATTTTTATAAATGTTTGTTCTTATAGTTGTATGTTGTTTAAACATGGGTGATTCCCATGTTTTAGGATGTGATTATTTTTTGTGATATTTCATGATATTTGACTCATGTCCTAGAATGGAATGAGAGTTGAGTATGAATTCATAATTCTAGGAACTAATGGTTACTATGTTTCATATATCATTTTAGGCATTCAAGGGAAAATAGGTACTAGGTATGTTGTTGAAATTGAACTATTTTTCTATTATTGTGAATTTAAGATTAAATGGTGCAAGACAAAAAAATTTAAAATTTGTAAAATGATCACAAATATGAATAAACTGGTCTCTAATGAGACTTGATAATGATATTGTGTTTACAATGTTAACCATGAATTATATATAGGATGGTTAAGGGTAGTGTTTGTACCTCATTTTTTACTGTGCTGTGGGGAATGGGTGGAAAAGACTTTTTGTGTATTATTGTTATTATACCTCTTACGTAAACATGTAAATTCTATATTATGATTCATAAGACATGTTTTTAAAAATATATATACATTCCACCATTATGATTCTTATTGATGGGAAAACATGAGGATATTGATGGATATGCTCCTCTTGTAGTGAATCATTGGGAACCGGTGGTACCGATAGAGGAAACATGAGGGAATTTATATGAGAAATTTTCTCAGTTTATACAATTCATGGAAGGATTCCCATGAAGGGATAATAAAATCATCATAGGACTTATACGGGAGTTTCAGTTACATCACCCATTGAACTTTACTAGAAAGGGTGGACGTGAAGTAATAGAGTTATAGATTGATTCCATCGAGACTACAATTCACCATTTATACAATCCTTCTGAGAAGATAGTCATGTTGGATGCATATATGTTATTTTTATTATCAATACATATTTGGGATGTTTTATCTTAGATTATATAGGATAATAATATGTTATTGAAGTACTTTTGAAGAAAATATTGCTGAAATTTTATCCAGATATGCTTAGGCATGAGAGAGCGGCTTAGTTAATATAGTTTAATCATGGATGTATTCCCATGATGAACTGTGGTAGTTAAATTATATATTTGAGGAATTTTTCTCCAATATTTTTTTGGGATGAGACAACTATGAAAATGAGTTTTCAATATGGACTTAAACATTTATAATTATATCTATGGTGAGCATCATTCAATTATATATGCTTGTTGAGGTATTGGTTATGCTCTCATAGATGAGGGAATCCTAAGGGAGGATTGTACTGAAGGACATGTGGGTTATTTTGGATGATATAGAGGTAAAACATATGAAATATTGAAGCATCACTATGGTAATGTTTGAACATGAAATGGGAAGTATATAGGCCTAATAGAGGGGTCAGTTACACATGGCCTTAACCATATTATTTGTCTGTAGTGTGGTTGGCCAGCACACTATCGTAGAAACTATTCCTAATCACTAGTGGATTATCAGTTTTGTGGAATGAAGGGACATCTATAGAGATTCTTTTAGAACCCATGATATATGGGTATTATTGGAGTACAAAGATAGTACTTGAGTGTCGGAATGGGTTAATTTGCATTGTGTTAGTTTGGCGGTTGGAATTATACTGACCATAGTAGTAGAGGAAGTAGATGTAATGATTTTGGGAAGGGGTACTTGTATCTGCAGAGTGGGATAGCTCGGGGGAATCATATGTCATCACATGAAATATAATAAAGGCTATTACATGTAGTTCATCCTACACTAGTGGATATCAATTTTGTACCATCAACCGTGATATGTAGTATTCTATTTGCTTCTACATAATCTAGTTCCTTATTGGATTGTAATTCCACTCATTCCTTTCTTCTAAACAACATGTGAATGGATTGAGACTGATGGTGGTGTTTTTTGAGTGTGGTTATGATGATAGAGACTCTATTGAGAGTACGGTTGAGAGATATCTACTTATGCTACGCATGTTCCCTCAAGGTAGGGGAGTGTCATTTTCTATTGGATCAATACAGCCTAAAATTCTCAGTATTTTACTCAATATTGGGTATGGAATATTTGGATGAATTCAAATTCATCTTTTACTATTTTTGAGAAAATTATATTTTATGTCTTCTATGGGTGAAAAATAGGTTCATTGTGGAGTGTGGGATATCAAGGAAGGCTGGAAATGTCAATTTCCCTAGCAACTGGGGGATATTAAAGACCAATTTTCTAGTATATTTCATGATTATGCGTTTTGAAACCATGTATCATTTGACCAGTAGTGTAACTATTTCAAGACATTTTTCCAGAAGACATCACATGGATTCATCCTCAGAGAGATTCTGAATTTAATGTTACAGTAATTCTTAGGATTGATGCTAGTTTCTATTCCATAGAACAAAATGGAACTGATTGAACACCAATTTCTCATGACAAAGCTGGTAGAGTTAGAGGATAAGGGATTTATCAATATGATTACATCACCTTTGGTTTCTCTAGTCTTTTTTTAAAGAAATAAGGTTGGATATTAAACTTGGGTTTCATTTACAATATGACGAGCTAATTGAAATTAAAGAACCTATATCCAAATTCGTGTATCAATGATATATTTAACTAGTTGAAGGGGGTTGCATTTTCTCAATGATCAGAATGTAATTAGGGTATTATCGGTTGAGATTTAGGTCTTCTGATATACCAAGAATTTCGTTCAAAATTAGGTATGGCCTTTATGAGTTGGTTATAACACTATTTCAGTTATCAAGTGCACATGAAATATTTATGGCCTTGATTACCATAATATCAAATCCATACCATGATTATTTTGCTTTTTTTGGATGAAATCATGGCATACTCCCTAGATCCTGGTGATCTTGCCCAAAAACATAACATCATCCTTAGTATACTAATAGAGCATCTCCTATAAGCCATGATATCCATGTGTAAATTTTGGATTGATAAGGTAAACTAATTGGACCACATAATCATGAATTAAGGTGTGTTAGTGGATATAGAGAATGTGAAAATAGTTATAACTTGGGATTATCTCAAGAATGTTTCCAATATCCATAACTTTTTGGGGTTCTTTGGATATTATTAGAGGATCATCTAGAAATTTTCTCATTTAGAAGAACCACTTTTGGCTTGAGTAATAGAGGGATAACGTTTTATTGGTAAGAGTCTTATGAGAATTCTTTCCTAGAGTTATTGAATAATTTCATGTCAATTCCAATCTTGATCCTACCCAAGATAGGTGGGCAGGATATAGTGTATTTTTACAATTCTGTGATTGGATATAGAGTAGTGTTGATGTAGGGAGATTGAGTTGTGATGTTTGTTTTCTATATATGAAATTATTCAATTTTGAGCTACTGTATATTCCCAGAAAAGGAAACAATATTGTTGATACTGTATTTGGGAAAACTCAAACTGATAATTTTTAAGAGTCTAGTGTTGACTGGAAGATGATGGATTTACTGGCTGAGATGCATCATGTGGATTAGGATAGTTAAAATCAGATGAATCTCATGTTAGTTTCAGTAGATTAAACACTTTTGAGGTGGATCAGGGTTAGAAAATTTGACGATTCATATTGTTTGTACTCGAGGTATATCCTTTATAGTAGGGAGAGACCTTTATATAGGATAATATAGGAGGATGATATATTCTATGTCAAGGAGAGGGGTTTTTTCTTACATACATACAAGAGGAGCTTATGCATGAATTTCATGCCTCGAAGTGGATGGTGTATCCTGGTGTTTCCAAAATGTATCATGACCTATAATGATATGTTTGGTGGTCCATAATAAAAATGGAGATAGAAGGGTTCATGAAATGATTATACACATTTCAATAAATAATGGTTGGGGATCAATAACCCAAATTATTGATCATTAGAAAATGTAATAGAATTTCATACTGGTATAATATACTTTTTCCGAAGAATAGATAAGAGATTTGTTTGTTTGAGAGATAGTCTATATTCACGGGGTTCCACGGACAATAGTTACATATTCTGACTAACGTTTTATGATGCCAATCTAGTAGGGAATATAGAAGGTACTTGGTATACATGTTTTATTTATTACATATTACAACTTATAGAAAGATGGGAATACGACGTGTATAATACTGGTTCATCGGGATATGTTCTTCATGTGTGTCTTAGATATTATCTAGTCTTGGAAAAAACATAGATTTGGTGGAGTTTTCCTAAATTAATATGTTTCAAGAAACTATTGTGATAGAACAATATGAGGCTCTTTGTGGTAGGCCATGAATATTACCTTTCTTCTAGATGGAGGTTGGGGTGTTAGGGTTGTTGGGACCATGTCTCATATAGTAGATGTTAAAGCATATTCAGGTGATTCAGAAATGTATGGGTACTTCTCAGAGTAGACATAAATCATATCTTTATTGATGTCGATGACCCCAAGAGTTTACATAGGGTGAACTTCTGTTCAATTGGGTGACTCCTTAATTTGGAGACTACAAGATATGGTGTGAGTACCAATGGTATCATAGTTTCGATGTACTGTTTGATGTTTTTTAGAGGATTAGGAAGGTTCAACACTGATTTACTCTTCCATAGTGGTTTAGTGGTATGCATGATGTTATTCATGGGTCATAGTTATGACGGTATCACTCCGACCATTCACATGTGATCGATGTGGATGATATTGAGATTGAGTATGATGAAACCTATGAGGATCATCCAATACATGTGTTATGTCACATTGATATAGTGTTGAGGGGTAAGATAATTCCTATAGTTCATGTATTGAGGAAACATGGACGTGTTCTGAGGGAAAATTGGGATAGAGAATTCAATATGTGGGATAAGTGTCAAATTATTTTACTCGGAATCGTATATATTATTTTGAGTATAACATGAGAATGAACTATTATAAGGTGAAAATACTGTAAGAACCCATCTTTTTCATATTTCTTAGTCATTTCTATAGGTAATCTGTTTTTTAGTTTTGAGAACATGTTATTTGGGTTAATTATTGGTTTGTTTTTTAGTGAAATATGATAAATTTGGATGAAGGAAGGGTAGTGCATGGTTATAAAACTATTTACACAAGCATTTAAACCCATTCCAAGAAACTGTGTTTATCCAAGTAGAGGGGATTTATAGGTCTTTTGAACATCTTTTCAAAACTTTCTCCCTATAGAGTGAAAACGTTCACCCCCCTAGATGAGGCACACAATTAAGGTACACAATTTAGAAACTCATATCCCACTTCATAGTATACCATGTGTGGGATTTTAATTAATATGTAAATTAATTTTAAAATTAACCGAACCAAAAAAGCACACCCAAATTGATCCCTATTCAACCCTTGATGTTTCTTCTTGATTTTGGAGAATCTTGGATGGATTTTAATCCCTCCAAACTACTATTCATGGTGATTCAAATCCTGTATTTCACACTTTCACCTATTTTGGTATGATTATAGCATCATGTTTGGTCTCCCGTCACATTATCATTCTTCTTACATTCATTTAGGTTATTTTTCTCTTTTTGTACTTATATCATGGTATTTCTTTAGTAGATGTATTGTTTTTTGAGATTTGATATTGGATTTGAATCAATATATCTATGTTAAATATAATTAGGGATATTCTACTAAAATTGGGGATTTCTGTTGGTGAGCGTTAGTCATTGTTTTTAGGCAGGTGTTATATTTTTCATATGCCAAAGTAATGATTTCAATTATGTGTATGAAAATTTTAATTTTCTATAGTTTGCTTAAAAATTTTATTTCATAATTGAATTAATTAGTTTGTTAAATTAATTAATTAAAGGATTTTTTAATTAGGAGTAATTAATTTATTTATTAATTAGTAGATATTGGAACTATGGAATTGGTGGAGAATTAATTTTTTAGTTAATGATTAGAATATTGAAAAATGTTTTGGGAAATAATTAAATATTTAGTTAATTTTTATAATATTGAATTGAGATTTGGAAATATTAATTTCTAAAATAATTATAGGATATTGATATTGTTGAATTGTATTAATTAATTGTTGAAATAATTAATATAATTGAATTGATTAATTAGTTGTTTAATAATTAATGGAATGGTGTTACTATGAAATTTTTTTCTTTTATTAATTAATTGGAGATTTAATTAATGTGATGTGGTGATAAATGGGAAATTTTGATATTATGATTTTATGATATAGTGATATGAAATGGTGAATGGTAACAATGGAATTCACACGTTAATTGGAATGGTGAAAATTTCATTCTCAAGTGATAAGAAATAGTTAATGGTTTGGGGTGGACTAAAGATTATTTAAAAACCTAATATATAACAACATTATAAGGATATATTTGAGTTTCAAAAAATCTTTATCATATAGTTACCCTAATAAAAATTGTAACATAAATAATCCTGAAAAAAAGTGAGATTGTAAAATACTCCCCTACTTAATGTCTCATCTTTCTTTGTAAACACATTAACCATAAACATATAAAATTTATGGTCTTTATAAATATATATCAGAACCATGTTCATAATTTTGAAAATATATATCATCCAATTATAATTTATTTATAACCATTTATTAATAATTCACAAATAGATGAAATCTTTTGGTGTTAACTATTTAGATTTCTATGCATGATTCAGTTTGAGAGTTCTAGTAATTTCACCTTGGTAATACTTCATAATCATAATTATTTAAAAAAATAGTTATTCAATATATAAACTTCTATAAATATATATGTATGGTTATTATGAAAAATTATAGAAGTCTCTCAATGTGGGTGATAGCCATCCCAAACACAGGGGTTATGTTTTCATTTTTCAATGAATTGAAATAAAGGTTGGTATGTAATAATTTATCCATATTGAATGATATATTTTCATGATATATATATATATTATAAAACATGATAAGTGATAATGAAAAAGTAAATACATCACTTCATGTAGGAATTCATTTTCACGTATGCATGAGTGACAGTTTCATTTTTCAATACATGGATATATGTTATATAATGCTTAATCAATCTACATAACAACATTTTAGTATATTAATGATATTAATTTCATATTATATTTATGGATATAAAAGATTTAAATGAGGTGTAAGAATAAATAGTCATAAAATAACATTGTTAATACAAATACCTATTCTTTAGATATCTTCATTGGCTTCAACAATTAGATATCAATAAATGTAATTTTTGGGAGACCAAAACCTCTAAAGAATATGGATGAGAAATGGAAGTGATTTCTGAAAATACGGGACAATTTATAGTGCTCATTTTTTGTGCATAAATGAGGATAGGATGTCTTATTGAATATGTTACAAGAGGGGAACCCTTGAAAATACCAATATTTTAAAAATAATATAAGATAATTTTCTTCTAAACGTGCAAAAAATATGCCCAAATTAAGAGATATTGTAAGAGTTTCTATAAATCCAATCATCGAATTAAATAATGAGAAGGTTTTTTCTGTGAAACCTTGTCCTTTAGTATAAATCATTTTATCCCTTTTTGACTTTTATCATGATTAACATTTACTAGAGGAACATATTTATGTAACTCAAAATGAAATTTAAAATATAACCAAATTTGGATATTATTATTCCAAAAGTGGCAACCACATTACAATATTATATTTTTAAATGATAAATATATTAATTTTATTTTTTGTACACAAAACATGCAAATATTATTTTGAAAAAAAATAAATCTTGAGGAATAAAATGATTTGATAGTTAAATTTTTTTTTGAATTATGAATTTATTTTATTAAATATATTATATAAAAATTACATTAAAATAATTCATTACTAGTGATTATTTTAAATAATTAAGATAAAAATGAACTACAAACATAATAAATAGTGTTTGGAAAAACATCATTTTTTGGAATCAAATGAAGTTATCATCATTTCTAACCAATTGATATTCACCGTATGAAGGAATATTAATTTGTATACATATAAAAAATTATGTTTCTAAAATTTAATACCCATTATATGATAAATTTCAATAATTAATAAATACCCAAAAAATTTTGGATAAAAAAATATCATTTTATTGGAGAATTATTAAATTATAACCATCTATAACTAAAATATTATTTCATGCAATATATTAATTGATATTAAAGGAATATGTGTTAATAAAATTTAATGATATCACTTCGAAATTTTACTAAATATTTATAAATATACATTAAAGTATAATATTTCAAAAAATTGTCTATATAATCTATGATTTTCTATAAGGAAATTATATACATTGAATTTTGAAAATTAATTTACATATAAAATTCATTTAAATATATATAAATTTATTATATTATATATGTTAACAAATCAGTATTCACATAATGTAGTGTTGTTTAAAATAAATAAAATCCAACATGAAATTTTTTTTAAAGATGAATCTATTTTATATTCATGGGTTATTACATTCTATAACCATTATAAGGATATAAACCACAAAATAATACTAAATTAATGAAATAGTGGATAATTATGCCTTATTACATCCATTGGATCCCACTTGGATTCCTCGTAATTATTGATTCACCAAAAATAAATTGACCATGATGGGTTTCTTCCAGAACCTGATATCTCTGTGAAAAAAAATCACCACTAGTTGTTCTTCATAAAAATGATCATACCAAATCTATATATCCTCTAAGATCAGTATATGTGAAGGATCAGTCATATAATACCAAAAGTGTGATACATGTGACCCATCATAAACCTGAGAGGTGTTCAATAATGGTACTATGTGATAAGTTATTGTACTATAAAAATTTAAAATCTAGTAGGGATATATATATTTCAGGATCATATTCACATTCATTCCAAATATCATAACATTCTTCAAAGGGGAAATTTCATGAAAAAAATTTTCACAAAAATTATGCTTTAAATCTTTACAATGATTGTCTGCATAACACTTTTATAGACTATGTTTCTGATAGGTGATTTTAAAAATTATAGAATTGTTTGTTTTTTATCCCAGCAACCTATGAACTCCATTGGTCATTTTCTTTCCATATATTCTAGGTTTTATATTTTCCTCTTAGACTGTCCATATATGAGAGCATGAAATATAGTGAAAAATATCCACTCTATATTCAATTATTACTGAAGACATACCCAGACTATTAACTAAATCCTCGTATCTCAATCAGATTGAATATAGTGGGGAAACTCTATTTCACTATATCATTTTTTATGAATATCCTAGAAAATTGATCAATAGTTAAATATTCTCTAATGAAAAAAATTGTGTTTACTTCATTAGGAGATCTACTATGACCCAAATGTATTTATAGCCTTCATATGTATTGAGGCATTCCAAAATTGAATCTATTTAGTGGTTTTCCAATTTCAATATTAGTATTAGTAATTTTCACATCATCATTTAATACATCTGATGTTTTTCCTTGACATACTTACATACCAAGCATCATGTTACAAAAACTATAACAACCCTTTCCATTTAACCCCATGGAAATACCCCATAGCAACTAAATACTTATTTTTTCTTGAAGGATTTATAGAGAATGATTATCCATGTACTTTATCCAATTTATACATCTTAAACATAAAAATTGAATGGATATATATTCAAGTCAATAATCATATCATTTTATCATGGTCTTGTTTTAAATCCATAATAATCCATACCTACTTTTTTATTTTTAAATCCTCCTCCATCTCCTCTTTTATTTTCACATGACTGGATTTTCGAACATCCATTTGAGTAAGATTGGATTTCTCCCCAAATTTCATATTTCCAATTCTCTTTCTGTGTAAATACATAAGTACTAGGTCTCTTTCAATCCTCATAATGGAAAACATTACATGATCTTTATGACATAGATCATCATTCACAATGTTCAAATTCCAAAGGTGGTAATTTATTTGGCTATTATAATTATTAACTAACTCTAACCATCTATTTTAGTGTATATTCAGCTATTTATCTATGGATATATACATTAATATTTTAATATAAATATATATTTCAAAAAATTCATCATAATGATAATTCCTCGCTATTATCAACGAAAAATTTACTTTTCTAACTTTAATCAAAGGTTTGGAAATTTTGATAATGAATGATCAATTAATATAATATCTATGGGTTCAATATACCATTGTTCTAAATAAGACAACAAGATTTCATCTTTTGTGAATTACTATATATCATAGTACCTTCTCAACTATAAGGTAGTGTGACCACAATTTTTGTTAAAAAGTAATTCCCAGTCCCTATAAAACGTTCTTCGCAATCATCTATCCAATGGAACATGACTCCCTTCTTTGTGAACATATTCAGTGGATTTGATAAATATTTAAATTTCTTTATAATTGAAAAATAATATCCCTCTACTGGAATAATTACACTAAGCTCAATAGTAATGGATGGTTTGGATGATTTAATAATAACTTACATCTTTAAAGGAAGCATTTTTATACCCTCACTTGTGATTATGTGACCCTATAAGAAGGCTCCAAAGAGAAAAAATTCACAATTAATAAATGTGGAATATAGTTTTTTCCCATCAAGGTCATCATTAAAATATTTTATTGATCTCCATGCACATATTAGATCATTTAATAATAAATAATATTATATATATAGAAAATAACAAAATAATATATGTAATCTTTAAGGACTATTCATCATATTAAGGATGTTCAGAAGAGAATTTTTATTCTCAAATGAAATCACTATTATTTTGTAGTTTAAATGCATTTTATGATTTATTTTTCTAGGTATATCCCCACTTTAACACATAACTAATTATTTTCAGATTTATGGTCAATTATTGTGAAGTGTAAATCATCATAGTAATGATTAAATAGTTCATTAATGTGAGGTATTATATATTTTATCATAATAGGGATCTTGTTGAGTACCTAATAATTATTTCCTTGATTAATTATACCATAATTCCTATTAAAAAAGACTTCTTAATAATCATAGTAATGCTCTGGGTTATATTAATATCTTTGTTATATTATCCAGGATAATCTTCTAAAATTCAAGCAGTTCAATTTACAGAATTTAATTTGGAGTCTTCGAAATTGTCTTAGAAATAAGTACGAGTTATAATAAAAAATAATCCATCATAATTCATGGGTGTACAAAGAAAATATTTAGTAAATAGTCCATTGTATTCCAATAAAATAGTAGTATCTTCATGAATGAGTTTCTACCTAATCATTTCAGCAAGATATGTCTCCAATATAGGTCTTAGAGCCACATAATGGAGTTAATTTCATTTGGTAGTTCATTTTCATCATATAATATATATATATTCTATTTGGTTTATTTGGGAATAAAATGTTCCTTCCATTATTTACAAATTTATATGGGTGTTGGATATCAATACCTATCCTGTTGACAGTAAGATTAAATGAGTATATTTAGATGGATAAACATATAAGAGGGGGTGAATTGAAGTTTAAAAATGTAGATTAAAAGACTATAAACTAGTCAAGACATAATTCCAATATTTGTATGTTATTCAGAGATGGACTCAGTCTAATTATCTCAGACACACGTTTGATCTGATTAATCCAATTAAGTAAATAAGATTAATAGTGGGTCTGATTAATTCATATTTTTTTTATCATATTCAGAATGATAATGATAAAACTGTTAGAATATCTAGTGTAAAAATAAACATTTAAATAAAATAAGTGTAAATTATTAGTATGAATTTCATACTAGGTATTATTATAATTACCACTGTTAATATTAAGAGTAAGGTATTCAATAACTCGGACTAAAGGTACCCACAATTTATACATATTGCAATTACTATCTTTCCTTAACTGAGGAAACCTCGATATGCTAATAAATATACATTGTTTTCAATGACATAGAAGAACATGATATCATGATCATACTTTATCTTCCTTCCTATTATATAATTCCCTCAATCAGAAGATCAGCGTCTGGCTTCCTTTCCCCAAAATCGCTACAACAGATTATCATATTATTAATATTCCTATCCCCGGAATCCCTCAATAATAATGATGATCCATCATGGTTTCAATTGAAAATGTTATGATGGAAACAAAACTAATGATAATTTCACATAATGACTACTCTCTTGAGTGATATACTAACTAGAAAGATATATTTAGGGGGATATCTCTTCAGATAACTTTTTTTGAAAAGTTTTCTACTACAAACTCTTCAATATGACTTCGTATTTATTTTAAATCATCAAGAAGTAATACTTTAGAGTTTTTTCCAATTTCCTCAAACACCTAAAACATGGTTGTCCATAAAAATATTGTGTAACTAAATGTCTAAGGTTATACTAAATTATCACCATTAAAATGTTAAGGTATTCCATATAATATAAATAAATACTTTTTGACATATTATAAATTAAGGAGAGATTGATGGAATTCCATACCAATTTTCAAATTGATAGTTCTTATGGATTCCATCCTGATCTATGGTTATCATATCCATTCTGATGGTTATTAATTGTTTCAGCATGAATTAAATGAAAAAACCTGACTCGTAGTTTGATATAAGGTATGTCTGATAATCATATTCATACTCAATATGATGATCATAATAAATAACGCAATGTTTATATTCATTATTCGATAGAACTTTTATATGTATGGTAGCAGCTTATGTTTTCAACAAAAAAATAACAAAGTGAATTTGACATAAAAAGTTAATAAATATGTTTTAAGATAGTTTTTGTGATTTCTAAAACCTATAATATAATAGTAATACGAAAATCTTCTAACTCAAGAATCTCCCCATTTTTTGAAAGAACAATCCCCAAAACATAAATAGAAAAACTACACGAAAAAATTCCCCTTGATCATTTATTTACATAATATTCAGAGTTATACCACATTCCTTAACTCTAGGTGAATTTTTTACATTTATAAATATGATGGACAATGTGATGTAAAATTTTATGAACTATACCTTAGTATAATTTCTCCCCTTTTAGAAAACTTTTTCCGCTTTAAATATAGTCTCCCCCATAGGCAAATATCACCACCTTAATATTAAAAAAAAATTCCCCTTTATAAAATATTCACCCCATATAAAACATTCCAAAATTTTTAAGTTCTTTTCCCCTATGTTATTCTCATAATGGAATGGGTAATGAATACGATATTTCCATAAATGATAGAAATAATACAAGAAACACAATATAGAACAACCTAATTATAAGAAAAAGATATTAAAAAACATATTTCTAATCGGTATTGGGAGGAATTCCTGAAAATTATAATAGAATGAAAATTTAAATAACAATCACACATTAAAATATTTTATATATGATCTAAAAAACATCAAGTGTTCAAAAAAAATTCATTCTTCATCATTTTTTTTACAAATGTGTTTATCTTCTTGAATTCACCTATATGTTTTTTGAGCTATAAAAACCATTATTCTTTCATATAATACTAATACATCAACCTTATGACCTCCTTAGACATCTCTTTATTCTATTCTCTCAATACTCTAACTTCATCTTCAGAAGATATGTGTATACAAATTTATAATTCCATGTCTTGCATCATTTATTTCAAAAAAAACTCACATCCAGAGTACGCTAATTAGTTCCATCACTTATGTCTTCTAAAAAGGATACTCGAAATAGCATATATTTGGATAAGTGATTTAGATATTCATCAGATTCTACCATAAGATTATTTGTATTTTCAAATTGTTCAACATGCATCGGGATTTCAGGATCCTATTGGTTACAACATTTAACAATTTGAATGAACAATCTCTATTGAGTCTCAGAACATTCTTAATGTTTTTTCAATTCATGCATATTCAATCAGGATGACTAAATCTATAAAAACATTAATAGATTATGATTTCATAATGATACATTAATGAATTAGTTATCCTCCTTCATCATGAATAGAAAATTGTGTAATTGTTACTATTAGTCTTTTCAAAACATGACAGATATAATCACATCCTTTTTTTATCTATTTTCACTATAGAATCTTATTATTAAGGATCAGGTTGGGGAGGTTTATTTATTCTATTTATGACTTCCACATCATTATCTTTCTTCTTATATGTCTTTGTAATTTCCTTATCAATTTATGAGAAATAAGTTTTTCATTTTTAATTTCCATAATTTCAACATCCTCATTGATCCTGGATTTATTATCAATTTTTTTAAAATTTTCATATTCTTCTTCATTATTTGAAAATGTTTGTAATTATTTTTTAAATAAAGATTATTTAAGATGATAAATTTCATATTTTTATTTTTTTATTGGTCTTAGCCAACGAGCCTGTACCTAAGTGGTACAGGATCCTACATGGCATATAATAGACCCACGATCAAATATGGGTAGGGAAATTTTTTTGGGGTACTATAACTGCACTTTAGAAGCACTGTAGTAGTACTGTAGTAGAAGAAAAACTATAGAACTGGTGATAGTGTAGTGGTGGAGGAACTATAGTAGACACTATAGCAGAGGTGGTATTGTAGCAGGTATTGTAGCAGCCTGAGTACTTTACAGTACTATTCACTGATTGGCCCTTTTGGAAAAAAATCGGGCTTTCAAGCCTAGTATTCAAGCCACATGTCCTTGAGACTTTAGGATATTTAATGGTTCTCCCTCTACCAATTCTAAGGAGGACTATTATTTAATTATAAAATGAGTATTTGGCCCCAAACATTAAATAAAATAATAATAATCTTTATCATTCTTTGAATGTAAAGTAATTTAAGATAAGGATGATGATTCTGATGAATTCTTATCTAACTAAATTTCTTCCTTATAAGCCCCCTCATTATATAACTGCTCCTCTTATTCTTATGCATATTATTCTATTTTATCATAAATTTATTCATATTATTCTTGTTTAGTTTTTACCATATTTTCATTCTTCTTATTCTTCATATTTTTATTTTCCTTCAACTTCGTCATCGATTTACTTATCAAGTTTTCTCATAGTTTTAAATGTTTTTTGAGGTCATACCTGTTCGTATTCTATTTTGGGAACTAAATAGATCATAGATATATATGGAAATGATTCTTTCAAAATTACTGTTTCAATACCATTATTAGTTGAATAAGTAATCTAACCTCGACAACTGATATTTCATGGAAAATTAAACTTTCACTCAATTTGATCTGATCAGTGTGGGAAGCTGGGAGATAAACATTTTAGAAATATCTCTCTACTCAATTAAAAAAAACTCATGAATTATAACTTGTTGTAATATTTTATTTTCATTATTACTTTATTACTTACTATTATAAAGATTCACCTACATAGATTTTTCAATCTTTGTCTTCTACAAGGTCAAGTATGATTTCAAGATCCTATGGCTTCTTCTCATCCTTCGGATTCATCAAACATTTCATTAGAAACAATTTTTAATCTATTTGTATTCATTGGAGGGGAGTTGTTGACATTCCTCTTATTTTTCATTCCTACATAATATTTTCTTGATGGATGAGCATCGTAGTTAGCCCCTCAAACTATCAAAAAACATCAATGATTTAGTATCTAACCCCAGTCTCATTATATTGATCATATCATAAATAATAATGGATATATTTTCCATTAACATAAAAAATTTATTTTCTACTTCGAGAATCATTGTGCTATAAAATATAATATTGATTATAAATACAAGAAATATGATAATCATGGACATTATTGAAGTTGATTTTATGTTACTCACCATGAAAAAAATGAATCTAACAAGATATAACTTTCTCATATTAATCTGATAGTCAAATAAAAAAACATATAATACTTTTAAAGTATCACATTCTCTCAGACTAAGATAACACTATATCAATATTTCTATGACTATATTATATAGAGTCGTATTTGATACATATCTAAACATTTTATATTCTTAAAACAATGATTCCTTATCTTAGTTCTTGTTAAAGGTACCAATATTGTTCAGAAGATTGCGAGAAGGAAAATACACTTCTCATTATAATGGTATTATGACAAATATAGCAAGTTTCATATCAAAAAAATTATATTTATTTCCATACATGATGAAATAAATATTTTCTTTATAATATTCATTCATGTACAAAAAATAATCATATAAGTCACAAATAACATCTGGTTAATAAATGTCAAAATCCTTATCTGGGTTTTCTATACAAATTGATTCCCATCCTTGAGTTGAGATGATATTCTTAATTTTAGAATAAAATTTTTTATAACATGATCATCAAATTAACCTCTCCCTAAAAATGAACCACGTTACATAATCTTCCTTTACATCTATCATAATTTTATCTAAAATATGTGATCTATCGAAATGAAAATCATTTAGGAATATGACGGTTATCATAATTCAGGAGAAAAAATCATGAATAAATGATGTGGTACTTAGGGTGACCAAATGTTATATATTAGATTTAATGAAGATTCATCTTCCCATTAGATAATAAACAATTATGATTCAAATAAATTATGATATAAATGTCGATATTGATCAGAAGAAAGTTTTACATGTAGTTCAGAACAGTCAATGTTTATAAAAAAATTATTGGATTATGAATTAATCTTACTAGGTAAACTTGTCAATAATATTGAACACAATAATATGTTAAACATAATAATAATAATAATGACCACAGTCACAAACTAACATAAGGGGATATGGAAAAAACTAAAAGTTTAGAAAATTAAATTTCATATTGGAATGATTAAATAGTATGAATAACCTATTCTTATTGGTTTTTTAATATATTATGATAGTCTTGGAATGAAAACATCATATGAATGTTTAATTAAAAAATTACTATGATGTCTACATTTTGAAAACTGAATATAATTTTTTAAAATAATTGGGTATAAAAATTTTAACATATTTTCAGAGACTGAATATCATTTTGAAAATTTTAACACCTAAAATATTATAAAAAAATATTACTTCCAATAAAAATCATTACTATAATATTTTAAAAAAAACTATCCTTTTTTAGAATATAAAAATTTTTAATAAAAAATTTAAGGTTTTGAAAAATGTACTCACCCGATGAACAAGATTATATTAATGTAAGGATATAGGTCAATCATAAGTAGATTTGAATGATCAGTTTACATTGATCATCCATGGATTCTATTTAACATATTCAATTCTATTTAATGTAAGTGGTTTTGTAAAAACTACATGAGATTATTCTGTTATTCTGATAAATTCTAAAATTTAATGTTGATTTTTTTGGTCCTGATGGAAATAGTGTCTTATATATATTTTCATAGAATGTGAATAATGTTTTTGTATTACGCTTAAAGAAATGTAACTTGTATTGTCACAAAGTATCTGTGTTTTAGTAAAACTCATTCCATGGTTTGTGAGTGTGTGTTACATCCACAACACTTAATCACAACAACTTACAAAAACTATTTATTCAGATTTAGTAATGGACGGTTATGATGTGTGTTTTTTAGAAGACCATGAATAAAAAATATCCTATGAAATTTGAAGTTCTACATGTATTTTTCCAATTAATTATATAACCCCCAATGATAGTATCGTAAAAAAGATTTATATCAATATCATTTCCAAAATAATAGAAAAGGCCTAAATCCATAGAACAACTATGACAATGAGAAAATATATTTAAACTTTTTTGATGGGGTTCTCAACAATTTTCATGATTTATTTCGCATAATAATAAAGAAAAAATTAAATATGGATGACTGGATTTTATGTAATTCAACCTTCTTATCATATCTCAAAATATTTTCTAATGAAGTGGTTTCCCAACATCATAAAGATGAAGAGTATTGGATATATGAATAGGAGACTAATACTTTTAGTATTTTCATATAATAATTTCATAATAATATATTTAATATACTTATGTTGGTATATAAAATCTCTTAATGGTTTTTGTGAAATTTTAAATTCAATAAAATATGTTCAATCATTCTTTATACTAATTTAAAACTCAAAATACACAAGATCTACAAAGGAATGTGTTATCAATTTTTGATTTGAACCAAATATAACATCATCAAGATAAATTTGTAAAACAATAATATTTTATTTAAATTATATAATAAAATTAGTTGGATCAACAGTTCCCTTATCAAGATTATGTTTTTAAAAAAATATAGTTAATCTTTCAAACCAAATTTTAGCGGCTTGTTTAAGTCCATATAAAGTATTGGTAAGTTTATAAACATATTATAAATATTTTTTTATGAAAAAAACTGGGGTGTTCTAAATAAACTTCATCCTAAACATATCCATTATGAAAACAACAAATGAAATCCTTTTGAAATAGTTTTATATTAATGATTTCTGAAATGGATATAAGTATTTGAATATCTTGATGTCATGCAACCAAAGCATAATATTCTTCCTAATCAATTCCATCATGTTTATTATGAACTTTATAAATAATCCTAGATTAATTTATAAATATTATTCCATTTAATCATATTTTTAATGAAACAAAATTCTATACTTATTCAAACAATATCTATAGGTCGTTGAACTAATTTCCAAAAATTTACCTCTCAAAATGATTGAGTACATAATTCTTTACATCAATACAATCTACATAACCCAAATTTTCATCCTGATTCTTAGCATTGAATTGGTATAAGAAATCTATATGATCAATTTCATATATTAAGGAACATATAGACATAACTAGTTTATATACATCCCCAATGATAATGTCACTAGGATGATTCCTAAAAATAATTAACATCTTGGGTTTTTAGAAGTCTGTTCAAAAACAAAACAAAGGAAATATTCATGAGGAATAACTTTAGGAAAAAAATCATGAGGTATTTACTTGTCAATATAAATTTTAAAAATGTATGAACAATAGTTTTAGAAATATCACCTGAGGATGATGGTTGGGGTTATCTGAATAAAGGATTTGTTCCATCAAATAGAACATATTCTATTTCATAAAATGTACTATATTTTTTATTAAAAAATATATAAGACTTAGAAATAGTGGAATGACCTTAAAATATTCCCTAATCATATTTTAACTCATGGTTATGTTAATTATATTTAAAATTTATAATTATTACTTTGCAAACAAAATCATTAAAGAATGAATCTTTAGGTTATCATCATATTCACAACTCAAAAAGAGTTTGATTAAGAAAAGGGTTAATTAAAACTCAATTTATAGTAAATAAATTAGTAATAATTGTTTCAGTCAAAAAATGATTGCAATTAAGTATTTAATTGGAATGGTTCTTGTTATATAATGAAGAATTATATTTCCTCGTTCAACTATACAAGTTTTTTGGAGAGTTCATGGAGGTGAAAGGTTGTGTTGAATATCATTCTTACTAAAAAATGATTCAAAATCAGCATTTATAAATTCTTCACTATGATCACTATGAATATTAATCAAGGAAATAATTTTCTCATGTTTAACTATCACTAGAAAAATAAATAAATTAGAGTCTTCTTATTTCCTTAATTGAAAATTTTACATTGTATATCTTCTGTAATCATAAACCAATACATATACATAGTATTTTCCCTTAATAGATCCAGTTTGTTTAGGCCTAAAGAATTCCCAAGTGCACCAATGGTAAGGAATCATCTTTTTAGTGAAAAATAATGAATTTAAAACATGACTTATGTTTCTTACATTACTTATTAAGGTCACATACTTTAGAAGTAACAAACCTATGTTACATATAATTCTTAGCAAATATTTTCTTAGTCGATTTTGATATTTTTAATGGTTACAATTTTATAACCTTCTATTACATAACCAATATAGATCATCCATTTCATTGAGTAAATGTAACACCCGAGACTTTTATGTTATATAAATCATCAAAGGAATCTTTTTCTACACAACACTTGCTTGTCTTGCTTTACACGCAATCGCGACCTTCCTCGATAGCTTGCGTCGTACGCAATACCGAGTTTCACTAAACAACAATATGCTATTAAAACTAGCCGTTATGAATAGTAATAACCACTTTTTGAAATTTAATAAATTTTATTTTTCAAAATGGACTTCATTTTTGGACTCAGAATATCGAAATTAGCCTAGGGTGAAATTTTGGTATTTTTCTGAAAACTTTCAATTTTTGATGAATAGTGAAACCACTAAGTGGTAGGTTAAAAACTGAATTTTGCATAAAACTTAATTTTACCGCTTCTGTGAATGGAATTTCGAAAATCCGAGAGACACGGTTAATATCAAGGACTAAAATGTGGTTCAATGAGATGAAAATAATTTTTTGGTGAATAGTAACTTTTTACTATTTTTACCGCGGTTAATAGTAAATAGGGTAACTAAGGGTAAATATGATATTAATATTACCCTAACACATGTCCTAATTCTATTGGACAAGTTTAATTCGACCAAAAACAAACTTAGGAATAAAATATGACCATTTAGGCCCACTTGGATTAGATTAGGACATTTATTATTAATTTATTTAAAGAAGGGTTAAAATAGTTAAAATCAATGTTTAATAAGTAAATCATTTTTAATATAGGGTTATACATAAGATAAATTATATTGTAAATATTCATTAGAAAGATAAAAAGATTGCCTACATGATGGTATTTTAGTTTTAATTTTTAGACATCAAATAACTTAATTTATTTATGAAACAAAGATGATGCAGTAATTATCTTATTAATGAAATATTGACAAAATTGATAATATAAATACCAAAATAAATGTAATTTGAGACTTTTTATGAATTACACTAATTTTCTAGGTTACTATGATATATTAGTATTGATTTAATCAACTTGGTTCGAACATATAATTCTGTTATGACTTTGACAAAAATCATATATCAAATAGTGTCAAAATTGACACAAAATAGTTTTTAAATCAAATATTATATTATTAATTGTTATTTTATTCCTAAAAATCTAAGGTTCGGCCAAATGACTTAGATAAGGATATATATATTAATAATAAACAATTTGGGGTTCGTTTGGCATGTTATAGTAAGTGTATTAACCATATAGTTAAGGAAAACAAAAAGACACGGTAAAAGTTAAAATAATTAACTTAGAGTTAAATCTAATTGATAAGGTTACAATAATACCCTAAACTTGTCTAAATCCTATTGGTTGATAGGATTTCGACCCATCCCCACTTTAGCTTCGAAATAAGACCCTTTGGAACCATTATAAACCGATTTTGACTTTAATATAAAATAATATTTTGAGATATTCCTAAGGTGCCTCTCTCCTCCCTTATAAAAGGGCACCTCCTCCCCCTCCTCCTCACACCAATTTGAGCACTCAAGCTCGGCCAACCTCTGCCATTTTCCCTTCTCCACTTCCCTAGAATAATCCTAGAGGTCCTGGTCTTCTCCAAAGACCAATCTTAGTTCCTTAAGTGGAGGATTCAAAAAGGCGTTCCAAAGAAGAGGTAATATCCATTACCGATCTTTTCAATTTCTTTCTTCTTCAACTTCTTCTTCTTTAGTTGTTTCATGATAAAGTAATAACATCAGTATTACTTACATACTGATATGTTATTATAAATATGAAACAACCCTAATTCACCTTCTATCCATCCTACGGAAAAATGAAATCACCGCGCGTGCGTACGTACGGAATACCGTCTCCACGCCGTGGTGTAATCTATTTTCCACCATCACCTTACAAGGATGGGTATAATGGTGTAATGAGTAACTATATATGATTATTATTAAGTAATATTGATACTGAAATAATATATATATATACTCCAATACAATTCCACGATCATAGGAACGATATCATCACTCATGCGTACGTACGGAATACCGTCTCCACGATGTGATGCGACTCGTTCTACATGATCTTCATTTCATAATGATTGTATAAATGAATTTAATGAATGAATATGGTATATACTACACTAATACCATTCTGGAAATGAATTATCTATAACCTAAAGATAAGAATAAGAATTTATTCGACAAAACACGCATAAGAACAAAAAGTTATAAAGACCCGAGTAACAAGTAACAATGAAATATTACTAACAAGAAGCTAATAATATGACCATATATGATCTCATATCAATATTTATGATTCTGGAATAAGTCAATAACATTATTTAAACCATTATACAGGAGCTTCGGACACGAACAAAGCAAATCGGACCTAAGGTAAGGGAAATATCACAATCTCATTTTTATCCGAGATTGTTTATTCGTAAGTATTTACTGGGGTGTATTTTATCATCCACATCCATGTTCCCTCAATATGTAATATTGTTTCCATCCACTTGAAATAGTTTAAATCCAATTTTACCCTTAGGTGAGTTTTTAGTAAAGAATATGAAAGGAATCTTTTGTCGTTTTTCCGTACGAGGTACTTTTTGACTTTTCCGACAAAAGTACGAAGAATGTTTTTTTTAACTTATACGGCATGAATGGATTTTTAAAACATTACTTCAAAGAAGCTTCCTTTACAAGTTTTCAAGTTTATTTTTAATCAACTTCTTTTATTTTAAAGTTGTATGACATGTTATGAAAGGAAAAATGTTTTTGAAGAAGAAAGGATATTTTCCTCAAGAATTCAATTCAAGTGTTTTATCAAAATTATTTTCCATCTAAGATAATAAAGGGTTCTGTTTCTATCCATATTTTTACATTGGTTTGACTATGTTGTGATGGAATTATGTTTATGAATTCCTTTATCATATATGAATTGATTTATGATGTCATGATGTTTCAAGAATCCCATTTTTGTTATATGTGTTATGCGATGATGTATGTTTTATGATTATGTGGCACACATAAGAAAGGATTCATTATAAGATGGGTGGGACCTATATCTCCCTCCAATGCATTGGGTAATGATTTTATATCTCATGAGATAGACATGGCTGGAACGGAAGGTTATTTCGGTTCAGTGATACAGGACTGAAACGAGGAGTGAACTTGGTTCAGAAAGGGACTTTGTCCACTAAGATAGTCTTGGCGATGAGTCATGACTAACAAGAAATGATTTTCCATGATTATGTGTGCATGCCACAAAGTTTCAAGTTTTATGTTATGATTATGGGGATCTCATTTTCACTTCTATGATTTATTCCATGTTAAGATATTATGATCTCTTTTGCAGGTTTTGATTTTCATAAAGATATGATATGATTTTTATTTCCTTTATTTGCCCTTGCTGAGCATTTGAGCTCACCCTTTTATGTTTTCTTTTCCCCAGGTCAGGAAGATGGATATTAAGTAGAATATGCTAAAAGGGACCCTAGATATGATGAAATAAATGGGAGACACTGTAGAAGATTTATGAACCAGTTGTTTATGTTTCCCCAGTTTCTAAAGACACTATACCTATACGGTCCTTTGTGGTTTTGTCATATGTTGTAATAAGTGTGATTCAATTTTGAAGTATTAACAATGTATGTAAAGTGTGGGTCGTTATAGTTGGTATCAGAGGAAAGGTATAGTCAACCTTTGGAAACTAGGATGTGAAAGCCTTAGTAAGAACCCTAAGGATAAGTCTAAGCATAGAACACAATCTTAGAAATGGCCATGAATAACCTAGGATAAGACCATAAGCATGAAAATTTTATTCTTGAATTATGTGGTTTCCTATTATAATTAGTGTTGCTCACACTATTCTTCTTGGTTTTAGTCAATGGCTGGAACCCGAAGGAACCGTGTTAATGCGGAATGCGATGGGCAATGCAATGATTGTCCCCCTGAGCAACCAAACGATATGGGAGCTGGAATGCAAAATCTTGTAGCCATGCTCACACAACTTTCTCAAGCTATGAATCATGCAGGATTTCCAAACGAACAAAGGAGGGAGCAACATTCTGTTGAATCCTTCATGAGGCAGTGTCCACCATCTTTCAGCGGGTCTACGGATCCATTAGTTGCTGAACAATGGATTAGTACTAGTGAAAAGATATTTTCAGTTCTTCAATGTTCTGAGCATGATAAATTCATCCTAGCAGTGTATCGTTTGGAAGGAGATGCTGATCAATGGTGGAATCTTGTTAAGAATACAAGGCAAAGGGATGAAATTGAGTCTATGGAATGGGACGAGTTCAAGAACTTATTTTTCAATAAGTACTTCCCTCGTATTCTCCGAACAATGATGGAGAAAGAGTTCCTTGAACTCAACCAAAGGGATGATGAATCTGTTAGTACCTATGAAGCAAATTTTACAATACTTGCAAGGTACGCTTCTGGAATTATTATCCAACCTGAGAGTAAGATCGATCGATTCTTTAGTGGCTTAAAACCAAGTCTTCGAAGGGCGTTATCCATAAGGGACTTCAATAGCTACGAGGAAATCGTTCGATGTGCTCTCAAAGTCGAGATGGAGATTGGAGTAACCCATCAGTCACATGGGTTTGATAAGAAGAGGAAGATGGAATTCAAAGAAAAATCTAAAGGGCACACGGAAAAGAAGATGAACTTTCCCTTATGCTCAAAGTGTGGAAAGAAACATGGAGGGAGTTGTCTTAAAGGGACAAGTAAATGTTTTAAATGTGGAAAGGAAGGTCATCGGGCATTTGAATGCCGTGATAATGGGAAGAAGATGTCTAATGATGCAAACAAAGGAAGGGATACACAGAATGAACCTTCTACACTTCAATGTTTCAAGTGCAAGGAGATGGGGGATTATGCCAATCAATGCCCAAATCCAAGGGTTGATGATGATGGTCGACGTCAACAAACTCTTAAGGATAAAGACAAAGGAAAGTCACATGCAATTTCTATCAGCGATGTGGAGTACGATAACGATGTGGTGAAAGGTACACTTACCATCCACTCTAAAGTAGCAAATGTTTTATTTGATTCTGGATCCACCCACTCTTTTATTTCTGAAAAATTTTCTAAGGGTATCACCGTATTACCTCAACAATTAGATGTTGAGTTAGCTGTGACAACACCTAATGGCACATCAATCGCATCAGAAGTTTATAATTCTTCTCCGATCGAAGTTTGTGGGAAAGTGCTTCCTGCAAATCTTGTGATCCTTCCTTTAGTGGAATTTGATGTGATTCTTGGCATGGATTGGCTTTCTCTACATGGAGCTCATATCAATTGCCAAAGAAGGGAAGTCACATTTCATATTCCAGATCAACCTACGATCGTCTATCAATGCAAGGATGAACATAACCTTCCAGTGGAAATTTCTTCCATCTTATGGGTATTGATTCCACTAAATGAAGGTTATTTATCTCAAATAGTTGGTGAGAAACTCACGATTAAGAATATGCCCATTGTACGGGAGTTTGATGATGTCTTTCCGGAGGAATTGCCGGGTCTTCCACCA
Organism: Viscum album; assembly: GCA_963277665.1. Lineage (NCBI taxonomy): Eukaryota > Viridiplantae > Streptophyta > Magnoliopsida > Santalales > Viscaceae > Viscum > Viscum album. The sequence continues at coordinate 850,087,600 of OY728160.1, read as the reverse complement.
AATCGTGAAGTTGAGTTTTCAATAGAACTCGTACCGGGTGCTTTGCCTATTTCAAAGACACCTTATAGAATGGCCCCAATTGAGTTGCAGGAATTGAAGAAGCAACTCCAAGAGAATCTTGATAAGGGATTCATACGCCCTAGTGCGTCACCTTGGGGAGTACCTGTTCTATTTGTTAAGAAGAAAGATGGATCAATGAGACTCTGCATTGATTATCGAGAACTTAACAAGATCACTATCAAGAACAAATATCCTCTCCCACGCATTGATGACTTATTTGACCAACTACGCGGAGCTCAATACTTTTCCAAGATTGATCTTCATTCAGGGTATCATCAATTAAGGGTCAAAAGGGAGGATATACCAAAGACGGCTTTCCGTACAAGGTATGGACACTATGAATTTATAGTGATGCCATTTGGTCTTACTAATGCCCCTGCTATCTTCATGGATCTAATGAATAGATTCTTTAGAGACTATCTTGATCAATTTGTGGTAGTCTTTATAGACGATATTCTTGTCTATTCAAAGAGCAAGGAAGAGCATGAAGATCACTTGAGAATTATATTGAAGACCCTGAGAAAAGAGAAGCTTTATGCCAAATTTACCAAGTGTGAATTTTGGCTTCAAAAAGTTGCATTTTTGGGTCATATAATCTCAAAAGAGGGGATATCTGTGGATCCAGCAAAAACAGAGGTTATCGAAAGATGGTCAAGACCAACAACAGTAACTGAGATCCGAAGTTTTCTTGGTTTGGCTGGATATTATCGACGTTTTGTAAAAGATTTTTCACGATTATCTAATCCACTCACCAAGTTGACTCGGAAAGGAGTTAAGTTTGTCTGGACAGAGGAATGTGAAGAGAATTTCAAGGAGTTGAAAAGAAGGTTATCCAGTGCACCTGTGCTCACACTGCCTTGTAGTGGAGAAAGGTTTGTAATCTATAGTGATGCATCCAAGAAGGGATTGGGGTGTGTTCTTATGCAAAATGATATGGTGATAGCTTATGCCTCACGACAGTTGAAAATCCATGAGCAAAATTACCCAACACATGATTTGGAGTTGGCTGCGGTAATCTTTGCATTAAAGATTTGGAGGCATTACCTTTATGGTGAAAGGTGTGATATTTATACTGATCATAAAAGTTTAAAGTATATTTTCACACAAAAGGAGCTGAATATGCGCCAAAGAAGATGGTTGGAGCTGATTAAGGATTATGACTGCTCAATCCATTACCACCCTGGGAAAGCAAACAAGGTGGCAGATGCATTAAGTCGACAAGACCATGCTAGTTTATCCATGATGAGGATCACAAAAGATCCAATATTTATGGATTTACAAAGGATGGATCTTGGAATTATAATGGAAGGGGAAAAATCTTATCTTTCTCAAATGAATGTTCAACCATCTATACATGTGAAGATTAAAGAGGCACAGAAAGAAGATGTCGAGTTACAAAAGAAGGTGAGAAATGTTCCTGAATTCAACCTAGATTGTGATGGGATAATAAAGTTCAGGAATCAGGTTTGTGTTCCTCCCATCCCCGAATTAAAGAAAGAGCTGCTGGATGAGGCTCATAGTTCTTCATTCTCTATTCATCCTGGAAGCACGAAGATGTATAGGGACCTGAAAGAGTACTTCTGGTGGGATGGCATGAAAAGAGATGTTGCTGAATATGTCTCTCGATGCTTGGTTTGTCAACAAGTTAAAGCTGAGAGACAGAAGTCTAAGGGGATGTTACAACCATTACCCATACCCGAATGGAAATGGGAAAACATCACTATGGAATTTGTCACAGGACTTCCTAAAACATCCAAAGGCAATAATGCTATCTGGGTCATAGTTGATCGTCTCACAAAGTCTGCACACTTCATTCCTATTAGAGAGGATTTCTCTCTAGATCAGCTTGCCAGGATATATGTAAAGGAAGTGGTAAAATTGCATGGAGTACCACTTTCTATTATATCTGATCGAGATCCGAGATTTACCTCGAAGTTCTGGCGAAGTCTTCAGCATACTCTGGATACAGAGTTGAGTTTCAGCACTGCTTATCATCCCCAGACAGACGGTCAGTCTGAGAGAACAATTCAAACCCTAGAAGATATGTTGAGAGCTTTCTCTATGGATTTCAAAGGAGGTTGGGATCAACACCTACCTTGGGTGGAATTTTCTTATAATAATAGCTTTCACTCCAGTATTCAGATGGCTCCTTATGAAGCTCTCTATGGAAAGAAATGCAGGACTCCAACTTGCTGGGATGAAGTTGGGGAAAGAAAGCTATTAGGACCTGATCTCGTTGATGAAATGGCAGAAAAGGTCAGATCTATTCAACAACACATAAGAGCAGCTCAGAGTCGACAGAAAAGTTATGCCGACAACCGAAGAAAAGACCTAGAGTTTGAAGTGGGTGATAAAGTGTTCTTACGAATATCTCCCTGGAAGAGGGTTATGAGATTTGGAAAGAAGGGGAAGTTGATCCCTAGATATATCGGTCCTTTTGAAATACTGGATCGTGTTGGGAAGGTAGCTTACCGATTGGCGCTTCCACCGAATCTCTCTCAAGTTCACGATGTGTTCCATGTATCTCTCCTGAGAAAGTACATACCAGATCCTTCACATGTACTCAGCTCAGAAGTTGTACCGCTGGAGCAAGATCTTTCTTATGAAGAACAGCCGATAGAGATTATGGATCGTAGCGAAAAAGTCCTACGAAACAAGACCACTCGCTTGGTGAAGGTTTTATGGAGAAACCACCAACTTGAAGAAGCTACATGGGAGCTTGAGGATATGATGAGGGAGAAGTATCCTCATTTGTTTGTTGCAAAGTGACGAATTTCGAGGGCGAAATTCTTTTTAAGGGGGGTAGAATGTAACACCCGAGACTTTTATGTTATATAAATCATCAAAGGAATCTTTTTCTACACAACACTTGCTTGGCTTGCTTTAAACGCAATCGCGACCTTCCTCGATAGCTTGCGTCGTACGCAATACCGAGTTTCACTAAACAACAATATGCTATTAAAACTAGCTGTTATGAATAGTAATAACCACTTTTTGAAATTTTATAAATTTTATTTTTCAAAATGGACTTCATTTTTGGACTCAGAATATCGAAATTAGCCTAGGGTGAAATTTTGGTATTTTTCTGAAAACTTTCAATTTTTGATGAATAGTGAAACCACTAAGTGGTAGGTTAAAAACTGAATTTTGCATAAAACTTAATTTTACCACTTCTGTGAATGGAATTTCGAAAATCCGAGAGACACGGTTAATATCAAGGACTAAAATGTGGTTCAATGAGATGAAAATAATTTTTTGGTGAATAGTAACTTTTTACTATTTTTACCGCGGTTAATAGTAAATAGGGTAACTAAGGGTAAATATGATATTAATATTACCCTAACACATGTCCTAATTCTATTGGACAAGTGTAATTCGACCAAAAACAAACTTAGGAATAAAATATGACCATTTAGGCCCACTTGGATTAGATTAGGACATTTATTATTAATTTATTTAAAGAAGGGTTAAAATAGTTAAAATCAAAGTTTAATAAGTAAATCATTTTTAATATAGGGTTATACATAAGATAAATTCAATTGTAAATATTCATTAGAAAGCTAAAAAGATTTCCTACATGATGGTATTTTATTTGTAATTTTTAGACATCAAATAATTTAATTTATTTATGACACAAAGATGATGCAGTAATTATCTTATTAATGAAATATTGACAAAATTGATAATATAAAAACCAAAATAAAGGTCATTTGAGACTTTTTATGAATTCCACTAATTTTCTAGGTTACTATGATATATTAGTATTGATTTAATCAACTTGGTTCGAACATATAATTCTGTTATGACTTTGACAAAACTCATATATCAAATAGTGTCAAAATTGACACAAAATAGTTTTTAAATCAAATATTATATTATTAATTGTTATTTTATTCCTAAAAATCTGAGGTTCGGCCAAATGACTTAGATAAGGATATATATATTAATAATAAACAATTTGGGGTTCGTTTGGCATGTTATAGTAAGTTTATTAACCATATAGTGAAGGAAAACAAAAAGACACGGTAAAAGTTAAAATAATTAACTTAGAGTTAAATCTAATTGATAAGGTTAAAATAATACCCTAAACTTGTCTAAATCCTATTGGTTGATAGGATTTCGACCCATCCCCACTTTAGCTTCGAAATAAGACCCTTTGGAACCATTATAAACCGATTTTGACTTTAATATAAAATAATATTTTGAGATATTCCTAAGGTGCCCCTCTCCTCCCTTATAAAAGGGCACCTCCTCCCCCTCCTCCTCACACCAATTTGAGCACTCAAGCTCGGCCAACCCCTGCCATTTTCCCTTCTCCACTTCCCTAGAATAATCCTAGTTGTCCTGGTCTTCTCCAAAGACCAATCTTAGTTCCTTAAGTGGAGGATTCAAAAAGGCGTTCCAAAGAAGAGGTAATATCCATTACCGATCTTTTCAATTTCTTTCTTCTTCAACTTCTTCTTCTTTAGTTGTTTCATGATAAAGTAATAACATCAGTATTACTTACATACTGATATGTTATTATAAATATGAAACAACCCTAATTCACCTTCTATCCATCCTACGGAAAAATGAAATCACCGCGCGTGCGTACGTACGGAATACCGTCTCCACGCCGTGGTGTAATCTATTTTCCCCCATCACCTTACAAGGATGGGTATAATGGTGTAATGAGTAACTATATATGATTATTATTAAGTAATATTGTTACTGAAATAATATATATATATACTCCAATACAATTCCACGATCATAGGAACGATATCATCACTCGTGCGTACGTACGGAATACCGTCTCCACGATGTGATGCGACTCGTTCTACATGATCTTCATTTCATAATGATTGTATAAATGAATTGAATGAATGAATATGGTATATACTACACTAATACCATTCTGGAAATGAATTATCTATAACCTAAAGATAGGAATAAGAATTTATTCGAAAAAACACGCATAAGAACAAAAAGTTATAAAGACCCGAGTAACAAGTAACAATGAAATATTACTAACAAGAAGCTAATAATATGACCATATATGATCTCATATCAATATTTATGATTCTGGAATAAGTCAATAACATTATTTAAACCATTATACAGGAGCTTCGGACACGAACAAAGCAAATCGGACCTAAGGTAAGGGAAATATCACAATCTCATTTTTATCCGAGATTGTTTATTCGTAAGTATTTACTGGGGTGTATTTTATCATCCACATCCATGTTCCCTCAATATGTAATATTGTTTCCATCCACTTGAAATATTTTAAATCCAATTTTACCCTTAGGTGAGTTTTTAGTAAAGAATATGAAAGGAATCTTTTGTGGTTTTTCCGTACGAGGTACTTTTTGACTTTTCCGACAAAAGTACGAAGAATGTTTTTTTTAACTTATACGGCATGAATGGATTTTTAAAACATTACTTCAAAGAAGCTTCCTTTACAAGTTTTCAAGTTTATTTTTAATCAACTTCTTTTATTTTAAAGTTGTATGACATGTTATGAAAGGAAAAATGTTTTTGAAGAAGAAATGATATTTTCCTCAATAATTCAATTCAAGTGTTTTATCAAAATTATTTTCCATCTAAGATAATAAAGGGTTCTGTTTCTATCCATATTTTTACATTGGTTTGACTATGTTGTGATGGAATTATGTTTATGAATTCCTTTATCATATATGAATTGATTTATGATGTCATGATGTTTCAAGAATCCCATTTTTGTTATATGTGTTATGCGATGATGTATGTTTTATGATTATGTGGCACACATAAGAAAGGATTCATTATAAGATGGGTGGGACCTATATCTCCCTCCAATGCATTGGGTAATGATTTTATATCTCATGAGATAGACATGGCTGGAACGGAAGGTTATTTCGGTTCAGTGATACAGGACTGAAACGAGGAGTGAACTCGGTTCAGAAAGGGACTTTGTCCACTAAGATAGTCTTGGCGATGAGTCATGACTAACAAGAAATGATTTTCCATGATTATGTGTGCATGCCACAAAGTTTCAAGTTTTATGTTATGATTATGGGGATCTCATTTTCACTTCTATGATTTATTCCATGTTAAGATATTATGATCTCTTTTGCAGGTTTTGATTTTCATAAAGATATGATATGATTTTTATTTCCTTTATTTGCCCTTGCTGAGCATTTGAGCTCACCCTTTTATGTTTTCTTTTCCCCAGGTCAGGAAGATGGATATTAAGTAGAATATGCTAAAAGGGACCCTAGATATGATGAAATAAATGGGAGACACTGTAGAAGATTTATGAACCAGTTGTTTATGTTTCCCCAGTTTCTAAAGACACTATACCTACACGGTCCTTTGTGGTTTTGTCATATGTTGTAATAAGTGTGATTCAATTTTGAAGTATTAAAAATGTATGTAAAGTGTGGGTCGTTATAGTAAATGTATTCTATATCTTCTTTGGTCTTCGCTAATAAGTATGTAGACATTATCATGCTGATTGGTAAAAATAATGAAATCATTCATTGAGCTATGTACCAAACACTTATCATTCATAAATTTCAAAAGTTAACCTTAATCACATAATTTTACAATTCATATAAGGTTGTTCTTAATACCTACAAAAAACATTTGAAATAATAACATTACAAATAAGAACAATGTTTCCTATTCTGATAATCTCTCCTTGGGCGTTGTCTCTAAAAGTTACTCTTTCACCATACATCTTTATGATCTTCTTGAAGAAATACTTTCATTCAGTTAAGTTTATGAAACATACACTTTCCATGAACCATATTTTTTTGTCATTGGTACTGGTATTATATTTTAGAAAACAAAAATATAATAATTTTGGAACCCAACACTTTTTTTGGGTCTAGTGTTTTAACAAAGTATAACTTTTGGTAACCACAGTTTTCCAATTTTGTTTTGATATAGTGAAATTTATTTTGAAAAAAATATTAATGAAAACATTGTACAGCTCTCTATAAAATAAAAAATTATATTTCCAATGCCCACCATATTAGAATTTGGTCAAAATGTTCATGTTTTGGACCAAGAATGTATTACTAAAAACATTTTTTTTATAAGTGTAACCAATTCCAGTACTATCAATTTAAGGTTGAATTTGTTTTTAAATTTTATCTATAGATTCTGTAATAGTGATAAACCTTAATAGATGATTCATCAAAGAAAAGAAATATTATTATTGTATTATAACTAATTCACTATCCTCATTTACATAAGTATTACAAAAAGGTTTATAAAATAATTTTTTCCAAAAAATATTATTTAGAAAATACTTTGCCAATATCATTTTAAATAGTATAATTTTCTAAAATAAGTTGTTTAAGATCTATATAATGATCTAAAATTTCATTGGTAAAAAAATATACTCTGAAATCCACATTGGTATGTTTAATATTAGAATTATTATGTTTTTTTATCATGAAATTTTAAATTTCGAAACCATTGAAAACATAAGAACATCTTCACAAGAAGTTATTGAATTATTATTTCTAATTGAGGAAGATTCTTCATCTGATGATGTAAATGTTTTCTAATTATCAGTTACAGGATAATTATCAGTAATGGATAAACATGTAAGGTTATCATGTTCTATTACTATAGACATCACACATTGATTGATGTATTTTACTTTAGAAAAATTCCATTGTTCCTCTGTCCAGAATATTCAACCTTGCATGTATTGTTTGAAGATTCTCCACCACTAGCACTATAAGTGTCATAATATTTCAAAACATTCTTATTCTTGGACATGTAATATTTATTATATTTCTATTCAAAATAATTTTCTTCTCTATATTTGTTTCCAGACATGGAAAATGAGTCTTGATATGTACATCATTCTTACATACATATCATGTGACATCAAAATCTTTTCTAACACTTCTATCCTTATTCACATTTATATATCTAAAATTAAATTCATTATTACCCATAATACTATTTATTCTCCTGGAAATACCATATAATTAATTTTATGAGGGTTCATATATACATGAATCTAATTGACCAACAACTTTCTTCTTATTTTAATATTTAACAAATTTATTTGGTGTCGGAGAATTAGATATAAGAGTACTAGTATATGAAGAAACACCTCCATTTTTCATCTTTTATTTTCAAAAAAATCTATTGAGTCTTCTCTAATGCTACAAAAGTGTTCCAATAATATCATCTATATTAAGATTGTTTTGTTTTCTCATCTAATATAAAACTATCCATTTCAATTACTACTCATTGGGAATGATATAAAAAATATTTTCCACAAGGATTTCATCATCAAGAACATTCCCGACAATAAATTTTAAAATTTCTATAATCGTCATGAATCAATGGTTCATCTTTGAAACAAATTCACATGTTATGAAATAAAATGCATGATATTCTAGTCTATACATTTCTCGTCTGGTGTCGACAACATTATAGGTACAAAATTGTGTGACTTATAGATTTTTCCATATAATATTAGCAGATTCACATGAAGACATTTCACTACATATAATCATTTTCATATAATATAATAGAATAGTCTCCAACATATAATTAAACTGATACTCTTGTTTATTTTGTAGTGTAAAAGAAGTGACTTCATTAATAGGAATTTTATAGTGTTTAATAAGAATCAAAATAATAATAAACTACATTATAGATAAAAAATCATTTGACTTATAAATTAGTCATAATCATCACCATCAACGATAGGTTGCCTCTTTGGATTCATATTTTCTATAGAACAAACATTAAGACACTTTATCTTATAACCAATAGAAACTCTCTTTCCCCAAACATGTTAGTGTAATGATGGATAAACAAATAGTTTGTAACAAAACAAAATAAAAACATGAATTTTATAGAAGTAAATTCACAATTTTTAAAAGAAGTATAAACCTACTCAGATTCAAGTTGTAGTCTATAAATAACATTAATAGTGATGCTAGAATCATAATAGTATCTCTAGATGGATAAACATACACATGGAGAGTGAATTCTATTTTAAAAAACGTAATATAAAAGTCATTAAACTAGTCATGAAACAGTACAACATTATGTTGGTTTATCAGAATTAGACTAAATGTAATTATTAGAGTCATCATCGGTATCAAGATGGATCTCATTACTCAGAGTATGTAAATCTAATTCACATTATATTCACATAATCTAGATTATGATTATCATATTCACAATGATAATGATAAAAAAATAGAATATGCACAGTTGAAAAATAAACATGTAACAACAATAAATGTAAAAAATATTAAGATTTAATTGTTATATATTAAATGAATTGTCTATTTTAACTGTAAGAGTAAGGTGTTAAATATCACTGACTATAGGTATTCATTGTTTATACATGCAGAAATGACTATCTTTCATATTAGTAAATCCCCCAATACGAGGATTGGAATTCTCTCTGTTCTTAGCCCTGGAATCCCATGATATGATGATCAGAATTTCTCTATCTTGTTATCCTCAGAATCCATCGATCAAAAGAATGATGTATAAATTATTATCTAAGGAATCCCACAATTAGTTTATCAGATTCATCATATTATTATCTATATAATACCCATATCGAAATTATGATCATATTTTATTATAATTGAAAATTTTCATAAGTGGAAAACCCTTATGCAGATTACATAGAACAATAACTTTATAAAGAAATTAAATAACTAAGAAGGAGTAGTTCACATAGATCACTCCTCAAGTGACATGAGTTGAAAATGTGATTGGATCTAAATAGATAACAATGGATTGGTAAATATTATAATCCTTTAAATGGTCATATTTCAGAGTTTCTTCCCACCACCTTGGACACCTAGCACATGACAGATCACAATGATCCAACTTAACTGAATTTCAGATATTATATTGACATGGAACCATTACAATGAAAAGGTATTTCTTTAAAATATAATTAATTATTTTTATTCCAATTATAATCATAAGAGAGTCTCTTATACATCAATAATAATTATAAATACAATAATCCTTATCAGTTCCACTCTAATGTATATGTAACATAACGTGTCTGATGGTACGGAATTTTGTTTACTTGATAAACATGAAAAAGTCAGTCTCCTGGACTGATTGATGGTCAGTCTGATAATCTTATTCTTGCTCAATATGAATATCACAATTAAGAGAGTAATTTTAATATTCTTAATTACGTTTAAAATTTTCTATGCATGGTAAAATATTATTTTCCATACAAAAATAGACAAACAAACATAGAACATATAAAGTCAGTAAACATGTTTTAAGAAATTTTTTGTGATTTCCATAATAGTTTGAATGGAAATGTTAGAATTAAAACATCTAACTAAATAATGGGATATATCTAGAGAAAGATAATTCACACCCAATAACATAGAATATAAGAATATACGAAAATTATTAATACTAGAATGAAATGAATTCAAACAAATTTCAATTAGATATAAGTTATATATTTGAGATTAAATTATCATAACATTATGTGTTTTTATGAATACATCAATATATATTATTTATGTGTTTATGGTAAACACTAATATAATTATTATGATATAATTAAATTTATCATAATCATATATAATACATTTAATGACAATAAATGAACAAAAAGTGTGAATTTCTCTATTTGACTAGGGTTATCATCATTTGATTACACCAAAATGGTTATTGTGATTATCAATAAACATTAGTCAGAGTAATAAATCTTATGATAAAAAAATAATTCCTTTTATTTTATATATTTTGAAACCATAATTCAATGCATTGAAATCCATTTTCACCTAATATCACATTCACCATATATATTTTAAGATCTACCCCATATTCCTCATAACCTTATCCCTATAAATTACTTAAATCCACTATAATACCAACTAATGTGATCTTAAAATAACAAATATACAAAATTTCATATTCTAGATGATGACATAACACATCTCATAGTAATACAAAATCCATAACTATAAAGGATTAACTCCATTAGAGAATATATACATAATCAACAAATTAACTATTTCATATTTAAAATATCCATTAAATATATTATAATATAGTATACTTATAGACTTATAAGACATATTTATATTTCTTATATCTTTTTGAAATAAAAACCAATGAAAGAATGCCCACGTACTTTCAGTAAGAGTAAAAATTTTGGGTTAAGAATTGAATAACATAAATGAGCATAAGATGAAAATAATGGTGTAGTAACATGATCATAACAAAAAACCTACCCAACAATACATATAATATAATTTAAGACTCATTGATTATTGAATTATAATTATAAAATACATCAATCACAAGATTATGTAATTATTAATAATAAATATTGATCCATGAGAACATATTATATGCATATTACATACATTTGAGGAATACACATGAGTATTTAAAATCATTTCCATAATCAAGGATGAAAAAAATGAATATCATAACATAGTAAAAAGTGTCCCATAGTGGATTGGTTTCACTCTTATTTTTCATATTATCTCATGTGATTTCATTATTTACCCAATGCAATATAGGGATATATAATTATGGGCCAAGCCATTACATAATTAAAATTATATATATGTGTGAAAAAATATCACATTTATCATTTAATAATTGTTTAATTAACCCATGGATTGAAATAGGATTCAGAAAAACATCCTTATAACATCTTCATGATAATACATATAGAGAAAAATTAGTGGATGGAATAAAGTGGGTATTTCTATAGTGAACTAGAAAAAAGATTAATGGTTTTTGAGATAAATTAAAAAAAATTATAAATGATTTTCAAATATTCATTGTCAAAAAAATAGAATTAATCATTTTATTTTGGGAAAATAAAAAAAAATACATTTCCTATAACTTTATAATTTATTTAAATGTATATTATATCTTCCATGAATAAATTTTTATGAACCTGGATATGTAGAATTAATATTCTCTACCCAAAAGTGTAAATAATGTTATTTTTTCTTAAAAAATTAAAAAATTAAATTTATTACAAAATATTAATGAAGTAGAATGAATTTTAATGAAATGAAATTTCTCAATGGTACGAATCATTATTTTTTGAATAAATATATATGTTGGGAGCTTATAATGGTTCTTAATCAATTCATAGGGGTCACAAGGGTGATTTTGTATTATTCAGAGCCTGAATAATTAGATTTTGGAGAAATATACTCGGTCACATAGATAGAATAATCCATAAAGATTAGATACCATAGTTACATCTTACTTTTTGGGGGGTTCAACATTGGAACATGGGGCCACACAGTTTGTTGGTAATCATGTTAGATGATGGTCATTCCAGTGAAATGTTTTATATGTTTTATGTAGTGGGATTAATAGAGATTGGACATAGTTAGTAAAACTATTCACCTATCCCATGTGAAGTACCTACTTAAATAATAATTGGCCATATTATTGGATAATGGTTTTCCCATTTATGTGTCCAAATTGTGCGAAATAGTTTTGGTGGGTGATTTTTTTGTCGTCCCAATAATTAATTTTAATACTCTTCACCAACTCTCATTTCTCTCCAACTAACTAAACACTTCCATTTATCTATAATGAGAGATCATATATACACCATGGCTAGGGATTGATGTTTATTTCTCATCTTATAATTGATGATAACATTATCTATCTAGATGGATCTACATGGGTATGATCTCAAATCATTATTTTCCATGAATTTTTCTTTATTCCACCTATTGTGATATTTTTATGAGAACTTATTCACCCTATTTTCAAAATGTTGGACCATTCCTCGTTTCTATTTTGACATACTTAGATTTTGAATCTAGTATTCAATGTGTATTCATATACGTCCCTAAGTTAGGTGTTCTAGTTATTTTCCCTAAAGGATGCGATTTTTTATATCACTATTGTTGTGATTCCCACCATCCATGGCCATGTGTTTCCTTTAATTAGGTTCTCTATTTAAGAAAAATTATATGTTTGTGGTTATAATCTCATATACAATTGATATGTGTTGGATTATGTTGAACATAATCATAAAAACACCTTTGGGTGTTTCAAATGAAATTTACAATCTTATGTAATTGTTTAAATTATCAAACCCTGTCTAAGTGTTCAGATTGACTTGAAAATGGAATTTTTACTTATACATAGTTGTTTATTTGACCAAAGAACCTCTTCTGTTCTTGGTTTATCATGATATGTATTTTTCATTCTTAATTAATTATCTAAATAATTTATAATGAAGGATCAGGGGTGGAAGGTCCTTCTAGGTGAATCATGCTTTTATTTTTTTGATTATAAGATCTATGAAACCATTTGATATTTTCGCATTTTATAATAATGATAATTGGGAGATGTTTTCTCTTGTTGTAATTAATATTATTATTATTCAATTATTATTGGATATGAACGGATTTATAATGGAATTGATGAGCATGATGTTTCCTCTCCCTTTTTATTAGGTGTTGATAATGAGGTCTTTCACTATTATACTTTTATCTGGGAAATGGGAATAATGTTACATGTTCCTCTATATTGAGTGTTGATCATGATGTCCCACACCACCAATCTACAGTAATGTGAAATATTCATCAAATTTATTTTGAGAATCAATTCATATCCCATTTTATAGAGCCAATAAATCATTTCAATATTTATGATTTCATGAGTTAATCCCCAAGTCTAGATATCCCCTATTGTCCATGGATATTCCTAATTATGACCTCACGTACATAGTGAATAAATGTGTACATAATATATAACGTTATATATGATTACTATATACGTGGTTAATGATCAAACACTTCTATCAACTTTTGTTGAAGCAGGTAGATCATACCATGTGTCATGTGGTGACCTTAGATTTCTTGAATTTATTTATACATCATTGATTTTTATTCATTACACAAACAAATGACTGATCTATGTACACTGGCTAGATTTTTTTTAGAAATTACAATTGGTGGCCTAGTATGTTTGTTGCACACCCTACACAGGGCTCCGTTGGAAGTCAAGTAGAATATATGTTCATAAATATGGATTAGGGAAGGCACCCATAATTATATAGTTGATCTAATTTATCTATAGTGGGGATCTTAAGAGAATAAAACTACGTATATTCTTTTGAGGATAGTGGATCGACCTTTTTTCCTTTTCTGTTTTTGTACATAATGTTACATATGCATTCCCCTCATTAATTTTCAAATATTAAAATTCCATGACATCATTTTATATGAATCATCATTTTATATTTTTATATTATTATAGTTGATTGATTATTTACACTTTTGTAATTATTTTTATAGTTATAATATATCCACTATACGATTTGTTAAATATGATTCCATTATTGCCTATTTATTTTTTATATCTACTGTTCCATTATAATATGAAGGAATATTTTCCCCACTATACCACATTAGACCCTCACTACTATATGATAGCAACTAAAACATGGAGTTGCATGCATGGGGCCATGTGACCTAGTGGCTCGATGCATTGATTAATTAGATCCCATTATAGAACCTTAAAAGTGTTATCAGAGAATATTTTACTTCTTTCCCTATAATTTTATTTTTTCATATGAGACTATGAGTTAATGGATTTTGTTAATGATCCTATTCCAGGGTGTAGAAAACCCATGTATAAGGGAAACTCAAATTACCTTGGATGGGATGTAATTTTTATTGATTTTTCCTATTATAGTTTATGTGATTACACTATTGGGTGACACAAATGTCTTATGATGTTATTATCCTAACTTTTATTTATATGAATTTTTTTCTTCCAAATGAAATTACATGATGTCCTTTCATTAATCATTATGGGCTTTATTGGACTAATATGATATTTTTTCCATTCCACATCTACATTTTTCATGATATGCATGTTTCATATTGTTAGTTCCTATCTATTTTATATTAAAATGTGGTGAAATTACTTTTATGAAGCATATAACTATATTAATTAATTTATTATATCAATATAAATGTTTTTCCTATATATATTGGTGTTGAAACCATAATTATCCAATTATACCATGTTGTGTGTTCTTAACTTGCTGGTTCTGGACTATGATAGGTATGTATTAATATAATGACTATAAGATTATATAAATTTCAATCATTAGAAGAAAATTGTTACTGGTAAGTGGGATTCCAATTGTAATGTAAAGGTAGTTTTCTTCAAGGACATGTAACTGACAGTCAATATACTATATCCTCTATAGTCAGATTCGAGACCTAGACCTGAAAATGGCCTTAATATTGGGTATTTTTGGTTTTTATTATTTTCTTATAAATTATTATTGTTTTTATTTACTACCTAGGGCTGGATTTTGGTGTAGGAAAAGACGTGAGGTATTTTCTATGGGAAGGAAATTTTCCTATCCAATTCGTCTATTTTTTATTCATTCAATTATTAGTTTCCCTTCTAAATATCTATCATGTAATAATACAAGAATGCCTTCAAGACTACCTCAAGTTATACGCCAGAAAGGTGGAGATTACCATGAACAGGAGGTAGTGAGCCCTATGCCACCAATGATCCATCAGTCAGTGCCACCTATGGAACCACCTATAATTACTAATATGGGAACCGATTCCTAGTTTTGAGGATGTTATCTTTGTATGTTTCATTCTATGCATGTGGTTGCTCTACAAGCCCCAACTATGGAAGACTTGACTCAATAGGTCCAGTAGCAGGACACTCCCACATTTTCTGGGGATGGAGGACCACAATATTAAACATAATTTCAGGAGTTCATTCTCTATAAATTGGAGAATCTATAGAAACCTCTAGATTATAGGGTCAAACTAACTACTTATATGTTATGTGGTTCTTCCACGCCATGGTGGGATTTCATTACCTAGGAAGATCGACATTGAGGTTTGATCTGTAAATTCTTCCAGGTGTCATTTTTTTAATAATTCTTTCCACATACTATGAAGGATAATCAAGATTTAGTGTTTGTGAATATTCTCTAGGGAGACATGTATATCATGGAGTATACTTCCCTCTTTACCCAGCTGCAGTGGTTCACACCAACTCTTTATAGATATGATGATATGACCATGGGTTGATTCAATGAAGTGATATTATATTATATATGTTCATAGTTCAATTTCATTAGTCTATCTATTATTTCATAGATATTCAACTACTCCCTCATATCTAAGTGAAACTTTTCGGAAGATGGTGGTGTCAGCTAGGTCTATTACAGACTTGGTTCTTTTAGTGATTCTTCTTGTGGACAGAAATGATGCTTTGAGGACTCTAATTGTGGTAAATGCAGATATATATATCTTACTGATACCTTCTGGATTTGTAACCGGTTCAAGAAACTAATACTCATAAATACCAGTTTTATGGGATCCTTTTGAATGCAGAGGTTATGGTAGGATGGGGAATATCAAGAGAATCTTTTAGAATGTTACACCAGTTCCTAGTGAGAAGGTATATAAACCTACCCCACATTCTGGAGTTCAGTGAGTATTATCTCATTAGGAAAGTAACTAGAATACCACTAGCTACTCAAGATTAGGTGGTGGTGAAGGAAGAGGTAGTCAAACAAAGAATTCATATCACTAGAAGATCGTCCTAACTCGGGTTATTGAGGTTGTCACTCAAGTACATGGTACATGCCAATTACATACCGTGAAATATATGAGACATGGGCAGAGCACAGAAAATTCTACTATTTTATATACTATTATATTAGCTCTGAATTAATGTATGTATTATTTGACACAGGTTCATCACATTATTTTATAAATAGGGTAATCATGTAGATTCTAGTCCTCGAGCTAGAGCACTTCTGTTGCATGATGACACTCGATGCCCATTTAGGTATATTATCTGGGAGTATTCAGTGTCATAATTATTTTTCCTTTTAGATAACTGGATATCAAGTCATATGGAATGTTTTTCTTCTTAACATGAATGTTTTTTATGTAATTATAAGTATGGACTTGTTAGTTCCTAATAAATCCCAGATTGACTAATATCATCAGTGGGTGATGTTTATATCACTAGATGGAGGTAGGCATGTGAATAATAGAGATTGGGATATTTATGAATCTCAAACAAGACCTCCGCAACATGGGATGCATAATGTAACAAGAGTGGTTTCTAGTATTTTCATAGATGATTGGGGGTTGTGGCCCACTATTTTCATTCATGTAAAGTATCATTCCAAATATGTATTGCCTTATAACTTTTCTAGGATACCTTACGTGAGAGAGGTAGAATTTGACATTTCTCTATTTCTGAGAACACCACAAGTGTTCATTCTTACTCATAAGATATAACCTATAGAGATGTTGTATATAATGAAATAGTTGGATGATTTAGAGGATAAATGAATTATACACCCTAACAGTTCTCTGCGGGGTCCATCATACCTGCTTTCAATGAAGGGAAACAATACCTGTGTTATTTTTGTGGATTGTCGACGGTTGAACCAGCTCATGGTCATGAACCGGTAACCAATTCCATGAATATATGACCTATTATATCAGCTCTAGGGAGTGAGGGTGTTTTGAAAGATTTATTTCTGGTAGGTATGTCATTAGGTTTGTTTCATATAATTATACATACCTCACAGAACAGTAAATAGAAGATTTGGTCTTTACAAGAACATGGTAATGTTGTTTTTTCTCTCAAACACACTTAATTTTTATGAATTTTATGATTTTTTCCACTAGTACATTGATTTATTTTTAGATGTAATTTTGGATGAAATCCGAGGGTATTAAAATTATCCACATCGTCACTCCAACCAATATGAGACCATAATGAATACAATGAGAGAGCAACGACATTACACAATGTAATTTCCAACCCCAAATTCTACTAAATATGTAACATGTTCTGGTTCATCATGATGCCTTGTGCATGCCTCTCCATATTCCAGAGGCTTCGGACTAGTAGCAAGGGACTACAGTGTGACTGTGGGGAGACTATGACCTATTATCAGAGTAACCAACATTGGAAATAGCTAAGTATTTTACATATAAGTAATAAAATAGATTTTTTAAGTAGTATGTAAACTAAAATATAACATTATTTAATAATTAAGGAATGTATATAAAATCCTAATGAGATTTTCCTTACAAACAACACTTTTCACCCACTTTCCTGATAATGTATATTATAACTAAAATAATTGAAATAAAACTACAAGGATATACTAAAAAATCTTTGGAAAACCGCATACCTAGTCTCCAGACAATGTAATGCTACACCATCCCAGTCAGGATAACTACATTTGTAGCCAACTCGACCATGAAACTCTATGCCTCAACCCTATCAAGAATGCATTCGTGCTCAACATTGAATGAATAAATAAGGTATAAACATACACCACGGTGAACTTGTATGTTTGAGAGATAATCTAAGTAGACCACCTCATCAATGAATCTATTAATACACTATTATAAGTGCATGAATATTCAATATGATCATCCTAGTTGTGACTACATTGAAATGATAAGTAACTAAAATAATGTGAACCAAAGTCAAACCCTGGATTGGTGGTCCCTGTCAACCTAGAAAGGGACAACATGTATGTCCATATTTATATGTGTATACATGTAAACTTCAATACCAATACATATATAAATAATTGTTAATATTCATGAGTAATGTGAAATAAATAACATTATTTTTTTTATTTTTTTCTTTAGGTCTATAATTCTGATCTCTTGGACATCATGTGCCAAGGGCATTGAACTAGACATTGTTCCACTCAATATATGAATAATTAAGGGAAGTTTTGGTTTAATTATATCAATAAACATATAAATTCTTCTACCAATATTGAAAAATGTATCTGATCAAACAATATCACCATAGGGGGATACTCATCCTAACAATGCGTTCACTCATAGTAACCTCCAATAAATATAAAAATGGATTCTAAAAAATTATCTCTGGACATATTGAAAATGAGAGCTAAAATAGAATATATAATTTTCATGACATATAAATACAATTCAATTTATGATCCCTAGGTCCCATTTTATAGGTTTTCATCGCTTTGAGACTCATATTAACCCTAAGAGTAATGTCTTTATGCGTTCTTAACGAGACTTCACCACTGAGACAATATTTACACCATTGGATATCCAAATATGATTGTATGAAAAACATAATTCATAGGTGTGAGAATCCATGATCAACTACCCTAATAAAAAGGTCTCATATGTTCTATCCCTGAAAGATCCTATGGACTCCCCATTTTTTTAAAAAATGTCTAGGAGAATATAGAAATCCTTTGTAATCCACAGTTTGAGGAGAGTATAATTGTCCCTTATAGACCATAAGTTGAGGGGAGTGTTATCATCCATTGAAAACACTATGTTCAGTATATTTTAATCATCCTTACTAACTCGTGAATCGAGTAGAACATTATCACCCTCATCATATAAAATGTTCTCACTCTAATAAAGAAACTATATTCAAATAATGTGGGGAGAACCTCTTCACATAAGAAAATTACAAAGAACCAACTATAAGTATTCAATCAACCAAACCATTTTAACCATCATGATATATGGAAAAATAATAAAAAAATTATAACTCTTATATTCAAATGTAACTCCCATGTAAATAATAGGAAAATACCCTCAAAGGGTGTTAAGACCAAGTTGTGTTTTGGTTGTATTTTTTGTCAATTGATCAGTATTCTTAAGAAAGAAAAGATGTTGAGAAAAATGATGAATGATCATTTGGATTGAAATGGATTGAATGAAAGAAGTAAGGTATTGTGATTCAATTTTTTTAGAAAAAAATGTATTGGATTCAAAACAATCATATCAAGGATTGTATTGAAAGGGATCAGATCCATGTTTTGAAAAATAATCAGATCCATGTATTGAAAAGAATCAGATCCATGTTTTTAATAGAATCATACTCAGAGTGAATTTCCATTATAATAGGAGGAAGTGTTTCTGATCGGACACACCTCAAGTCTGATTGAAAGTGAAAAAATCATGCTGGAAGATAATGATCATCAGATTCAAATTGAATATGATGAGAAATAAGTGTTTTTCTTGAAAAGCGGTGACATGAACCTGTCACCTAGTTCATACCCCAATAAAAATTTATTAAAAAACAAAACATACAATACAAGTGTAAGTTGTAATGATCATTCACGGACACGGGATTAGGGGGTACAGATGAAGATTCTAAGGTAATCATACAAAAATATTGTGGTATATACAAAAATACCTTACCAAAAGAGATAAAAAATCATTGGATTGAGTGGTAGTTGATAAAACATACCCATTCTCGGAGGATGTATAATAGAAAATGAATCATTATGAAAGTTGAAGACTCCTCAATGATTTTCTATGCACTTCCTATTGGAGGCTGTGAGTTTGATAAACATAAAACAAATCTGTGCATTCCAGTGAAGTCGTCATCCCAGGATATCTGTACATGAGCTAGTCGACCAAGAGAAGCCTTAAATTATTTAATAATAATACATCATGAAAGAATCCCCTTCTATGGCAAAGATACAAATAGCTGGTGTCAAATATTTCAATGACTTCTTCTATAATGTGCATTGGCATGGAAGATTAGAAGAAGACAATCATCTTGCCCCCATCCACACAAACAGCAACAAGAAAAAAGAAAAGAGTGAAACAATGAGAATATCATTCCACAATAATAGCAGTATTTCTTTAAATCATCATCCTACAAATCAACTTTTCATTACATAGAACAGAAAATTCCTCAAGGAATAATTCAGTTCTCTTATTGAGCACTTATGTACACCCCCAAGCTTCACTATATGCTGAACCTAGTAAACATCACCATACAACACCCATAAAATTTTCCCAAAAAACATAGGTGTTTTTTTTCTGGAGAATTAGAGTCAGCGTGACTACGATGTTGTAATTGTGACAATGCTATGCTGATTTTTATTTCATAAAAATCATGAATTTTATTGAGAACATGTGATGAAATATTGATAGAAGGAAGGGGTGTGAATGAGATGGTGCCAATAAGAAAAGAATCATATTCAGAATTATCATTTTTTGATAAATGGGATAAAGAAGTTGTACCAATTTTTTTAAAAAAATATTGGAAATGAATTGTATTCA
Source organism: Viscum album (assembly GCA_963277665.1). NCBI lineage: Eukaryota > Viridiplantae > Streptophyta > Magnoliopsida > Santalales > Viscaceae > Viscum > Viscum album. Next base: position 850,066,448 of record OY728160.1, on the reverse strand, counting down.
GATTTATCATAACTGTATGGAAGAGAAAAATAAGTGGTACATATTTTTTTCAAAAAAATCATAGAATATTTGTATTTAGATTATTCCTATCCAGATGGAAGATATAAAGAAGTGGTAAAGATTATTTTTCTAAAAAATCAGAAAAGAATTATATTCAAATTTATTATATCCGGATGGAAGAGAGAAATATGTGGTGCCGATTGTTTTCCAAAACAATCGTATCCAGATTGTATTGATTGTCTTTCAAAACAATTGGATACCAAGTGGACGAAAAATATCTTTTTCCAATTTGTAATTAGGGGGTTCTAATGGAATAGGTGGTGTCGATGAATGGTGGTGCTGATGGAAGGTGCTGTTGGTTGAAAAGTGTTTCCAATTGAAAAGGGGTGATAGTATAAGAATAAGAGATGGTGTTGATGGTTTCCCAAAATGATCTTATCTAGGTGAAAGTTAAATAATATAAATTGTACCGATTAAAGATCATTGTTTTTAGAATGTATTATATTGTATTCAGGAAGATCATTGTTTTCAGAATTTATTTGATCATAACAATAAATAATTATATCCAGAATGATCATATCCAAAATGATCATACCCAGAATGATTTTAACTAGAATGATTATAACATGAATGATCATCACTAGAAATGATCATATCTAGAAATTATCATACTCTATTTTGTTTTCAAATGACTTCATCAAGTTGATTAAGAGTTGAAGTGTTTTGTGTTCTCTTTATATGAAATTTCAATGGGTCCAGGTGCCATCAATAGAAGTGTAGAAGAAGAAGTTTGTATTCTAAGTGAATCAAGGGTTTTGAGAAGAAAAGAGTTTGCTGGAATGAATGGAAGGTTATAATACTTTCCAATTGAAGTTATAATTTGCTAAAGATGATCCTTTATAATTTCAAATTCACGAATATATTAATGAATCAAGAACATTTTTTTTTGAATCTTATGATGTGTTTTCTCAAGTGGGTCAAGAGAAAAAAAAGATAATATAGTTTGATGAATGAATTTTCAGGGGTATCCTTTCATTTCAAAGAGTGATTGCATCTCATGTCGAGAAGTGCATTTATTCGAACACTTTCAACTGGTATTTTATCAGGAATTTTTCTGATGAAATTATTATGAGGGAATCGTATTAAGATGATTAGACACATTTATTTCTCATCAATTGTAATTTTTTTGGAATTTGAAATGGGAGTCTGAAAAATAGAAGATGAAGATTAAAGAATATTCCTCAAGTATCGAGAATTGTTGAAAAAGTCAAAATGTGTCCCAATATTTTGGGGGAAGAATCAAATTTCGATAAATTTGAGTGAGCATGAATGAATTTTTGGATTTCCTACCAAATTTTTCAGAGTTCACCTATAAAAAAAGTATTATATTGTACTTTCTAGGGGTGTGCACTATTCACCGAAGTAGAGAGAGGATCACAGAGTTTTTAGAGAAATAAATTGATCTCGTTCTATTTCGTAATGAAGATATTTCAACAGGAATAATATTGTATTAAGATTAATATGATATTAAACAGAATGAGGATTCAATACTAGGTATCTATGAATTGGGTTTCTAAGAATAAGGAAGAAAGATTTCCAATTTTTTCCAATCATACTCCACAACACTGCATTCTTTTTTATTGTGCAATTGGACAGTGGAAGTATCGCACTGAGTTTCTTCATACACAGAGATTGAAGTGGTGCTAATTCATTTTTATTATCATCTATCAAAAAAATGGGATTAGGAGTATTGTTTTATAAGAATCATACTTGGAGGAATAATAGTTATAAAAGATCGGACTTAGTGTTTCATAAAAAAGTCTATTTGGTTCTTACCTTTCTTCTGAATAAGGAATTGATTAAATGTATTTCAATTGAAAACATTTATTGAATTGAAACAAAACGCCGGAAACGTGAGTTTTTAAAAATGATATTGTATTTCCCTATTGTTTTAGTAGGATGCATACACACTGGATGAATTGTTTCATAGTGTTACATGAGTGAAATAGTATATCCTTATCCTTGTAATCCATGTATTGTTTTCTAGTGGATTGGATGGTATTGGATCATTTCAAAAACATACAAAGGACGTAACTATTCTTATTGAATTTTGAACCTTATAAATCATTGTTTTCCTGTTGTTTTTTGTTTTATTTGTATTCAGATGGGAATTGAAATCTATAATAGGAGGTGAAGGTTTTTTCAATTAAAAATAAGCATAACAGAAAAATAGTATCACTGATTTAACCCCCCCCCCCCTCAGTGATACAATGCTTTGACTAGGAACTTTCAATTGTTATCAGAGCACATTCCATTTACTATTCCTTGCTAATAGATAATTGGAACTGTGTGAACAGTAAAGGTATCTCGGTCTTTGATAGAAATAACAATAATATCTTGAAGATATAATTCTTCCACATCTTATGTCTATAATCTATGATGTTCTTGAAGCTATAATAGTTGGGTTTCCTCACATTGATGATAATTATCCACTTACAGCTGTTGATAAAATACATCTTCAGAATTATGTAACGGAGAAGAATTCTATATTTTCATCACTTTCTAAAAGTGATTTCTTGATAGTAAAAGGAGTTTCCACAACCAAAGTTATATGGGATAAATTGAAAAACATATATGAAGTAAATACAAATAGAAGAAGGAAATGTCACGAATATAGAGATTGATGTATGAAGATCTCACGATGGATAAGAATGAATCTATTTGTGGATTCTTCACCAGGGTAAATGACATAGTATGTACTATCTGATTTCTTACTAAAAAGTTGGATCATTCTGATAAGGTTGAGAATATCTTGTGAATCCTACCTAGAAAATTTTATGAAAATGTTTCTTCATTGGAAGAAATAGATCCTCAAGAATCATCTCATAGTGATTTTCATAGTACTCTAATTACTTAAGAAATGAGAAGGGAGAAAGCTATAAAAGAAAAACTAAATTTGATAGATAAATGACTTTCAAGGCTTCCACGAAAGAAAAGAAGATTCTTCAAGGAGAGGAAGTTGGAGATTCTGACTCAAAAATGAGGTATGTAAAAACCATGATACAATTTTTTCCTTATTTTATAATAATTTGAATAGAGGTACAGTAAGGTATAAAGGGAAACATCCCATAATGTTTTTTGAATGTTGATCCAATGGGAATTTTGTTCCCAATTGTCCTCAAATATGAAATAAAGAATAAATGGATGACGAAGAAAGTGAAGATGAAGAAATAATTCGAAGAATATCATGGATGAAAAAGGGTGATAAAGTAAAATTCTATTCCAAGAGGGAAGATAAGAAGTTTTTCAAATATAAATGGATAATATTTTTATATAAGCATGATGATAGTGAGGATATTGAAAATGATGGTGAAGACACCTTATTTTTTGGAAATAGTTAATGAAAAAGTTCTTCCATGAAAGAAACTAGTTGTTTTGAAGAAGAAGAAGTAGAAGAAAGTGAAGATGAATCCGAAAACTCCATCGATCAGGCTGGGGAAAATAACTTCATTAAAAAAATTATTGGTGATGAATTCATAAGTAGTAATTCTGATGAAGAAGATACTCAACATGATATTCATTTGATAGAATAATTGAAATAATTCTTCAGAAAGATCATAAGGCTTGAAAAGAAAAACAAAAAGTTGGAAGATGAATCATACTTAACAAAAAATCAAGGATATTTTTTCAAAGAGAAATAGAATATAGAGAATGATAATAATGATTTGAAGAAAAATATTGATGAATAAAAGAATTATAATGAGCATTTGGAAGTGAAATTGAAGTAAAAAGGAAGAGGAGTTGGGAATTGTCCAACAAAAGAAATTTGAAGATTGGAATATTATTTATATGGAAAAGACTAACAAGGTTGGGAATTAAGAGTCCTCAAAGAACCCTGAGTCTGAAAATGTTTTTGAAACATTTTCAATAGGGAAATTCTTCTAGTACATTGGGATATGATATGGAATAAATGAAAATGAAGAATCTAGTTGATAGAATTATGGTTGGTGGATTGGAAAAGAAAGTGAAGAAGGTGGAGGAGAAACACATTCACAATTCTAGACATTATGGATGCTTCAAAGGAAAATACTCCTTTTACAGAAATTTCTAGTATTGTGGTGGATTTGGACATACAGATAATATGTGTTAGTTCAACCAACAAAACTATTATTATTCCATAGGTTATGGAATGCATGGTTTGAGGGGGAGTCAATTCTCTCAAAAGAAGAAACCTGAGAAGACTGTGTTAATGAAATTTGAGAAGAATAAAGTAAATATTGAAAATAGGTTCCAACTGTAAGATATTATTTGTGAAAGGCATGAACAATTCGGACACCTTGTGAATGGATGTCTTGTTTTGATACCATCACAACAAAAGAATATTGAAAATTATTAGAAGCCAGATGTTTTGGAAGTCATTAAATATAGATCTTCTAAATTTCAAAAGAAATATTTCTTAGTTTTTTGTCCAGAACACATTGACCAATCTAGGAAAATAATGGAATCAAAAAAGAAAGTGAAATAATTTAGGATGATGGAAACTTTGGAATATATGAAAAATGCTTAAAAAAATTTATCAACATATGGTTAAGATGAGAAATAATGGAATGGTATCAAAATATGTTGAACTATAATTTCAGAGAAAAATATAGGAATGGACAACATGGAACAAAATGATTCTAACAAAAATGTTCTTAAAGATGAAGAAAAGTTTTCATCTTCATCAAAAAATTCTACAGATAAGAGGAAAGATGTTATAAAAGTCTAGAATGCTGAATATAAGGAAGAAAGCCCATCCAATGAAAAATCAACGAAGGAGAAGATGAAGGAAATGATTAGAGTGGATTCTCAGTTCGACTGTTATTTCTAATAAAAAACTGTGGTTCCTCCTTCTTCCCAATGTCTTTTTATACTTGTGCCTACATGTAGGGAATTGAATGATTGTAAATAAGGAAGATGAAATTGATGAGCCTCTTACATTTCTTGAAAAAATAATTAATGAGGATGTGAAAATATTTTTTAGGTATGTTTTTTTAAACATATGAACTTTCTGGTCTTTTTGTTGAGATGTGTTCAGGTTAGTTTTGTCTTAGAAAAATTCCATCAATGTTTTCCCACAATGCTGGTAATGTTGAATGAACTATGGAAATGTTATTATATAATGTTCTGTTAAGGAAAACATTGATCACCATGATTATACTATCTTTTTTTCAACATTGGGTTCTCCCACATAGACATAGTTTTGTTTAGTTCAATGTTTTTAGTTATGAAAATCATGTGATACCCATGTCTAAGAAAAGTCCCAACCTCTGGAAAAGGAGATCATTTTCTAATAACGAATAAAATTATCATAATGACTCCTTTGAATATTATTCACAATAAGGGGGGATATAAGGGAAAGGGGTTGAGAAAAATGAAATAAGGGGAGAATGAAATGAATCAAACCGCTTATTTTGTTCATGTGGTTGAAGTTATTGAAGTGGGTATTGATAAAAAACAAAGGTTGGATTATTAAGAAGAAGTTGTGTTTTTGTTGTATTTGTTGTCAATTTATTAGTATGACGAAGAAAGAAATGATGTTGAGAAAGATGATGACTGGGAATTCATATTGAAATTGATGGAAATAAAAGAACATAGCTATTATGAATCATTTTGTTTTCCGAAATAATTTTATTAATTTCAATACAATTATATTAAGGATTGTTTTTAATAGAATCAGATCCATGTTTTCAAAAATAATTGGATATATATTTTGAAAAGAATCGTACCCATGCATTTAAATTAATTATACTCACAGTGAAATTCCATTGTAATGGGAGGAATTGTTTTTGATCAGACTCACCTCAGTTCCGATTGAAAGTGAAAACCTCTTGATGGAAGTTAATGATCATCATATTAATTCTAAATATGATGAAAAAGAAGTGTTTGTTTTTCTATAGAATCAGAGTCAGCATTACTATGATGTTTCAATTTTAATGATTCTATTATGATTTCTATTTCATATAAATAATGATTTTTATTGAGAACTTGTGATGAAATCTTGATATAAGGAAGGGGACTGAAAGAGATGCTACTAATCAGAAAATAATTGTATTCATATTTATCATATCTTGTTATTACAGAGAAAGAAGTGGTACCCATTGTTTTTAAAAAAAATTACAAAATAATCATATTCATAGTTATCTTATCTGGATGGATGAGAGAAATAGGTGGTACTTTAAAAACAATCAAAAAACAATCATATTCGGATTTATCGTATCCAGATGGAAGAGAGAAAGAAGTGGTACTGATTGTTTTTCAAAACAATCCGAAAATAATTGTATTCAGATTTATTGTATCTGGATGTAAAATAGAAAGTATTCGTAAAAAAATACAAAACAATCATATCCAAATTCTGTATATTTTTATTCAAAGCAATTGGATATTATGTGGAAGTAAAAGATTTGGTGCGGATTTGTAATCAGGTGGGGTCGATGGAATAGGTGGTGCCGCCTAAAGGTGGTGCTGATGGATGGTGGTGTTTTTTGAAAAGTGGTGCCAATGGAAAAGGGGTTCTAATATAAGAGTAGGAGACGGTGTGTACTATTTCTCAAAATGATTGTATCTGGGTGAATGTGAAAGAATATGAATTATAACGATCAAAGATCATTGTTTTTTGATTGTATTGTATCATATTTGGGAAGATCATTGTTTTTAGATTTTAATTGATTGTGACAAAAAATGATCGCATCTAGAATGATTGTAACTAGAATGATCATACTGAGAATGATCGTAACTTGAATAATCATAACAAGAACGATTGTAACTAGAAATGATCGTATCCAGAAATTATCATACTCTGGTTTTTTCCCAAATTACTGCATCAAGTTAAGTAAGAGTTGAATTTCTTTTTGTTCTATACATATGAAATTTCAATCGTTCTAGGTTACATCAATATAAGAAGAGAAGAAGAAGTTTTTATTCGAATTTAATCAAGGTTTGTGTGAAGAAAAGAATTTGGTGGAATGAATGGAAAGATACAATACATTCCAATTGACATCAGATGATGATAAAGTTGACCCTCAATGATTTCAAAGTACTAAAGGTATTCATGATGGAAGAATTTTTTTATTGTGATGATGTGTTTTCTCAAGTGGGTCAATATAAAATAGAAGAAAGTGTATATTAATGAATGTATTTTCAAGGGGGAGAATTTCATTTAAAATAGTGTTTGTATCTCATGTATAGAAGTGAATTTTTTCAAAGACATTCAATTGTTATGGTATCAATAATTATTTTGAAGAAATCATCATGAGAGAATCATATTTATATGATCGAACTCATGTATTGATCATAAATTTTAATCAAATTTTCATTTGAAATGGAAGTCTGGAAAAGTAGTGATGTAGATTATAGAAGATTCGTGACATTTCTAGAAGTGTTTAAAAAGTCAATATGTATCCCAATATATTTCTGTGAAATTCAATTTTGGAGAAATTTGAGTGAGAGGGAATGAATTTTTTGATTCCTCCCAATGGTTTCATGGGTCGCCTATAAAAGGATAAGTAGATTTTAATTTCTAGTGGTGTGAATAGTTCACAAAGGTAGATAGAGGAGCTATGAGTTTTTTGTGATAAAAAGTGATTCCATTCTGTTTTGTGTTGAATACAATTCTATGGGAAGAATTGTGTATTCAAATGACTTTTATATCAGGTTGAATTAATCAGAACACAGTTTCAATAGTTGGTATCTACATATTGGGTTTCTCGAACATAGGAAGAAGGGTTTATAATTTGTTCCAATCGTACTCAGTAGCAGGGAATTCTTTTGTATTGGGCAACCAGACTTAGGAATTATCATACTAAGTTTCATCGTACTCATATATTGAAGTGGTGCCGATTAATTTTCATTGTCTTATATTAGAAACTCAGATAGGGAGTATTTTTTTGTAAGAATCAGACTTAGATGAATCAGACTTAGAAAAGATCAGATTCATGGTTTCATAACAAAGTCCTTGTGGTTCTTACCTTTATTATGCATATGGAATTGAAGAGTTTTATTTCAGTTGAAAACATTTGGTGAATTGAAAATAAGCCCATGTTACATGAGTTGTTACAAAATAAATTGTATTTCCCTATTGTGCTAAGATGATGCACACAAAATGGATGGATTTTTTCATATTTCTATACGAGTGTAAGGGTATATCATATTCTTTGTAATCCAAGAAATTTTTTTCTAGTGGATTTTATGGTATTGGATCATTTCCCAACCTTACCAAGTGTGTAGCTATACTTATTGAGTAGTGAACCTTTTAAGTCATCTTGTTCCTATGGATGTGTGTTTCATTTGTTTTCAGTAGGGAATTGAAATATCTAATAGGAGGTGAAGGTTATATCAATTGTAAAGAAACCTAAAAGAAAAAGTGTATCACTGATTCACCCCACTCTTAGGGATACAATACTCCGACTGGTCACTTTCAAAGGGTACCAAAAGAAGAGTACATTGATTGTAAATTCCATACATGATGTGTACCCCCAATTCCCGCATTGGTTTGTACCTCTTCTTATACGTGTCAGGTAAAACCCATGAATATGTCATGTTGGACTTGAAAATGGCATGTAACCTTCTCGGGGTACTAGCTGGTGTACCGCAAATGTAATGGAAAGGTATATCACCTACATGTGTACCCATAAACAGTGTGCGACCCACATGGGGTCTAGCTATGTACTCCACACAGCACATCCCCTTACATGGGAAACTAGGTTATATACACAGTGACATGGTCGAGTACTTTTACAAAACATATATAACCAATACACTGTGTATATTTTTAAAAGATCATCTTCCTCTAAAAATTAAAACATATAGTGTGTGTTCCTTGAACAACACATTGTGTAGATTGATGTTCCCAAATGGAAAACCCTCAAATCACCATGAAACCCCCATTTTTTCATCGCAATATGTAGATCCTCACAATATGGGTACCATGAATGATTAATATGGATTTAAAATAGTAAAATCATTAAAATATAGGTTTATATGGAAAAATATAAAAAGATACTACTTTTGGGTGCAATGTGATAAAATTATGCCCATTTCTGTGGTCTACTGTGGTTGAATGATGATTTGATACATCCCAAGATCTATGGTGGTACCACATTACATACACTCTCTATATCTTCCTCACTCTGAAAATTTTATCACTATCACATGAATAAGGAAACCATAGGGTTTACCTTGATAATTTAGGAGGAGGAAAGAATAAAATAAAATAAATAAAATAAAATAATAAAAATAAAGTGGGGCTATGTCTGGCATGGTGCCCAAACTGATTTTATTCAATGCCAAGAAAATACTTCAAATTCTGAATTCCATGGATGAAAATGAATATCAATATTATGAAAAATTTAAACTAAATGGTTTATCTAACCTATTCAAATAAATTATAATTTAATAAATTTAATATTAAATATTAAATATTATTCTAAAATTAGAACAACTTTGAATTCCACCAAACTATATTAAATGAATAAAAAACCTTTTACGGGACCAATAGAGTGGTCATAAAAATTATTTGTGGTTATATTTTATGGTAAAATATCATTTAATCCCTTAAAATAATGTAATGAAAAAAGAAAACTTTTTCTCAAAATTTCTGATTCAAGAAAATGGGGGTCCTTACACTCTCCCCACCATAATCCTTCTCATACTGGAGAATCATCTTGGTAAGACTAGCAACCATGCCCTATCCCTGAGAATCTACACAAACAAGCACTCAGGAGTATCTGATGACCAATCTTGTAACTTCAATAACATTATACTATAAGGGAAATTCCTAACCATTTCTAATATAGTACTCCCCACCATTGGAATACTGTTATTGTCATCTCAAAACCAAATCTCATCCCAACAGGCCACATAAAATCGCAACTTCCATCTGAAAATGTGTTTCAACAACCTCATGAGGCTAATGGTGTACTTCCCACTCTATGTCTTACCTTACGACACTCCTTGAGTGTGACCTCATCAGGTTTCCTTCCCCAACCAGGGAAGAACATTTAGAATAAATACAGATCGAGGTAGAACCAATGCTCTCTCAACTTACTCAAGATGATATCATGATAAGAAATGAACATATATAACCTAGAGTACACTAGGATTCCAAAAAATGGGTATATATCTCTTCTAAGACATTCTCATTACAAAAAGGATAACTTGATGTTAATAAAAAACTAAAACCACATCTCTTGAAAAAGCATGTTCGTATCTAGCCTTTGGTCGACCATATTTAAGTACCCCATCATTATCCTTTTCATATCTACCAATGAGAGATTTTTTCACATAACCATATGACCTGTGAAACAATTCATATTGAATGGCTTGAATCTATGGAGTCTCTCCTCTCACTAAATTAATCATAGATTAAGGAATTAAGTGATACCATGTGCAGCCTGCATGTAAAATTATCACCTAACACATTGACCAGTTAGTCCTACATTATAAGGATGTGTCGAATGTTCAACATTGAAAATCAATATCATTAATCCAGAGGATTCCTTGGAACGTATCTTCACAATAATTTACCTATCCAATTCAAAAATATGATCCATGATCCGCCATCACTCAGCATCCTTCTTGCAAAGATCATCTACCCACACACTGACTACATTATCAATAACAAGAAACACTGGTCTACTTGGAAAGAACCCAAACTTTCTTTCCTATAGAATACAATATTGAAAACATTCACCATTGGTTCTTGAAAATTATTGATGTCATCAACATACCTAAAACAAAAAAAACCATAGAACTAAAAATATAGTAGTTTCAAGAAAAACGTATAAAACAGATCAGTGACTAAAAATGAATTCAAAAAATGGGCCACCATATTTAATGGGTTTCCCTCCATCAAAACAAACATTAACATACAAGGTTCTAAGACCAAAATAAGGTTCTCCATGTCTCCCATATATGACTAAAGATCAATTTTCACAACTGTATCTCATGTTCTAACCAACGAACCCAAATGTTCAAAACCACTCATAATAAGGTAATGATCATAATGACCTAAAAGGGTCAAAACATAACAACCTAGAATAAAAGGGACCAATGCCCACTGAGAATCCTCATAAGGAAAATCACTATAGATTTTAAGATATAAATATAGAGGATACACTAAACAGACACTCATTGGGCATCTATTTATGGTAATACCCCTTGGAGGTCCATTTCATCTGAAATATCCCTAAACCAATCGGCATCATACATTGATATCAGGCTAGATAACAATATAACAAAGGTCCAACCCATGGGAATTTCCTCCCATATTTTAATACTAGGTTCAATAAATCTTTCATGAATGAGGACTATATAATAAGATAAAACTAGATAGACTATATTATGTGAATTATACATTCCAAATATAATGCTTGAGACACCACTTGCTCTTACTGGCCAATTATCAAAAATCCATCACTAACATCCTTGTAATGGGATAAGAGATAGAAATCCACAAAGAATGAAAACATACAATAAAATTTGTGTCTGAAAGAAAAAATCTTATAAAACTATAATATTTATAATAAGGAAAAAATATTATACCCATAAACAAGGACTTTTACCGGAACAAGTTTTCACGACGCACCTTCCTGATATCCATCCGAGGTTCTGACACATTCCAAGAAAATCTATCTACCATATACAAAATAGTAATTCTATTAAAAACGAAATATATGATACCACATTGTAAATACCAAACCCAAATTACACTAAACTAGTTCTCCAATATTATTTTTTATGAGGCCTTAACATTTTCTTCTTTGTAAGGCAGAGGTCCCCAACTAGTAGTGAGGACCTAGGGTGTGATTGTGTGTTGACTATGTCCACCCATCAGAGTCAGGGAAGAGTGGTAATTTATAGTTATCATACATAGAAGTATGTAAAATGAGTATGAAGATAGTAAATAAACTAAATATAATGTTCTTTAATGATAAATGAAATCATTTTATTTTTCAGAAAAATATTTCATACAAACCAAACTAGTCACCCACTAGGTCGAGTATATATTCAATAATATAAATGAAACTGGAATAAAAGTATAGTTCTCTACTAATACCTACGATAAGACCACAAACCCAATCACCAGGCCCTATATAACAACAGTATGTTGATCAGGTGAACAACTCGGGAATCTCTTCTCAATCGTGAAACTTTGGGCCACATCCCAATCCACCATGTATCTGCACTCAATCTGAATAGAACACATAGGTTCTACAGGTCCCCTTAGTTGAACATGCAAGGGTTAAAAATAATATCAGTTTTCCACCCAAAATATTTAGCTATAAATAAACTATTATAATTTTATGCTAATGAAATATACTTATCCTAGCCTAGACTCGAAAAAAGTAGTACATCCAGTAATTTTAATCCAGAGTTGAACACTATGTGCATGATCTTGATCAACTCATAAAGACCAACCCATAATATACTTATATATTTGTGTATACATGTATAATCCCATACATATAAATATATACATAACTATGAATATTCATGAGTAATGTAAAATAAATAACATAAAAACCAATCTACAGTTGGTCATTGGGTATGTAATATCGATTGGTTAGACATAATATGCAAAGGGAATTACTCTGTACATCATGCCACTCAAGACTTGTATAATTAAGCCTATAATTGTGTCTGTAATCCAAAGAGAAATAAACATTCTTTTGATAGTGTGGGATAATTTATCTATGTAATCTCAGTCACCATAGTGGGTAATCATCTTATCCATAGGTTCACCCATGCAATCCTACAATCAATGTATCAATGGATTCTAAAGAAGTATATCTGCACATCCTATAAATGGTCACTGAGCCATACGCAATGATTCTAGGACCACATAAATGCACTCCAATGTCTAATCCATTGGTCCTAGTCCATAGGAGGTCATGAAATTAATACTCAGATAAACCCTATGTTCTGACCCTTAAGAGATCTGTAGGAGATCTCACCAATGAGACGCCAATCCCACCCCTCAAGATCCAAATACACACATTATCTGCAACATAATTCATAGGTGAGAGAAACCATTATCAACCAACCTAATAAGAAAAAATATCATTATATTCATCTCATAAATCATTTCTTGAGATTAAAATCATATAAAAAATCAAGGAGAACATAGTGAACGTCTATAATAAAAAATACCATGATAGCATAATCATATTATATAGACCATATGTTTTGGAGATCCTAATCATCCACCAACAACCATGAGTTTAGGAGAGAATAATCATCATCATTAACCCATGATATGAGGTGATTGTAATCATCCTAATCATTTAAAGAATCAAGGAGTGTATTATAATGATCAAAATAATAGAGAGGAATCATCCCTGAGTATAATTAAAAGATACACCAAGACAATATATTATAATCATAGTCTCAACAGCCGGATCCCATGAAGAACATAAGGAAATACCAACAATATAAAAATTAAAAATTCTTGATCAATAGCCATGTCCCAGGTTTTACATATTTGTATACTAAAACACATAATAAATAATATAGATAAAATCCAAATCTGAGGATGAATGTCTAGGAGTCCCAAAGAGAAGGAAAGATTCCTTGCTTTAGGGTCAATATCGAAACCTAGGGCACACCTTTGGCTAAAATTATTCCATTTGTAATAACCATATAAAATATAAAAAAATACTGGGGATTGACGACCACCAAAACCCATCATTACAGAAACATCCCCAAGGGATTACAATATCAGAACATGTTCCACGGTGACACCTAATACCATATTTACCCAAACCCAACGTAGTAACATAGGGTCGGTCAATCATTGGGTAACCCACTGGGTCCCCTCATTAAAACACTAATAGGAATCCTACTTGGTATCTTTAGTATAATGATGTTAAGGAGGATTCATACAATGGATCCTCTAGGTCGATTCATGAGAGAAGGTGTCCTACTCGGGATGCTCAACTAAATAAATTAGAGGAGGAACCCTATAAGGGATTATCTAATGTAATGTTAACATAGGCATCCTACAAGGGGACCTAGATGTAGTATATTGGAAGGGGAATCTTAAACAAGACCCTCCTGACAAAGTATAAAGGAAAAAATTCGTCCTACAAGTGATCCTTAGAATGATAAATAGGTAAAGGGACCCTATAGAAGATTCCCTATGTCAACATGTATGAATAGAAATCCCACATAGGATCCTTATTATAGGAAGAATATATAGGCATTCTATATGGGATTGTAAAAGTCAAAAAATAATCGTTGGATGATATAGGGATACTTAGGAAAAACTAAACATGTGGCCACTAACGTAAGAAGGGAAAATATCCCAATGGAGACATCCTCGAGGAAAATTTATCCAAGGAACCTCTCATGATAAATAGATCATGGATCATATCAGATCAAAGGTTCTGACTTTCATGAATACACTATATTCAAATATCATAGGAAGAACATATCCTCTTATGAAAATCACAACACACCACCAAGGGGTCTTCAAAAAACCATAAGACATTCACCATCATGATCATTCAAGATAAGTACTAATAATGGACTGATCTTAAATCCAAATACGAATTTTTGGAATAAAATAGGAAAAAAACCTCAATGTGTAAGAAAACTGGGGTATAGAACATGTATTGACCATATACAAGGTGTAACCTCAAGGCCTCACCTGGGGTAAACCTTTGGCTGTACATGTTGTGTAAAAGAAATAGTATACATCATTTTGGCCATGTACATGTCATTTACCCTACACAGGTTACCTTCCCATGTACCTCAAATTTCATGGCCATGTATATCTCCCATATGTGTACATATACATGGTGTACGACCCACATAGGGTTTGGTCATCTACTGTACATAGAAAATTCCCCATACATGGTAACCTAGAAGAGTGCTCATTTACATAGCCAATTACTTGTACATGATGTCTATAACCTATACATCATGTGTACTTTTAAAATATCATCCTCCTTGAATAGGAAGAACACATGTTGTGTATTCTTTGAACCACACACAATGTATATGGGATTTCCTAAATAGAAAACACAACATTTTTCCCAAAAACATTGTCTTCTCGTCCAATGATATAGATAGGACTACAAGGAATGAAAATAAATAATAATAGGGCATTCAAAATTAATAATGATTAATATTTCCGATTTATGTAAAATCATAAGCGACCTACCATTTGGTGTAATTTTCAAAAACATCACCCATTTCGGTGGTCCAATGTTAGCGCACAATAATTTTTTGCGTCCTGAGCTATATGGAAGCACCACTCTTCCCTTTTATCTTTATTTATAAATCTCTATAGTACAATTACCTTGGTCTTAAGAAGACGGAAACCATATGGTGTCTTTTTCAAGAACTTAAGAGGATTAATGATGAAAAAAATAATTAAAATTGGAAAATGAAAATAAGATGAAAATGGTCCTCGACTTAGCCCCAATTCCCAAAAATGAGTTTTTTCTCAGCTATGGAAAAATACCACTTTTTGGACTCATCAATAGATATAGAGTCTCAATGTGATGCTCATTTATAAAATAATGGATAAAAAACCTGCATAAATAATATATTATTTAATAAATTAAATCATAATTATAAATTATTCTGCTAAAATTTGAGCTTCTTGGAATTATATTGAACACATGTCCTAGGGTAAACACCCTATTTTTTGATGAACATAGTTGATACAAAAAAATCCGAAGTCATCTTATATTTTAAAAGTACCATTTATCACTTATAATAATAAGATAAGAAATTTCATTTTTTTGAATATTTACAGTATTAAAAAACATGGGTCCTTACATGAAAAACATAGTAAATACCTAATTGGGATTGAAAATGTCTCCTTCCTAGGTTATATCTTCTCATAGTCGGAAGTATAAATAGAACCAGAGATGGTGAGAGCTATAGATTCTCGGGAGAGGACCAAGAATACCTTTAACATAAGATGATTCTCACATCTATTCATGTATTATTGAATCATCATTATGAATTTATCATGCTTATAAGTGATCATATGGTTTGAATAATAATGGTGTTAAATACATATGGTTATAAGATTGTGGAACATATTTTCTATATTATAAAGAATTATTCACTTCAAAATCAATCCTAATTATTCTATATCTAGGAAGAATCTATGATGTTTACTCTGATGAATTTGTTATCATGTTGGGAGCTATTCTAATATTTGATGAGCGAGTTGTAGCATAAAGATCACACTTGTTGTGGGGTCATGAGTGGAAATACCAGATGCATCACCTCGATCAAGAAAAAATCACTCATGGTCTTGATTTTTTGGGGGATAATTTACATGGGGATAATTTTGTTGTATTCACGATTTAAAAATCCTCAATTATGTCTTTAGTGAATAATATCTAAATATGAGGAAGAATATATGGGTTGATTACATGAAATCTTTTATTATTGATCTTTACTATGTTCTCAGGAATGTTAATGAAATAACTAATGAAATGAGATATAAGACTCATACAAAGGAGATTTTAGAGTCTAGTGGTGATTTGAAACACTTGGACATGTTTTAAGAAATGGGAATTGGGTTTCATGAGGATCACAATCAGACTATATTCTCATCTTTATTAGTGAACACTACTCATCTGAAATAGAAGAGTAAGAGGAAACATTCTGACCCCAAGGTAATATTCCAAATATATATTATATTAGTTAATGATTCCACTACTGGTTATACCATGGATGATGGTTATACATTATGATTTCATAAGCATGAATTTGTTCCCGAAGAAATTATAGAGGATCTGATGTGGGAATATCATGCCTCAGTTTGGGTGGTACATCTTGGTGTCACTTGGTTGTATCGAGACTTCTATCTGCATTGTTGGAGGACTGTAATGAAAAGGAGGATAACTATATTTATAAAAAAAATTAACACCTAACACTATTCTAAGGTTCAAAATTAGTGACATTTTATAAATTTACCATAATTTTCATTTCTTCAGTGGAAATTGGATGATTATTCTATGGACTTCCTTCCTATTTTTCCTATATTGACCCATAGAAACCATATGATTTTGGTTACCTTTTGGTTATTTGAAGAAGCTCACACACTTATTTCCTATGATAGATACCTTTCTAGTAGACGCTCAAGGGAGCGTGTATATAATAGAGTTCCATTGTCTTCATGGATATCATTGATCTGTCATATCTAGCAGGCATACTCGATTAAAATCTCAGTTCTATCTAGGGATACAACAGGTCTTGTGAACATAGGTTCTTGTAAGAATATCCTATCATCATTATACCAATGGATAGATAGAGAATTTGATTCATATGTTATAGTACATACTCCATGCAAGACTCCTTGAATGTGATTTTTCATGGGAGAAACACATACCCCCTATTGATTTATCTGTAATAACATCATTTTGGATACTGTTCATATGGCTTCTTAAAGGTCATATATGGTAGGCCTTGTTGAATCCCTTTTTGATGGATAGAGGCTGGGGAGGATGCTTTGACTGGTTGGAATCTCCTCTTGGAGACTTTAGGGAATGTACATTTGATCAAAAAGTGCATATTGGATACACAATCCAGACTACAGTCATATTTCAACTGATTTTGATGACCTCTTAAGTTTGAGGTTGGAGATCAGTTTTTCTTGGTATTTTTACCTAGTTTGGGAAATCAATGAATTTGGAAGCATCGTAGGATTTATCTTGATTATTTGAAACCTTTGAGGTCATGAAAATTATAGGACTAGTGGATTTCCAGAGAGAACCATCTTAGAAATAAATGTATATTCATGATAACTTCAATGTCTCTGAGCTTTGTCGATATTATCCAGACCCATCAGTTATTGTCCAGCCTGATGAGATTGTATTTGATATGGATTTATAAATCATGTATTATCATGTGATTATTGTGTATTGGAGTGTCAAGACATATCAATGATGTTTTGTTTCTTTAAAATGGGTTGTATATCAGAATTATTGAATAAAGTAAAAGAATTGGGACTGGGAGGCTGATATACAGTCTCAGTTTTCAGGGCTTTTCTCTGATGGTCTTTCATTACCATCAAAACTGCAACAAAGGGTTGAGTTATTATAATTAGGGGATTTTGTGATGAACCATTTTTTCTAAAATGTATGGATAATTTCTTTTGGCTTAAATTACATTTTTCATCCATTGTAATGATATATAATGTAGTAATAGAGTACAAGAGTGTGTATGGTGCTAGTTCGGTGCACAAATCCTTGGATTTTGGAGAAACAGACTAGGTCGAAATATTATAAGAAACCATACTACCCACCATGCATAGTTACTTATAACCATGTGGGGAGTTCCAACTAGAATCATGGGTCTTCAAAATTTGTTTGAAACCATGTCAGTTGAGTTGCACTCACATGAATAAATTTCATAGGTTTCAGGTAGTGGGATTCCCACGACTTTCAAACTATTAGAAAAACTATGTGACTATCGTGTGAGGGGTCCCTCCTGAAGAAAAACTAGGAACACAAATGGAACCAAATTTTTCCAACCATGCTGCCAAACTGTGAAACCCACTGTTAGTGGGTGATTTTATGTTTTCCCCATAATTAATATTAAAACACCTTAACATCTCTCATTTCACATTAGTGGACAGAACACCTCCCATTATCTCCCCTGAGATCTATCTTCTCCTCCAAGACTATGATTTGATGAAAATCACACATACATACACCAATTTCAACCTCATTGAACATGTTGGATATGTATCAATATGGTCTTGAATCCTCCTACATTCATTATTCGTTCATATTTATACCTCATGCACTATTTTGGTGAGAGATCATTCACCCTATTTTATGGTGTTTGACCGTTCTTCATTTCTCTTCTTTCATATATAAAATCACAACCTAATATTTTATTTGGAGTCATCCATGGCCCTAATGTAGGTGGTATAGTTGATTTCGATAATTTTTTTGTTTTTTCATAGCTTTGGAATCATGACACATGCTATCCATTGTCACACATTACCTTAAAATGTCATATTCATTTCCAAATAATTATATACATGTTTTTATGCTTCTGTAGACCCTTTTTAAGTGGTGGGGGAATATGAACTAAATCGTAGCAATCCCATTGGGTGTTACAAAAGAAACTATATCACTTATATAATTTTTTAAATGTATAAATTCTACATAAGTGATTTTATTGATATGAAAATGGAATTTACGTCATTTGTATAGTTTTATTGTTCACAAAACAACCTCATATGTTATTGGATTATAATGAAATAAATTTTTCCATCATAATTTAACAAAATAATATGTTATAATGAATGATCATGGGTGGAAATTCCATTCCACATGATGAATTATTTTATTATAGGGATTTTATGATCTATGAAAACAAATTATATATTGTGGTATGAAAATTGTGATGATAAAGAGTTGATCCATCATGTAATAACTAATATTATAACTATTCCATTTTTAATGGTTTTGGAACAATTTATTGGGGACTTTTTTACCAGGATGTTTCACTCTCTCTTTTATTGGGTGTTGAGCATGAGGTTTATCACTATTATACTAGTATCTATGATATGGGAGTGATATACATTCCTATGTATCATGTGTTAAGAATAATGTCTCTCCCCAAAAATATCAGTTGAGGGGGAATATGTCTCGTTTTCATTATGATATTTAGGGAATGTACGCTTTGACATAGTCTAAGGATTTTTAGACATGTTATGGATTCTTACGTTACATCCCATTTATTGCTAGAACCTAGTATCAATATATATTCCTACTTATTTATAGAACTAATTAGTGCATATAATTTTTAAATATATGTATATTTAATATTACAATATATGTTGGGTTAAAAGTCAGACACTTCTACCTGTCTATGTTGAAGCAGGTAGAGCCATCCAGGTGTCCTGTAGGAACCTGATCCGACATGGATTTATTTACTAAGAATTGATTATTATTAATTAGAAATGAAAAAATAATAGATATGTGAATTGGAAGGATTATTTCTCACCACCATGGGTTGTGGACTAGTGAGTTTATACCACACCCTACACAGGACGCCATTCGTACCCATGTATATTGCATGTCATCATGTATGTATATGAGAAAGAACTGTGAAATAGATACATGATCTATTTTTATTATAGCATGAAGCATTGTAGTCTTGGATCAATCATATTATTGTTTTTATGACCCCCTCACTCCAAAGATATTGTAATGAGGGGAGAGGGATAATGACCCCAAAGTCCTGCCTCAAGTAGGCTTAGCATTGGTGACTCAACCATAAGTTACTCATTTTCCAATTTTTTTAGTTATTCCCTTGTTTCCAATTTCCCACCTCTTATTTATTATTTTATGTAAACCGAGTTTCAAGTCATGTTTTGGTGTTTTTAAGAGAGTTTTTAAGGATATTATTATATCATTAATATCCTAATTCTATGGGGACTTTGATATATTTAAAATACATGATCTTGACCACGATCCCACAATTAATGTATTTTAAAACCATTCTTTTTTTAATATAGGATCTCACTCTTAAATGTTGGGAGTTTACCTTCCCAGTGTGTTTTAGATTCACTCTTGGTGCACCCAGAATATTCATCTCTATATGAGTATTCCACATATTATAGAGCCACATCCTACTTAGTTTTCAGGGATTCTTTCCTACTTTTCGCATAATTCCCTGTTCTTGGCGTATTAAGTGTTTTGGTCTCCTATTATTTCTAGTAGGGATTCCTTATGCATCTATTTAATTGTGCATCATTTAGTGTGGGTGTAATAAGGATTCATTTTGAATAAAGGGTGAATACATTTCCTAAAACAAGAAATAAATAAGAAGGTATTATGATCAAAAGATAATGCAGGTTAATTACATAATGTGTTAGTAGTGGATTGATGTTTGATCACCTATTTTATTTTTATTATACTTTTTCCCTTGTGTATTGTTGTGGTTTTATGCCTTCTAAAAATCATACAAATTCGTGGTATTTCCCTGTCCATTGTTGGTGTTCTATTTTTTTGTTATGGTGTTTGAAAATCATCTGTAACATTAAATATTCTAAAAAACATACACCTTTTTAATTAAATTGATGCCCCATGACCAAACATGTTGTGTGATCACCCATGTTATTCTAATGTTGAATTAAAGAACCCTCTTACAAAACCTAAACACGTGGTTGTGGTTTAACAAATGTTTCTACAGTACATTATGTATGGGGTTGTATAAGAGGTGTTTGGTATCCTAGATTGACAGACCAAATGATTTTGGAATGAATGGACTTATAGGCAGTGAGACTACCTCTGTTTTCTTTGTGTCTGTCGAACAGTGTTGGGCAGTGGGACTGCCATGTGGGTATGAAATTTTTGGTAAGTGGGACTGTATATTTGAAATTTTTGGATTTTGGGGTTGCAGGACTAGATTGCTACAGAAGGATTTTATGGTATAAATTTTAAACACGATAGTTGTTAATGGCCGAAAAGGTGTCTAGGGAGAATGGGGGGAATTCAATGGGATTGCAAGATTGTTATTGTGTGTTTAGTTAATTAGTCTTTTCGCCTTTTGAGATGGATTCAGATGTTGTGATGGGTAGTTTCCCTAGTTATTTCTAGAATAAAATAAATTAATCCCCTTAATAAATTACTAGAAAATGGGTAAACGAAGAAGTGGTTGGGTTGTGCTTTGGTAGTTGATGTTGTGTGATTTTTCTTATAGAAGTAGAATAAAAGGTGGTTTTGGTGGTTTGGTTGGTTGTTTTGGGGACTCATAGGTTTGTATGAGTGTTTGGTTACATATATGTATGAATTATAGATCATTTGGATTTCAATAATCACCCCACCCCTATTAATAACCTTGTGCAGAACACCCCCATTCGTGGGGGGTGGTGATTTGTCCATTATACTAGTGGGAGGATAGATGCCTTATTGCTGAAATTCTTCCTCACACCCACTCCCGGGTTATTACATATTGTTAATATCTAGGTTTTTTTATAATGTATTGTGGTTTACCATAGTCCCATATCTTTTGGGTCGGTTTATTCTGAATGAGGAGCTCAGGTGTTTGTAGGCCAGGTTTGTTTTCCCAAGTTTCTTCGGGATGAGGCCTAGGTTTCTTCGGGTGAGAGGTGTGGTTGTTGTGGCCCATGTGTCTATGGGATAGATGTGTGGTATGGTTGAGTCCCAAGAGTGTGCAGGCATGTTATGGTAGTGGAAATGTATTTTGGAGGAGTGGTAGTAACAAGACGTTAGCTGTTAGTAATGAGTAGTCTACCCGTGGTAAGGTGGTGCAGGGTACCAAATTGTCAATGTGCTTATACTACTACTTTATTTGACTTGTGTTATTTAGTGACTGTTCTGTGGTGAGGAGGAGCTGGTTAGTACCCCTTGGTAGGTGCTTTGAGGATCGACGATTCTCTCATAGGGGAATTAGTATGTGCCCCTACTTGTTCATGAGTATATTATGTTTTCATATTGTGTATACTTGTATACTCACACTACATCTATCAAAAACTTTTCATGTTTCATTGTGGATTTTGAGGATCATGTTAGGATTTACTAGCTTGGGCATCAGGATAGTTGTTGTTTCTACTTAGTCTCTTTTATTTTGTGTATGTTACATTATAGTATCATTATACTTTGAATTAACATTAATTTTGAACATGCATGTGGTAATGAATTTTGTATTTAATTTTACCTTTAGTATTTGTAGTTTCCTAGGATTTACCATATCATCACTTAATAATTTTTTCATTTAAAGGGTAATTCCATCACTTTTGTGTGAGATTCTATAACCTTTGTTTTAGTCTCCACTTTAGGGCCTGCTAAAGGCCATTTTTTGGGTCATTATGTTTACCTCGTCTTGAAGAAAGGCGAGTTGTGACAACTCTCTTTAGGTCCATCCCTCATATGGTTCACTAGAGTATCTTGGTGCACCCCTCCCATTTGAACTGTACATGAACACCACCTACAATATATCACTACAAAAATGATAGTAACCCCAAACTATAGGAATACTGAATACATTAAGATTAATTAGATAAAATAATTATAATTTTACATAATTTTACCAATTAAAACACTAGAATAATCATGCATGAAGAATTTATCACACATAGACCAATACCCCACAATCATCAACACAACATTTAGTATTCTAATTAACGATATATTCCTTATATTTAGTCACAACAGACAATAATCCTATGATTCCCAAATAGTATCTCTTATCCATATTACATGTAATGTTAGATCAATTTTGTTTCTTAACTAAACCCACTAAATCACTACTACTTCCTATCTATAAAATCCACCACAACAGTCAACCACATATTTTATACCACTAAGTGACAAACCATTTCTTATTAGAGTTATTCAAAAGGGGTTACACTTATCTTCAATCACATCAAAGTACAGGTTCCAGTTTTAATAGTTCTTAAAAAGGTTATTTATAAATTTCCTACTTAAGGAGAAAATGAAAATTGTAACACAGTAAAAATTATTACAAACATGTTTTGTTGTTTTATTTATCCATGGATGTTGGGTTTTCACACAGCATGGATTATTTTAATGAATCAATTGTGTTTTGTTTTTCTATTTGTTTCATTATTAATTTAAAAAGTTTTTGTGATTTTTTTTATTTTTTAATGAAAAATTTAGATACATTAGAAACAATGATTACATTAAGAAAATATATACATATTATTTCATAGGAGGGATGTTTATTTTATAAATAATAAAATTTAATGTCTTGTATCAAGCTAGAATGGTGAATTTCTTCTCTATAAATATATTATTCTACCAAAAACTAATTTTTTCACATGTGAGTATAGATGATGAAATTTTGTGTATTAAATGAAGGATATAGTGGCCCCCTAGGTTTGATTTTGAAAAACCACTTTGAGTCATATTCATATATTATTAATAAATTTAGTTTGATTATAATTTAAAATAAAATAATACTATTATTAATTATTTCATAAATATATACTAATTAGGGATCAAAAATTATTTATATTTTAATTATCAGATAAGTCCACATAAGGGAGACATTTATCATCAATAGAAAGTTCAAGGAAAATCCTCTATCTAATATACATTAGGAATGAGTATTTTCTAGATTTAAATTATTCATAATATCCTTTCATGAAATCACCCAATTATTCTACCTCTATTTCCAAGACATAATTTTCTACGACAACATCCTACCTTCCCAAAAAAACATCATCATATGTTTTATTCATCTCGATTGGAGTTTTTTTTTGGAGGTAAATTAGCAGGAATGGTTTATATAGTTTTGTGGATTTGCTCATTAAAAATAACTATGGAAACCCATAATGATTATTTATTTATAAAACATTAACATTGAATCCATTTGGCACTGTATTTGTAAAATATTGAGTAGTCAACATTTTATACATATTGGAACAATCCTTCTATTCCCTTAAATTCTTATTCATATTTAATGTAATAAGTCTACAATTTTTTCTTTTACATTAGAGTTTAACTACTCATCCTAAACAATGACCAAATAAACTATATGACGAATACCCTCTCCCTTTACAGCATCACACATGGTAATGATATCAGCCTCACTCTAATTGTGATCATTTTACACAACATATTTTTTGTTAGCATAGTTATGTCCCAGTATTAAGACTACATCTAGTTCAGAAAAAACATCAATATCAGACACCTTATCACCTAACTCAATAAGAATAGGACCACCCCTATGTTTTTAATCTGTTTTTCACTATATTCATTAGTGTCACATAGATCACTGGATTCACATCATTATGAATCTAATAATCAATATAAGATACACCCACATCCTATGATTTAATTTTATCTAAGTCTTAGGGATCAACCATGATCCTCCAAGAAGAATTATAATCCAAATAATGCTTTTTTATAAGTGTTGTCAATAGTAGCTTGACCTAGTGGGGAAAATCCCAATTGGGTTTCCCATTCTCATAATTAAGAATATATAGTCCCCTGATAAGAGCCCCAACAAAAATACATTTCATTACTCCACTTCCATATTTATAACATCACCTTATTTAATACATTATATAACTTGATAATATGGAAAACCTTGATCATATTTTATATAACCCCTAATATATTCTTAATTCAGGGTTTCTTTCAAATATATCCTTGTTCATAAGAATTTCTCACACAATATATTAGAGTATTAGGAGTATGACTCCCTTGGAAATTATCTAGTGATTAACCCTATAGCTTAGAATTTTCAAAAAATAAAATCTTTTTATCATAGCTGATTCCCCACCAATATCTCTTTCGGGTACATATTTTGATTTTTATTTCATCATAGAGAAATAATAATTGATATATTTTTATGATAATCCCAGGTTTAAAAGAATGTTTCAAATTTAGTGATCATTTATGAGCTTAGAAAACCTTCCCAATTGATTAAAGATGGAGAGAAGGATTGATAGTTTTAATCCATGTTGAATAAAACCAAAAATACATAACCATACAAACGTAAAATAATTTTTTTGACCTATTTCTATCCATCAATTATATCAAAATTTAAAATTGATGGTTTTCAAATAAATTTGAATTCATTTTACCCTGATAACACCAGAGTATTTATTCGATTAAAGATAGATAAAAATAAAACATCGATCCATCAAACCCACAATTTCCATTCTAGAAAAACCCTATGTTGAATTTTTAGGTTTATCAAATAAATAAATTGAATGTTGATCAATAGAAAATATGTCAATCTCATAGAATTTACGATACTTTGCAGAGAGTTTGATGGAGCGATGGAGGGATGACGGTTCATAAGAGAGGCATGTGTGGGACTATAAAATAGGATAAATGGGGATATTCGATTAATTTTATTATTTAGGAAATCAAATATATAAATATGTATCAGAATTAAAAAAAGTGGGTTCTGGGGATGACACATGTAAAAAGAACAAAGGTTGGATTTTGTTTTTAAATAAATATAAAATACTATAAAAATATAAAAAATAATTAATTCTAACATTATCATATTTTATAATAAACATGTAAATATTATTTTTTATAATTTCATATGTGTGTGTATATGATATATATTTTCATAAAAAAATTCAAACTATATGTAAATATTAGTTATTGTCTTGATAATAATAGTGAAAATAATGTTATTAGTACTAGTATTATTATTTTAAACATTAATAAGTTGTATAGATTTCCTCTACCAAAATAAATAATTTTAAAAAAAATCAACTATGAAAATTGGAATTTTAATAATTCTTCTATCACAAATCTTGATTAATATATTTTTTATGTCAAGAGAGATAATGTGGTGTATTTTTTCAATTTTTAAATATCATACACTTAGACAATTACCAACATGGAATGTAAAAAATCAGAAAATAAAAAACATGAATATTTTTCATGATTAGAACACAATGGTGCCCTTTATTTTGTGGCTAATAACTCTTAAGATAATTAAATTTAGAAAATGATTTTTATATATGGTTGTGTGCATGGGTAGGCTAGAAATGTCTTTGAGTATTATGTTGTATGAAGAGGATCAAGAGAGATGTTAGATTTTGAGTGTGATTGTAATGACTTGAACTATATACAAATTCATTATGAAATAAGGGATTTATTATGTTATTTGTGATGATAGGTAATGATAAACTCTTCAGTGAGTATAATGGGATAAGAGGTGTTGATGTACAATTTGAATTTATTAATGTAATATGACATGATAATTGTCAGTGTGGTATTATTACTCTTATCATATTAAAAATATAGACTTACTAATAAAATGACTTCAACATGATACAATGATTAGGTTGACTGTAATCTATTGATGATTCATTGTTATGGTATTTTCTGGTTCGATCTGGGATATGTCCTCAAAAGTGGGAATATAATTGATAATGCATGAAATAATTTTCGTTATATTTAATATTGTACACTTCGTAAGGTTAGTATGTATAGAGTGTGGTCCTTTCATTGTTGAGTGATTGTCCAATATTTTGTTGAATTAATATAATAGGATAACTAATTCAGATTGACACCAGTTTTATGTGATGTTGACCTACAACATTGATACTAATGGGTTGGTATAAAAATTTGTATCTCCAAAGAGATCATTATGATGATGATATTTATCAATTATGATCATGAAATGTTTGTAATTTTCCATAGAGGCATAAATGAAGGTGGGGGGTATTTTTTTATTCTTGATTGAGTATCTTTACATTTTGATAAATCGATGTGTAATATAATGATGATTTTTATACTATGATTACGATGTTAATAGAAATGATTGAATGGTAATTGATGATAGGTATATACATATGTTGATTCTGGATTAGGTTATTATATTGATTATGGTATTGGGGTTATATGAGTGGTTGCATATTTTATATTAATGTAATTTTCACAAAGACAGTATTAGTCACTATGAAACAACCACCTAAGGGTGGTTTTATCAGTTGTATGTCATCCTTAAAATTAGTTTGTGTACTAACCAAATGTTCATATTTGTATTACCACTCTAAGCATATATAGTGGCTTGTATTCTTTATCATATAATTTATCTATAGTGTGAATTTTGATATATAGGGATTATAATAATGGGTGGGTGATATTACTATATCCCTTAAAAATTTAAATACTAGTTAGTGAGGGTTTGTTTTTTTGGGGCCTATAACTTTTTTAAAGCATCAATTATATTGTACATAAATTTCTATTTGGAAAGTGAAGTTTATTGTGAACATGTTGAATGGCTACATAGATGATTTAGACTTATGGAATATAATGGGTAGATTTAATGATTAAAACTAACACATGTGTGTTACATTATGAGACTTTGGGTATCAGATAATTCTCCAACTCCTTTGTGATGGTATGGAACTCAATTCAATCACGATTTAGCTAAACTGGGATAGGGATGATACAAAACCTATCTCCCATTAATCCCCTTTCTTTTTTGAATTGACATTACCATGTGAACTGAATGGTACCCATGGAATCTTGGGGTTTTAATTTTGAGTTAAATAGAATGAGAGTTGGTATTATCCCACAAGTGTAATTTTTTCCTATATAGATACTCTCTTATTAATTTAATTCTAGTTTATTAAAAAATTTATGGTAAAAATTATAGTTAAATTTATATTACTTTTCACCATATATGGGAGAATATTTCTCATAAAAGGTATTGATTAACTCTTTTGGATTTAATAGGGATGTTTCATGAATTAAATCATCTTCAATTAAGGTCTAGTTCATGTTAGGACTTTTTTCAAAATTAAACATTGTTGTTTTAAAATTTTAATCCATATTTCATAGCACTCAACTGATTAACACAATATAAAAAAGGTTTGTAAGAGAACATGTCATAATTTAATGCTAGAAATGAAAGAATGGGATTTATGTTGGATTTTTGGGAACTAAAGGAATGACAGGTTTTTAAAATTATGATTAAATATATCACTTTATAACATGGGGGTTATATTGTATTTTTTCTATCCATCGGGTAATATTATTTAGGATGAGAAAAAATATTCCATGGTGATGAGATTCAAACCAAAAACTTCTACCTAAACATCCCTTATAGGGGAATTAAAACCCTCATAGTTTTATATCATATTTTAGATATATATGATAAGAAATTATACCATTTTGAATTAGGATTTAAATTTTCAATTGAAAATTAGGCACAAAATACAATTTAAAAGAATATGAGTAGGGTAAATATTATACATTCTAAGATCATATGATAAGGAAAAATGTTATACAATATTATTTTAAAAGACCAGAATTAATTTTTTTCTTCCAAAGGTAATGAAACAATAAACAATATGTCATGAAAAATATGGCTATATTACTAGGATAATAATGATAAATATGTCCTCTAATGACTTAATTCTAGGACTAATGCATGAGGGGACCATAGGAGTTTCACATGAAGAGTGTATAAGTAAAGGTGTGAGGATTAAATTGAGTCTATAATATAGATTAAAGACAAAATTCTCCGAAAATTATCCCATTATACGTATTAACCTAATAAAAATGATTTTATTTAGGTTAGGGAGATTAAATAATTGATTTAGAGTTCCTTAATCTTTGTATTTGACCTAGGAGAGTGTTGAGATTGGGGTAATTAAAAGGGATATGTGAAACCAACTTTTTTGGGGTTATGTAATTGGAGAAATAATTTAAATTTTTGTAGAGAGTCTATATTATGGAAATTTGGGTGCTTTACTCTAGTAGGAAACCGGGGAAAGGATTGAGACTTGGGTTTTATATAGAGTCATGAATAACAATCTAGGATTAAAGGGTCATGGTGATAATATAATGGGTTCTATATGTTCATTATATTATCCATGGAATTGGAAATAAAAAACTTCACATATATTAAATAAATAAAAGTATTAATTGAATTTTATAAAATAGAACACCTGAACCTGTAATGAAGCATCAGTTATCTTCCTTAGTCTATGAAAATTCATAAAGAATCAGAGCCAATAGACTCTACGTAAGGAATATTGGTCACAAGATCATGATATCTATTAGAGGACTCTTGTACACGTTAATGGATGATATAACCTTCACCAATGGTGATAAATAATTTATGAGGATAATAATGATTTTAGAATATTTGGGTGAAATAGATGATCTCCAACAACATCAATCGAGTGAGTAGAAGACCCTATAAGAAATAATGAGAACCAATTATCCTTTTATTAGTGATATATTAGACTTCATTTTAAATGAGTAAAATATCTATTGTACATGGTTATTATTAAGTAATACCCATGGAATACGACAAATTATGTTTTATTAATACATTCAATAATCATCATGAAAAGTATTAAATCACGATGAAGTCATGCAGGGTGAAATGTAATTCATGGTATTTATAATGTTTTTTTATTTTTAATATATATTTATTTTAAATTTACTATATACATTTATATTGTATACATATATTACAAACATCATATCCAAGTAATCTTCATGCATCATATCCATGATTTATAATTTCTCATTATATATATATTTTGTATTGTATATTTCATATTCATATACTATAATAACAATATTCATGTGTTCTATGTAAATCCATCATATTCATATGAATTTTAGTGTACATCCATCAATCTCCTACATTCAATAACATCACATAGCTCCAAAATTCACAACTCTTTATGAATCCTTCGAAACTCATAGATGTGGTTTCATCAAGATCTCTTAATTTTGACAAAAAACATTATCCATAAGGTTATACTTAACCTAGATCCTAACTGTGTAACCCTATAAGACTTATAAATTTTGAAAATAAACATGCAATACATATTTTAAAGATTCAATAAAATATAGGCCTCTATAAAAGCATCGATACTAATCAAGGTATTCAGGGTTCTTGTGTGATCTAAATTAAAATTTATCATATCTCTATAAAACCATATCCACAACTAGATATATCACAAAAATCATAAGTATAATTATATAATACTTTTCATATTGCATACATTATCCAATATACATGGGAATAATCAATATAGTATAGGAGAACTCATATGTTCCTGAATATTTAAAAAATCATAACCATTTCAATGAAAACATCACATCTCATTCATCTAATGGATATTTACATCACTTATCCCCCCAAAAAATATATGGATACATCATATGTGACTCTATTAAGTGTGGAAACTCATTTCATTAGTCTAATTAAACCACAAAAATCCTTATGAGTTATAAAAAATCAAATAAAAACCCGTTTGAGAATAGATTTGGAAATTTAACTTCAAATACCATGATTAATAGATAATTAATGAATTGATATTTAATTTTTTTTAAAATATACACCACATTAATAAAATTATGTGCATAAACACAATACTTTTCTAAATGAAGGGAAACTGATACAGAAACCCTTGCCTATTTTCCTTACATCCAAAAACATACTTTAACCTCTTATGTCTCAAATATAGATATATTAATAACTTAATTCTGGACCTTACACATATCAATTTACATTTAAACTCTTTAAAATTAGCAATTCTCTTCAAGAATTCTTCTCAGTTTGCACATCAGGTGGTTAAAGTTTTCATCATCTGTGCTAATTTCATAATAGTGGTGTTTCTGTTTAATATTCATTAAAAATTTTATTATTTAAATATATTATAAGATACTTGTAAAGATATTCCATGATAGTTTATAATAATGTAAATTCATTTCAATTATTTTTTTAATCATGATGATGAAATCAGGGATGATAATTTTTTGATAATTCTAATCAAATAGAATATGTTTTCATAAATAATTTGTTAAAGGTTGATAAAACATTACAAGAATAAAAACTAAAATATTATTTACATATTTTTATCATATTTTACAAATAAATAAAATATCATAGTCCTCAAATTAAAAAACTTATGACATTGTATGATTGGCTTGTTAAACTTACCCGAATATGAATATTACATGATTTAATGAATGATTATAAGAGATTTTAGTTTTCATATATAATAAATATATTTTTAATTTAATACCAACAAAATATCTTCATTTAAATGTGGTAAAGTAAAAAAAGAAACATGTTATGTCATTGAGGTTATAGTATGCACAACACAAAAATTGTAGTTTGGACTTCTTAATGGATGATGTATATGAATAAAAAATTATAGTACCTTTAATACAATAACATTAATGTATATAAAAGATACTAATATAGATATATTTGTGTAGTTAGTATAAATTTCTATTATGAATGAGAAAAATAAAACGTAAGTAGTTTAAAATAATCACATTGGGGACATGGATTTTCCTTGTAAGTAACCGAAAATTTGATGGGGATTTAGAAAAATATGATTTTAAAAAGCCTTATGAAACTCAGAAAGTATTATAGGGAATGTAAAATGGAATATGTTAAAGGATTAATTTTACATTACTTTTTTTCATGAAATGGCCATGATATTTCCATTTTATAAGTGAATGAAATGGTTTTTTTGGGAACAACTTCAAATTTTTCAATAATTCTATAACACTTTTCAAGGTTCAATGGAAAAAAATATACAAAAAAATTGGGGAAACATTTATTATTAGATCAATTCCCTAGCATTCACTTAATTCCATGATTTATGAAATGTATTTGGTCATTTACACTAGGTTCAATTGAATTTAACCATTTTATTTTTACATAGGAAATTAATTTATGAACTTACTAATAATATTTAATGATAAATATTTATATTTAACATTTTTCCTATTTTCATAATTTAGATATCATATTTTAAAAAAATATCAAATATAATTTTTAAATGTGTGAAGACATAGTTTTAAAATAAATGTATTTAATTACCTAAAAATAGATTTTCAAAAAAGTAGCAATTTTAAGCATGAAATTTATAAATAATATAAAATTATCATGGTTAGATATTTTATTGAAGTAAATTTACTTATTACTAATTGCTCAAAATATATTATACTTAAAAGGAAATCTAAAACCAGACACCACTTTTAAAATACATGATTTAATGAAAAGATTGAAAATGGTTGTTGTTTTAAATTAACATTTTAATTATTTAAAAAATGATTGTCATAGGTTTTCTAAATTCAAAGATTATTTTAAAATTAATAATTTAATTCCTAAAATTTATATTATATTATGTAAAATGTGTTGAAATATTCTAGGTTATGCTTACATAGTGGTAAAATCTATGAATTGATTTTTTTTAAACCCACATTTTTCGACTAGAAAATGCCTTTATAGAAAATTATAATAATTTCAGAATAAATAAATTTTGATATAAAGAATTCATAAAGGAAGTTAATTTTATTAATTTAAAATTAAATAATTTATAAATTCAATTTTGAATAAAATCTACCAATATAATGAAAACCCACTATTTATTGGAACGTGGAATTTCAAAATATTTATTATTATTATTATTATTATTTAAATATCATTTTCCAACTAAATTGGTTTTAATAAATTATTAATATCAAAAATAATTTATCGTTAATTATATGTTTA
Organism: Viscum album; assembly: GCA_963277665.1. Classification (NCBI taxonomy): domain Eukaryota; kingdom Viridiplantae; phylum Streptophyta; class Magnoliopsida; order Santalales; family Viscaceae; genus Viscum; species Viscum album. The sequence goes on along the minus strand of OY728160.1, from coordinate 850,033,421 downwards.
TTGAAAATGAAATTTTTATTGTATAAAAGGTAAAAAGATTATGAATTTTTTTCTAAACTATAAATGATCTTATTAGTATTTTTAGTTTAACTAACTGAATTTTATTCATCTTAAATGTTTCCTTTTTTTCCATATACATGTATTTCATAATTTGAATACTCATATTATTACAGATAATGTATTATATGTTTAAACATATCATGGTTTCATTTCAGCTCAGTGTTTCATATTGAGCAAATTTTGGAACAAGTTTACTAAATGAAAGATAATCGTTAATAATAATACAACAGTGTTACACACCTAGAATGAAATGGTTCCCTTTGATTTTTTTGGTTATATTGAAATAATTATTATATAGAACTCATAATAGACCATATACTTCAAGATGATAATGTGTTTTTTAGGATGCAGAATAAGATTTATCTATATGAAAAATCATTATATGTTCTTTAAAAAGAGAGATAACCCATTCCTAATTTCAAAGAGAATTATACTTAGGTTAATTTTTCTAGATCCATAAGTAATAAACACTCCTAAAAACTAAAAATTATTAATATTATAATCATTCCTCAAGTTATTTTTATTTATCAATCAATATACAATAGTTGGAGAAGACATTTATTACATTGGACACTAGAAAATATATAGTTAGAAATCACTATCTCATTCAATAGTAGTATTTTTATAGGGTATTTCTTGTTAGCATGGTTGTCGGTGACTATTTATCTCCTTATCCCTTGGATTGGGACATTTAATTTCATAGTGCCCCACTCTATAATAATTGAAGTGACAAACTTCCTTTACATATCTCTTTGTCTTAAACTTGTGAGTTTAAGGACCATCAAATCTAGACATACATAATTTATCCACCACTTTAAGGAAATTTCCCCTGTGTTTCTTCCCATATCATTGACATATAGTAAATTGAATATATTTTATTTCATTTTTTTCATCCCATAATCTTTAATGAGACTCCATCATTATATTCCTTTTTGTTTTTAGACTTTTAACATATTCACATTGTTAATCATATTTTGCGTTGGATTTTGGTATAATAAATATTTTTCTCACTCTGAATCCCAATCTGATGGGTTTTTTGTAGATGTAATCATTAAATTATCCCTCACACCCATGGTTCAAAATATTTTTATCCATTACAAAGACCAAAATAGTTAACCTGAGGGATTACCATTATAATTGAGTTATCATAATTGACATCATAATTTCTCACATTATTATACTTATATGTTAGACTATAGTTTTTAAAAATCAATGTGTCCCAGACCCATATAAACATATTCCACTCTCATATATCATTCTGGGTTCAACCTATGTAATTTTAGTTGGGTTCTCTCATAATTATTAACAAAATCCTTGAAATATTAAAGACAAATTACTATGAACATTATTAAAATATTCAAAATCAAATAATAATTGAAATATATGACCTAAAAATTTACCTTATCATTTCAAAAACAACATTAATTATACATAAAATCATATACCCAATAATGTAGATACTATAATCATACACTCTCTATCAAATACATTTTTTAAACCCATTTCAATCTCCATTGCATTAAACCACAATGATAATATGTATTTATCCAAAAATTAACCAATCCTTAGAACAAAATATTATTAAACACTTGTTCATAAGTCCAAACACTAGTCAGTACATATCATAACACCATAAATGATATGAACTTCTCTAGAAATATCATAAATCAATTATTAATCCCAATGATACAAATAACTATTTAAAATACTTATTCAAAATCAAACCACCATTTATTATCCCTACATAATATGTATATTAAAGTAATCTATAATCCATACCTCAAGAATGTTTTTATTAGTAGTTATCTCCAAAAAAATTAACATATCATAAAATCAAATTTCACATTTTTAAATATATTTAATATATGCTTCCATAAAATTAATGTAAAAACCCAATTTTCGATCATTATAGATGAATATTATGAATAGAGGGGGTGAATAGTCATATTACTAAATTAAAGTCTAAAATAGTCAATGTTTATAAAAATAAAAGATTGAAATTAGTGCGGTGCTCTTAAAATAATGTTTAGTGGGAATAATATTAAAGAACACCAATATTTATAGTTATTCAGATAAAAAATATCCTATTCCACTCCTCAAACTCCTCTACTCCTTAAGTAGATTGGTACCCACTATGAACCTCACATTTAATTGTGTGAGATCTTAGTTAAAAACCCATAATTTAAAACAAAATAGAAGAACTTCTAAGTCTATTATAGGAGACTAACTTAGTCATTTTACTTGAAAATTGATTAGGAGTCACAGCCTCAAAATCATTTTTAGTGGAGGAATAAGCATAGAAATAAATTATTTATATTTATGGGAAAATAATAAAACATATATAAGGAAATACAAATTGTAGAAAAAAAATTATATGAATAAAAATATATATATAAACCCAAAAAAATACCAAAAATATTGTAGATGTTTATTCTTGGTGACCGTTTATCACTTGAAAGGAACTACATCAATGTTGGAGTCCTTCTATGTTCACATCCAGTGTACAAAAGTCACCAATGTTCAGGAACAATTAAGAGAAGACAGAATTTCAATGTTGTATCACAACAAAATTATGTTGAATGATCTCTATTGATATTATTTTATTACTTATATAAACCTTTCATATCATTAATATTTTGATATTCTAGGAGCATGTTCGTATCCAATATCTTTATGATACACGATATAAAAAAATAGTAAAACAATATGATTGTTTCCTTAATTTATTGAATCTATGCTGAAAAACACTAATCAATCATGCTTTATGTAAATATAAAACAATCTATATGTCATGTATAATAATCATAACAAATATAAAATTATAAAAAAAATTAAATAAAAATATAATATTTTAGATTATACAAAATAAAAAATGAATTAAAATTTAGTATCTCATTTACTTAAATATACATTTATAATTGTATATAAAATAATAATATAATCATTTTTTTACAAACCTCATAATTTTATTTCCACATGAAATAATAGAACATTTTAAAAAATTAATTATTTTAGTAACACCAGAAAAAAAGTAATGGATAAAAAATTTAGAATCAAAATTTTTAACTAAAGATATATTAAAATTATATGTGGTATATTAACCTACCATTACTATCCAATGTTTGAAAAATAGAGATTGATGGATGATTTTTACATCCAATTTAAAAAAAAGTGGTGGATTATTCATCATACCACTGAAAACTAAGAGCGATAGCAGTTCGATGGTGGAAAAACAAAGCAGATGATATTGTTTCACTTATAAGAAAAAAATAAAAATAACCAAAAAAAAATAATTCTGTGAACCTATGAAACCAAAGGATTCGGGGGAAGAAATAAAAATTCTTTACACTTGAATTTCCAATGGTCATATATGACCTACCATTGGAAATGTATAATGGTTTCACTTGACCATCCATTGGATGAAATCCAATAGTGTAAAATTGAAAACACTACAGATGTTATGTAATAAAAAATAGATTAAAAATCATCTGATGAAAATTAAGAAAAATGCATCAAACAGAATGAAAAAAATATACAATATTAAATAAGGAATAGCTATTTTTGGATTCGGAAGAAGCTTCTAGAAAGTCTCTATATAGACAAAATAAATAAAAAACAGTGGATGAAAAAGATCCAATATTGATATATAGACAAGGGTAAAAGTTTCCACTATTAAAGTGAAATGGGGGATAAAAATGATCCACCGTTAATGTCTAATGGAGGGTAAAAATGACCCAATGTTGACGTCTAATGGTTATTAAAAATCACCCATCTTTGATTTGTAATGCGGTAGTTAAATGATCCATCATTGAGGTATATTTGTGTCACCATCACTAAGACCATCAAATGATACTTTGAAATAGTTGAATAGTGAGATTAAAGAAGACCTCAAATAAGAATAATAATAATAATAATAAGCGATACCGTTTTCTTGAGAAAAGATTCATAATGTGGTGTCAAGAATAAATAAGAAAAATACCTAAGCTTGAAGTAATATGTAAGATTTTTTGAGATTCTGTAATGTTCAATGAATAATTGGAGAATGACCAGCTGTCAAGGTATATGAATAAAATTCAAACAATGGAAATATTTTCGAAGTACCAATAAAGAAGATGGAGATTAAATTTTTAAAAATTAACAAATCTGATTGTTGATTATTCTACCATGTTTTTAAAATATTGGCATTGAATATAATTCATGGTCTTACATCGTATAAGAAATGAAGAGGTTGATTAGTATATCAATCAAGGTTAACCAACCACCACATTATCTGGCTACCAGGGATCAGTATCAATTACAATATTCACAAACACAGGATTATGGACCAACATGTGAAATATCCCAACCAATTCACCAAGGGGTCTCTCCCTACGAACCCTATAAATTGTCTCCCACATGGGATTAACATGAACTATGCACACCCACTCCAAATCATCCTATTGGGTATCCATTGGAGGTCCTTCCAATGTGGTTGACCCAATGGGTCCCTAAAGTTGTTGAGACATAGCCAAAGGGACTCTCAATTATGGACCTATTTTTTAAAAAAATTATATTAAACTAATAAAACAAAAATAATAAACATTAATCCTTTTTAAACCATTAAGTATAACAATTTACATTATTAAAACATATAGTTAAAATGGATAACCTTATAATAACACATGAATTTTGAAAAAAGTGATGAGAAAATAATTTATCAAATTAGATAAAAAAATTATAGAATTAAATCACCAATTTCAAATACAAAAAATCCATATTTTTTTAAATTAAAAAAACACTGATTAATAAAATTTACATAAAAAGATCTAATATTTTTAAATTTATCAAAATATATATTATAATTTAATCTATAAAATTAATTCTGTATAATCATAATAAAATTATATGAAATTAACAAACTAAAAAGTTTAACAAAGAACATAGAAGTAAGTCATAGTAATATTTTAAACAGGTATTTTAAATAGAAAGATCAAATTAGCATTTAATCAGATTATAAAAAAATTCAAATATAGAAAAAATGTAAAAACATATTTATGGACAGTTATTACAATAACAGAGATGTTAGGATTCTCACATAACCAATTAATATTTAATTTTTTCAAATTCAACAGAGTTTAAGGGTTCTATAAAAATATTAGTAAATAGTTTCTCAATTAAAAAAAATTATTCGAATATATCACCTTTGTTTACATGATCCCTATGAAAATTAAATCTAACATCTATCAGTTTAGTTCATGAATGTTGTAAAGGGTTTTTAGAAACTAAAATAGCACATGATGTATCATAGTAGAGAGTAATGTTATCAAAATTGATATTAAAATAATATAATATTTTGTTAATCTGTATGATCTTTAAATAAAAACTATAAAAAACAATATATTCCACCTCATCTATTAACAATTATACTAAAAGTTGTTTCTTAGAGACATATCAAATAAAAAAATTCCATAAATGTAACATAGACCAGTAGTGCTTTTCTGGTAAACTCTACAACCTCCAAAGTCAAAATCAGAGTAAGAGTGTAAACGAAAACAATTCTCATTATAATGAAAAATTAAAGTACAGACAGTTCAATTGATATATTTAATTAATATTTAAATATTTTTAAGATAAATTTGTTAGGGGTTTTACAGAATCCTAGAATATAATAAAACTGAGAACATGATGGATCGTTTAAAATTTTTGAGATATAATAGACCTCCTATCATGCATCTCTATATTTTTATATCAACTGACTTATCAGATCCATCTAAGAATAGTTATCATTTTTTATTCATTAGTTTTATTATATAATTTCTAGAATCAATTCCAACCCCCTTTAAAATTTATTTATAATTCTCAACCTGATTTATGAAAATATCATTTTTCCAATTATAAATTTTTAATCTAAGGAAAAGTTTTAGTTCTCCCATTATTCTCAATTAAAATTAACTTTTCATTAACTTTTAAAAATCATTAAAAAGATAATCATTTCTTGATCCAAATATTATATCATCAATATATATATTTATAATCATTATTTAACATCAATCTTCGTTTATAAATATAGTTGAAAAAAAATTGCATTAAAAAAATTCATTTTCCAATATGAAATATTTAGGACATATATACTAAGATCATAGAAGTTATTTAAGACTATAAAAATATTAATTAAGCTTAAAAACTTGATTTTGAAGATTATCATTTTCAAAGACATGGGTTTTTTTCGACAAATGATTCTTCTGAAATAATACCATTTTAAAAGGAATTTTTCGAATTCATTTGTAATAATTTATTGTTCTGAATACTAGAAATGGATAATATTGTTGTAATTAATTATATTCTATAAACAAGAGAAAAAATATTCAAATTAAATTCCCTTTTCTAAGGACTAGCTTTGAGCTACTATTATTTCGTTATTGTTTACTATGTTTCCAGCTTCATCAAGTTTATTATAAAAATTCTATTTAGTTTCTATAATGGGATTATCTTTTGGAGAAGAAACTAAATCTCATACTTTATTTCTTACAAATTTATTTAACCCATCATGCATAATATTATTCCAATTTTAATCAATTAAATCATTTTCAACATTGAGAGGAAACAATTCAGTAAAACAATAATATTTTCATAGTAAATTAAAACAGGTTTTCTAGTTTTAATTTTAGATTCAATATAATAAAATAAATTTTTAATAGGGTGATATTTAAGATTTTTCATTTCTTTTAGACCTATTTGAGAAGAGATATAATCTCCCTCAACAAAGGAATTACCATTATATTCGTCATTATCTTCACCAAAAATTAAATTCTCTAAAATCATAATTTTCTTTGAAATATACAGAATTCCCCTAATTGAAATTTTTTTCATTTAACTTTACATGTATATTTTTTGAAATAAACAATTTATTCTTATTGAAAATAATATACTGATTACTCACAATATAATATCAAAAAAAATATACCTCCACCAAATTTATAGTTGAATGTTTTTAAATTATTTTTGTATTTAAGATAACCACTTTACATCCGAAGACCTGGAAATACCCAATTTTATGTAAAAAATCTTTAAACAGTTCAAGAGAGGTCTTATTTCGGGAAGGTATAATTAATACTCTATTTAATACATTAAAATATATATTTAAAAATACTGCCCAAAAATATTTATGAACACTAAATTCAATTATGATAGACTTATCCAATTATTGAATAGATCTAGTCCTTTATTCTACCACACCATTACATTGTGGTGCCCTATGGGAAGAGAAATAATGTTTTATATCCATTTGATTCCAAAAATTGATCAAATTTTTAATTAAACAATTTCCCATATTAATCATTTATGATAGAGATGATTGAATCATTAATGAAATTTTGAATAAGATTATAGAAAAAATTGGATAAGGGTTAAATTTAGGGGATAAGAAATTAATCCATAAGTTTCTACTATAATCATCTATATTCACAAATACTTACGCATTCACAACAAAAATTGATGGATTTATAGGTCCAAACTAGTCATTATGTATTAATTATAAATATCTAGCAGTACTAAGATCATTTATTAATTTAAATATTTATTTGTGATTATTACCTTTAAAATAAGAATCACTAAAGAAATACTTACTTGTATGTTACTTAGGCAGTTGCAGATCGAGTTCACGCTCTGATAGTTTGTGTAATAGTATGAAATTTTCATGCCCAAGCCTCCTATGCAAAATAATGTCATCTACTTCTAAATCATTAAAATATTTATCATCTTTTTAGTTATCTCAGTAATATTAGTAGAATGTACATTCTATAATTTATTTTCAAAAAATTATAAAAATTATTTTGAAGAAATATTTATTTACCACTTTCAAAAATAACATTTAAACCATCATCACAAAAATATTATATACTTTTATTTTTATTAATTAAAAAAATTAAATTTAATTCTTTTGAAATAATAAATAATTTAGAAAACCCAACATCACTAATAACATTAATCTATCCTTTAGAGTGGTCTCTATAAATAACAATTCCACCATCATATGAGTTAAATGCTATAAATTTTAAAATATTGCCCGTCAGGTTCCTGGAGAAACCTCATTCTTAGTACCATGAGTCATTGAGATTTCTACGGTAGATTTCCTAAACATAAATAATCAAATAGATTATTTTTATAACTATGATAACATGGGTCTAACTGGATTTTTATTTAAAATATAGGCATAAAAATTTATTTAACTCATTTATTAGTGTGAGGATTGGTAATTAAATAATTTTCAATAAAGGTTATTGTATTTCAAAAATATTTTCTCAATTATCATTGAACACTCATTGGAATAATTCACTTTTATTTTGCATTAAAAATAAGTTACACTGGAAATGATTTCGTTGGAGATTTTAACATTGTTAGTCTTATTTAAACATTTAGTTATACTGATGTATCCAAAACCATGTTTATAGGTGTTTAGTTTCATTAAATACGTTATCTTTTTATATTGTTTTTTCCTTTATAAAGAGTATATATAAATATTTTATGATTAACAACTTCATTTTTCAAATACATCATCTCTTTTTCATGATTTTATAAATCATTAAAAACATTTTCATTGGATCCAGAAGATTTGATTCATAGTTTTTTCATGATTTAATTTCTTATATTATTTTTCTAATTTACTTGGATTATCCCCAACTAAATTTAGTATTAAATCATTATCATTATCATTTATAGACTGAATTTTTTTAAACCATTAAATTTTAAACTTTTACATTTATAAGATAAGAATTATAATAATCATTAGAATTACCATTCTGGGAAATACGAAATCCTAGAATATAAAATTCTCTTTGGGTTTTCTCATTTTATTCAATCAAGAAAAATTCATTATTTTCATGTTAGTGTACTCTAAAATTATTCTTACTCCATAAATCATTAATTCAAAAAAATTATTAAGTATTTCCTCCACAATGTAATTCATATAGTTAGAATCAGAACATGAATTTGAAACAACTTTAATTTCTTTTCCTAATAAAGAGTTATCATCAATATTTGAAGGATTTATTGTCAATGAAATGAGTTAATCATTTATCTTACATTCAATACCCATTAGAGAATGATTCTATGTAACCTATTCACTTCTAGAATAACAAATTGAGTGAGAACTATCTGAAGAGTCCCAAGAGCACTCATTCAATTAGTTATACAACTAAACAGATGGATTATTTGGATTATAGGTTCTTCATATTCGACATTTAAGTTTGGTTATTTATTTCAAAGCATTCATTGCATGATTCTCCTAATAATTTCAATCCCATAGTGAGTGACATGAAGTATCATCCATAAATCCTGGGTTGTCTTACATACTAAAACATGGCTATATACAATTATACTTATAAAAGTTTACAATTTCCTATAAAATTATAATTCTAAATACATTTTACCACTTTATTAAGTAAACATTTCTCGGAATCAACTTTGGGTTTCTCATGTAGATTTCCATGATAGTCCAGTTATCCACATTCATTTGTTTCAAGTTCTTTTTAATTCTTCAATTCCTATTAACCATTGTCAATTCGATCAAAGAATGAGGGATCCTATGGAATAAATATATCATTTTAATTAACATATAAAATCTTTTAAAAAATATTTTTTTGATACATATACTAATAATTCAAGGATATTAGGTCAGCATAGAGTTAAAAATTAATCAATTGAAAAACTAATCTATCAAAGACATAGTTTTGATACCAATAATTTGATATCAGAACCACATAGCTATTGACCTAGATTTGATACCAATTTTTTGATGATAATTGATAGAAATTAAGATTTTATGGTGGTGAATAGATTTTAAAACAAATAAATTATTAAAACAATCAGATTATATAAAAATACAAATATGTAGTGATCTTAGTGTTCATGAAATAAAGTGCTATGGAAATAAAATTAATGAATTTCAAAATTTAAAGTGATTTAGATAAAAATGACTGTATTAAACTCTTAAACCTCCTCTACAATTCATGGAGATTGTTAACCACTAATAACCTCACTTTTAAAGGTGTGAGAAACATCTTATAGACCATTAATTTTATAAGAACCTTTGGCACAACCCAATGTATTATAGGTTACCCAGATGTTCCTTTACCCAGAATATTGATCGAGAGTCATAACACTGAATTATTATTGTGTGGTGGAGTAACCAAAGAAATAAACAACTTCATTTTATGGTAAAATCATAAACCTAACATAAAAAAGTTAAAATATAAATAAAATATAATATTAATAACAAAAATATATTGAAACTAGCTGAAGGAAAAAAAATGTTGAAGATATTGAATCTTTATGACCCCTGATCACTTGCATGGAAAAATATATATGTTGATGACCTTCTATAATGATAGGAAAATTACATAACTTATATAATTATATGAAAACATGAGAGGAGTAAGAATGTTAAAGTTGTATCACAATTGAATTATGTAGAATGATCTTCAATAATATTTTTTATTCCTTGAATAAATCTCTCATAATGTCAGGATAGATATATTATAAGATCTTATTCATAGACAATATCATCATGACACTTTTTTTGAGTAAAAATGAAATAATAAGACCATTACCATAATTTTTTAAATTCATGATGAATAAAATAGTACAACCCTTATTTATATATATGTAAAATAAGTAATATGTAATATATAACAATATCAAAAAATTTAAAATTATAAAAATTTTGAAATAAAAATATGATCTATTAGATTATATATACAACAAAATGTACAAACATAGAGCATTTTTTGAACTTCAATATACATGTATAATTGTAAATAAAATAATGATAAAATTAATATTTTACATGTATTAAAATTTTATTTTAACATGAAATAATTAAAAAAAATTATAATTTATTTCTTTTAAAAACATTAGTTAAAAAATAATGAATAGATTTTTTTGAAAACAATTAATATAATGGTGTATTAATATTTATGGTGGTAGATTAACCTATTGATGTTGTCCAATGGTTAGAAAAACATTTATTGATGGAAGATCTTTTTATCCAATGAAAATATAGAGTACTCGATTATTTTTTCTACAACAAAAAATAGGGAGTAGTGGAAGTCCAATGGTGGGAAAATAAAGAAGATGCTACCATTTTAATTTAAAGGAAAAAATATTCAACCAAAACAAGACAAATTTAATGCCATTTTGTAATATAATTATTCTGGATAAGAAACAAAAATTTTCCACTATTTGATGTCCAATGGTGGAAGATGACATACCATTGGAGATTTCCAATAGTGGCACATAAAATTCCATTGGATGAAATCCAATGATGGAAAAGTGAAAATAAAGCCAACTATAAGGATAAAATAATAGATAATGAATATTCTATTAAATAATAATATAATAGAATCAAACAAAAATAAAAAATCTACCACACTTGGCCAAAGAAGGGTGAGCTCATGTGGGATCTTGGAGAAGCTTCTAGTATGCAACAATAAAACAAGAAGAAATAATATCCAGTGGATGAAAAAGATTCACTATTGATGTCTAAGGGTTGGTAAACATGAACCACCATTGATTTCTAACTATGGTTAAAATTGACCCAAATTTTATTTCTAATGGTGGTAAAATTATCCATTGTTGTAGTGTAAGTATGGATAAAAATGACCCACCATAGATGTCTAATAATGTCACCATCACTGAAACCATAAATTTTTACATAAAACCAAAGAATAATGAGGTGGTTTAAGACAACCAAGAAAAAGAAGACAAAAAGAGCTACAATTTTCTTGAGAGAAGATGCATAATATATTTCAAGACCAAATGAGAAAATTCCACAACCTTGAAGAAACTTGTCATATGTTTCTGTAATTATACAAATATCTCAAGAGAATTCGAGAATAACAAACTTCCATGGAAGGTGACTAATATTCAAATAATAGAAAATGCATGGGAGTATAGATAAAGGAGTTTGAGATTGAACGGTAGAAAATTAATTGATCTAACATCCAATAATTTGACTACGTTTCTAAAATAAGAAAAATGAACATAATTAACTATCCCACATCATATAAGTGAAGTGAAGGTAGATTGGTATATCAGTCAAGGCATGCCAACCACACCATGTGCGGGACACTATGGATCCACAATGGTTACACTATGTACACGAATGGGCTTAAGGCCCAAGGGGATACCTAGACCAACCCATTAACCTATAGAGTGTGCCCTGTGGTCCTTATATATGGGTCCCCATATGAAATTTACATGGACCATGCAAAATAAATCCAAATCCCCTTTATCGGTTTCCTTTGTCAGGCCTTCCCATGGGGTTACCCAATGGGCCCCAAAGTGGTTAAGGTCAAGCCTAACTAACTCATAAGGATGGAAATTTTTTTGCTAAAAATATATATTTATATTTTTAAATAATAATATACCAATCATTAATTATCATAAAAAATTAATAATGACAATTAATATTTTAAAATAATGTAGATAAAAATGTATTAAATTTTAATAACACATAGATTTTAATGAAAGTTATGAGACAAAAATTTATCAAAATAGATACAAATATTAATGTATTAAATCACCAATTTCAAATAATAACACTAATTTACAATCAATAAAATTTCGTATAATCCTGAAAAGATTCAGAATATACCAAAATATCATGGATAAATATCAGTCATTAATGAGAATATCTTATAATTTCAATATTTTTAAATATCAATGTCACTACCTTAGATAAGAGTAGTAAAGTCACCATTTCTTTTATTCACTAAAATAACAAGTTTCTCAACCACATATGTATGTTCCCATATTATATAATAATACATAGTTGTTTCTAGGACCATACCTTTCTCAACCTCTTTTTTAATAATGTGATTCAACCAAACACTAATATCAAAAAATTTATCAATAAAATGAGAGTAAAAAATCAGATGAATATGATAACAAAATCCTAATATGTCTTCTCTAGTAACACTTTTATTTCATCCTTTGAAACTTCTAGTTTGATCTCCATTGATTTAATTTAGGATATCATTGACATCATGACCTAATTCACTAAAGGATTTAATAAATAAACCATTCATAATTCTTCATAATTGGAATGTGATTAATCAAATAATATACCCTAGGAGTTTCTCTCCATGAGTGTAGATTTAAGCCAACTCATCATGCTTCATAGTGATGATCAACTCAATTATCAACCAACCCTTCTCGAGGTGATTACCCCTTGGTGTATCAATGTAGTAGCCCCATCCACTTTATAGTATCTAGATATGTATGTATTGTTAGAAAAATCTTCATAATATCTATTTACTAAAATATCAATACATTATCTAGTACATAGAATTATTCCTAGGGTTTTCACTGCGGTTCTCTAACACTAATCCCCAAATATAATGTGTTTCATTACCTTACTATAAAATCATATACTATTCCAAAGTGGTATGTATACCTAAGATCTTATTATTAAAACATGAATATTATTCAATAGTATTGCTAATATCCAAAGTAGTCCAAAAGTTTCCTTTGATACAAACTATGTCACACGGGACCCACACCAATATATTTAGGGATCATAAACTCATGCATTACATACATTCATTGATTCCATTTGTAAAATATAGGATATAACAAACTTTAAATAGAAAATCAAAATCATTTTGTAAAAGAATATGTGCAATGTGTCTTTTCATGTTTAAAGAATTAGATAAATATAATAAAACATAAACTACAAAATCCCATGTCATTTGTATGAAATGGATAAATTTCCAATTAAATTTTAAAGTACTCAATTTATAAAAAGTCATCAATGTCTATGGAAAATTAATTCATACTTTTTATTCTTATAAACCTGAAATGGTTACAACATTCAACCATATCTGAGGGAAATGGAAATATAATAATGGATGAAAAAAATTATTCAAAAGGGAATCATATAACTGAATCAATCATGGAATAACAATGGATTATCTATTATTACAGATATAAGTAAACAACATGAAGCCTTAAAAAATTTAAAACTATAAAATTTTATACCCATGAAATTAAATAAATACATGGATATCAATAATTCTACATTCATGCTCATGGAATTAATAATTTTTTACATCAAGACATGTTTTCAAGGCCTTCTTCTAAGACACTTTTCACATCATTGAGGCAACAGTCAAGTAATCCTATTTTCAAGGAATTTTTCCAAGATAATATCCTATTATCCAAAGAGGCATACCCAAAAATCAAACTTGTATTGTCTTATGAGACATTTCGAGGCACCTATGGTATACATATTTTTGGTCCCTTCTCATAAAATGTATAATCCCAATTTATTCACCATAAGAGTGTATGAATAAAAAATCCATAATCAGTCTAGTTAATAATCGTCCATATTTAAATAAAAACAAAAAAATGTGTAACGATCCCAAATTTAGTAACATGTAGAAGATTTATACATTATTACATTGTTATATTGTAAATGTTATTGTTTCTCAAAGGACTGAAATGTTTAGTTGTATTCTTAAACTGTCTGGATATGTGATACACATATTACATTTGAATATACAAATTAAAACATAATTTGTTTTTCATAATATTATAATTCCTTATATATATACTTTAATATAATTCTTAGTAACCTTACTGTATTTCTTTGAAATGAAAAAATATTAATGTGACCTCAAATACGTAGTAAGAGTTACAGAAAGTGGAAGAAATCATGAGTAAATAAAAAATAATCACTATGGATTAATGAGTACACAAAAGAAAATATCTCAACTCATATTCAATTTAATCAACAACATGATAATAATGATTAGATTAGGAATAATTACTATGGAATTGTAAATAACTAAATTCCAATGTAATTTAAACAACTTGAATATAATGAATATAGATGGAATAATCAATATGTCAATGTAAATATCTGAACACACAATCCATTTTATCAGTGAACTGAGAAAGAAGTGCTTCCACAGATAATATCATTTCTAAAATAACTCTGATAATAAGAAAAGAATGATTAATGAATTAAATTCTTAATTATTGGACTTCATGGTCTTAGAAATCACAATACATCTGCGGTTAAGTCCATTCACAATAGAGTTCAAGACTACAGGTAAAAACTCATTTAATTCCAGATTACTGATTTTTCTTCTGATCCTTTTGATGCATCATGGAGATATATAATTTTTGCCCCACCTATCACTATAAATCCTAATATTTCCTTTTATATGGTATAATTTACTTAACTTATGAAAAAAATTGATTCATAAAATATCTGTATTAGGTAAATCGTACTTATTTATCATTATTTCCACATATAAATAAATAATGTTCAATTTTTAACACCCTTAAATTTTAAAATATGAATATCATATTAGATATTGTTTATAGAGACACAGGATTAAAATGTATCCATATTACATCATTTTCGATGAATACTCAGTACATTACCAAAAGACATACCTGATGACCAAAATAGTTTACTGTCTTCGGAAACATTAAAACAGATTCTTCTATCCTATTGAAAGATATTCAAAATATCCTATAATGATCTCCAACTATAGTAATTATTCCTAATATCATTCTTCATAAACTTGGAAAATGAAATATAAAAAAGGGGTTAGCTCAAATTCTCAGTGTGGGTAAATTAAGAAAATGTTTAAGCATTGTGTTAAAAAAAGGGTATGGAACTTGAGAATAACAGTTGAAGATTATACCATTCATATAAGAGATCATAATAAATATCAGAATTTCATAATACATAGATCATAAGAGGACTAATGTCATAAATAATGAAAACATAAAATAAGAATAAAACATGGAATATACTTCCTGGATGTTTTTTTAAACGTTGTGAACATGTATAAGTAGAAATAGGTTCACTCAATATGTTAGAGAGAATAAATTAGGGCCCTCCATCAACTTATGGACATGAAACTAGGTCTATACATAACATTTTAAATGGGTAATAAGGATTTCACATAACCTTCCAAACATGAAAAATTGTCCATGCGATACTTTTTGAACATGTAATCAGGTTCACGCATAAAATTGTGAACATGTAATCATGCACATGAATAAATTTATAGACATGAAAAAATTTCCATTAATAACATTGTTAACACATAATAAGGTTCCCTCAGAATATTGTGAACATGTAATATGGTTCTACCATAAACTAATGGATATGAAACTTGGTCTATGCATAACTATGTGAACATGTAATCCGGTTCATGCATAAAATTTAAACTCACAATTCATCCATTGTTACTCAATGCATTAGAGGGAGATATAGGTCTGAACCATCTCATAATAAATCTATTCATACATGTTTCATATGATAATAAAACATTCATCAAATCAGGACCTTAAAAAATACATATGTTTTATAAACATTAAATCAGAACCTATAAAATTACATGGGTATCATTAATATTTCAACACAACATAACCAATGGAATAGATATAGGTTTCATAATCATTTCACCAAAGTATAACCCATGAAAAAAATCAGGTTTCAAAAGAGTGTAACATGTAGAAGAGAAATGGGTATCAACATCATAATTTCATCAAAACACAAAACCATTGAAGATACAATACAAACAGAACATTGGGATCATTTCCTATAAGTTCATGAATAGAATCAATGTATGTCATGTTAGATGGAAAAAAAATTGGTAGGATATTTTGAAAAAAAATCCTTATGTAAATATACTTTCTTATTTGAAATATATATATATAACATAAAAACATTTGAAAAATATTTTCATTAAAATGATCTTAAAATCATATAAGGAAATCTTTAAAAACATTTACTAAACCTTTTTCATTGTAAATATATAAATATAGAATGAAAATATTATGAAAACCATTTTCCTTAAAAAAATAAAAAAATGGATTAGAATATTTTCAAAAACTATTTCATTAAAAATTTATTTTAAAAACATTTTATTAAAAATTATCCTTTAAACATGGAAATAAGGCTTCAAAGTATTTATAGTGGATAAATTGATACATGTAGTACGAAGTACAAAGAACATTCCTTTTTCACTGTAAAAGTATAAAAAATTTCCTTGTACAGAAAGTAATAAGATGATTGTGTTGAAATAATTGGGGAAAGAGAAAAATGGTAAATAAAATTTTAAGGATCGTATGAGATAAGTAGAATATACATGGAAATCTTTTCTATAAAACACAGGTTTCCGAATGAAGAGGGTGTAATGTCTGTCTTTATTAAAAACGCATGGTTCATTATATTATGTACCAAAGAGAAAAAATATGTTACCACTAAATTATTATAGAATGAATAAACAATGGGAAAAAAATTCATCAATTTCATGAAGGTTTTCTTGTAATATTTCATCAAAGAAAGCATGAAAATAAACAATCATGAAATGTGATGAGATTGACTCAATAAACTCTTATCACTTGGTAACTTGGGAACATCCTATACAATTAATACAATAAATTACATGAAGATTATAATATCATGAATATATTCATATTCATGATATATCATGTAAAATAGAATTATAGACACCTTAGAACAAATTTAGGTGCATTACTAAACATGGGTCTCGTAGAAGGCTGATTGAGACAAAACTATTTTACTGATTTGGTAGCTTTTCAACATTAAAACCAATTAAATAAAGATAATATAATTGATATTTAAATTACCAAAAAAATTAATATAATAATAATTTATTACATAAATGAGAATTATACACACCACATAAAAGGAATGGTTGGTGAATAAAGCATTTATTTCACTAAAATAAAAAGTGAGAAGAAATCGAATTACCTTCTTCCCGACACTCTTCATACTCATCCAAACATCCCTTATAAAAATATTAAATTATTTTACATCTATCAAAGAAAAATATTCTTATATCTAATACTTTATATGGATTTATTATAACTTTACATAACCTTCTTGTAAGAGATTTATTGTCGAGGAAATGCTTCAAAGAATATTCACTTTGTTTTTCACATGTTCCTCATTTTATTATATCTTGGGACCTTTTACATATATATTGATTAAAAAATAAAAAATAAATTTAAAAATATCATCTATATTCTTTATGTTTTTATTATAATAATCTATATAATATATAATTATGAAATAGTATACACCATTCATGGAGATTGTAAGTCGTACGTACGTATGAACGTTGTTTCCGTTTTTATTGTCATATTAAATGAATAAATGAAGATAAAATATATTAATATCTGAATATAATATCATTAAAGAAGAATTATAATGTTATATGTATCATATAATTTAAATAATACCATCTTTAATGCATTTCATGTAGTGTGTGAATGAATCACATCGCATTGAGGGGGTGGTAGTCCACACTTCCTCAAACACAATTATCATATTTACACTAAATGGAACATAAAAAAATATATGTTGTAAAATAAATACATAAGAAAAGAGATAATAAATATTATATATAATACATATAAATATATTTTACATCATAATGTCCACCTGAGAGGTTGTATGGAAAATTTAACGATCCTCGTTTTGTGAAGCATAAGTTTGTTGTAAACATAAACAATAAGTTTGTTACCAATTAATTGGAGGTGTGTATAAGTGTAGGTAGAACCCTTAGAATTAAAAAATACTATTATATTGAATATAATTTTGTTTTTATACAAGAATGAATAAATATAGTGGTTGGGTGTAGAAGGAATATAAAATAAATTAGTTTGAGAGAAGAGGTTACCTCTTAATCCAGTAACTCCATTTGGTTTATTCCCAAAGGCTTCCTTGGATTTATTTCAGAACAATGATAGGATTAGAGGAGGAATGTTGGGAGTTTTAGACGTTTATTGGGATGATATTTGATGATCCTAAATGGTTTTATAGGTGTGAAGAACTGGTATAAGTGGTGCCCTTTAATAGGGAAGGAAAAGGACTCACTTGGAATTTTTTAAAACAAGTTAGGTGTACACATGTTATTACGTTAAAAAATTCATAAAAAACAACATAAATCAATTTTATTTGGTTAATTTAAGAAATATATCTATCTAATGGGATGTGGACTTGTAGATAGGCCATTTGTTCCACAAAGATTGTGGTTTAGTCACTAATTAAGCATAATTTGACCTTAGTCACTGTGATTAATTTTAATCTCTTTTACTACTCATTTTTGTCAAATGTCAACATGATATCATTAGACTATAAATATTATAATAATTAAAATTTCGTATGTAGGTTTTTTAAAATTAAACTCTTATATGAGTAAATAATTTAGATTAATGCTAATCCCATAGAAGGGTTGAAATTACGGTGTTTTGAAGTAGAAAGATGTTCAAAAGGTTATTAATTTTTTATTTTAAATTTCAATGTGAAATTGATTATAATGAAAAAAATTATTAATATATGTAAAATTTATATAATATATATTTAAAATATAATTATAGAATAATTTATCATTAATATTTATTTAAATGAAAATGCAGTTATTAACTAAAATGTAGTATTTTTCACTTTTAATCAAAAAGAGGAAGTTTCTCAAAAAAATACCAAAAATTCCTTACAAGATAATTACAGTATTCTAAATTCAAAAATGAAGTATATTTTATCAAATTAAATTTATATATATGAAAAAAAAAATCATTAATATATTTCTTTATTCAATAAAATGGTATTTTTTAAACGTAAAAGGACTTTACCAAAAAAATAAAACATTCATTATAAATATGTATTTTCTATATAAAACTATTATAAAAAATATTTTAATATTAGTTATTAATATTCATATAACTATTTTTAACAGTTAGGTTAAATTTATATCATTTAAATAATCATAACAACAAAATGATGTTTTGTATAAACAGATGTGTTGTGTTTAACATACACCAAGTTGTTGATGTGGGTAGCGCAAGCCAAGTTGGTATTGCATGTTGCGGAAGAAAACTCAGTTCATGTTTAAATGAATATTTGAATTAGTGTCTTAGTATACATTTATATATATAAAGAACTATTTCTTTTATTGACCAATAATATAAGGAAATATAATTACTCGTCATATTTCTATGGTCAAAATTTCTTTATTTAGTTGTGATTTTATAAACTTCTAATTCATCCATTAAATAGTATAATGGATATCCAAAAATTAACTTTTATTCTTGAAGTGCTAAAAACATTTTATCAGACCATAAGGCTCATAAATTAAATAAATGTATAACTATTTATCTATAACTACTCGTAAAAATAAATATTATAACTACTTTTTGATCCTTAATAATTATTCATTAAAAATATTTATACAATATCCAGGATATCATGTAGGCCAGTGGTAGGTGTGAAACCCTTATCTGCCAATGGTCATGGGTTCAAGCCTAATGTAATTTCAATACTTGATTGGTTTCCACTTGATATACATGTTTTCCTTTTATAAAACAACACTAGTATAATTTCCAAAATATGATGGTCATCCTTGAAATAATTTTAATCACTAAAAAGCCTTTCAAACACGGTTTTCAATACAATATCAATACATGAATACTTACTCTGCAGTTTAACTTAAAAATTTGATGATTTTATAACCTTATAACCCCTCTAAATTATGAAATTCTAAAAATAAGGAAATAAAGTTATGAAATCCTCTAAACATTGATACCCCATATATCACAAAGTATGTCTTGGTTATCAAATTCACAAAATGTGGATACATGAGTAGTAAATTTTCTTATAACATGGTAACAACTCAAATTACCATAAATACTTTTGGAAAACGTGCATTATTACACATTCCTAATATTACATGATTTATTCCATATAACCAAGAAGTTTTAAAATTAATCAATGATAGCATGAACTACTTGTTAACATGTCCTTAATTAGTTTCAATTCAATCACTACTATCCAATTTACAAATTCAGAACCCACATATTGTTACTCTAATGAAAATATCTAAACATTAGAAACACATTAAGGTTTATCTTTCCTTTAATCATATTTTTTTTAAATCGTCCTTCTATCAAAAAACTTTTATATTCCTTTAGATCTATTTAATGTATTCATGTAAATCATTAGAGAAAAAACATAATCTAGACAATCCTTATATATTTCAACTTTCATATTTGTGGAATCCAAATACTTAAATACTTCAGTCCATCCACTTTAATGGTTGGAATAGAATAGGTCCTTCCTTGTTTTTGAAGTAAATTATTATGTTTGGGCATTAAGTTGGGTAAATATCATGTTCTCCAAACATGAGACATTGAGCTCCATGACAATTCTCCACACTATAACCCTTTTCCCACATAGATAACCTCTAACACTCCATTTAAGGTGTTCCTCAAGGTTCTTTTTCCCATATTCATGATATGTATGAATCTGAATATTCATTACTCTATGCTCCTTATAATTTTATAATTTATAAAATTCCATAGTCCTCTTATATAATGTGTTAGGAATATCACTAATGTAAACATTATTAACAATATAAATCAATAGATAATTTGGAATAATCACAATATCGTTCTCTCCGGTCATTATCCAATTTAGTTTCATTTAATCACAATATTTCCCATCAGACACTATGTTAACTCAATTACTTATGGTTCTCTCAGTTTACTAAAAACAAATTCTTTGTTTGAGCTTTACTAATCATAGAAAAAAACCACATATTCATGGAAAGAATTACTTATAGGATGTCTAAATCCTGAAACCTTATTTAATCTATGACATTCAAGTTTCATCCTAGTTTTCCCATAGACAACATAAATTTAAATCCTTCATAATGTATAGTGAAGTGTTTTAAAATTCCAAAAGAATATCCCCCATGTGTGTCAAGCCAGGTCCACAACGAGGCTTGTTTTCATGTGCTAGATTACCCTGACTAACACTTGGAACATCTTGTCAGATTTGTTACCCCTTTTACATGTATGAAAAATACACCTCCCCTTCTAGGATTCACATAGTGATTTATTTACATAAAACCACTCACTCTATTCTTTACCAAATTCCATGACTTTTTCCTAAATTTTAACACATCGTTATACTTATCCTCTGAGACATCCCTAAAAATATCTTTAGAAATATACCTATGGATCTCACTAAAAAATTCACATTAATGATTATAAATACTAAATAAACTTTTCCATGGATACCAACTATTTAGAACAAGGATTAACATATATGTGTATTACATAATTTTAGATGAATAATCAGTACATCAAAACAATACATGTTGAGGACCATAATAGTTTAGTGTCTTTGGAAACATGGAAATCAAATCTTCTATCATGGTGAATGATATTAAACATATCCTATAAAGATCTCCACATTCATTATTTCTACCTAAAAACATTCTTCATCACCTGGGGAAAATAATTATAAGAATCGGGGGCTTACATGATTAGTAAGGGTAAATAAAGGAAATGAGGAAGCATAACCTAAAAAAAGGGTATAGAAGTTGAGCATAACATTTGAAGGTCATACCCTGCATATTAGAGATCATAATAAATATTGGAAGTTCATAAGACATAGTGCATAATAGGATTAATAACATATGTCATGATAGGATAACATAAGAATACGATATTAATTTTCTTGCATGGAATTTTGTTTATAATGTTGTGAACATTTATAAGTAGAAATGTGTCCACTAATTATGTTAATGACATTAAATCAATACCCCACATAAAATTATGGAAATTCAACCTAATACATGAATAAAATTTTGAATTTGTAATAATATTCACACAAAACCTAATGGACATCTAAGAAGGTCCATTTAAAACATTGTCAACATGTAATCATGATCACACATAAAATTGTGAACAAGTTATCAGGCTTATACATAATCTTATGGACATGAAGCTAGATCCATGAATAAAATTGTGAATATATAATAAGGTACAATCATAACATTATGAAAATGAAATTAGGTTCACACATAAACTTATGTACATGGAAACAGATTCATGTATAACATTGTGAACACGTAATTAAGTTCATGCATTATGTTTATAATAATGAGTCATCCATCACATAAAAATGCATTGGATGGAGATATAGGTCTCAATCATATCATAATAAAATCCAACATACATGTTCCATAAGAAAATAAAACACTCATCGTATCATTATCGAATAAAATACATATGTTTTATAAACATCGAATCACAAACCATGAAATTAAATGGGTATCATTAGCTTTTAATAACATTATACACCATGGAAAATAGATAGGTTTCATAAACATTACATCAAAACATTACCCATGAAAAGAATTGGGAGTAAAAATAATATTACTCATGGAAGGGAAATAGTTTCATAAGCATAATTACATAAAAACACAATACCACTCAAGATAGAATCTGAATGTATCCTTTGGATTATTTCCAAGAAGGAATTTAGTAAAATCAATGGATGTCAGCTTATAAGAAAAATTACTTGGAAGGATATTTTGAAAAAATTTATAGAGGTAAATATACTTTCTTAGTTGAAAAGTATATTAAAAATATAAAACCTTTGAAAACAATTTTTTGAAAATAATCCTGAAATATTATAAATAAGTCTTTGAAATTACATTATAAAACCTTTATCTTTGAAAAAATATTAATAGTTACTAAAAACATTTTGATTGAAATTGTTCATAAAAACTTATAAAATGAGATTGAAAACAATTTTAAAACCATATCATTAAAGATATATTAAAAAAATTAAAAATTAACCTTTAAAATTGAAAATAAACTTCAAAAGATTGACAGTGGATAAATAGGTAAATCTCAAACGAGGTAAAAAAGAATATTCATTGTTTAAGGTAAAATGGTTAGAAATATTTCTCATTAGGATAGTGATAATAATATTCCTTTGAAAAAATATGTGAATGAAAAAAATATTAGAGATTATTTTTAATTATCCTAGGAGATTATTATAATATACTTCAAAACTGTTTTTATAAAACATGATTTTTTGATAGAAGAGGGTGTAAAGTCATGCTTTCATAAAAACAAGTTCTTAATTATCTTATGTACCAAATAGTAGAATTATGGTAATGATAAATGACTATATAATTAATTAAAATATTGGAATAAAATTCAACATTGTCTTGATATTGGGGAAGTAATATTTCATTGATGTGTGCAAAAATGTAATCAATCTGGATAAGCTATTAAGTAGTTTCAATAAACTGTTTTCACTAGGTAAATTTGGATGATTTTCTCCATGTGAGAAAAGGAAATTACCTCAATATTATAATATCATGAAAATATTTATATTCAATTTATGTAATTTAAAATATAATTATTCATACCTTAAAATGAATTTAAGCACATAAAAAACATGAATCTCATAGAAGGAATATTGAGACAAACCTGTTTTACCGATTTGGTAACTTTTCAGACTTTACCCACATGAAATAAATGTTATATAATGGATATCTGAAAACCCATAAATTTGACTATAATAATAATTTATTACATACATGCATAGTATAGACACCACTTATAAGGAATGGGTGGTAAATAAATCAGGTATCTCACAGAAATTAAAACTAAGAAGAAATCACAATACCTAGTGTATGGAATCCGGTTGTAATTGTTCAAGCATCGTGTATAATAAATATAAATTTATTATAGATATTTTATAGAACCATATAATTATTTATGAAACAATATATTGATTTAATATTATTTTATATTACCCACTTTTTACCAATTTCTTGTTAAGTATACACTTCGGGTAATGTTCGTTTTTATGCATGTGTCTTAATTTGTTATATATTTCTTCCTTATAGATATATCATGATTCAAAAAATTCAATAAATATGTAAATATTACTAATATAAATTATATATTTTTTATTATAATACTATAAATAATATAGGATTACGAATTGAAATACACAGTTTATGCAGATCGTAAGCTGTATGTACGCCTGAACATGGTTTTTCTTTTTTTGTAATGTTGAAAAAAATAAGATTAAATATATGTATAAATGTATATAATATAATTAAAATATCATTATAAGTTTATATATATCAATTAATTTCACTAAACTCATCCTTAATAGATTCCATGTAGTGTGTGAAAAAATCACATCGCTTTGAGGGGGATGTAGTCCACACATTCCCAAAAGAAATTATCCTACTTACAATAAATGGAAAGTAAAAATATATGCGTTATAAAAGGAATACAGAATATTATATACATAATACATATAATTTATAATACATATAATCATATTGTCTATAATAATGTCCTTCATCAGAGGTAGTAATGAAAATTGAACAATCATTGTTTTTTGAGGAAGAAGTTCATCGTACAAATAAAATGTATGTTTGTTCCCCATTAGATGTAGGTGTGTGCAAGTTTAGGTTGAACCCTTAACATAAACAATTAATTGTATATTGATTATTATGGTGTTTTTATTCTTGAATGAAATAAATATAGTGGTTGGGGTGTAGAAGGAAAATAAAAAAAGGATCTTGAGAGAATAAGTTACCTCTTAATCGGGTAAATCTATTTGGTTTGTGCCAAATGGATTCCTTGGATTGATTTTTGGCCAAAGGGAGGCCTATATTATGAATTTTTTGAGTTTTAGATTTTTATTTTAATGATATTGAATGATACTAAGGGTTTTTATAGGTGTGAAGAAGTGGGAGAGGTGGTGGCCTTTAATTATGAAGGAAAAGGACTCACTTGGTATTTTTGAAAACAAGTCATGTGTACCCATGTCCATAGATTAAAAAATATCATAACAATCCAACATAAATCAATAATATAAGGTTCATGGAAGAAATATATATATCCATTGGGATTTTGACAAGTTTATAGAACATTTTTTTTCCAATCATTAAGGTTTAGTCTTTAATTAAGCTTAATTTGACCTTTATTGTTGTGATTAATTTTAATCACTTTTACTAAACATTTTGGTCAAATGTCAACCTGATATCATTAGACTCTAAATATTATACCAATTAAAATTCTTTATGTTTTTTTTAAAATTCATCACATAGAAGAGGATAAATTTAGATTAATGTTAATCCCACATATGGGGAGAAATTACAGGGTTTTAATGTAGAAAGAAGAAAAAATGTTTATTAGGTTTTTATTATAAATTTCAAAGTTAAATTTATTATAATGTAAATAAATTATTTAATATAAGTATAATTGATCTATTTTTTCCTTAAAATATTCTAAGAGAATAATTTATCATTAGTAATTATTTAAATAAAAATTTAGTTATTAATTAAAATGCATTATTTTTTACTATAAATCAAAAAATGAAGATTCTCAGAGAAAAATAAAAAATTCACCATAAGAAAATTTCAGTATTTTATGTTCATAAATGATTCTTATTTTATTTAATTCATTTTTTAGATGTGTCAAAAATTTAATTTTATTATTAAATTTCTTCATTTGAGAAAATGTTAATTTTTAAACATAAAAAGACATTACCAAAAAACAAACATTTCATTATAAATATGCATTTTATATAGAAAACAATTATAAACAATACATGAAAAAATTACTATTAATTTTACTATTTTAAATGGCTAGGTTATAGTTATCTCATTTAAATAATTATAACAATAAAATGTTTTTTCGTAGAAACAGATGTGTTGTGTGTAATGTACACCTTGTTGGTGTGGTGGGTAGCATAAGCCAAGTAATTATTTCAAGTTGTGCAAGCCAAGTCTATTCATGTTTAAAGAAATATTTTACATATTGCGTTAATATATATATTTTTATAATGAACTATTTTTTATGTCACCTGAAATGAAAAATATGAAAAAGATAAATTAATTCAAAAAATATATAATTCACAAAATCCCGAGGAGTTAGATTCTACACCACCTTAAATGAATTTCACCCTCCAATGTTTTCTGGGTTATCATAGAATTAATACTTGAAAGATTCATTCATATAAAACCACATCATAAAAATGAATACTAAATGTCCCCTTCAAAGCGAACGTTGGGACCCTAACAGTTACCCAATGAAAAATACGAATTGGTTTCCACATATGATAACATTGGTTGGGAGTAAATATTGGACATGGAATAAAAGAATACATATTAATTTTCATTTCCAGAACTTATCAATCACACAAAATTGAATGATCAAAGAAAATTTTAGTTCCCCAATGTCCTAAATCTGTGTGGATTTAAAAGGACATCGGTTCAAGAAAATTAATGTATTAGGAAAAACATTTTAGTTTTATTATTATCCTAATGTTGAGTAATTATTTTATTGACCATGAATGAAGGAAACTACATACCTGATATATTTCTATGGTAAAAATTTCTTTCTTTAATTGTGATTTTATCAGTTTCTAATATACCCATTACGTTGTATAATGGATTTCTATAAATTAACTTTTATGCATGAGGTGCTAAAAGACATTTTTAGAAAATATTAAGGCTCATAAAATAATTAAATTGGTAACTATTAGTATATAAATAATTATAATAATTAAAAGGAAAACTACTATTTCATCATAAATAATTATTAATCAAAAATATTTTTTCATTAACTAGTATATCACGTTGGCCAGTGGTAGGTGACAAACCCTTATCTTCTTTTGGACATGGGTTCAAGACACGTGGACATTACAAACATGATTGGTTGTCACCTCACATACATGATTTCCTTTTCTAAAACCTGATGTAATTAATATTTTCATGTCTTATTATATACTCCCTTTACTTATTTTATATTAAATGTGCAAAATTTGTGTGAAATATTAATGTTTTAATACTAAGTATAATTTTTGAGCATTTTTAGAAGTATTCCAATTGGGACAGTTTACTATTTTATTTATAACTCTAACCCAAATGATCCAGATTGTGTTTTTATTGTTTTTTAGGATTCCTAATTCATTATACAACATTTCATTAGAACGGATCATGGGCCAATTCTTCCATTTTAAGGATCACATTTACCACACAAGATGACCTACAAAATCTGTGAAGAAACTGGACCAGTCATGAAGATTTAATTACTGGGCTCAATCTAGAAGTTAAAATTCCTTCATTCTCCTCAAATGTTCTGGGGGACAATTTAAGGAGTCTTGGAAAAAAAATTCAAGGCCCAACTTCAAAAACAAGGGGCCCAACATATTCTTTGAAGTCCAGCCCCCCATTCTGGCCGAGAAATAAAATCAGTATAGTATTCACGACATATATCATGATGTAAGAATAAAATAGAGCTGAGAATATTTAGTGTGGAATAGGATATATAGGTGGAAGTCTTTTTTGAAGAAATCATTTTGAGTTGAAGGAATCTTCCTATTCAAAACCCTTTCACATTTTGGACTTCAAAAAGACTGTATTGAAATGGACAGACTAAAATTGTTTAATAAGACAGCCATAACATTGGCTAAATATGTTTAAATTCATCCAAATTTTGAGAGTAGTTGACCAACACTATTATCTACAACTTTTAAGAAGGATCTATCTGGAGATTAGGCTGTCTGAATAGCCAAATTGGGATGAAAGTGGAGGGACAGATTGGGAATGAAAACAGTCCACTCCTTAGGCTATAAATACTCTCCCTTTCTCTCCTTGATAGGGGTTGGCATTTCATAAGAGAGGAGATCATATTGGCACGACCAAAACATTTCCAAAGGCTTAGAAGTATTTTCCATACTAAAGTTTTCACAAGAGAGAGCTCTCCTCTACTTCTCTTTCATGTTTGTTTATGTTTGCTTTCAATTGTAATTGAGTAACTTTGTTTCCATTTCAATCAAATTTTAGTTCTTGTTTCTTTTTCAATACCTCTTATTCATCTCCATATTATGTAGTATAATATTAATGGTCTTCAGATAGTTTGAATCATATTAAATTATAGTCCCTTATTTTTCTTTCTCATTCAATTTGAATTCCCTTATTTATTCTCAAAATCTTTCGTGTGTGTGTTCGGCAAACTACTCTTTTCTTATCCCTTTCTTTTTCTAATATTTTTAAATCGTAACCATAAAAATTAATCCCAGAATATGAAAAATCCTAATGGATGAGGAAATATATCACTGGGGTGAGTTATAATTCGAGGATGTTAATTGATTTAGATTTTTTGCTCGATGAGTATTCTTTAAATTAATATTGTGTATGTTAAACTTAATAAGTCATGGATTAATGATATGTTTTGTTTAACAAGTGATTTATAGGGATTATTGGAACCAAAAATACACTACCATAAACCAGTTTTGATTGATATTAGAACCCTACGTTAAGTTAATCCTTGGATTAAAGTCTTAACACTTAGGAATTCTAATCAACATTAACTTTTGACATGGGTGTTAATTTAATGCAATACAAAGAAAGGCTCAAGGATATCAAAATCTTAACTCCCCAATAATGAACTCACCCAAATCTTTATATATTTGTTAAATCAAGAATCAACCATAAAACATTTCAATTTAGCTCTGCAAAAAAACCCCACCAATCAAAATACAATCAATTAAAAACAAACGACTATTACAAAGTATCATCGCCGAGGACTCAACCCAAGTGGCACTATACACATTTGTAGAGCACCAGATCCTTGACCGGTCGATAGGTGACAATAATCCATGCATTTAAAATGGTGTCTTTTCTGGGTATGGTTCTTTAATTAGTCATTACTTTCTTGTTATTGTAATAAAAACCCAAAAAAATTAAAAAATAATTGAAAAAAACACAAAGAAAAACCTGTCTTCCTATTTCTTTCAAAATCTCTTTGAATGCCCCGTATCCTCCCAAATAATCCCTCAGATTTGTTTGACCTTGAAATTGAGCGAACACTACGCCAACTTAGGAGGAACATCAGAGATAATCAAATAATTCAAGAACCAGTCCTTGTCCAACCAGTTGAATTAAAAATGGCCAATCCTAGGGAACGAACCCTTAAAGAACATGTTGCCCCTAATATGAATTACCAACCTCTTGGTATTTAATATCCAAACATAGAGGCCGAATTTGAACTCAAATTGGGTTTCATTCATCTTCTTCCTCATTTCCACAGGCTAACCGTTAAGGATCCACATCTCCACCTTAAAGAGTTCCAAGTGGTGTGCTCTACCATGAAGCCTCCAGGGGTTTCCAAAGAACAAATCAATCTTCGAGCATTCCCTTTCTCCCTAGCTGACACTGCTAAGTCATGGCTTTACTACCTACCTCCTGGTTTCACAACCACATGGAATGACATGAAGCGACTTTTGTAAGAAAAATTAATTCACAACTGGAAATTTAGGCTATAGCCATGGTTTCAAACCATGGAGATAATCCCAAAAACCATACCTCTACGTTATAGCCACTGTTCAATGAACCGTTGCTGGTATTGGAATGGCTATAGGCCAACTCCTATATCGTCGGTTTAAAACCGTGGATAAATCCTATATCCACAGTTCAAACCGTGGTTAAAACCCTAGAGCAACAGTTTAAGACTGTGGCTAAAGCATTATAGCCACATTTGGAAACTGTGGCATAAGGTAAAACATAAAAAATCCTTATAGCCATGGTTCGAAACTGTGGATATAGATCAAAGTTCAATAAAAAACACAGCATGCCTACAGGCCTGTCTGTCCCCCATGCCCCCTACTAGTCCTGTTGCCCCCTGCCGGTCCCCCCTACCCCTGCTAGTCCCCCCTACCACCCCATGCCCCCTACTAGTCCCCCTGCCCCCTGCCACCCCCTGCTAGTCCCCCCTTCCCCCTGCTAGTCCCCCCTTACCACCCCCTGCCAGTCCCCCCTGCCCCTGCCACCCCCCTGTCAGTCTCTCCTGCCCCCTACTAGTCCTGCTACCCCCTTCTAGTCCCCCTCTTCCACCCCCTTCCAGTCCCCCTTCCCCCTTCTAGTCCCCCTACCAGTCCCCCCTGCACCCTTCCACCCCTGCTAGTCCACCCTTCCCAATTCTAGTCCCCCCTACCAGTCCCCCCCTGATGGTCCCCCTCCCAACCCCCCTGCCCCCTACCACCCCCCTGCCAGTCCCCCCTGCCAGTCCCCCCTGCCCCCTGCTCGTCCCCCTGCCCCCTGGTAGTCCCCCTACCAGTCCCCCCTGCCCCATACTAGTCCCCTGGTCAATCCCCTTCTATTCCACATGTCCCCTACTAGTCCCCTTGCTAGTCCCCCCTACCCCCTTCCACACCCTACCAGCCCCACTACCCCCTTCTAGTCCCCCTACCCCCTTCTAGTACCCCCTGCCACCCCCTCCTAGTCCCCCCTGTCCCTGCTAGTCCTGCCACCCCCTGCCAGTCCCCCTACCTGTTTTCCCCTAGTTCTGCACCCCCTGTCAGTACCCCTATTTGTCACCCCTCTTGGACACAACCCCACCCCCTCCCCTACACAGACACCCCCCACCTAGGATAGACACCCCCTAGACAGACAAACAACCCTGGAGACCCCCCTCCCTTGGACAGACCCCCCCGGATAGACCCCCCCCTGGACAGTCAACCCTGGACACCCCCTGCTGTACATATGTTGGAGTTTTTCAAAGTAGCAACACATCAGAATCATGTTAGAGTATTGGAATGTTTTCTTAGGTGGGCCAAATAGACTATGGATGAGCAGCACTTGTTTTTTTTTAATGGTGAATAAAGGCTATAATTGGGATGCCATTACATTTGGGCTATCTATAATGAAATTGTTTGGTTTTACACGGGATGATAGTGGATAAAAGGACATAAAGGTTCAAGAAGAACTGCACTGGAAGGAGCTCCTACATGTTCCAAATAATGCTATTATGGAGGGAGAGAAGGATATTTCAGTTATATCCAACAACCGTCTTAAAGATGAAATGACGCAATATGATGTTTGGAATGAAGAGTGAAAACCAATGTTTCCCATGGTTATAGGTGTTGGAGTTATCAATGATCTTGGTATCAATGACGATGGAAACCCTAACCTTGTCCATTTATTATTTTAGAGGAAAATAACAAATAATAATTGGTTTCTAGTGCGACTAGTACTTCAAATACATTGACTGTAATAGAAAAGAAACATGTCTTCCATGATCACTTAGTCAGGAAATTAATTCAATGGTGGTGGTGACGACGATGCTAGTGATGGCAGAAACAATGGTTTACTTGATGAAGATGACGTTTTCTCATGACTTGAGACTCTTTTAAGCATGTTCAATCAACTAGGAAACAATTTTTGTTAGCGGTTTCTGGATATTCACCTTGAGGACAAGGTGGGTTTTTGTAAGGATGGAAATGCTAGGAGTGTGGATGTGTGGCTGTCAGTTGTGCTTGACAGGGATGTCCTTATGTGGGTGTGGCTGGTGGGATGTCCTAAGGGACACATTGTCTTTCACATTTTTTAGTTACTAGGGGTTGGAAATAGTAGGTAGGGGTGGAATGTTGTTGGGATGGGGTATTAAATAACAGTGTGGCTAGGAGCTGATCCTTGGGTGGTATGGGAGGCCCTTAGAGGGGTGGTCTTTATAGGAGAAGTTCTTCTCTTCCCTCTTCATTTTCTTTTTCATTTTTTTCTTCTTATTTTTTTGTTAACTCTGTTCCAATTACTTCTACTGGATATAACAACTTCTGCCATATTTGTTTTCTCTTCTTCCTACCTAATCAGTACCATTGTTAGGTAAGAGTCCTAACACTATTCAAAAGGTGTATTTTTATCACTCATTTAAGTAATATTCTCTAGAAAGATATATGTAACTATTTTTTTAGAATCAGAATGTAATTTTCATTAAGTGTTGTGAAATGTAGTTGATGATAGTTTAGTTCTCTCATTTGTCGAATGTTTTTAGAAGTAGAATGAACATCGAACTAGATAAAGCACTCATTAAAGATTCAATTATCAAACCATGTTTATTCCGGTTATTATTAAAATAAAATATTTTTAAAAATATATATCATTAAAATTTAAACAATTTATTTTAATTATTTGATACGGTGTTCCACATCGAACATGAGTGTTTTTTCATCGTTATATTTTCCTAAAAATAAGCGACAAGGCCTCTCTTAAGAGGTATCTTGGGTACTGGTTCACCTCTCTTATCATTCTACATGGTATCAAATGGGGTTTGATAAAAGAACCCTTAGTCTTGTTTCTCTAGATTGATCTAGGGTTCATTCCCCCCCCCCAAGGGGGGCGGCAGCCATAAGCCCTTGGCCACCATCGCGAGCAGACTCCACCCCCAGTAGAGCCCTCCTACATTCATGAGTGTGACCTCTGCCCATAGCGGCCCTCCTACAATCATGAGAGGCCTCCACTCTCATCGGAACCCTCCTGTCATCATGAGTGCGACCAACTCCCCTAGAGGCCATCCTCCCATCGTGAGCGTCCTCTGCCCCTACGTGACAGACCTCCTGTGCACCACCCCTCCAGCCGGTGGCCACTCCTCCATACACATCTACCTTATGCACACCCTTATCCTATGGGAAACACCCCATCGTAATGGAATATCCAGCCGCCTCCTCCCTCCAGGAAGACATCGCCTCCCTCCTATCCCTCCCTCTAGAAAGACGGTTCCTCTAGGCCCCTCCTATGTCGATCGCGACACCTCCTTGAGTGCCTACACCCCTCCACCCTTTCACTCGACATCACATCACCAACTTCTCCTAGTGCGTCTCTCCTGGTGCCTCACCTGTGCGGCTTTCATAGTGTCCCATTGACTAGCCCCACCTGTGCGACATTCTCAGCGCCCCGACTACCGGCCCCACCTATGCATATTTCCTGGTGCTTCGTCGAGTGGCCTCACTCTTGCGGCTTTCTCGACGCTCTATCGACCGACCCTGCCTGTATGGCTTTCCTGACGCCCCGTCGACTGGCCCAGCCTATGCAGTTCCTCTACTGCGCCTCAAAGAATTTCCACACCACTGATGTAATCCATCTATTTTAGTGACAAATTCTATCATCCATCATTTTCATCTCGAGGGGGAGCTATGATCTCTGATGATTTATTTTTTTTCTCTTGTTTTATAATCAAGCTTCATATGTCCAGCTATAGGGGGAGTAATAAAGTTGATTTTCTTTGTTTTTCTTTACTTTGTTTTCATTAATTATGTATTCAATATAGGTACACCTTGATTGAGAGTGAGTTTCGGAGTGTGTGTCCCACATCAGACTTGAGTGTTTTTTCATCTTTATATTTCCCTATAAATAAACTCCAAGACCTCTCTTAAGAGGTATCTTGGGTATTGGTTCACCTCTCTTATCATTCTACAATCATCAGCCATCTTTTATTAACGAGATGGATGTAAAAAAATTCATTTTTAATAAGAGGCAATAAAAATTCAATTACAATCTATGAAATAACAAAAAACGATATCCAAATCACACACCAATTGATCCATGGTATAGAGTGAAGTGGAGAATTATATAATGATTATTTTTTCTTATCAAAATTAATAAATTATTATTAAATTAATAAGTATTTTTATTGTAATATAAAGGGTTGTATTGAAAATGGTAGGTTATAATGCATTTAAAAATGGTGCATGCCATTGTATGGGAAAACGGGTGGGAGAGGGGCGTGCCATTGGGAATTCAGCGTGTCAAATCATAAGTAATTTTATATTTAAAATTTCAATAGAAATTAAAAAAATTAAAAAATTAAAAGTTTAATCCACATACTAGTGGTATGCCAGAGGAAGGAATGCTTCTTTGGTCAAGTCTTCAATCTTTGTGAGCGGGAGGAGGTGGGGAAACAATCAGTCATTGCCCCACCGGCAGAAATTGTGACTAGTTAGTATCAACATTGATCACAAAACTAATGGAATATTATCACTGTGAACTATCGTGGGGTGTCGTCCTAGAGTAGGGCTAAATCACGACATGACCGCAGCGTGACCGCAGCATGACCGCGGCGCGACCGCGGCGTGACCACGGCGTGACTGCAGCATGACCGCGGCGTGTTGGCCCAGTCCAGTGACATCTGCGAGGCATCATCTTCTGCCCAAGAGCGAGAGGAGGTGGGGAAAAAATTCCGGTAGTCACCCAACCGGCAGAAATTGTTATTAGCCGGTCTCAATATTGATCACAAGGCTCATGGAATACTATCACTGTGAACCGTCAGCATGGTGTTGTCCTGGAGCAGGGCCAAATCACGGCGTGACCGCAGCATGACCGCGGCGTGACCGCGGGATGTTGGCCCTGTCCAACGACATCCTCGAGGCAGCATCTTCCGGCCAGGAGTGAAGAGAGCGAGGAGGTGGTGGGGAAAAATTCTGGTCGTCGCCCCGCCGACAGAAATTGTGGTTAGTCAGTCTCAACAATGATCACAAGACTCATTGAATACTATCACTGTGAACCACTATAGATTGTCATCCTAGAGCAGGGCCAAATCAAGGTGTGGACCACGGCATGACTGTGGCGTGTTGGCCTTGTCTAGCGACATCTGTGGGGCAGCATCTTCTGGCCAGGGAAGGAGTAAAGAAGTGATTTGAAAATTGATGCATGTCGAACCCCATGAAAAAAAGACGTAGAAGAAGGAGGTAAATCTATATCATTTGACCGAAGATTTTTTGACTTTCACTTTCCCTCAACAGATCTAAAAGGAAGATACTGGAGCATTGGATCGCTCAACCTAAGGCCTGGTACCTTGCGGTTTTTATGACTGGAAGCTACAATTTAGTTCTAATGACAAGAAACATGTGCACAGATCATGTTTATGATTCATAGACTTAACTGGGTACTATAGAACTAGGAAATCTTATATGATATCACATTCGTGATTTTCATTCCAATCAGGATGAACTATTCCACTAAAAATGTAATTTTTGGTCATTATGCGTGTGTATTAGTAGATGTGGATTTAAGTTATACACTAAAAATGTGGGACCAACTAAACAATTGAGGTACAGGCTCAACATCAAGCAGTTGAAAATTCAGGGCATGTCCCTATTTTAGCCCTAGAGGATCATGTTCCTGCTAACGATTGTTCTATTATTGCTCAAAATACATATTCTATGTGTTTTATTGCTAGAGGCTTTGATTATCCTGTTCTTGGATCATCCCCCCATTATAGAGATTCTTGTATTTCTATTTCTCCTAACAAGTTGCAAGTGAAGAGTTCTTGGGATGATATGGAAGAGAAATCTCTTACGACAACTACTTTTTTTCTTTGTAATTAATATCTATTAAGGGGTATAACTGATGAACTTGAAGAATAATTTGATGATACTCATGCTAAAATGGAATTAGATGTGGAAGCTGATGTATATTTCAATTTCTAGAAAGAACAAAGAATAATCTCTTCAATGTATCATAAATGAAAAGAAAAGAAGGTGGATACCACTTCACGGAAATTCAAAAGTAGTATATGTATCATATTGAGTGATGAAATAGTGGAAGTCTTCACTAAATTCTAATGTGGGACTGAGAAATAGTGTCAAGAAAGAGAGGAAGACCACCCCCATGGAGTATATGGACCATGCTCATAGTGGATAGAAAATGGATAGTATTTTTTCACCATGTCATGGTAAAACTCGTGGATGTAAGGTTTCATTTAAATGATTTATAAAATAGTGGAATCATGATCATTTTGTAGTCCATAGTCGAAGGAATAACAATGAATAAAAGATTCCTAAATCTCTTTGTGGAGAAATATTTAGAGAATTTATGTGAATTGAAGGAATATGTTTGACCATACTAAAACCATACTAAAACCATGTACAATCCATTCCATCCAAATCATGCTATTCACTTAGTGGTGACTTGGTCATTATGGGAAATTCCATATTAAAATTCTAACAGCACTTAAAGGGTGTCTTGGTTCAAACAACCATTTTAACAAAAAGAGGGAAACACCCTACAAGGATATAAAAAGGGTCAAGTACGATGTGTGCTTTATGACTAACAATGACATCAAGTATAAGGAAAACATCAATGAAATAATCAGAAGCAAGTTATACCACTGTGAGTTTTCGCAGATAGTGCACCTCCATTGGAGGGGTTTTATTACAAAACCATGACTTATTTATCAAACCAAACAATTATCCTAACTAACACTTAATTCAAGAATTGTAATTAAATATAACCATGCAGAATTAAGAAGGCAACTAAATGCAATTTAAACATTCTTGAATTAAAGAGGCTAAGAGAGGGACCCTACCTCAACCTCAAGGCGTGTTTGCTTTTGATGACGAAAAATCGAATCTTCCTTTTTTCTGCTTGCACGCATATGCAACTTCACATATATATAAGGACACCTAGCCCCTATGTACATATTTTCATGCCAAATGCGCACAAGAAGGTCCTTAAATATATGTTTATACTTACATATACCCCTTTACACTTACACATGTGCGCATTTTTAATATCCATATATAAGCACACCTAGCCCCAATATATATATTCATACAGCCATGAGTGAATATATATATAAAGGGGGAACTTATGTATGTATATGCCTACCTATGAATACACTTGTAAGCCTTCGTCAACGGCGACTCGAATCCACCTCAAAAATATCAAAAACGCACTGCAAAAATATAAGGAACCCAAAAATCATAGATGCCCTAATTAAAATTGGGCCAAATAATAAAAACAGAATAAACCTTACCCAAATCTGATGTTGAACTCATTGAAATCGATGGTGGTGGATAGAAACGGCCTCATCATAAGAAACCACCTATAAGAAAATAGTGGGAAAAAATGAGATATAACGCCTTCTTATATATATGTGATCAGTGTTTCAACTATACATGATAAATGATACATGAATCCATAACCAAAAATGGACAAAAAATATTTAGATTGACATGTACATCCCCATACTAAATAACGTGATCATTAATAAACCTCTTTATTTTTCAAACATAACCTTCAATTACCTATTCAAACCAAAAATCACCAAAATATGGGAATAAAGTAAACTTACATTAGCACTTAAATGCGAAAAATATAGATTAAACATTGTTATTAACCTAGGGAACCTGGATCGTTTTGTTAAGGGAGTGAGACAAGGTTCTTCATAATCTTGCATCTGTTGTGGTGAGTTCAACCATAGCAGGGGTTGCTAGTTGTGTCTTTTGTAGTTCCAGACCTTCGTCATCATCTTTCATGTGTTGTGTTTTGCTAATATCAGCCATTTTCGTATTAAAAACTAGATTCTGAACTGCTGCTTTGTCCAGTATCTCATCACTGTGTGAAGGTGAGGAGAGTTGATGTTGTT
Organism: Viscum album; assembly: GCA_963277665.1. Taxonomy (NCBI): domain Eukaryota; kingdom Viridiplantae; phylum Streptophyta; class Magnoliopsida; order Santalales; family Viscaceae; genus Viscum; species Viscum album. The sequence goes on along the minus strand of OY728160.1, from coordinate 849,995,303 downwards.
TTCACTATCAGTAGTCATAGAAGAGGTGTCCTATAGACCCCCTGGTAGACCACCCCCTGCCCTGCAGACCTCCCCACTCCACCCTCCCCCACCCCCTTCCCTACAGACCTCCCCCTCCCCCCTCCCCCTGCCCACTGCCCCCTCCACCCTGCCCCCTACCCCCTCCACCATGCCCCCTGCCCCCTGCCCCCCTCCACACACACCTTGCTCCCTTCCCCTGCCACCTACCCCTGCTTTGTAGACCTTCCCCCTGCCCCCATCCACCCTCCCCCGTGCCCCATGCCCTACAGACCCGCCCCATGCCCCCTGCCCTGCAGACCTACCCCCTGCCCCCCTCCACCCACACCTTTCCCCTGCCCCCTACCCCCTGCTCTGCAGACCTGCCCCCTGCCCCCTGCCCCTTGCCCCTGCCCCCTCCCCCTGCCCCCCTCCACCCACACCTTGCCCCCTGCCCCCTTCTCTGCAGACCTGCCCCCTACCCCCTGCCTCCTCCACCCTCCCCCCCTACCCACTGCCCCTACCCTACAGATGTTCCCACTACAGACCCCCCGGTAGACCACCCCCTGCCCTGCAGACCTCCCCACTCCACCTACCCCCACCCCTGCCCTACAGACTTCCCCCTCCCCCTCCCCCCTGCCCCTGCCCCCTCCACCCTGCCCCCTGCCCCCCTCCACCATGCCCCAGCCCCCTGCCCCCCTTCGCGCACACCTTGCTCCCTGCCCCTACCACCTACCCCCCTGCTCTGTAGACCTACCCCCTGCCCCCCTCCACCCTCCCCCCTACCCCTGCCATGTAGACCTGCCCCCTGCCCCCTGCCTTGCAGACCTGCCCCTGCCCCCTGCCCCTGCCCCTGCCCCCTGCCCCCCTCCACCGACACCTTTCCCTTGCCCCCTGCCCCCTGCTCTGCAGACCTACCCCCTTCCCCCTGCCCCCTGCCCCCTTCCCCTTGCCCCCTTCCCCCTCCACCCACACCTTTCCTCGTACCCCCCCTACTCTGCAGACCTGCCCCCTTCCCCCTTCCCCCTCCACCCTGCCCCCTACCCTCTTCCCCCAGTCCTGCAGACATTCCCCCTTCCCCCTACCCCCCCCCCCCTTCCCTACAGACCTGCCCCTTGCCCCCTGCACCACTCCACCCACACCTTGACCCCTACCCCCTTCCCCTTGGTCCCCTGCTCTACAGACCTGCCCCCTGCCCCCCCTCCACCCTCCCCCTGCACCCTTCCCCTGCCCTGCAGACCTTCCCCCTGCCCCCTTCCCCCCTCCACCCTCCCCCTGCCCCGGCCCAACCCCCTGCCCCCTGCCCCCTGCCCCAGCCCCCTGCCACCCTGCCCCCTTCTGATTTTGGACCTCTATCAACTATTAAGATGAGTAGACCCAATAAGAAATTAAAAAATGAAATGAAAGATAAAAAAATATTTTTATATTGTTCAATACTAACACTTACCTGTTGGTAAAACTAGTTATACATACCTCGGTTATAGATTATCCATTTTAATTGTATTATAAATTATAATGGTTTACGAATCAACAGGTTATACCCACATAAGTTAATACTCCATTTGATCCTAATTATACCCCCATTGATTCAACTCTTTTTCCTCCTTTTGTTAGACCCAAAACAGTTGAATGTTTATAACCCCCAGTGTTGAGCCTCTTCAATAATTGGTCCCCCTATTCACAAGGTCATTCTTCTTATCTTGATCAATTGTATGATGATTTCATGATCTTCCTCAATGGGATTTCTATATTTGATTTGCTAATGTACAACTTCAAATACATTCAACAAAAACAAACCTTTTATGTAGACTTTTCTTAATAATTTTAATCACTTTTGTATGATCAATTGGGAAAGGTAACCCATGATTAGGAAAATATTATTTCTTCTTATGATGATTTAGCCTCACATAATCACTAAATTCTCATGTGTGAAATCTTCTGATACTACACCCAGATTAGTCTCAAAACACTAGACAGTATTTATGAAAAATATATCACATGGTCTTTTCTAAAACCACATTAATGTAATAAACAATGAACCCCCCTTCAATTTAATACATTTAGATATAAAAATTATCAATATACTCACTTATAATGAATGAATCCTCAAAGTTTACAATTTATTTAATGGACAAATTTTTATATTTTATTTCTTGTTTTTTTGTTACTGTGTTGAATTACATAAATATTGAGAAATAGGTAAACAACTTAAATCCAAAATATTCTTTGAATAGTGAAGTAGGAATGATAATAAGTTATAGTCCTTAGTGATACTATTTGAACACGTAAATAATTCTTGATGAATTTTTAAATTAGTTCCTAGATATAAATAAATATATCCTATAGGTCTCTTCATGTATAAAAACAACAAATAGAAAACCGAATAATTTAATTAAGAAATAAAAAAGTTTATTTGTTGAATAAAAATATTTTGGGCATAGAAAAGCTCATTTATGTTGTGGGAGGCATAAATACCTTGACTATTTGGCCTATGTTTACCTTAAATTTTGTGCTGAAATTTTATTGGTACATTATAAGAATCATATAGGATATTAAAACCTTATTGTGACTTGATATTATTTTTTTAAACCATGAATTTTTTGGGAACAATGATGAGAAACAGGATGGGAGATTGAGCTACAGTGATGGTCGATGTCGGTGATAAAGAGATAGATATATACTATGTGAAATGGTGTATGAATTATATTAGATTTATAGTATGAGTTTAGAGTTTTCCATTCTTATATACGTAAATTATTATTTAATGCAATCAAATTATAGATAATATAGATATTACCATTTTCATTTTTAACATCCTAATTCTATTTGAATCTATGAAAAATAAGAGAATCTTGGTTTTGGTATTTTAGAAATAAGTCCTAGAGTTCTTAGATAATAATAAGATAATTAATAGTCTGATAAATGAATGACTTTGGATCTTAGAGATCATAGTTTATGATGAAATTTATGAAAAAATAAACATAATAATTTAATATGAAAAAGAAAATTCCCAAATATAGAATTGCATCTATTGTCAATAGATTCAATATTATATTAATGTGTTAATAAAGATTATTAGAGGATTTTTGAGGATTCATGAGAATGAATCATATGAAATGACGTAAGATTATTGAGTCACTAACATAATCCATAGAGAATGATTTATGAGGATACACCATAAATTAATCGAGTGGAGAAGTTTAATAATATAAGGAAAATCATATCTAATATTTTTTGGAATGTTGTTAAATTTTTATGACATGCGATGAGGAGTGAACAATAATCTAAAACAATGATGAGGTCATTGAGAAAAATAATTAAAATACAAAATTCAAGGACAATAATAATACTAAATGATGTATTAATAGTATAGATCTTCTATGTATATAAGGATCGACCATAATTAATGAACACAAAACCAACATGAGGGAGGATTATCTATTAATAAAGAGTTAGAAAGGATATTTATTAAATGAAATATATCCTAGTATAAAATTATAGTAATATTTAAGGAATATAAGGATCAATTATGAGTGAATATAGAGCTCTAGAATAATCCAACTGATGTTCTGTAAGTGGATAAGAAAGATTATATGTCATTTGAAGAGGATATGAGATGCGTCTATATTGAGGGTGATTATGTAGTATAGCTGAATATCCAGTTTAGCTGAATTTCTATAAGGGATTTCCTAAGTAGATTAATCTGTGTAACCAAACATGCTACTATGTATATGAATTTCCACATAAGAGTTTGTCATGTGTAGGTAAATATATATAGTTGAATGCACTGAAACACATGCGAATGTTCACATATGTGTATTTGGATACATAAATCCATGTAGAAAAAATTATACACATACAATAGATTCATAAGGCCATGTTTATGGATATATAAAATTATTTTTAAGAAGAACTATGTGAGGAGTTCATGAGATCATGTTATTTAATATCATTAAATAATGAAGACTAGTTCTTTAGCAGTTTTAAAATAAATTTCAAATAAGAAATTAAGTAATGAATAAAATATGAGATCTGTTGATAAATTTAAAATACATAAGGTCACAACTGGTGCCTAAGATCATGGAATTTCTAAATATGAATGAAAAAAATGAATGGTATTTTTTTATTATAAATATATTGGAAAAATTAGATTCATTAGATGAATGTAAAAATTATGAGAAGATATCTACAATAAGAAACTTGAAGATTTCGAATAATGATGTGGAAAAGTCCATTACACACATATAATATTTTCTACATAAAAAGGAATATAATAAAAAACATTAGAATAAGAATATATATTATTGTCCAAGGAAATCAAACATTTCTACAATTGAAGAAATGAATGACCCAGGTTGAGAGGAAGTACTCATCCTGAATATTGTATCCAAGACAAAAAAGGAACCTCCTTATTCCCTATTATTATTGATTAATTATTATAAATATTAAGGGAATTAATGTATTGGGTTTTTGGGATATACACACTATATAAAAAATAAGATGACGATTTTTTAGTGACTGCAATTTAGAATATGATATTATGATAAAGGAAAAAAGAACATCCCTTTTAGGGGATATAAACTAAGAAGTAATGTAATATACTACTACCTAAATCCATTGAATAGTTACAAAAAAATTTATGATACAAGAAATCAGGCACCCCTACCTGTATACCGTAGGCAACCAACTAGAAAATAGGGTTCGATAGGAATCCTTATGGAGACTATAACCCTAACAACTGAGTGAAAATTATAAATAGATAAATGAAAAAACATATATGACATTACATCATATGATAACTTCCATAAAATTTATCATTAAAAAACATAATTCATGAAATATTAAAAATAATGGAATAAGGTAGTAAAAGGAAAGAATTCCATTATACACATGCAAAAGGTAAAAAAGAGTATAAAATGGATAACAAACTACATGACTCAAAAAAGTGACCGGAGCACTATTCTGATACAAATTCCTTAGCTCCATCCTAATATAAAGTCCTAAACCAGTCATCATGTTATTTCCCATATCCCTATATGAAATGATGAAATCCACTATGGTACCAAATGATGAACCAAGTAGGGTGTGTTTAGAACTTAGTAGGCCACCACAAAAGGAATTCCTATAAAATCTAGGCAAAAACAATAAGTTAATATAATGGTTGAATATATAAGTTATTATCATAACTAGAACAACAAATAACTAAAAGAAAACTAATCATGGGCTCCATGCTGATACTTTAGGCTAGACTCACCTACTATAGACAATGTTGGATGTCTCTAAGTGTGTTTTAGAGACCAATACATCCTAATAAACTCCCAATGGTAATATACATGTCTATAGTCCAAACTATCACTTATTGGTAAGATACCCATCCCCAAGGCCATGTGTCCACATGGGGGATGTGTTCACTCAGAATTTAATAGTATATCTCAGTGCCCACCCAAGGGCCATGTTCATCTTAGGTTTAATAATAAATACCATCAATTCCAATAGTCAATAGCATTTAATAATTTTATTTTCAATCCAAATAACCCTTTTGAAACTAGATTAAACTTTAAAACACATTATTAATAGGAAAACAAATTCCAATTCTACTTACTATGTTTTACCTTCCAAAAGTCAAAACACAGTCCTATCACAAATTTACAATTCCAAAGTTAAATTTAATGGAATAATCATAGTATGCGGTTCCCATTACCCTAACCATTCATCCATAGTAAGAAAATTATTTTAAATTCAGTTATAACATAACATAAACTTAGTTCAAAGCTTATAATGATAATTAAGGATACAAATTGAAACCAACTAATGTGGCCTCATAAGAACTTAATGAAAATTAATTTTACTATAAGAAACACTTTGGGACCAACTACCTCATGTATGATTAGTATTAAATTAAAAATTCATGCCTTGATTTGGATAAAAATATAATATATAGAAGTAGTAGAGAAATTTCCTGAAAACTAGAAAAAATGGGTAAATATTATAAAACACACCCCTCATAAAAACGAGATAGGAGAAAAGGGGAGTCATACATTTACCAGAAGAAAAAATTTCGATAGATGAAAATTCAATACACTAGGGATCTATAGATCTTATCTATGGAAGGATAGGTAGGAGAGGGATAGTATAATGAAGGTGTTGTTGTGTAATTTGGGGAGAAAAATTAGGTGAGGGGTATTAAATAATGAAATGGGAAAAATGGAAAAAATAAAAATTATAAAACAAAAAAGACTGAATTCCTGGATAGTGGCTCTCATCTTCTTGTTGAAGGGCCTCCATTATCTATATATAGCTACTGGAATTCCCCCAGAAAATTGGTGGTTTAGAAACTATTAGTCCCTAACACTACAACTTCTTAGTTATATGCCATGTCTTCCTCTCATGCACCCCAGAGACTCTCGAGACCCTCTGAACCCCCATATGCATTCATAAATGAGAAATTTCATTGAGGCTAAAAAAATAATAAATAAAAATAAAATACCTAGGAGAGGAGGGTGCCTCTGTGACAGTTTGTCAGAGAGGAGGGCGCCGTGGTGAGAGAGTTCTCCAGGGAGGAGGTTGCTGATGTGAGAGAGGTCGTCGGGAGGAGGGTTCCGCGGTGAGAGAGTTTGTCAGAGAGGAGGGAACCGAGGTGAGGAGAGGATGGGGAGGAGAGGATGGGGAGGATAGGTTGGGAATGAGAATTCGTTGGGGAGGAGGGCACTGTGGTGAGGATAAAACTTCGAGGAGGAGAAGTCATTGGGGGAGTAGGGCGCCGTGGTTAGGCAAGGTCGGGGAGGAGGGTGACACGGTCTGGCAAGGTTGAGGAGGAGAACTCGTCGAGAGGTGAAGGGAGGAGAAGAATTCGGAGGAGCACGAGAGGCGAATCAGGGGACCCCGATACCAAATAAGAAAACACACAGTATTTCTACGGTTATTAAATTAAATTGTGGAAATTAGGAAGATATAGCCACAGACCAATAAAACTGTGGTGAATGTTCTACGGAAATAGCTTTACTTTCTAGTAGTGTTTACTGATTCTCGTACTTCTTCTATCCGAAATAAAATAATTGGTATCCGTCAATTTCCAAGTGAATCACTCTATGTGTACTGGGAGAGGTTCAAAAATCTTGTTTCAACCTGCCCACACCATCAAATCCCTGACCAAATCTTGATCCAATACTTCTATGAGGGGTTCTTGTCTATGGAGATAACTCTCATTGATGCCGAAAGTGGTGGTACTCTTGTTGATAAAACTCCTACAGCAGCACGGGATATCATAAGTAACATGGCTGAAAACACACAACAATTCCATACTCGAGCATATGCTCCAGTCAAACAATCCCAAGATAATCAATCAATTGAGCCGAACAAGATGACCGAGAGGATGAGTGAACTTAGAGGTCTTTTGCAGCAACTAGTCATGGCATCCAAATCCCCAACCTCTTCTTATCCGCAATCAATGTTTCCTATACCTGTCAAAAACTCTGGAATCTACAACTCTCTATCTCATCCACCTGACTCATTTCCACAACTTCAAGAGGATCAATCCTATTCATCTGGGCCAATGGAGCTCAATGCAGTATATGCTCAGCAGAACACTAACCCTCAACTATCAGGTCAGTTTGATAGAAACTTCAACCAACCCCACTCTGAGCCCTTCTCTTCTTCCTATAACCAAGGCTATAGGTATGGAAATCCCATATCTCATCCCCCTCAATTCCCTCCTCAAAACCCAAACCATTTTCAATATGGTTAAGGTGTTGGTAACTTCCAACAACCTTATCCTTTTCATCCTCAACCCTAAAGGATCAATCCTCCTCCTGGATTCCATTATCCTAGTGATCCTTCCCAATAACAAAACCAATATAATATCTTTCCCAAGAACCAAAATCCAGGTAATCCCAATCTGGGACAAGCCTCTTCTTCCAAGAAACCATGGGAATGTGCAGTGTATGATCTTTCCTCCATCACATGTTCCAGCCTTAAAAATATTGAAACCCAAATTGGTCAACTAGCTTCCCACCTTAGTCAGCAGCAACCATCTAATTCTCCTCAACTTCCAGCTCAACCATTACCCAACCCCAAGGGTAATGTAAGTGCAATTTCACTTTGATCGGTAACACAAATTACTATGCCTCAAGATAAATCCTCCAACCCTCTTTTGAATGAATACCTAAAAAATTAAAAGAAAAAGAAACTTGAAAAGGAACCTGAATCCATTCCCTCATCTCCTTCAATTCCACTTAATAACCCAATTACTTTTCCTCAATCCATTTCTAAGCCAAATAAGTCCTTCAAACCTAATCCTGAAATGCTCAACATGTTTAGACGTGTTGAAGTCAACATTCCTCTCTTAGATGCCAAAGAACAAATTCCTAAGTATGCCAAGTTTTTGAAGGAGTTGTGTACCCACCAGAGGAAACTTAGGACCTTTGAAAATTTTTCCACCCAGTAGTCTATTCCCATAAAGTGAAAAGATCTGGGGATCTTTACGGTTCCATGCCAAATTGGAAGTTCCAACTTTGATGATGCACTCATAGACCTAGGAGCCTCAATTAATGTAATGCCCAAATCCATATTCTCCAACCTTGGTCATGGTCCCTTTCATCCAATGGGTTTTTTCATTCAGTTAGCCAATCGAAGCACAACCAGCCCTGATGGAATAATTGAGGACGTCCTTGTCTGAGTCAATGATATTATCTTCCATGCTGATTTCTATGTCCTTGACATGGAAGGTGAGATGAAATCTTCTCGATCTCCACTAATTCAAGGAATACAATTCCTCATGACTATGATAACCAAGATTTATTTCCATTAAGGCATCTTATCCATGGAATTTGGTGACCAACTGGTCAAGTTCAACATTTTCCAAGCCATACGATACCCATCTGGGGATCACTCTGCATTCTCAATCCATGAGTCCGAGGATACTTATAAGAGTCAATCGAACCCCAATACACCATGTTCTTCATGTTCTAATGACAAAGGATCTTGTGAAATCTGCACCATGATTAAAAAATTCATAAATGGTGAAGTTGATGTGGACCTCTCATTCATAGACTCCATCAATCTTGAATAACTTGAAAACTCTCTTGAATCCGAAATCAACTCTGATCTCTACTGATCCACCTTGGAAAGTATTAAAGAAAATGAATCTGAATCAACTAAAGTCCCTTCCTCTATTCCTGTGTTGTCTAACCCACAAATGAAAGATGAGACTGATCTAAAACCTCTTCCTAAACAACTGAAATATGCATTCCTTTTCCATGATCAATCTTATCCTCTAATTATATCTTCCTCACTTACTGAAATAGAGGAGTCCAAACTTGTTCAAGTTTTAGAGGAAAAAAAGGCCCTAGGTTGGACCCGAGATGACATACAAAGAATCAACCCTGCTCTTTGCATGCATCACATCCATCTTAAGGAATTATCCAAAACAATTAGACAACCACAAAGAAGACTTAATCCACTCATCCATGAGGTAGTTAGGGAAGAGATCAACAAGCTTCTTCAAGCTGGTATTATCTACCCAATTTCTGATAGCGAATGGGATAGTCCAATTCATGTTGTACCTAAGAAGTGTGGGATAACTGTTGTCACAAATGAACATGGAGAGGTAGTCACAACTCGAGTGAAGAAAAAATGGTGTGTGTGCATCAACTATAGAAAATTGAATGTTGAAACAAAAAAAGATCACTACCCTCTTACATTCCTCGATCAAATGCTAGAACAATTAGCTGGAATGTCATACTATTGCATTCTTGATGGATATACCGGCTACTTCCAAATCCCAATCGCACATCAGGACCAAGAAAGGACAACTTTCACATGCCCCTTTTGAACATCTGCATATAGAAGAATTCATTTTGGACTTTTCAATGCTCTTGCAACATTCCAGAGGTGTATGATGAGTATCTTTTCTGAATTCATTGAACACTGCATGGAAGTATTCATGGATGACTTCACCATTTATAGTGAGTCATTTTAATCTTGTTTGAATTCACTCTCTCTAGTCCTCCAAAAGTGTGTCAAGTGTAAATTTGTGTTAAATTTTGAAAAATGTCACTTCATGGTTGCAAATGGGATTGTTCTAGGGAAAATAGTTTCAAAAGATGGTATTGAAGTCGATCCTTCCAAAATTGAAGTGATTCAATCACTTCCTGAACCCAACTCTGTTCGAGCCATCCGTTCATTCCTCAGTCATGCTGGTTTCTATCAGAGATTCATTCATAACGTCAGTAAAATTTCCCTCTCTCCCACTTGGTTACTCCAAAATGATGTCACTTTCCATTTTGATGAGTTTTTCAAGAGATCCTTCATTGAACTCAAAATTGCTCTTACATCTGCCCTGATAATCCAACCCCAGATTTTTCTTTTCCCATTGAATTGGTGTGTGATGATTCTGATAGATTTTTTCAGGCTGTTCATGGTCAAGGAATTGAAATTATTCATCATGCCATCTATTATGCCTCAAAAACATTGGATGAAACTCAATCTCACTACACTGTCACTGATAAAGAACTCTTAGCAGTGGTTTTTGCCTTAGATAAATTCTGGCCCTATCTCTTAGGTGCTAAAATAATCATCTTCATAGACCATTCTGCTATAAAGTTCTTACTCAAGAATAGTGATTCCAAACCGAGGATAATAAGGTGGTCCCTAATGCTCTAAGAGTTTGACCTTGAAATAAAAGATAGACCAGGAAAAGAAAACCATGTGACTGATCAATTAAGTAGAATTTCTAATTCTTCTCATTCTGAAATCATCGATCCTGAATTCCCCACTGAGCACCTTTGATCTCTCACTCTAATGTTACCATGGTATGCCCAAATTGTATATTACTTGGTTTCTGGTGTTTTTCCTATTTTTTTTTTCAAAAGAACAAAAAATGAAGTTGAAAAGTGATTCAAACTACTATTTTTTTGGATGAAAATAAACTTTGGAAAATTGGGACTGACATGGTAATAAGGAGATGTGTCGATGAAATTGAGCATTCTTCCATCTTAGAATTTTGTCACTCAATGCCGGGTGGTGGCCACTTTGGACCACAAAAGACCTACCAAAAGGTCCTAGACTCTGGATTCTTCTGGCCTTCACTCTTAAGGGCTCACATGAGTTCTTTCAATCATGTCCCACATGCCAAAAGTTTGTCACAATTTCAAAAAGAAATGAAATGCCCAAAAATCCTTTAGTTTTCTATGAGATCTTCGATGTTTGGGGTCTCAATTTCATGGGACTATTTCCCCCTTCCAATAGATTCTCATACATCCTTCTTGAAGTTTATTATGTTTCTAGGTGGGTCGAGGCCAAACCCACTAGAAACGATGATGCACATACTATTAGCGAGTTCTTAAAGACACGCATCTTCCACCTTTTTGGCACAACACGTGCCTTGATCAGTGACTTAGGAACCCATTTTTGTAATAAAACCATGGAATATCTTTTGAAAAATAATGGGGTTGTACATAAAACATCAACTGCATATCACCCCCCAAACAAATGGCATGGCTGAACTTTCTAATAGCCAAGTGAGAAGAGTGCTTGAGAGAATTGTAAAACCCACTAGAAAATATTGTCCTGAAAGACTTGGTGAAGCACTTTGGGCTTATTGAACTGCCTATAAAACACCCATTGGGATGTCTCCTTTTAGGATAGTTTTTGGAAAGGCATGTCATTTACCAGTTGAAATCCAACATAAGTCATTTTGGGCTATGAAAACATGTAATTTTGATTGTGAAAAATCCGGAGAAGAAAGATTATTTAAATTGGCAGAACTGGAGGAGCTTCGACTTGAATCCTATGAGAATTCCAATTTATACAAAGAGAAGGCTAAGGTACTCCATGACAAACACATCCTGAGAAAGGTATTTCATGAAGGTGAAAAGGTAATGCTCTTTAATTATCGATTTTGGCTTCACCCAAGTAAGCTTAATTCTCGTTGGGAAGGTCCTTTTTTATTACTAATGTTTACCCATTTTGTGTAGTGTAAGTCCAAGACCCCTCTTCCAAAAGGACATTCACGATTAATGGAAATTGGTTAAAGTATCACCATGAATGGACACACATCCCAGGAACCACATCAACTTCCATTAGATCCCCTACTTCTGTAGTTGACCCACCACTAGATGGAGATGGCGACCCGCCAAATCCAAACCAGGGGAACCACTTTCCCTTTAACTCTCTCTCTCTATCTCTTCCTCTCTCTACCTCTTTCTTCTTCCTCCTCCGTCTTTCATTTTTTTACCACTTTCTTTTTCAAACTGTTTATTTTTCTCTTTCTCTTTTCTGTGAGTGTGTCTTTATTAAAATATAAAATTTCTAAACAAAAAAACAAAAAAAATGAATCATAACAAAAAAATACAAAATAATTAAGTGTTATTCTTACTCACTATCGAGTTTTGAAATTTTTCCCAACATTTTTGGGGAGTCAACAAGAATGTTTTCATCTAAAATTTTTTGTATTTTCATCAAGACTTTGGATAATGAATTTTGTGTCAAAACCAACTCATTTTGAATGCTCAATTTTTTATTTGGAAAATGATTTTCCCCACCCGTGAATTACAAAATTTTCATTCATGCCAAGGCCACCTATGTCCATCTTATCAAAATGTGTGTTTTCATCCCCATTTGTGAGTCTTGAATTTGTGGACCTTCATGCTGAATTTCTTACTTCAGTGTTCATTAATATGATAGAGACATTTTATAAACCACCTCAGAAACACAATAGCCAAATATTCTCCCATTTCCCTCACATTAATCCTCCTTTTGATAGCCCCTTCGAGCCTATGAAAGCCTTTAGTTTGATAGCCACATTACAGGACCAATACCTTTTCCCACCCAATATCAACATGTATTTTCATTAAATATTTTTTTGAAATTTATGTTTGGGGGTAATGGATTTCATTGTTTGGGTACCCTATTATTGATTTTCAACGAGTTATGATCTGCTTGAGGGAAAGCATCCATTTCAGTGTGGGGGAGAGGTTGTCATTCAGTGTGTTTTGGATAATGTAATTTTCTTCCATTTATGTAATTTTGTAAATGTTATTGACAAGTGTTCAAAAAATGATGAAAAAAATCAAAAAAAAAATGAAAACAAAATGGGTTGTGTATTGGGTTGGTCAAAAATCACTCTACTTAAACCTTTGATCTTGTTATAACTATTACAATTAGTGTCGTGAGGAGATAAAAATGGGTTGGGATATGACTGTGAGATCTGTTTGAAGGTTAAATTTCGAAAAAACAAAGAATAAAAAGAAAAGAAAAAAAATAAAACACTTGCATTATATTCTTATTGGGATATGTTCTGTGTTTTGTAAATATTCCATCTTCAAATTACCTTCAAATTTTCTTCCTCTATTGTGTCTTTATTCACACAATCATTCCCTTTTAAATATGTGTTATTCATTTCCTTCCATGTTTTATTTCAAAAAAAATGTTCATTTCTTTTTATATGTTGGTGTTTTAACCTTCTTATTCTATATCTTAGACATTATATTCCTACCGTCCCATATCCACAAAAATCCCTTAAATATAAGACTTTATTCTTGTGCACTTTGGATATCTATTGGAAGCTGAGATCTCATTCAAACTCTAAGATTTTCACTTTTGGTTGTTGAAAGAGTGAACCTCCACAAATGAATTTTATCATCTTGAGAGGTGTGAGTTTTGAGTGTACACATTTTCCATTTCTAAATTTGATCATGAAAAAAATGAATTATTTTTGGAACATTGTTTTTGTAACATCTTGTGGTTTAATTAAAAATGGATGAGTGAAATAGTCTAAACCTCCCCTGATTGAAGAAAACAAAATTTTAATATTTTTTGGTGAGTGAAAATGATTTTTTCATTTTTTTTATATTTGTTGCACATGAGGACATGCATAAAAGTAATTGTGGGAGAGTTGATGTTATTAATATTTTCATGTATTATTATATACTCCCATTACTGATTTTATATCAAATGTGAATAATTTGTGTGAAATATTAATGTTTTAATACTATGTATAATTTTTTAGCATTTTTAAAACTAGTCCAATTGGGTCAGTTTACTATATTATTTATAACTCTCACCCTAATGATCCAAATTGTGTGTTTATTATTTTTTAGGATTCCTAATTCAATATAAAACATTTCATTAGAAGGTATCATGGGAAAATTCTTCCATTTTAATGATCACATTTACCACACAAGATGACCTATAGAATCTGTGAAGAAACTTGACCAGTCATGAAGATTGAATTAGTGGGCTCAATCTAGAGGTTAAAATTACTTCATTCTCCAAAAAGGTTCGGGAAACAATTTAAGGAGTCTTGGATAAAAATTTCAAGGCCCAAATCCAAAAACAAAAGGCCCAACATATTCTTTGAAGTCCAACCCACAATTCTGGCCAAGAAAAAAAATCAGTATAGTATTCCTGACATATCTCATGATGTAAGCATCAAATAGAGATGAGAATTTTCAGTTTAAAAGAGGAGATATATGCTGAAAACTTTTTTCAATAAATAATTCGTCTTTGAAGGCATATTCCTATTCCAACACCCTTTCACATTTTGAACTTCAAAAAGACTGGATTGAAAGAGACAGATTTAAATTTTTTAATCAGCCAGCCATAACATTGGCTACATAGGTCCAAATTCCTCCAAATTTTGAGTGTAGCCGGAATAATTTAATATCTACAAATTTTAAGAAGGAGATATCTCAACATTAGTCTGTCTGAATAGCCAAATTGGAGATGAAAGTGGAGGGACAGATTGGGAATGCAAACAGTCCACTCCTTGGGCTATAAATACTCTTCCCTTCTCTCCTTTAGAGGGGTTGGCATTTCATATGATAGGATATAATATTGGCATGACCAAATCCTTGAAAAAGGCTTGGAAGGATCTTCCATACTCAATTTTTCACAAGAGAGACCTCTCTTATACTTCTCTTTCTTTCCTGATTATGTTTTCTTTCAATTGTAATTGTGTAACTTTGTTTTCATTTCAATCAAATTTTAGTGCTTGTTTCTTCTTCAATACCTTTTATTCTTCTCCACATTATATAGTATAATATTAATGGTCTTAAAATAGTTTGAATCATTTTAAATTTCAGTCCCTTATTTTTCTTCCCCATTCAATCGAAATTCTATTTTTCATTCTCAAAATCTTTCGTGTGTGTGTTCGGTAGACTACTCTTTTCTTGTCCCTTTCTTTTTCTGATCTTTTCAAATATTCACCATAAACATTAAACCCAGATTATCAAAAATCCTAATGGATGAGTAAATATACCATTGGGGTGAGTTATAATTTGGTGATGTTAGGTGATTGAGAGTTTTTACTCGATGAGTATTTTTAAATTATTATTGTGTATGATAATCTTAATATGTCATGGATTAATGATATGTTTTGTTTATAAAGTGGTTTCCACGGATTATTGGAACCATAAATACACTAACATAAATAATTTTTGATTGAGATTAGAACCCTAAGTTAAGTTAACCCTAGGATTAAATTCTTAACACTTAGGAATTCCAATCAATATCAACTTAAGACATGGGTGTTAATTTAATGCAATACAAAGCGAGGCTCAAGGATATCACAAGATTAACTCCCCAATAATGAACTCAACCCAATCTTCATATATTTGTTAAATCAAGAATCAACTATAAATCATTTCCATTTAGCTCTGCAAACAATCCCCACCAATCAAAATACAATCAACTAAAAACAAACGACTATTACAAAGTATCATCGCTGAGGATTCGACCCGAGTGCTGCTATACACATTAGCAGAGCACCGGAACCTTAAATGGTCGATAGGGGACAATCGGCCACGCGTTTCAAAACCACACTAATATAATTTTTAAAATATGATGGAAATATTTAAAATAAGTTTAATCACTAAATATCATTTCTACCAAAATTTTCAATAAAATGTGAATACATAAATACTTAATCTCAAGTTTAACGTAATCTTTTTATAAATTGATAACATTGTAACCCCTCAATAAGATAAAACTAAAAAAATAGAAATAAAGTCATGAAATTATCATAACATTGATCCTCCAAATATAACAAAGTATTTTGTGTTTGCCACATTCCAAAAATGTGAATACCTATATGGTAAATTTTAGGGGAACATGGTAAAAACATAAATTAACATAAATACTTTAAGAAAACATTCAAGCTTTCATATTTAATAGGTTACTGGATATATTCCATAAATATAAGAAGTTCTAAAATTTATCCATGAGATCCTGAAAAAACTGTTAAAAAGTCCTTAATTTTTTTGGAATTCAATTAGTAATGTCCAATTTACAAATTCATACCTCACATATATTTACCCTAACAGAAATATCTCAACATAAGGAACACTTTAAGGGTTAGATTTACCTTAATCATATTTTTTTAAGGAAATCAGTTTTATATTAAATAACTTTTCTATATATTCTTATCCATATAAATTATTCATGTAAATAATGAAGGAAAAAATATAATCTGGACAATCCTTATATATTTCACCTTTCATATTTATTAAATCAAAATATCTAAATACTTGAATACATCCATTTTAATGGTTGAAATAAAATATTTCCTTCTTTGGTTTAGAAGTAAGTTCATATGTATGGGTATTAAGTTGGGTAATTCTCATGTTCTCCAAAATAGATACATTGAAGTCGTTGAAAATTTTTGTCTCTATGACCCTTTTTTCCACATAGATAACATCTTACACTCCACTTGAGGTGTTCCTCAAGGTTCATTTTCTGAACATTATGACATGTATAAAGTCAAATATTATTTCCATTATTATCCTTAGAATTTTAACATTTATAAAAGTTTATATTCCTCTTATACGATGTGTTAGGAATATCACCAATGTATAAATTATTAACAATATATCATGATAGATGATTTAGAATAATCACAATATCTTTCTCTCTATTCATTATCCAATTTCATTTATTATAATCCCAATATTTACCATAGGACTCTATGTTAACCCAAATCCTTATGGTTCCCTCCATTTACTAGAATAAAATACATAATGAGAGTATTACTTATCACAGGATAGAACCACTTATTTATTGAAGTAATTACTTTAAGGGTGTCTAAATAATGAAACCTTCTTTAATCTATTACATTCTTGTTTTATCCATGGTTGCATATAGACAACATATATTTAAATCCTACATAATTTATTTTGATCTGTTTTATATTACCCAAGGAATATCTACAAGTCTTTTCGAACTTGGTCTACAAAAAGGCTTGTTGTCCTGTACCAGATTACCCTAAGTCAGACTCGGAACTTCTTGTCTGATTTGTGACCCCTTGGAACATCTATACCAAATACACCCTAACTTGTAGTATCCATATAATGATGTATTTCCCAAAAACCACTCACTCTATCTTTTACCAAAATTCCATGAAATATTCCTAAATTTTAACTCACCAGTATTCATATCCTCTGAGACATCCCTAGACATATCATTAGAAATATACCTAGGGATGTCATTAATGTTTTCCCATCATAGATTCTAAAGGCTTAAAATACATTTCTTCCGATACCATATATTTAGAACAAGGATTAACATGCATGGATATTACAATATTATTTATGAATACTCAGTACATTTTAAAAATACATGTGGAGGACCATAATAGTTTCGTGTCTTTGGAATCAGGGAAACAAAATCTTCTATCCTAGAGAAATATCTTCAACGTATCCTATAAAGATATCAACCTTTGTTATTTCATCCAAAAACCATTCTTCATAAAATGGGGAATAGATGCATAAGAAAGGGGGACCTCAAGTGATCAGTAAGGGAAAATAAAGGAAATAAGAAAGCATAACGTGAAAAAATGGGTATGGAACTTGATAATAACATTTAAATATCATACTCGGCATATTATAGATCATAATAAATATTGGGCGTGAATAATACATTGATCACTAGAGGATTAAGATCATAATTCATAGATAATAACATAGTAATAATGTAACGACCCAAAGTTTCATTAATGGAAAATCCCTCTTGATCCAGTTAAATATTTCTTTATGAAAAATGTTTTTATAAGATGTCAACTTCTTTAAGTTTTACGTTAAGATTTGTGACCGTTACTTTTATAGCCGTTGAACAGTGATCATCTGGGTAGTTTAAATATAAGTCTTTAACGAACCAATTTTCTACTCAGACAAAGGAAGCGATGGCCTCATCCAGTAGAATTTCCCCTTACGAAGCCCATTTGTCGGAGCTCGGAAAGGAGGTGGCGTCTTTGGGCTTTGCCCTTGACCAAGCCCAAGCTGAGCTTCATCAAGTCAAGCTCGAACGTGATCGTCTAAGGGAAAAATGGAAGTTGATAGAGATTACCACTCGAGCGATGTTATCCGAGCAACCCCAAGAGTCTGTCACCATCGCACACCTTACCCTTAGGTCTTATGCGGCTATTTTAAGGGGTTATGTAACAAATAAGTAGCACCATGTTCATGCACATTATTTTTTTATATAATAATGAATATAATTTCTAGTCATTTTTGATGCATTGTAATTAGTTTTTAAAGTACAAATGATGTTTTTAGTTATTATTTAATTAAGAATTATATTTTATTAAATTAAAGGATTTTTGAATTAAATAATATTTTAATAAAATATTATTATTAATATTAAATTAATTTTTATTAAATATAAATGATCTTATAATTTTATGAATGCAATTAAAATTTTTATTAAGGTTTGAAAGCCATTTCTTTCAAAACCCATGAATTTTATATAAATGTCGGTTTTTATTTTAAAAGTGAAAATTCACATATTTAGAAAATTATTTAGATAAAATAAATATTATTTTTGGAATCAGGACGTCAAAATTATCCAACGGTGAATTTTTCATAATTTTCTGAGACAGTCAAATTTTTGGGTAAAAATTAAATACCATTTAAATATATAATGTGTTTTATGACATCATAATGACCCAATGGTGATGTAATAAAATACCATAATCCTTATTTTCGGCCAATATGTGTTTTATCAATAAAATAATGAGGTTTTGGGTTTTTTTGACTCACTTTTCAAAGCATTAATGGAGCCCTCAAGACTTATTCAACACTTTGCCTTTTTAAATTAATTTCCATGGGAGTGTGACTCACCTCCACATAAGCAACCCTAATTTTTTAATAAGTTAGGACCTTGGCCTTGTAAAATATTGTTTTCCTCTTCCCTTTTCCAGAAACCATGGGCAAATACCATGGGATGGTTTGTGGTTTGGATTATTTTAATATAAGGGGTCCCAAACCTAAATAATAAAGAATTCTCTCACCTTTCCTATATAAACCCACCCAAGCTCCCACTTCCTCCTCACCCAAAGCCCTTGAAGTTCGTCCAAACTCTTCCCTACTCTCTCTAGAATCCTCTCAAGGTGCCCCCAAGCTCCCAAGAAGCCTCTCACAAGCCTCTCTCTAGGCTCTGGAAGCACACTTCCAAGTAAGGGTTTTTCTTCCTTTCTCATTTTTGTCAATTTTCTTTAAGTTGTATTGCCCTTTTAATTTCAATTATGAATGTTGGGGTATGGTTTTTCACCTCTCCCATACTGCCCTATTATTGTTTGAATGATGGGAGAACCCTTTCTCTCTCATTAAAAGCCTCCCATGTACACCCGTTACTATGCCGAAATTCCGAAAGGAACTTCTCTCTCTTCTTTTACATTCAAGCAATACTTTTGTATCATGATTCTAAATTCCATTTCAATTGTTGGGACATGTATATATATGAACTCCTTACTGTCCATTACATTTAAATATGATGAGGAACCCCTTTCTCTCTCATCAATCTTTTTTATGAATTCTTATGTTACGCCGTTACGCTGCCGAAATCGCACCGATTTTCTAAGCCAATGTCTTTGTGTAGTGAATACTATGCCCATTTCTCCATCAAGGGTATTCACCTTTATGCACATTTACATATTGATTGTAAAGTTTCATGTATGAATTCCACATTCCTTTATCGTGGAAGAAATGATTATGCTTTATGAATCCATGTTTTATGATCCATGTGGCACACTTATGCATGAAATGAAATGTTTAAGAAGGGTGCGCCCTTTATAGCGCTCCAATGCATTGGGTAAAGTATAGTATCATGATACGTCATGTGCAATGAGTGTTGAATCATGCTAATTCAAGTGCAACGAGGGTTTACTCGTGCTTCAAGTGCAATGAGGGTTTACTCATGCTCCATGTGCAATGAGCCTTGGCTCATGCTAATTCAATGTTAAGTGTTGTTGCCACATTTCCATGTTATGATTATCATGCTTTATCATGCCTTTATGTTCATGTCTCTCTTATGCTCTATTGATATGCCTATTGCCTAACATGTATTGTACTCCTCATGTTATTCATTGTGTACTCCCTTACTGGGCTTTATAGCTCACCCTTTTCTTATGCATGTCCTCAGGTTATCCCATGCAATGCTAAGTACGAAGGAATGTAGTGGTCATGTAAAGGAAGTTTTAAATAAGGATGTTGTATTTCATGTTTAAAGTTTTTATGTAATGATCCTAAGACCCAAAGACACTAAACCCCTCGATCTTCTTTGTTGTATCAAGTGAAGTGTTATGTAATAAAGCATGTTTAAGTTGTAATAAAAAGCAGGGTTGTCATAGTTGGTATCAGAGGATAGGTTTAGTTATTTTTGGGATTAGGAAACCCTAGTAAAGCCTTAGATACAAGACTAAGCATAATAAAAACATCCCTAAGTTTTGGTAAATACTAAGTAAGTGTTTTATCAAACAAATACATCCCTGTCTGGATACGAGCAGGTAGAGGCGGCTCTGGCACAGATGTATCCTAGGGGTAAAACCCGAAAACACCGCTTTGAGCTAGACTCGAACGGGAACTGGTGCACGACAACGCGCCTTGCTGCACTCTTGGTTACGACACTCCCGGGGGATATGTTTTGATAAATTCACAATCTTAGTATGAACCCTTATTAAGGGAAAAATGCCCCCTAAGAATATATGTTAGAAGGAAGATCATGAAAAGCCTGGATTGAATCCTATAGACTCATGAGTTGAAGAGATTAAAGTTTATTTATAAGTCATCAACTTTTGTCTTTGGATTACCCTTTATGTGTTACCCCTAACTTTCCTTTTATTCCAGCCAATGGCCGGTAATAGGAGAACTCGGGCTAACAACCGTTGTGAAGATCAGTGTGATGATTGTACTTATGAGATGCCCAATCCAATGGGAGCGGGAATCGCGAACTTTGTCACGCTTCTCTCTCAGCTAACTCAAGTTTTGAATAGAAACACTGGTCAAGAGGAACGTTCAACCCCCCCTAAGAAAGAACAAGTCGCTATTGAAAGCTTCATGAGACAAAGGCCTCCTACTTTTAGTGGATCATCCGATCCCACGATTGCTGAACAATGGATCAACTCCATTGAAAAGATATTCTCCATCCTCCAATGCTCTGAAAAAGAGAAGGTTCTCCTGGCGGCTTATCGTATGGAGGGTGAAGCTGATCAATGGTGGACGTTGATCAAAAATACAAAGCCTGAGGAGGAGATCGAGGCTTTGTAATGGAAGGTATTCCGGAAGATGTTTTTCGATAAATATTTTCCACGCACCCTCCGTCTTAAGATGGAAAGGGACTTCCTTTC
Organism: Viscum album; assembly: GCA_963277665.1. Classification (NCBI taxonomy): domain Eukaryota; kingdom Viridiplantae; phylum Streptophyta; class Magnoliopsida; order Santalales; family Viscaceae; genus Viscum; species Viscum album. Next base: position 849,973,693 of record OY728160.1, on the reverse strand, counting down.
CCTCAAGCAGAAAGATGAGGAATCTGTGGGAGCGTACGAGGCAAACTTCACAAGGCTTGCACGATACGCTTCCGGCTTTGTCGTTACCCCCGAATGCAAGGTTGACCGCTTCTTTGGTGGGCTGAAGCCTAGCTTGCGGAAAGAATTAGCGATCCGTGACTTCGACAGCTATGAGGAAATTGTCCGATGTGCCCTCAAGGTTGAAATGGAGATCGTAGAATCACAGGGGTATCATGGGGACAAGAAGCGGAAGGTGGACTTCAATGCTGGTGGTCCGATGGATAAATCCAACGGCGCTAAGAAATTCCAGCACCCCACTTGCCAAAAGTGTGGAAAGAAGCACCCTGGAAATTGCCTTAGGGGGACAAGAAAATGCTTCAAGTGTGGAAGAGAAGGGCACCTAGCTGTTAACTGTCAGCAAGAAGGACCCGCGGCTGCAACGGAGGGGAGGAACGCTCCGTTCGAACCTCAACGCGTTGTTCAATGCTTCAAATGCAAAGAACCGGGTCATTTTGCGAATCAGTGCCCTAATCCAAGGGTTATCGGAGGCAATAAACAACCTCCAAGACAGCATGGAAGAGCTTTTGCCATCACTTCTGCCGAAGTGAACCCCGACAACGAAGTGGTGACAGGTACGCTAGTTATTCATTCAAGAATAGCGAACGTACTTTTTGATTCAGGTTCTACGCATTCTTTTATATCTCAAAAGTTTAGTAGAACAATCCCTGCACCACCACAAATCATGGAAGTTAAGATGTCGGTGAGTACGGAAAATGGGGCAATCATTGCATCCCATGAGTATAAATCCTCCCCTGTTATAATCTGTGGATTGAATTTCCCGGCGAACCTCGTCATACTCCCTTTGGTGGAATTTGATGCAATTCTTGGCATGGATTGGCTTTCCTTATATAGAGCCAACATAAATTGTCGGGAGAGGGAAATCACACTCCATATGGAGAACCGACCCCCGATTCTTTACAAGTGTCAGGAGGAAGATGAATCTCCTTTAGCTCCATCATCTCAAGCATGGATATTACTACCTTATGAGAACGCATATCTGGCTCAGATGATTGATTCCAAGGAAGAAACCACCCTTGAAGAAATACCTATTGTGAGGGAATTCGCTGAAGTATTTCCCGAGGAACTTCCTGGTCTTCCTCCAAGAAGAGATGTTGAGTTCTCAATTGAACTTATACCTGGGGCGCTACCAATATCCAAGACTCCATATAGAATGGTTGTGGTTGAGCTTGAAGAACTGAAGAAACAACTACAGGAGAATCTGGATAAAGGGTTTATACGCCCAAGTGCATCACCATGGGGTGCACCAGTCCTCTTCATCAAGAAGAAGGATGGGTCAATGCGGCTTTGCATCGATTATCGTGAACTTAACAAAATCACGATAAAGAACAAGTATCCTCTCCCAAAAATCGATGACTTTTTTGATCAGCTGCGTGGAGCACAATACTTCTCCAAGGTCGACTTGCGATCGGGATATTATCAAGAAAGGGTGAAAAAGGAAGATATCCCCAAGACTGCTTTTCGTACAAGGTACGGGCACTATGAATTCATAGTAATGCCTTTTGGACTCACCAATGCTCCAGCAATATTCATGGACTTGATGAATAGAGTCTTTAGAGATTACATAGATAAATTTGTGGTAGTCTTTATAGATGATATTCTAATATACTCCAAAACCAAGGAGGACCATGAGGAGCATTTAAGAACTGTACTGGAGACTTTGCGCAAGGAGAAGCTCTATGCCAAGTACAGCAAGTGTGAGTTCTGGTTGAAGGAGGTCTCATTCTTGGGCCATATCATCACAAGCAATGGGATATCTGTGGACCCCTCCAAAACAGATGCAATTGAGGGATGGCCGAGGCCAACATCGGTAACTGATATCCGTAGCTTCTTGGGGTTAGCTGGATATTATCGACGATTTGTGAGAAACTTCTCACGATTGTCCAACCCTCTTACCAAGCTAACTCGAAAGGGAGTAAAGTTTGCTTGGAGTGATGAATGCGAAGAAAGCTTCAAGGAGTTGAAAAGGAGGCTTATCACTGCACCTGTGCTCACTTTACCCACAAGTGGGGAGCTTTTTGTGGAATTCAGTGATGATTCGAAGAAGGGCTTAGGATGTGTGCTGATGCATAATGATAAAGTGATATCCTATGCCTCAAGACAGTTGAAAATCCATGAGCAAAACTATCCAACGCATGATCTGGAGTTGGCGGCGGTGATCTTTGCCTTGAAAATATGGCGGCATTATCTCTATGGAGAGAAATGTGAGATATATACTGACCACAAGAGTCTTAAATATATATTCACACAGAAAGAGCTTAATATGCGCCAGAAAAGATGGATAGAGCTCATAAAGGATTATGACTGTTCAATACATTACCACCCTGGGAAGGCGAACAAGGTAGCGGATGCCCTAAGTAGAAAGGATCCAGCAATTCTATCAATGATGAGAATTGAGAAGGATCCAATCTTCTTAGACTTGATGAAGATGGACGTGGGAATCATAAAGAAGAGAACATCATCAATCCTTTCACAAATGATTGCTCAACCATCTCTTTTGGAAAGGTTAAAGGATGCTCAAAAGGATGACGCGAGAATCCAAGAAAAAGTGGAAGCTATCAAAAAGGGAAAATCCTCAGAGTGTGTTAATGAAGAAGGAATTGTGCGGTTTGGGAAAAGACTATGTGTCCCATCTTGTTCAGAGCTGAAGAAGGAACTTTTGGATGATGCACATAGTTCAAATTTCTCTATTCACCCAGAGAGCACAAAGATGTATCGAGATCTCCGAGAAAACTTTTGGTGGGATAATATGAAGAAGGAGATCGCCGAATATACATCAAAGTGCCTGGTGTGCCAGCAAGTGAAGGCAGAGAGGAAGAAGTCTAAGGGGATGATGCAACCCTTGCCCATACCAGAATGGAAATGGGAGAACATCACCATGGACTTCGTCACTGGACTTCCAAGGACATCCAAAAGCAAAAATGCAATCTGGGTTATTGTGGATCGTCTTACAAAGACTGCACACTTCATTTCTATTCGAGAGGATTTCTCTTTGGATCAACTGGCACGGATATATATCAGGGAAGTGGTACGGTTGCATGGAGTACCACTATCTATTGTGTCGGACCGAGATCCAAGATTTACCTCTATGTTTTGGAAGAGTCTTCAACATGCTCTGAATACTGAACTGAACTTCAGTACGGCCTATCATCCTCAAACTGATGGCCAATCCGAGCGGACTATCCAAACACTTGAGGATATGTTGAGAGTGTGCTCAATGGACTTTAAAGGAGGATGGGATCAACATCTTCCTCTAGTTGAGTTCTCTTATAATAATAGTTTCCTCTCGAGCATCCAAATGGCACCATATGAAGCCCTGTATGGGAAAAGGTGTAGAACACCGGCATGTTGGGATGAGGTCGGTGAACGTAAGCTGCTTGGACTAGAAATGGTCGAAGAAATGGTAGAGAAGGTGAAAACCATTCAGCAGCATATCAAGACAGCCCAAAGTCGACAGAAGAGTTATGCAGATAATCGTCGACGAGACCTTGAGTTTAAAGTCGGAGACATGGTGTTTTTACGCATATCTCCGTGGAAGAAGGTCATGAGGTTTGGAAAGAAAGGGAAGTTAAGTCCAAGGTACATCGGCCCCTTCGAGATTCTTGATCGTGTTGGGGCTGTGGCCTATCGACTAGCACTTCCACCTACTATGGCCAAGGTGCATGATGTCTTCCATGTATCCCTCTTAAGGAAGTACATACCAGACCCTTCACATGTACTCTCTTCCTAGGTGGTACAATTAGAAGACGATCTTTCTTATGAGGAGCAACTAGTGAAGATCTTAGATCGTAGAGAAAAAGTTCTACGAAATAAGACAATGCCCCTCGTCAAGGTGTTGTGGAGAAACCACAAGTTTGAAGAAGCAACTTGGGAGTCGGAGGATATGATGAAGCTAAGTTACCCACATTTGTTTTAGTGTGGGAAAAGGAAAATTTCGAGGGCGAAATTTCTTAAGGGGGGAATGTTGTAACGACCCAAAGTTTCATTAATGGAAAATCCCTCTTGATCCAGTTAAATATTTCTTTATGAAAAATGTTTTTATAAGATGTCAACTTCTTTAAGTTTTACGTTAAGATTTGTGACCGTTACTTTTATATCCGTTGAACAGTGATCATCTGGGTAGTTTAAATATAAGTCTTTAACGAACCAATTTTCTACTCAGACAAAGGAAGCGATGGCCTCATCCAGTAGAATTTCCCCTTACGAAGCCCATTTGTCGGAGCTCGGAAAGGAGGTGGCGTCTTTGGGCTTTGCCCTTGACCAAGCCCAAGCTGAGCTTCATCAAGTCAAGCTCGAACGTGATCGTCTACGGGAAAAATGGAAGTTGATAGAGATTACCACTCGAGCGATGTTATCCGAGCAACCCCAAGAGTCTGTCACCATCGCACACCTTACCCTTAGGTCTTATGAGGCTATTTTAAGGGGTTATGTAACAAATAAGTAGCACCGTGTTCATGTACATTATTTTTTTATATAATAATGAATATAATTTCTAGTCATTTTTGATGCATTGTAATTAGTTTTTAAAGTACAAATGATGTTTTTAGTTATTATTTAATTAAGAATTATATTTTATTAAATTAAAGGATTTTTGAATTAAATAATATTTTAATAAAATATTATTATTAATATTAAATTAATTTTTATTAAATATAAATGATCTTATAATTTTATGAATGCAATTAAAATTTTTATTAAGGTTTGAAAGCCATTTCTTTCAAAACCCATGAATTTTATATAAATGTCGGTTTTTATTTTAAAAGTGAAAATTCACATATTTAGAAAATTATTTAGATAAAATAAATATTATTTTTGTAATCAGGACGTCAAAATTATCCAACGGTGAATTTTTCATAATTTTCTGAGACAGTCAAATTTTTGGGTAAAAATTAAATACCATTTAAATATATAATGTGTTTTATGACATCATAATGACCCAATGGTGATGTAATAAAATACCATAATCCTTATGTTCGGCCAATATGTGTTTTATCAATAAAATAATGAGGTTTTGGGTTTGTTTGACTCACTTTTCAAAGCATTAATGGAGCCCTCAAGACTTATTCAACACTTTGCCTTTTTAAATTAATTTCCATGGGAGTGTGACTCACCTCCACATAAGCAACCCAAATTTTTTAATAAGTTCGGACCTTGGCCTTGTAAAATATTGTTTTCCTCTTCCCTTTTCCAGAAACCATGGGCACATACCATGGGATGGTTTGTGGTTTGGATTATTTTAATATAAGGGGTCCCAAACCTAAATAATAAAGAATTCTCTCACATTTCCTATATAAACCCACCCAAGCTCCCACTTCCTCCTCACCCAAAGCCCTTGAAGATCGTCCAAACTCTTCCCTACTCTCTCTAGAATCCTCTCAAGGTGCCCCCAAGCTCCCAAGAAGCCTCTCACAAGCCTCTCTCTAGGCTCTGGAAGCACACTTCCAAGTAAGGGTTTTTCTTCCTTTCTCATTTTTGTCAATTTTCTTTAAGTTGTATTGCCCTTTTAATTTCAATTATGAATGTTGGGGTATGGTTTTTCACCTCTCCCATACTGCCCTCTTATTGTTTGAATGATGGGAGAACCCTTTCTCTCTCATTAAAAGCCTCCCATGTACACCCGTTACTATGCCGAAATTCCGAAAGGAACTTCACTCTCTTCTTTTACATTCAAGCAATACTTTTGTATCATGATTCTAAATTCCATTTCAATTGTTGGGACATGTATATATATGAACTCCTTACTGTCCATTACATGTAAATATGATGAGGAACCCCTTTCTCTCTCATCAATCTTTTTTATGAATTCTTATGTTACGCCGTTACGCTGCCGAAATCGCACCGATTTTCTAAGCCAATGTCTTTGTGTAGTGAATACTATGCCCATTTCTCCATCAAGGGTATTCACCTTTATGCACATTTACATATTGATTGTAAAGTTTCATGTATGAATTCCACATTCCTTTATCGTGGAAGAAATGATTATGCTTTATGAATCCATGTTTTATGATCCATGTGGCACACTTATGCATGAAATGAAATGTTTAAGAAGGGTGCGCCCTTTATAGCGCTCCAATGCATTGGGTAAAGTATAGTATCATGATACGTCATGTGCAATGAGTGTTGACTCATGCTAATTCAAGTGCAACGAGGGTTTACTCGTGCTTCAAGTGCAATGAGGGTTTACTCATGCTCCATGTGCAATGAGCCTTGGCTCATGCTAATTCAATGTTAAGTGTTGTTGCCACATTTCCATGTTATGATTATCATGCTTTATCATGCCTTTATGTTCATGTCTCTCTTATGATCTATTGATATGCCTATTGCCTAACATGTATTGTACTCCTCATGTTATTCATTGTGTACTCCCTTACTGGGCTTTATAGCTCACCCTTTTCTTATGCATGTCCTCAGGTTATCCCATGCAATGCTAAGTACGAAGGAATGTAGTGGTCATGTAAAGGAAGTTTTAAATAAGGATGTTGTATTTCATGTTTAATGTTTTTATGTAATGATCCTAAGACCCAAAGACACTAAACCTCTCGATCTTCTTTGTTGTATCAAGTGAAGTGTTATGTAATAAAGCATGTTTAAGTTGTAATAAAAAGCAGGGTTGTCATAAATAAGACATTAATTTTTTTTCAAAAACATTTTATTTCTAACATTGAGGACATGTATAAGTAGAAAAGGCCCACCCATTTAGTTAAGGACATTAAACAAGAACCCCACATCAAATTTTAGACATGAAAAAGGTTCCATGAATAAAATTTTTAATGTGTAATAACATTCACACATAACATTATGTACATCAAGAAGGTCCATGTAGATCATTGTAAACAGGTGATCAGGTTCACGCATAAAATTGTTAGAATGTAATCAGGATCATGTATAAACTTATGGACATACAACCTGGTCCATTTATAAAATTTTTAATATGTAATATGGCTCACCAATAACATTGTGGACTTGTAATTTGGTTCACACTTAAACTTATAGAAATGGAACTAGGTACATGCATAACATTGTGATCATGGAATCCGGTTCACGGATAATGATTATACTCATGAGTCATCCATCATTACCCAATGCATTGGAGAGAGATATAGGACCCACCAATATCCAAATAAAATCATGCATACTTGTTCCATAAGATAATAAAACATTCATTATATCATGAAGCAAAAAAATATATAAGTTTTATAAACATCAAATCATAACCCATAAAATTAAATGGGTATTATTGACATTTAATCACATCATAACCAATGGAAAAGAGATAGGTTTCATAATTATTTCATCAAAATATATCCCATGAAAAGGAATGGGTTTTGAATGAATAATACCCATGGAAGGAAAATGGATGTCATAAGAATAATTCCCTAAAGTCACAAAACCATTCAAGATATAACATGAATGGATCCTTTGGATCATTTCCCAGAAGGGATTGAGTATCATATACAGATGCCATATTATATGGAAAATAACTTAGAAAGATATTTTGAAAAAAATTATAGAGGTAAATATACATTCTAATTTGAACGTATCTTCAAAATATAAAACCTTTTTGGAAGCCATTTTCACCAAAATAAACTTTAAATCTTATAAATTTATCTTTGAAAAACTTTAGGAAACTTTTTTCGATGTAAATATATAAAGATATATTGATAACATTTTGAAACCCATTTCTCATAAAAACATATAATAGGATCTTGAAAATAAATTAAAAAAATTTATTTGAATATATATTTTAAAAACATTATTAATAAAATTCTCCTTTAAACATGAAAATAATCTCCAAAGGATTGATGGTGGATAAATTTGTACATGTTATACGAAGTAAAAATGACATTCCATTTGCAAGGTAAGAAGGTTAGAAAACTAAATCATTTGGAAATTATGAGATGATTCCTTTGGAAACATTGGTGAAAGAAAAAATGTTTAAATATTCCTTTTAATTATCAAATGAGATTAGTATAATATACTTGGAAACCCATTTTAAAAAACAATGTTTTTGGACCGAAGAGGGGGTAAAGTCGGGCTTTCTTAAAAACACATTCTTAACTATCTTAGGTACCATAGATTATAATTATGGTAAAAATACATGATTATATAATTAATAACAATAGAGGAAGGAGAATCATCATTTTCTTAAGATATGTGTTGTAATATTTCATCAAAGTAAGCAAAAACATAAAAAAATTGAAATGTAATGAGATTGTTTCAATAAACTCATATCACTTAGTAACTTGTGATGATTTTATCCTTATATGAAAAGGATATTTCGTGAAGTTTATAATATCATTGAAAATTTTATATTAATGATATATAATTTATATTGTATGTATATATACTTCTAAATGGATTTAGGTGCATATCAAAATATAAGTCTCACAGAAAGAAAATTGAGACAAAAATATTTTACAGATTAGGTAACTTTTCAAACCTAACCCCCAGAAAACAATGTTAATATATGGATATGTAAATACCCATAAATTTATATATAATAATAATTTATTACATCCATTCTTGGAATACACACAAAATATAAGGAATGGGTGGTGAGTAAATCATGTATCTCATGAAAATACAAAGTGATAAGAAATCCCCTTACCTCGTGTATTAACTCATGTCGTAATTATTGAAAAGTCATGTATAATAAATATAAATTCATTATATATTTTTCATATAAACATAATATAGTTTATAATACCGTATATGGATTTATTATTATTTTATATTACCCACATTTTCGAAATTTCATGTCAGTATTACACTTCGGGTAATGTTTGTTTTTTTTCACATGTGTCCAAAGTTGTTATATATTTGATCCTTATACATATATAATGATTCAAAAAATTCAATCTAGATATAAATATTATGAATATAAAAAATATTTTTATTTTAATATTATATTTAATATTTAATTTAAAACTGTAATACACCATTCAAGGAGAAGGTATGTCGTGCGTACACATGAACATGGTTTCAGATTTTATTGTCATGTTGAAAGAAATAAAAAGATGAAATATATTTATGTATGTATATACTAACATTAAATTATAATTATATATATATATATAATATAATTTCACTAAACCCATCCTTAATAAATTCCATGTAGTGCGTGAACAAATCCCATCACTTTGAGGGGTGGTAGTCCATACTACCAAAAAAGAAAATAGCCTACTTACATGAAATGTAAAGTAAAAAGATATGTGTTTTAAAAGGAATAAAAAATATTAGAGACAAAATAAATATAATATATAATATATATAAACATATTTTCCCTAATAATTTCCACCATTATATGTGGCAAAGAAAATTTTACAATCATCATTTTGTGAGGCAGAAGTTCACCATACACATAAAATGTATGTTTGTTACCCATTAGATGCACGTGTGTGTAAGTTTAGGTAGAAATTTTAGAAGTTTAACATCCTCATAAATTTCTTATAATTTGTTTATACAATAATTGAATAGAGAGATTGGAGGTGGTGGAGAAGGAAAATAAAATAAAGGGTCTTGAGAGAAGAGGTTAGCTCTTAATCAAGTAACTACCTTTGATTTGATCCAAAAGGCTTCCTTGGATTTATTTCTTCCACAAGAGAGGATTATAAGAGTAAGATAGTAATTTTTAAAATTTTATTTTCAAAATATTTTCCAAACCTAATAGTGTTGACTGATTTGAAGAAGTGGGATAGGTGGTGGCCTTTCATAGAGAAGGAAATGACTCATTTTTAATTTTTTTTAAGAAGTTAGGTGTTCACATATTCTTACCAAAGAAAAGTTCTACAAAACCAAAATAAATCAATAATTAATGTTCCATGGAATAAATATAACTATAATAAAAATTGCACTATTTTCTTGGTCTTTTGGGCCCCTTAATATTAAGGGTTAGTCCTTAATTAATCCTAATTTGGCCGTAATCGTTGTAATTAATTTTAGTCATTTTGACTAATCATTTTGGTCAAAAATAAACATGAACTAATTACGATCTAAATATAACAGTTATTAAAATTCATAATTTTATTTTTTAAAATTCAACTCATATAAGTTGAAAAATAAAGGTTAAGGTTAATCTTGAAAACAACACGAAATTACGATTTTTTAAATTAGAAAGAAGTTTAAAAGTTTGTTAGGTTTTTTTGTTCAATTTCAATGTGCAATTTATTTTAATGTTATAAATGGTATTAATAAATTTATAATTTATCTAAATTTCTCTTAAAAAAATTTAACACTATTTTAAAATTAATAATTTTTTAAACAAAATGATAGTTATTAACTATAGTAAACTGTTTTTTCACTCTTAATCAAAAAATGATGTTCCTCAGAAAAATCCCAAAAAACACATTATAAAAATTTAGGTAGTCAAAATTAAAAAATCATATTCATTTTATAAAATTCAATATCTAGATGTGTCATAAATTAGTTTTATTATTAAAATTGGTTCATTCAAGAAAATGCTATTTTTTAATCATAAAAGGACATTACCAAAAATCATGTCTTTCATTATCAGTATGTATTATCTATATAAAAAATTATAACTATTATTTTTAAACTGTTTATTAAAATTCAAATAAGTATTGTTAATTTCTAGTTTATAATTATCTCATTTAATTAATTCTAAAAATAAAATTTTGTTTCATAGTAACATTTGTGTTCTATGTAACGTAAGCTATGTCGGTGTTGTGGGTAGTGATAGCCAAGAGAGTATTGCATGCAACAAAAGAAAATATAGTTCCGAATGAAAGGAATATATGAATTAGTGTTTTAATATATATATATATATATATATATATATAATTTAATATTTCCAATGTCACGTGAAATGCAAGTTATCAAAAAAATAAATTAGTTTGATAAAAAATAATTCAAAAAATCTCAGGGAGTTACAGGGTGCAAGACATGAAACACCAAGAGTATAAGGGAATATAATAACACCTGAATTAATGATATATTTAATTTTAAATAGATTCAATATCTTTGAAATCTAAAAATACATTCAAAAATATTTTTCATTAATAGCTATTGTTACATGCGAGATCGAGTTTTATGGAACAATAATATACTATTTATATTATTATTTAATATGAAAGTCATAACCTAATCATCAGAGTGAAGGATACCAATATAATTTAATAAATTATGAAAATATATATTTCTCACAACTTTATTATCTATATATTTATTATAAATAAAATAATAACCATTTAAAGGAAGAAGAATCATTTTCTAAATAACTGTATTTTTTCTGAAAGACGGTTTGGTGGTTCTTTGTTTGCATAATTTAAAAAAAACTTTCATAAAACTTATTTTTCAAAGAACATTCATCTTTTAATTTCTAATACCAAATTTCTATTAAGGTTAATTTTTTTATTTCTCTAAGGAGATTCATTTTTAGATCTACAGTTAAAAATACGGAATTTTCTTTGAAAACTACACTTTTGTTTAAATGTTTTAGGTTGTTTAATTATATTTTTTATATTTTTTATCTAAAATTAAATAAATTTTATATATATTAATTATATTTAGGTTATTCTATTTTTTTATTTAATTTAGATATAATATTATTTTAGACTTTTGAAAATTTTCACATTGAAAACTAACTTTCACATTATGTCTATGGGATTAATTTTAAATTAAAACATCCCACTTATATGAATTGAATTTGGAAAAATGGGTTAAATAGTATTGATAATAAAAATTTATAATTTATAATATTTTCAACATATTGTTTCACCAAAATTAATGGTGAAAACATTAAAAATTATTTACCAGTGTTACAGAAAAACATATTTACCAAGGGTTAAACTGAAAAGATAAGGGTCTAACATGACATAAAAAATTTTAAACACCCATTTTCTGGCCATTTTCTAGATTTATTCTTCTAGATTCGTGAAATGACCATTTTGGAAGCTGTGGATAGAGAAAAAAAGGGGTATGATTGAATCTTTTAAAAAAAATGTGTGCTACTCACATCACTTATACAAGGCTAGACCCTCTCCTCCCTTTTTCACACCATAAAACCTCTTTGGTTTGGCCAATACCTTCTAAAAAAACTTACCATGATCCCTCTAAACATTATATAATCCTTTTTTTCATTATATATCCATACTAGGAGGCCTTAATCAAAAACCAAATGAGCATACTCGAAGAAGAGTTGATGTTCTTCAACGGGTGTCTTTATTTTATTTCTTTCTCCACCTACTAAAATTTTTATTAAAACATGATGATATAAGATCCTAATTATATTAAAATAATATGATGTTTTTATAACAAATTTATGTCCTATAATAATCTCTACTTCCACCAAATGGGTTAAAAAATAATCGTTCTTGTGTATGTCGGACTACCATCTTGCGAACTGATGTCATTCATTCATCCATTAACACCATTCACAGTTCGGTATGATGATGGATGTAAAGTATATATATAATATTTATAACATGTTTATACATATGGATTCATTAAATCATATATATATATAATTTTTACCATCCATCCCATATGGGATACAATAACTTAGCTCATGTATATAATAGAGTACCTCCACGTAAAACGATGTGATTTGTCTTTCACTAGCGCATAACATGAAAGGTAATAATAATAAATTTAAAAATTATATGGGATATAAATGGCCAATTTATGATAATAATGACATATTCATAAATATTTAAAGATATTATATCAGTTTTTATTACCTTTCCACTCACTTAATGATTATATCATCGTTCATGTGCATGTTGCTATGGCCTTCTTGAAGCGAAGTGAAACTATTTTCATCACCACAACACAAGGATAAATTATATATATGTATATAATTTTTAATATATTATGTTATTATAATTTTTAATGATAATATATTACTTACCTTATTTACATTATAACCATTTGATAACGGACATGTAACTCACGCGTACGTACGGACTATCGTCATCCTGATTGTAAAGTGCTTCATTTTTCATAGACATAATAACAAATTAGTTTTAAAATTAATATTGATATAAAAATATGATAATATTGTCATTTTTATTATTCTATAATATATTAATATATGTAGTATTTGAAAGAACTCGATCAATGGTGATAAAACATGCATAAGAAAATAAGGCAATTAACACCCAAAATAATGAAATAAGGAATGATTATTAATAAACTAGTGATAACATGTCATAAAAAGATCACATAAGATATTATAAATTTTATTATAGATATTTTTTTAATTAATAAATATTTAAAACCACTATACATTATGTTAATTTGTTTTCAATTAAAAAGATGTGTGAGGTAAGGGATTTCGTCTCATTTTCATTTCATTGAGACATATTATAATGTTATGCCCCTAGTTTCTTAATTATGGTGTATATACTGAAACATTGACATGTAATATCCTTAATAATAAAATTACCATGTTACATTATGTTTAATGTTTAATTATTTCATCTAATGTTATTTTATTTTAAATTAACTAAAGGGTAAGGAATTTCACAACTCAATTTCATTTTTATGTATTATATAACTTCTTTGTCATAATTGATATTTTAAGATTATGTGTGTAATGAATTTGGATTATTTTATATTATATTTTATAATATTTTATGTTTATTTACAATTGATACAAATAATTTATTCATTGATTAATTCTCACATCAATTTTATGGTCATTTTAAAGGTTTATTTCACAATCTCATTCAAATCGAAATTGTTTATTCTTGGATTTATATTAAAGAAAATTATTTTATAATTATTTTATAAACCATTTAATGTTATCCTTATATAGTAATTAATTATATATTTCACTTTATAGTGAACTTTTTTAAATATTTGGTAGTTAAAATTATTTACATATTTTTTTATTAAAATCTGACTTCATTTCTATATCCCGTTACAAATCTATTTTCATTCCAAACCATGTTTTCATAAAAATATATTTTCAAAGAATTTCTTAACATAATAAAAATTATTTTTGATGTAATTTATATGCATTTTTACCTTTTTTTAAAAAAATTTGAAGTAATCTTAATTTCATATTCAAATTAATTCTTGTTTAGTTTTTACTGAAAATGTTAAAAGAATCTTTGTGTTGTTTTCTAAAGAAATCACTTCTATATCCTTTTAATAGAGAAAAAGTATTGTCTGTTTTAACATATAAAGAATGTATGTAAATATCACAAAACATGGTCATCATTTCTTTTATGATTCCTTTTCAATTTTTCAATGGTATTTTAAAATTCAATGTTTTTACTGATATTATATATATTATAAGTTATTAAACATTATTTTTAAAGAAAAGGATTTTCAAATTATTTATTTATTCAAAAAATCATTCCTTAATTAAAATGATATCATACTCAATAATCATTTTAAAAATATATTTATGGTATTTATATTCATCACTGACATAAACAATTTATTATTTCTCCAATGAGTATACGTTGAATTGATACAATGCTTATTCTTCTTCTGCATGGTTTTTGATCATTTTAAACAAAGAAAGTATTATCATTGACATCATCAATTGATTTTTGTTGTCATTATCATTACCTTGAATTGTTAAAATTTTGAGGGAATCATATTTCCCCTAAATGAGAATATTATTAACTATATATATGTTTATTTGTTAAACCATATATCATTTCCACATACATTGTTTTTTTGTGAGTTTTTTGATTTATAGGATAAAAATTGATAATTCATAAATTTTACAAAATGAAAATATTTTTTTATATCACACATTACTCTGATGTTAAGTTAATTTTTAGATATATATAGAATGATTTAGAAAAGAAATACATAGGTTGGTACCATTTACTAAAATCCCCTCAACGCATTGGTAGTATAATGCGATGAATCAATTGGATATAATTAGTTAAATGGGGTTTTAACCAGTATGTCTTAAACCATCTTATAAAAGATCATTAAATTAAAGGTATCATTTTCATAATAAGCATGAAATTTTATCATTAAAAATTTCTTTTTTGCAGAATGTAGAAATTATTATTCATGATATTTTTGGAATGATATTATCAATGGATGAATTTCATTTTCAGTTAATGATTAATGGAATGATTTTTTTGTTATTTACTTTGATATATTGATTATTCCTCATTCAGTTATGATATTAAATTTATTAATTAAATGGAATGTTTTTTCAGTTATTTAAATTTCCATAGATTTATCTAGTAAAATATTTAAATGGAATGTGTTTTCAGATATTTTCCTTATCAAATTGTTCATTCCTTACAGATCATGCATATTTATTCATGATTTCTTCTATTACACTTTAGTCTTACTGAGTAGTTGAGATCGCCCTTATTTTTTTCCTTTACCAAATAATCCATCAAGTGTTTTATGTATAATATTTAAGAATATTTAAGAGGGAATAATTATATTCTCAAAAAATTAAGGTTGTAACATGTGTTTTAAAATATAATTTATAAGTCATGTATGTATCTACATTACCCAGACTGCTTAACTATTTGGCCCTTCGAGATTCGATAATTTATATCTCATGGAAATGTATTAAATTAAGATATTGTTTCAGGATACTAAGGTCTCAGTCACAATATTTGGTATCACAAAAATTTTAGTAGAGTTCTTGGGAACTAAATTTTGGGGAAGAGATATTAGGGATCATAAAATTATGATATAATTTTAGGGTAAGTATAGGAGAACATCCCAAAGTTGGTAAGAGAGATTATGTGTTTTTTCATCGAAAAAATATCCCTAAATTTATATTACAAGTGGATGTGGTTCTAGAAAAGTTTTACCTAGGTGTAATTAATATTATATTAATATTATGTGCATTGCACTTGACCTGATCATCACCTAGTGGATGACAACGTGTCTTTTTGAACACATGGTATGAGAAACCCATGCAATATTCTAATGATATTTGATAGTTCCATTAAAAATGACAATATATTTAAAAAAATATAGTAACTAATTATCGAGGTTAAACCCAAGGTGTCATAGATTGAAAATAAGGTGTCTAAAAGGAATGGAAAAAAATTTATGTGTCTAAAAGAATGTCATAAAGAAATTAATTATTGGGGAAAATGAAGACTTTGATGGTCATTGGGATCCATTTATTGTTTATTTTCTAAAATTTGGTGGAATTGGGAATTGTTTGATTCAATACACTCTTGTAAAGGTTAAACCATATACCCTGGAAGGAATATGTTTGAAATAAAATGGATAATGTATTTATGTATTGTGATTCAAGAATTAAATTATAAACTTATTTTTAGTAATGATATTCTGGTATAAGAATCAAGAAACATTTAATTATTATGAATTTTTTTTGAAACATATATGTCTTAATTATCATAAGATTTTTGGATATAACCATGAGTCAATGATTTTATGGTTAATCCTAATTTCAAAGTCATAAACACCCCATTTTAAAATTCATTTCTTATGAATATAACCTTATCGAGGTTAATTTTGGAATGCATTTATTGGAATATATCATCATGGTTTTATATATTTTTACTGCAAATTTTCTTTGAGAAATAATTCCTTTAAATTTTATACACAACTATTGAATGGTATTGATAAGATTTATGGTTAATATGATCACAAATGAAATTTTAACAATATTCAAATAAAACATTTAAACATGATAAATATTGATTTATTTTAATCCTAAATAAAAATATTAATTCATGTGATTGGGTATGGAGGAAGCGGAGAAACCCTAGACCCTCAATGGGGGTCAGGTTGACCTCATCCATCTGAGAAGCGTAAATCTTTTCACATATGAATCTCATTGCCAGCATGCCTCTCTAGAAGGATTCGACATAGGTTCAGAAATTCGAAGAAGATCGTTTCCCTTCCTCAGGGATCCCCGCCAGATCGTTTGTCTTTTCGGAGAATCGGGTTGCACAACACATTGATAGAAAAGGAACTATAGCTCATGTCTCAGCCTCGGATGGTGCGATCCTTGAACGGTTATAACTTCTCAAGAACTCATTTATCTTTCGAATCTCTTTATCTAAAGGTATGAAACCTTGGAAAATATCCGATCTCATCGTGCAATTAGATTCCATTTTTGGGTTTCAATAATTTTAAATGCATTTCTCTTGGAAGAGGTTTCTTTCATGTTTTATTTCCCTCCAGTGATTTGAAGATTCATGCATTGGGTTTTGGTTATGTGAATCTAATGTCCGGAAGACTTAGGGTTTATGAGTAGAATACTAATTTCAGTATTTATGATTTTCAGGATTCTTTTTCTCAAGTATGGACTAAGATCTATGGTCTAAACTGGGTATTGTGGCACTCTGAAATCATATTTGAAATTGCATCTGTGATAGGTATAACAATCTGAATGGATTTCGCTACTGAAAAAACTTCTTTTGGACACTTTGCCAGAATCCAAGTGGAAATTGTTTTAGGGTTGGCTCTAATTAACAAGTTGATTATTTCCACCCCTCAAGATGAAATCATCCTGAGAATTGTAAATGAAAAAATGCCTTTGTATTGTGATATGTGTAGCATTATTGGACACTCTAGGTCCAACTGTCATGAAAACATCATATGTGCTTGGTGCAAGTTGAAGGGTCATGAGGAGACTTATTATAGGAGGAAGGAAGGATATAAAACTTCTCAAGGGGCTGGTCTACATTATTCAAAGCATGAAGCAGATTATGAGAAAACCAGGGGCTGTGGTAAAATCCCCATGCAGGATATTACTCAGCAACCAAAAATGAAGAGGACATCCCAAACACCCTTAAACAGAATGTCAAGGAAAATTCTAATTGGGCTGGCATAGCAGATGAGGAAGATGCAACTGAAGTGCATCGTTATTTCAAGGATGTGCTAACTAAGCGCATGGAGGAAGATCATTCTGACACAGACTTAGTTGACAGCCAAATGGAAAAATAATACTATGCACAAGCAGATGAAGATGATAGATTTAGACAAGAACATCATTCAGCAAATTGTATAAAGGTAAAGAACTTGTTGGAACCTGTAATCTCAGGGAAGAGACGGAACAAAAACAATCATTTAGGTGAGGAAAAAAATGAATCCTATGAATGGACTTGAGAAATCTCTCTGCCCCTCCAGAACAATCAAGGATGCAGGTGGCCCCTCCATGGAGTTGTTGTTGAAAAAAGAACGGAGTATGTCATCAAAGAAAGGATGTGAAGAAAATGGTATGCATGAACTGGATAACATAAATGGGGTTGTTTCTCCCTCTAGGCCAGTGAATTTACTGGAGAACAACCTTCCTACAAAACCACTGCAGGATTCTAGTTTTCTAATCTCTAATGCTTCACAAAAGTACTATGCTCCCTTTTCAATTACTAGTAAACAGGTTATTCAATCCCAAAGGTATGTTGGATATAATCTGCATGTGGGGGAAACTATCGAGACCACTTTTTTGGGTTCTAATAAAATGTTGACTAAGGCTACAAAGCCTGGTTTGAGGCAGGACTCTCTCATCCAGGTCTCAGATGATATGTATTCTCAATATTCTAGGAAGAGGGATAAGATTTCCAGCCCAATGGAATGTATGCCAATTCATTTTACCCCAACACCTATTGGAAAGGGGGATGACACTCTGAAAAGTTATGCTCCTAAGCCGCATGTGCTTTATCAAGCTTTCAAGGTGAGAACTGAACTGAAAGTAAATACAAAAAATGTGTTTTCACTACTTGCATCTACAGGTAGTGATGATGAGAGACAACATAGCGATGGCATGCCTGAAGCAGTTGAGATGCAAGAGGATTTTGACACTGGGCCTCCAGATGAAGGAGATGACACATGGATGCTAGTAACTACTGGAAAGAGGGGCTATCAACCTCATGGTAGGGGTGTAAGCTCCTCTTGTCATAGCATGCACACTCGTTCTCAAGGTGAACGAAGTCACTTTTTTATGCCCTTGTGTTTTTGGGGTCTTTTGGAATGGTGGCTAAATCCTCCTTTGTACATTATTTATGTTTTTAATAATAAGGGGCCCTTGCGCCTCCACCATTTTAAAAATAAAATTAATTCGTGATTAACATTATTTTATTGATATTCAGAATTTTTTGGTACAATTTATAGAATTTTATTAATATATATATATAAGAGGACAACGTATATACTGGGTTACAACTCATAATGTTCTGCAATTCCACAGGGCTTAAACCCATTACTTATGGATGATAAGGTTTTAGTGCCTACCATTTGGTAATGTTGTGACCTAGTTATTATATAAATATTTATAGATAAATGATTTAAAAATTAAATATCAACAATGAACCAATGGTATTACTTTTGTTGTTTAGATATTAATTTATTATATTGATAACTTACATTATCCATATTGGTATCTCAAAATAGTGAGATAAAAATGGAAGTTCTTTTCACCCTTCAATAGGTCTTATTATCCATTAAAAGTTAATTTTAGTTCACCAGGAATAAAAAATAATTTTTTGGATATTAATTTAATGGATTAAGGGATGAATTTGAAATTGATCTAAGAATAACCAAATGATGAATTTTTTATTATAAAATTAAAACATTTCATGAAATTATATTTCATTATATTATTAAGTTGTTAAATAATTCATTAATAGTAGTAAAATCATCTTGGAACAAAAAATATTACCTTATTACATTCATATTTGATGTGCCAAATTGTCATTTAAATTCCAAAATTTTTATGGTTGGGAAACCCTTAACATTACATTCATCTATAAAATTATTTTGATCAATAACCTCTATCACTTTCTATAATTGTATAATTTTTTCCCTCCACTTCCATATCTTCTCTTTCCATCGATTTTCTCTTACATAGAAGCATGGATATGAGTTATTCTAGATGACCTTGCTACTTCCCTTTGACTCTAATCAAGTTGAAATTTTTTTGAATCTTTTTATGATGTGAGTTTTTATACAATGTTATTTCCAAATATCAAACACTCAACCACCATAATCAAAATCAAATTTTGAGGACACAATTTATTTATGTTCCAGATAATTAAATACCCTGAATTTTTAAAATATTAACATTGCATTCGATAGAGTGTATGAAAAACAACACCAATCAGATAAGGGAATATAACATCCTGAGGAATTATTATATATTTATTTTTGTATAACTAAATCTCTTTGATAGCTTCAGATATACACAACAATGATTTTCTTCAATATCTTTTGTTACACACAAGAACGAGTTTCACCAAATAACAATATACATTTAATATTATTATTGAATTTCATAGTTATCTCCATGTAATTGGAATGGATGGTGTGAATATAATTAAATAAATTATTTAATTATATTTTATAAACATTTTTATTGTCTATTAATTAATACAAATTAAACAAGAATCATTTTAGATAACAAGAAATCTTTTTCGAAAAACTGTACATTTTCTAAAAGATGGTTTGTTATCACTTTGCGCAAATAATTTAAAATTAATTTTTAACACATTTATAAAATTTATTTTGTAAAATAAACATCTTCATTTAAATCATAAGAAAAAAAATTATCTTAGGGTATTTTGTTTATTTTTCTGAAAGTTTCATTTTTTTCTGAATTGTGAAACATACTAAATTTTATTTAAAAAGTGTGTTTCCATATAAATTTTATTATAATGTAAAATCAGTTTTTTTTTAGAAAAATTCTCTCAATATTATATCAATTAATAAAATTTAATTAATTGGAATCATTTATATCATTAATTTAAATATATAATCATTTTAAACATTTGAATATTTTCTCCTTGAAAATCTACACTCCCATCACATCTGCTAGATTAATATTAAATTATATTTCTCCACTTATGTGAATTTATTTTGAAAAAATGGATAAATAATTATGAATAATAAAAATTTACAATTTTTAATATGTTCAACTTTATTTTTATGAAAATTACCATTGAGAACAATAAAAAATATTTGCAGTGTTTAATTTGAAAACTGTTTTACCAGGGGTAAAACTAAGTTGATTGGGGTCAAGAATGACCTACCTACATTACCTATTGGATTCCCATATTTTTAACATGGATATTTAAGGTTTTGTAAAGGATCATTTTGTAATCTTTCTCAAGATACAATCTTCTTTATAGTTTAATCTTTTCAAAAATTACTAGTGTACTACTCACCTTATTTATAAAATTCCACCCCCTATCCCCCATAATTAACACATTAAAACCTAGATCATTTGGTCAATACCTTCCCAAATAGCATACCAATATCTATAAAACAATACTATAATTCATACTATGTTTATAAATTCAAGCTAGGTAGGCTTTAGTGAAAACCTATGGAGGATACCCAAAGATGTAATGTTCTTCAACGGGCGTCTTTATTTTATTTCTTTCTCTAACCCATTATATTTTTATTAAAAAAATATGATATAATAAAAATAATATATTACCTATAATTTGATGTTATTATAGTAAATTTATTACCTATAACTGTCTCTTATTCAATACAATGGGTTATGAAACCCCAATTTGTGTGTACAGTGGAATATTGCCTCATGAACAAATTCCATTCAAAGTTCCAGAACCACCTTTCACTGTTGGTTATGATGATTTATTTTAATTATTTATAATATATTTATAAAATATTTATATATTTTTTTTCATTACATTATATAAATATAAATATGTATATATATCCTTCAATTTTGTAGGATATATGACAATGTCACTCATGTGTCCGACCAACTACCACCTTGAAAGTGATGCAATTCATCTTTTACTAACACTTTTCATGGAAGGTTATAATGAGAAATTTATTAGTTAAATATTATATAAAAGATATAATTATAATATTTATGACATATATACCATTATTTAAACATAGAATATCATTTTCTTTCTTACCTTTCCACTCATGTAACGATGACAACACCATTAGTGTATGCGTGGAGTACCACCTCCATGAAGGGATGTGACTCTAAGTTCATAAGAATTCCACATGGATTATATATAACGGTTTATAATATATAATATATGATATTATAATAATTATATAAATATGATATATTATTTTATGTGTTTCCAATAAGATCATTAGAAAATGCAAATGTTACTCATATGTATGTACAACCTGTCATTTCCATGATTGTAACGTAATTCATTTTTTAAAACCATATATATAAGGACGCATGCATAAACATTACCTAATATATGTATTTTAAATATATTTCACTAATTTACACTTCCAAATATCTTTTTGGTTTATACTATAATAAATTTAAGACATATGTCAAACATATCAACCCATAAGCATACAAAGTGTGTACCATTAAAAAGTTATCCATTTCATCCAAAACATATAATTTTTATCACAAAAAAACAACATGATTTCATTGAAAAATATTCATAAAATATAACATGACATCCTTATTTATATTACACATCCTTATAACATGTGAAAACATTTAAAAACATTAGATGAGAATAAAAATATTAGTATGAGATATAGAAAGATGGAAAAAAACCATTAGTCCATGAATACTTATAATCATATGAAATCATTTTCACTAATACATACTTATCACCCATGTATACTTACTTTGTGAGGAATAAGATTTATATAAATCATTATAGAACATATATAAATACAAAAAGCTATCTTGGGTCATTATGTACTTATATTGTAACCCTCAGGACTACCTTATGATTTGTAAACCTCACGAATACCTGACAATATAACTCTCATGGCTACCTTATGGTGTAACCATTGCAGTTACACATGGAGTAACCGTATGGATGGCCTCAAACTTACACATACCCAATGAATTAAAAGGATAAATTGGTCCCACCCCTTAACATGAACAATTCCCAATAACTAGAACATGATCATAAAACAATGATAGTTTCCTAAAAAAAATTCTTTTGAATTTATTAAAATAGAATTTTAGAAGGGTATTTTTAAAGTAATTTCCTTTAAAAATATCATATAATTGAAGTGAGAATTAATATAATGAAAGTATTATGTGTATAAACAGTATATACACATAATACATCATAATAAAAATGAAATTAATTAAACAAATAATCTAAGTATCATATAATTAATAAAGTAGATGGTTAACCCAAAGAATGTAAATTGGGTTAAGAATTCCCTTACCTCAGCTTTGTCTTACTTAAAACTTGTTTAAACCTATAGAATAATGGTTAAAAGGGCGTTACTAATATTTTAAATAAGAATAATCTTGTTTATAACATCTTACATGATCATTTTATAATACCATTCGAGAAAATTAATTAATAATATTTTGTTACTTCCACTGTTTAGTATACGTGCATTACATGACTTCCTTGGTCGGTTCATAAAGGATTTTATTGTCGAATGGAATTTAAACTCTAAAAGTTGAATGAAATGGGGTTAATATGTTTCTATAATAATAAATGATTTGTAAATAATTTTGGTTATATTGTATGAGGATGAATCATTAAACAGATCCCTTGTGATATTTGTTTAGATTATTTTTGGGGTTATTCGATAATCACGAAATTTTTCATCATATAACATAATTATTATTCATATAATTTATTTCTAGATCTTAATATAGGTATTATAATATGATTTAAAATATTTTTCAACCATTAAAATGATTTTACAACCAGATTTGAAGGATGTAAAGGAAATTGAAGACATGTCGTCCATGATCTCGGTAAATCGACACATCAGAGATGGCGTTTTTATTTATAGAATAATAGGAAGAGGATAGGAAGAATTATGATTAATTTTTTTCATAGACATTATACAAATAAATAATATATATAAAATAATAGTTCTTTAATTTCAATAGGATAAGCGGAGGTGATGAGAGTATAAGAAACTAAAAAATTGAAAAAAAAAGAAAATGAAAGAGGATTTTTATCTCTTAATCTCTTATCC
This sequence comes from Viscum album, assembly GCA_963277665.1. Lineage (NCBI taxonomy): Eukaryota > Viridiplantae > Streptophyta > Magnoliopsida > Santalales > Viscaceae > Viscum > Viscum album. The sequence goes on along the minus strand of OY728160.1, from coordinate 849,949,765 downwards.
ATTATATCCTCCTTAAAGCCATTGGTTTTGGAATTTTTGTGATACCAGTATATCATGGAATTGGGGGAGAGACATAGAAAGGGTATTAGGTATACATTAGAAAATTATCAATGCTTCAGAGTTGTCAGAGGAAGAGGGGGTGAGGGTGGTATTTATACTAGAGGAGAGGAGCGGTTTTCCATTATTTTCACCAATGGTTTAATATTTTTGCACAAGAATTTGAATAGTCATGATTCATGTAGACCAAAATAATAAATATATAATGTGAGTTATAAAAAAGGTTTCTTAAATTCTACATGATTATAGGAATAGTGTATTCATCATATAATTTATATATACTATAAATTGTTGTATTTCACTATTCATAAAAAATCATGTATATTAGAAAAACCCAAAAAATTAACCAAAACCATTTATTGACACATATAATTAATAAATGATCTCCATTTCATGAAAATAATTTCCTAAATATGATTTATTTAATTTATTAATAAAATCATGATTTATTCCCAAATTAATAATTTTAAAACTATAACTCTTTTTCTATCACATTGATAAATTAATCAAGATCTCATTATCTTATAACCTTAAGAAAATAAACATATAATAGGATTAAATATTAAAAAGGTTCATATTACAATTCATATTAATATTCATAGGTGTATCTTACAATTCACCAAATATCAGGTTGGTTCTATCTTACTCCACATAACATACTGATTTCAACCGAGGATATCTTTTATTTCAAAATTCAATTCATAGAAGCTGAATTTTTATTTTTAATAGATAGATTAGAACTATCTTCTTATGAAAGATGTTATTATGTAGACTCTATGTGTTTAATTCATTTAAATTTATTTTTGAAACCATGGGGTGTTATTTTCTCCCCAGCTTCTAGAAATTTCATTTCACATTTATATTTACTTATTAAACAAATGAGGGTACCTTTCCCTTATAGAAATTTCATATTCCCATGTTGCTTCTTCAACCATGTGGTTTCTCCAAAAAAAATTCCTACTAGATTACCTTATTCCACAATAATTTTTCTCTTTGATCAAGAATCATAATTTTTTTTCTTCATGTGAAAGATTATTTTCCAATTGAACTACTTCTGCGCTCAAAACATGAGAGGAATATTCCACATACATTCTAAACATTGAATCCGGAAATACATTGTGTTCTTATGAAAAATCTAAAGAAAATATACTTGATAGGAAATAGCTCAAACTTAATCCGGGATTTTATAAGGTATACTTAACCATAGACTCAACATTCCACTATTACCAAAATTCATTACACTTTTCCCAAGTGATATTCTTAGAAAAACATGATCACCAGCCTCAAAAGAAAATTATTTCCTCTAGTTATCTTTAAAAAATTTCTATCTACTATGAGTTTCCCTCAAGTGTGGCTAGATCAACATATCATTCTATGCCACATCCTCAACTAATTCGAGTCCTATCAACATCCCTTCCTCGACTTCATCTCAAAATGATAGAGTTTGACACCGCTTCCCATATAATGCCTCAAAAGGTGTCATCTGTATACTCGAATGAAAACTATTATTATAGGAAAATTAAAATAATGAAATATGTTGATCCCAACTTCCCTGAAAATCAATTAAACAAGCTCGAAGCTTTTCCTCTAATGTCTAAAGCATCATTTGTAACATTCCATTTAATTGAGGATGAAAATTTTTACTGAAATTTAATTTTTTCCCCCCTGAATTTGGAAGGCCTTCCCAAAATTTAGAAGGGAACCTAGGATCATGGTCAGATTTAATTCAAAAGGAACTCCATATAACTTGAAAACCTCCTTGAGGTACTGTTGAGAAAGCTATTCTAGAGACATACTATCTCGAATAAGAAGGAAATAAGCATATTTAGTCACTCAATCAACAATAACCTAGACTGCATTTTTACATTGAGAAGTATTTGGTATTCCTATAAAAAATTCCATGGATATGTTTTTCCTATTTCCTCTCTAGAATTAAAACAGGTAGAAGCACCCCCTTAGGTAATTACCTATATGATTTAACCTATTAACATCTCAAACATTTTCTGATAAAATATGCAATATCACTTTTCATTCCATACCACCAGTAATACTTTAGAAGGTCTCTATACAACATTTTTCTACAATTATAAACTAAAAATTAAGAACTAAGAGCCTCCAACAACAATTCCATCGTCAACTAAGTATTTCAAGGCACACATAATCTCTTTCCAAATCTCAGAACACAATATTTACCAATGTTAAATTTTGGAAACTTATCCATTTTAATCAATTCTACCTTTTTATGTAACTACTTGTCTTCCTTATGCGCTTGTTTATTGAATTTGAAAAATATGACTACATGGAAACATGAAACAAAATAGAGGAATATCTTACACCAACAACGTAAATGGTCTTGTTCTATCCGTAACATAGTTGATGATATATGAAATTTTTTAATGAAGGCATCTTCCAATTTGTTTTATTTTCCATGATATTAATTGATCATTCATTAATAATCCTTTATCAATTCAAGTGATCTTAACTTCCTCAGGTTTAATTCTTTATTAGTGAATATATACTTCAGAATTTTTTGGTTAGTATATATTTCACATTTGGCTCTGTATAAATTATGAATGAAATTTTTAAAAGAAAAAACATAATATACTTATTCCAAATCATGTGTGGGATAATATAACTTATTATTTTTTAGTTTTTTTTGATGAAAAATAAAATTCCATATCATTCATTACTAGAGCACTAACAATTCCCATTAATGAAGAATCACTTTTGATGAAAATCACTCCATTTTTGGAAGGTTGGGTCAGAACTATAGCATTCACCAACATTATTTTTAATTCTTGAAAACAATACTCACTTTCTTTTGTCTAGATGAATTTAATTAATTTTCTAGTTAACTTATTCAGTGTACTGGATAAACATACAATGTTTTCATCAAACCTCTGATAATATCCTTCTAAAGAAAGAAAATTACAAATCACAGTTTTTTTTTGTCTGGGCCATTCTGCAACGTCATTCATTTTAGAAAATAAAAATCTATGCTATCATTATAAACAACGTGACTATGGAATGAAATATGTTGCAACAAAAATTTACTCTTTCTATGTTTTCCATATATATGTTTTTTCTTTTAAGGTATGAAAGAAAACCCTTAGACATTTTTCATGATCTTCTTTACTTCTAGAAAATTAAATAATGTCAACTATAGAAACATCCAAAAACAAATCCCGGAACTCATGAAATATTATATTCATAAGATCCATTAATAAAATAGGTTCATCAGTTAACCCTAACGACATATAAAAAATTCATATTGACCATATCTAGTTCAAAAAGTTGTTTTTGGAATATCATCCTTCTTCACCTTCATTTATTGGTACTTGGATCTCCAGTCATTATTGAAAAAATACAGAGCTCCCTAGAACTGATCAAACAAGTCATCTTTAAGAGTAAAAGGATATATATTCTTAATAGTAACATTAACCAAATATCTACAATCAATGCAAAGAATCATGGAACCATATTTCTTTTTAACAAAAAAAATAAGGATTTCCCCTTGGTGAAGTGATAGGATGAAAGAATCCTTTATCAATAAACTCTTACAAATGATTTTTCAATTCAAAAATTCCATGTGATCCATTCGATAGGGGGTTTGAAATTGGGTTAGCATTAGGAACTAAGTAAATTGTGAATTAGACTTCTTGATTAAGAATAATGTTGGGTAAATCATCAAGAAAACAATCAGTATATTCATTTACCACTATTAAATCATTAATCTGAATAATTCCATTTTAAAAAAATATGAAAAATATAACATTTAATTCCATCTTTCGATAGTTTCTCTGCCTATTAAAATATTATCAATTGTATGGGTTGTTATTTTCAAAAAACTAAAACACTTTTGGAAAAAAATCTTTAGATCTAAAATCAATGTAAACATGATAAAAAGAAATCCAATCCATAACCAGAATGAAATCAAACTCTAGTATGGTAAAAAACAAGGCATGAAGGTCATGTATATCTATATTTAATAATAGAAAGATTATTAAAATGCATTTTGCGGTAACATTTCCCCATGGTGTTTTAAAAATAAATTCTGGTTTCTTTTTTTGAGGTGATATTTCAAATTCAGCAGAAAATTTCTCATAAATAAAGGAATTTGTAGACCCCATATAAAAGAGTACTTTAGAAAAATCTTAGTAAATAAAAAAAGTACCAAATAAAACTTCCTTGGTTGGCCCAACATCTACTGCTATAGTCCCATAGGGCCTTACTACACCATTCTACACATATTTTGGCTTTTTGATATCATTCAGATCTCTCTTTGGGGAGAAATTTTCAAAATGAACCATCTTTGTGCATTTCAAACACTTTACCATTTTCTAATTAGAATTGATATTAAGATCATTATTAGTAAAATATCAGGTAATATGTCTAAACTTAACATATAGAAAGCACTTCTTGATTTAGGTAAGACATTCCCTATGGTTCTTTTTTACAACACTTTTCACAAATTGGAAACTGGACATTCTTACCATCAGATTTCATTGATTGATTCGAACCCATCGCTCGCTATATGGACCACTTATTTTATATATTTTAAAAGTAGATGTGATCATATTTAAACACAATTTCTGTCCTATTTTAACCTCAGAGATGTTTCTCGCAAATTTTGAATTAGAGGGAGGCCAATTCACGTCGGTATCTGGACATCAATCCTGAGTAAAACAGATTGATTTTTCTATCAAGATTCTAAATAAGATTTATAGAATACCCTTCCATTCAGCTGAATTTTTCTTCATACATATCCACTGAATCATTCTCCTTTGGAATCAATTCATGGAATATCTTCTCCATACTTTTCTGTACCACCATAGGAAAATATGTTTCTAGAAAAATACTTTTAAATTCATAACAATCTAAGTATTTTCTCTCTTATCTATCCCTAATATCCTTGAACATTGACCACCATTGATTAGATTCATCTTAAAAATGATAAATGGAAAGAATAAACATTTTATTATGTAAACATTCCATAACATCAAATATATTTCCAAGGTATTTAATTCATCCTTCAGCTGTTACTAGTTCAGAAGATCCACTAAAAGTTAGAGGGTGTTGCCTCATTTAATGTTCCACTATCGTGATGTTCCTTCAGAGCTATTGTGGTTACTATTTCCATAGATTACACTAAAATTTATTGTCGATGTCAAAAATCCATTACCATCACAAACTTCTTGGTTCAAATTACCACTATTTCGAGTTGCATATTTGGAAAGATATCATCCTCTCGGTTCATTCCAACTTCAACTTCCCTATTTATTCTGTATGAAACCATTCTAAACAGACATATCATAGAAGAAGCAACATGTTATTATTTAAATGATATACCATTTAAAAATTATCGTAAGGTAAAAATCATTCCTGGTACTCTAATAACTTTATACTAACTCTAAATGTTATCTAAATCGTGCCCTGATACCATCTATAATGACACAACCATAAAGATTACATAATCTTGCTATTTAAACTACATTTTACTTCATTAAATTTATAGATATAATTTTTTTATGTTTTATAAATATATGAAATAAATAATACATATCAACCCACATTCATACAAATTTGGTACCATGAAAAAAATATTCATTTCTTCCCAAACAAAAAAAGTTTATAACAAAACAATAAAATGATTTCTCTGAAAAACCTTCATAAAATTTAATGTGACTTATTTATTTATCTTACATATCCTTATAACCTGTGAAAACATTTAAAAACATGGAATAAGCACAAAAATCTTAGTAATGTATATAAAAACATGGAAATAGACCATTAGTCCATGAATAATTATAATCATATGAATTCATTTTCACAAAGACATACTTCTCACCCATATATACTTCCATTGTGAAACATGAGATTTCCATATAACATTAGATAACATATATAAAACCATAAATGTATCTTGGATATTTACTAACTTATATTGTAACCCACATGGCTACCTTATGATTTGTAACACTCACGTCTACCTTTTAATGTAACCCTCACAGATACATTATGGTGTAATAATTACAATTACCCTTGGAGTAATTATATGGTTGACCTCCAAATTTCACATACCCAAGGCATTTTAGGGAGATATACGTCCACCATTCATCATAAAAAATTCCCATGAATCTGAATATAATAATAAAATATTGATAATTATATAAAAATAATGCTTTTGAATTTTGTAAAATAGAATTTTAAAAGTTGATTTTTAAAGGAAAGTCTTACAAATATCATATCATTGAAGTGAGAATTACTATAATTACTGTATTATGTATATAAATTATAATTACACAAATTAAATAATAATAAAAATGAAATTAATGTCACAAATAATCTTAGTTGTGTATAATTAATAAATTATAAGGTTAACCCAGAGAATGGAAATTGGGTTAAGAATCCCCATATGTTAGGTTTGTTGTACTTTAAACTTGTTTAAAACTATTTTATAATGGTTAAAAGGGTGTTTATAATATTTTAATAAAGAATAATAATGTTTATAACACATTATATGGTCATTTAATAACATCATTTGACCCATTTATTAATAATATTTTGTTATTTCCATCGTTTCGAGTGTGTTCAATACATGATTTCCATGGTTAGTTTGGAAATGATTTTCTTTTTGAATTTCAGTAAAACTCTAGAAGTGGAAAAAATGATGTTAACATATTTCCATAATATAAAATGATTCCATAAATAATTTTGGTAACATGATCTAAGGATGAATCATTAGATAAATCATTATTGATATTTTTTTGGATCATTTTGGTGGTTCTTGAACAATCACGAACTTGTTTCATCATATGACATTAATATTTTGTATATAGGTTAACTATAGAACATAAGAGTAGCCATATCATAAAAATTACAATATTTTTCAACTTTAAAATGGTTTTACAAAAAACGTTTAAGGGCGTAAAGGAAATTGAATACACATCTTCCACGATGTTGGTAAATTGACACATCAGGGACGACGTTTTTATATTTAGAATATGAGGAAGCGAAGAGGGCGAATGATGATGAATTTTTCTATAAATATGATAAAAATTAAGAATATTTAAATTAATGGATATTTAATTCATCATGGATAATAAGTGGTGAAGAGAGTATAGGAAAAGAAAATAATTGAATAGAAAGCACGGGAAAATGAAAGAGGATTTGTACCTCTTGATCTTTTCTCCTTGAGATCTTCATTAAGACCTTTAGTCTTGGGCTTTTTCTGAAACCAACAGGTTATGAACGTGGGGAAGATCCTTGGTAAGAGTATTGGTTATAATTTACATTATTATCAAAGCCTGAGGGGTTTGAGAAGAAGAGGGGTGAAGGTGGTATTTATGGTGGATGAGATGAGGTGTTTTCCATTATTTTAATAATTAGTTTATATGTTTGAACAAGAATCTGAATAGTCTAGGTTAATGTGACCCAAAATAGTAAATATAGCTTGTATGTTTGAACTAAGGGTTATTAAATCATCCATTATTCTAGTAATAGGGTATTTAACATATAATGTATATATACAGTAAATTAGCATATATCATTATTCATTAAAAATTCAAGTATTTTAGAAAAATCCAAAAAAATCACCCTAAAATTATATCGACGTGTGGAATTTAAAAAATAACTCCTTTTTTGGAAAATAATTTTCTAATATGATTAATATAATTTTTTAAGATACTCACAGTTTATTCGAAAAAAACAACATAAAAACTATAACTAATTTTTATCCCCTTGAAAAATTAATCATAAACTCATTATCATATAACCTTAGGAAAATAGACTAAAAATATGATTTACAATTCATAAGGGTCATTTAAACATTTCGATTCCTATTCATAATAGTATGTTACTATTCACCAAATATCATGTTGGTTCTATCAGACTCCAAATAACTAACTGATCGGAGCCGTAGATATCCGTTTTTCAAAATATAAATCATAGAAGTGGAAAATTATGTTTAATATCTAGATAATAAATATCTCCTTAATAAATGTTCCATGAATTAGTGTCTATATTATGTTTAATGTCTATTGACTTAATGTTTCATTCATTTTAATTTATTTTTAAAACCTTGTGGTGTTACAATATATCATGGTCAGTTTTAAACATAAAATTGACGAAAAAATATTATAATAATTTTATTATTTTTATTCTAGATATGATGAAACTATATAATATTTTCAAGTACCAAATCATTAATTTGAAAAAATTATGAAGAAAACAAGGATATTAACACCAGAAATAATGAAAATAAGGAAATATTACTAATGAATTGTTGATAAGATGTTATAAAAGGATCATATATGATACTATAAAGAGTAATTTGGAACTACTGTAAGCTATTAAATATTTAAAAACCACTATACATGACGTTAAATAATGTTCCATCAAAAAGAAGCATTATTTATGGTATATTGTCTCAATTTCATTTCATTAAGTCATATTGTAATGTTATACACCTAGTTTCTTTTATATAGTGTATATACTACCCCTTTGAGATGTAATATAATAAATATTAAATTATTTATGGTATTTTCCTTTCAAACATCTATAATTATATACAATGGAATTTGATTTAAAAATAATAATGTTGTAAATAATTTCAATTTCAATTTCCTTACATTGGGTTATATTACTTCATCATCATCGGTATTCTAAGGTTATCTGTGTAATTACTTTTGATTATTTTATATTTTAATTAAACTTTTTTCTATAAATTTAGAATTAATACACATTATATATTCATTTATTAATTATCATATCAATATTATTATCATTTTATGGTTTTATTTCATAATCTCTTTGTAATATAGATGGTTAATTCTTGAATTTTCATTAAAAGAAAATTATTCGATACATGTTTAATAAACCATTTAATTTTATTCTCCTATAATTTTTAATAATCCATTTCAAGTTCTAGTATAATTTTTCTAATATTTTGTACATAAATTTACTCATAACATGTTGTAATGAAATCTGACTTCACTCCACTCTTCGGTCAGAAATATATTTTCTTCAAATCCCATTTTTTTCTGAAAATGTATTTTTCCAAAAAAAATAGATTTTCAAAATTTTTTAAAAAAAATTGAAACCCATTTTAACTTTTTGTAAAGTTTTTTGAATGGAATATTTATTTCATTTTCAAAACAATTTCTTTTTGGATTTTACCAAATAAAATAAAAGTAATATTCTTATAATTTTCTAAATAATACCCATTTATATAATTTAATAGTAAAAATTAAATGTTCTCTTTAACTTATATGGTATGTATAGAATTTCCCACCATAATTTCTTTTAATCTTCCTCTTTATGTTTAAAAGGATATTTATAATTAAATTTTTAACAATATTTTTTAATTCTATGATTTTATAATTATTTTTTAAATAAAAATATATTAAAAAAATATGTTCTCCAAAATTATTTTCCAAATGAAAAAGATATTTTTCGTTGAGAATGTTTTTAAATACATTTTTTTTGTTATTTTAATTCGTCAACAACAATATAATTTATTCTTACTCTAATGGGTATAAGTTTAATTTATATCATCCTTATTCTTTCTCTTGATGGTTTATGGTCATTTTTACTAAGGAAAGTATTGAAATTCGCAACATTGATACATTTTTCTACTCATTATTTTTTCCTTGGGCTAATCATGTTCCTACGGTAAAGAAATTTCAGCTAAATATATATATTATTTATCATGGAGATTTTTATTTCTTAAACTATATATCAATTCTACAAACCCTGTTTTTCTGTTAGAGTTATTTGATTGACTGGGGAAAGAGTGATAAATCTATATATTTTATTAAATATGAGTATTTTCATTATAAGGAACATTGTTCATGAATTAAATTGATTATTATAAATATCAGGAATGCATTAAACATTCAAGACTTTGGTGGGGACCATTTATATAATTCCCCTCGATGCATCAGTAGTCTCATGGGATGAATCAGTAGGCCTTTCATAGTTACTTGAGGATTTAACTAGTATGCTTTACACTCTCCAGTGAAAGGTATTGATGGTAAAGGTATCAGGTGCCTATGAAACATGATGTATTATAATTAATAAATACCTCCATTTAAAATTTGGTTATTATTATCAATAATATTTTTTCAATGATATTATCTTTGGATGCATTTTATTCTCAAGTATTAATTTAATGGGTTGTTTTTTCAGTTATGTACCTTTCCATATTGATTATTTCTTATCCTATTGTGATACTTAGTATATGAATGAATTATATTATGTTTCTAGTTATTTAATTATCTGTTTTTTAAGATATTCAATTATTTAAATGGAATCTAGGTTCTTATATTTACCATTATCTATTATTTATTTCATATTGATTATACTTATTGATTCAATATTTCTTCCATTAAACACAAACATTCAATATAATTTGATCTCACCCATATTTTTTTACCTTTTCCCAATAATCCTTGAAGTGTAATATGAAATATATTTAATAATATACTAGAGGTAATAATTATATTATTAAAAAACAAATATTTAGTAATTTTTCAATAAAATATAATGTAAGAATCAAGGTTATATATATTTTAATAAGGAAAATAAACTATTTGGTCCTTTAGGATGTGATTCCCTGAATATTATTCCAATTTATTAAAGCATGAAATTGGTCTGGTGTACTCAGGTTAGGGTCAAAACACAATGTATAACACCATATATAGAAATGATAAACTTATTATGAAATAAACACACACATGATAAAAAAAATATAGATAATTAGGAGAAACTTAATGTCCAGTGATCACAAGAAAGTAAATATTTCAAGGGAAAGCTAATGACTACAAAAATTAATCAATAAAGTTAAAGTCAATACTTTTGTTGGACAATACGATAATAAACCATCCTTAAAAATAATAAGGATGGTATAAATAAAATATATCCCTAGTTTAGTATAAGTAAAATAAAGGGTATGTGTTGTTGATAAATTGAAATACCATTGAAATATCATTAACCAAATTTGTGAGGAAAATATCTATTTCACTTTGAAAATACACTTTTTAACAAAATTTTCTCAAAATATAATTATGTTAATTTTATATTAAAATAATATTTGAAACATATAAAGAATTTAATAATGGTTCTATTACATAAAAAATTCATGATAAAAAAGTGAAGACTAAAATAATTTTTTTATTAGATAATGATATAATAATATCCTTAAAAAAATTCCGTCAAAAAAAATTCCTCATTAAAATCATGTTGTGGCATATACAATAACAAAGATCTTAATTTAAAGTTATAAAAAATCAATGAATCAATAATGTGTGTGACATCCTGACCTTTGTTCCACTCAAAGGCTCTATGGATCCGATTGGCCACATGAACACAAGTATGCCACCTAATAGAGCAGAGGTTGCAGACTAACAGTTTTGTGCCTAGCATGTAAAGGTGGTATGACTATTCTCTCTAGTCATAGTAGATCACAAAATATAAAATTATATATATATATATAATCAATAGGAGAAGTAGTATAGTGATCAATAATAATAGAAATATAAGATAATCATAATCAATTATGCTATAAATAAACATACAAATAACTATGAACTATATCATATAAAAATGATGATATAATTTCATATATCTATAAAAAGACAAATCATGGATACATTTAAGCAAGTAGAATGTATAATACATGCTATACAAAATAATTAAGAAGAAGAAAACCTTTCCAAACATACATATCTCAAGCTCTGTCATCTGTTGTAAAGCCCCATCCAAAATAATGTAATCATGTTAGGTTTCTAAGGTGGGATACATCCCCTTGTCTATACCTATGATCATATAATCTTCCTGGGTACTAATAGTGAACCATATATATTGTGAGACAAATCTAATTAGGACACCACCAACGGTGTCTATATAATTTGGTATATGAATGTAAACTGAAATAGTTTGAAGGTATAAATAGAAGTAAAGCAATCCTATAATAAATAACCCATACCTACTTCAACCTCAACAATTTATATCTCTTAACATGTGGTTGTTAAATTATTAAATTTATTACATTATAGTTTATAATAAGGAGATAATTTATGTATAAAGGTATCAATAATACTATGAAAATAACAATAACAAAGGATAAAAGGTGTAACCAACACATTCATGACATCAGTGGTTAATCAAACTCATAGTAATATCACATACAGTCTAGCTATATAGTGGTCATAGTGTAATCTAACTGAGTCTATGGAACTCAACCATGGTAATCCCATGTCAAGAATGACTAGGACCAACGCGGTGAATCATTGGCACTACGTGTCTATAGATATTAGGTTAAATCCAAGGAGTGTATACAATTAATTATAATACCCAAATAGATAGTGAAGGGATCCAAGGGAATCATTTTATGTGCCCGCTAATAGAAAAGGACCATGTTCCATGTTGGGTATCTCCCTTATAAACTAGCTCTTGACATTGACTACTGTCCTCCGAGTGCTCAAGGAATTACATTAGTAATTCAAGATTGGTGCATATTTGACTATTCTTATAAAGATAAAAAGGTATATATAGAATTGGAACCTTATAATAATTCCATTTATGTCATATTTAATTATGTCTCTTGTATAACTCATTTCATATAAACAATTGATAGATTTATTCTATTAGCTTTAATTATCTATGATATGGTGTATCAAGGGCAAGAAACTATTTATTAAATTAATTTATAAATATTTAATTGGTTCAATCTATTACTAGTCATCAACATGATAGGGTATAGTAAGTATTTCCAACTAGTTATCAATTTATTTTCATTTATCAAGGCATTGCATATTCATATAAACACTTACATTCAAATTAACAACTTATGATTAATTTTTAAATTTAAAAACATAACTTAAAATTTTAAGTGATAAATAAATAAAAGCATCCATCAACATTCAATAATTAATTTTTGTTCCATTTTACTCAAAAAGTAATTTTAATTAGAAGGTTCAAGACAACACTCTCAAATGGAATCACAAATAGTTCTTACAATTGTAAAAATGCATATCGGTTTCTAAAAAAAATGGGTTGAAGATATAGTGGTCCCAACCTCTAATTTAATGAAGAACAAGAATAATTAAGGATTTAAAAAATATTATGAACAATTATAATTAAGGAAGGTTAATTTTATATATATCTCCCTGGTAAATCGGTGAGTGCACAATAATAGAAATTTATAAACAACAACATATTTAGGGAAAAATCATAGATCTCCAACCTTATACCCAAGTAATATTCCTCATATATTATTGGACCATTTTTTTCATATATTATAGGAAAATAGACAAATGGATTAATGGACTAAAAATAGCTCATATGAGCCTACATCAAAATAACACCATTGAGGATAAGAGAAATGGAAAATGAGCCTAATAACTGAGGCACATACCAAGTGGAATCCAATAAGACGGTCGAATATTGAATCTGAGTCCTGAATGGGATTAAATCATCAAACCAAGGTGGAAGGAGAAGAAGCTATCAAAGGATAATAATGGGAGGGCCATCCAAAGGAATGAAAAAAACGAAGAGTGCTATTAAAATTATAAACCCTCAAGGTAAAAATAGTTAATTCACCCTTTTTAACGAGTTTTCATGGTATAGATGCATTTTTAGAAAAACTCTAAAACAAACATGAATGACACATATTCTAGGGAGGGGTTTCACTTGGTTTATACACACAGTTAGGTAAACCATTCACAAACCTTATGATCTTTATCTGCTAAAAATTTTAGAACCCCCTCATAAACACATGACCTATGGTGCATGGTGTGGGAAAATCATAGTCCCTATTATAGTCCCTAAAATTCCCCCACACATTTAGGATAAACCATGTATGATGGGTCACATGGTTTCTTCTAACAGTGTGGTCATGTTCTTCCTTCCACCGGCTAGGGTTCAGGGCTCCAAATAAGACCCAGACACACTTGTTTTTATCTTATCCTCACTAGGTATTCATATTTGATAAAAACCAAATATTTAGACTCAAAAATATAGGATGAATACATCATAGATAAACTAGTTTCTTACATACTTCCCTCCATAAAGAAAGTCATCCATGAGTTTCCCTTTCAATGGTGGTAGAATGTTGAAGTAGAAAAAATATGGCCATTGCGAATGTTGGTTAGCTTCCCACTCCCATGTATCATCATGTACAATGTCATGTTATCATAAAACAAGTACTAATGTGTCATACTAGTCTCAGAGAGAGTTCGTTATCCAATTAAATATGTGTATGAGATACTCTTAAAAAGAAGCATCGACATTTAACTCAACAACCTATCGATCAAAATTCTGAGATGGGTCGGTATGACAATGGAAATGTTGTGAAATGTTAAAGATGACATGAATGGTATAGTACCTTTAGGGTAATATCAATTTATAGGTTAATATAACAAATCTATCCATATCTCAAAAGTATTCACAGGATGATTAGACCCATTATCTTACCTCTGTATCAATCTATGTCAATGTCTAAGTGATACTCATATAAAAACACGATCCCATGCCATGAGCTCCAACGGTCATCGATGGAGATCAGCATAACATTTATTTTGATATCTAGAAATATACATACTCTTTGAGATCAACTGTACTAAATTTGATGTCTCTTTCATGAGATAAGGACCTAGTAGCACTACCTATCCGGTCTCTAACCAGTTCAATGGTGAATAGAATGACCTACCATACAGTGCCTCATATGGAGAAATATGATTCTTCTCTTGATATCTATTATTACTGTACTAATCAATGAGAGGTACATTCCTCTCCCAAGATACTCCTAAATCAAGTATGATTTCTCATATAATGTCCTCCAAAACATGTATAGTGTATTTTAACTAGACAATAGTCTGAGGGGGAAAAAGATATGCTCAAAAGTACCTATGTACCCAAAACTCTTTGTAACCACTTATGGAAACTCAATTTGAATTGAGTATCCTTATTTGAAATGATATTGTAAGGAACCCCACTTAGCCATATTATAAAATAAACAAATTATCATTATAGTTCTTCAACTGAGAAATTCTCCTCAATATGTAGGAAGTTTCCAATATTTATCATTTGATATACTACTACTAAAACCATGTTGCTAAATTGAGGTACCCTTCTAAATCCAACCATAAAATTCTTCATAAAATATTCCCATTTCAATTTCATGACTAAAAATAGCTATAACTAGACAATTATTATTGGTTCTCTACCTTATCTTTGTAAGAGGTGGAACACCTAGTGATAAATCATGTTATCTAATGTTTCATCCTAGTCCACCAAATAAGTTGATGCATATCACAATACATCTTGGAGGTAATTGGGTGAACTACCCACTAGGAATCATGGGACCCGCATATTAGATCCTCTACAATGTTTGTAAGGACCAATCTATCCTAAGGTATACATAGAATATTGTATCGATTAACAAAACAATCTGGTGGCAAGTCCTTAACAAAAATTCTCACTCAAAGGATGAACCCCTATGGGTCTGAAACTATCTTTTCATAAACATATAAAGGATTCAAGAGGTAAAAACTAAGGATAATTGTACATTTTTATCATGGATTTTATGAAACCTTATAGGTATCTCAAAAAAGAGTGACATAAATTTCAACTCATCAATAGTTTCCTAAATATTTTGTTCTCGAGTTTTATCCCCTTGAATTAGCTACCACATTGCCCTTTCAATACATATAGACCATATCAAAGTTATGGAGAAAAGTTATTTAGCCAATCATCATTGTCTAATATTCAAGTAACACTATGTAATCATATATTTGAGTATCTTGTGGTCTGTATAAACCAAAAAGCACTCCCCAATCAAATAATATCTCCTTAGATGCAAATAATGGGCAACAACTACAATCTAAATATCATGTGTCAAGTAATTATGTTCATGAGGAACCAAGTGGAGATACCTATACATAATGACTCAATCCTCCTGTATCAACACTGCACCCATCCTTGTGCCAGAAGCCTCACATAACACACTGGACGGCATGGGTAGAATCATAACTGATGCTGAAGTAAATAGTCCTTTAACTCTGAAAATGCCATCTCACATTCCCTGGAACACAAGAAAGTCACACCATTCTTAGTTACAATAGTCAAAGGTGAAGGTTGGTTAGAGAACCCCTGTATGAAATTCTTATATCATCTATCTTAGCCCAAGAATTCCCGTATAGAAAAAACATTATTGGGATTCCATAAAACCACACCACTCACCTTTTCCAGCTCAATGATTACACATAATTACTAGATAATTTCACCCATGAAGATAAAAGTTTCTTTATAGTAGTGGGACTTACAAATATTATTGTCTTTTTTAATATTTCTCATTGTATTCAAAATGATCTAAAGTTGATTGGAATGTTCATGTCGACGATTATAATACACCACAATGTGATCCAAAAAAAACAATGGAAAAGGAATACAGATAGGGGTGGAAAATCCTATTCATCAAATCCATAAAAATTGTCATCATGCTCGTAAGATATAATAGAATTACCAGAAACTCATATAGATCATGCTAATTTTGAAAATTCATATGTGCTAAATCTAAAGTCATAATACACAGTTGACAGTAGCCCAATATTAGGTCAATATTTGAGAACACTCTATGAAATCATAGAAGTTTGAAGAGATTAAATATTAAAGGGAGCGGATACGAACTCTTAACTATATGTTGGTTGAACTGTTGATCAACCTTTCATAGCCTAATGTTATATTTTCCTTCTTTTAAAAAATCACGGGTGAACCCCAATATGAATTTCTAGGTAGGATAAAACCCTTTGATTCTAAATCCACCAACTATCTATTGGGATCATGGAGCTCAGAAGGTTCCATATCATATAAAGGAATATATACAGGAACATATTCTAGAAAGAGATTGATTATAAATACTACCTATTTCTCAAGAGGTAGTTCAAAAAATCATTAGGAAAGACATCCATGAAACGATCAACCATTAGAAAAAATCCAACCTAGTGTAAGACCAAATCCACAATAAAAATGATATAAATCTAGGGGACACTCCACTTATCCCATGATGCTTTGGTTTATCTCTACAAGCCTAGACATCTCACTCAACCTTTTAAAAATAAATTTTAACCTAGAGTGATGGAAAACGATAGGCTAAGAAGATAGAAGACCACATCATCATGAAAAATAACAAACCAATCCATCCCTAGAATGAAATAAATTCACATCATATTACGGATGAAGTTGTCCCATAAGAAATTAAAACTACCTACCTCAATGGGATGATCTTTGAATTGGTGTACACCCTCAGATCACAAAAGTAATATTCCATCCTGGGTCATCACCCCATAGAATTAATTAATTTCCATATCGATAATTTCCATCATCAATAAAGATATAAAGGAGTGAGTAAAAAAATTATCAAATAAATTAAATACAATATTAGAAACTAAAAGAATTGTATCTCATATAGTAGATGGTCCTACACTCTGATCTATGAGTATCAACTATAATGTAATGAACATAACTTATCCATACTCATATGTCGTATTTGTGCTACCTTGAGAAGGTCTAGTCGACATGCGTTGATAATCAGAACTTTGGATATAGCTTCCAGGACTTCCTCCTCAGCTAGTTTCGTCGGTGTTACTCTAACCCCCAACATAATGCAACGTAATGGATCATACTACTAAATGTGTAGGTGGAGCAAGTCCTCTTCCACTAGAAACAGGTGGAAAGGTATATAAATATCTCAAAATAATACCCATCTAGCAACAAGAACGAAACTCGAGTGGGTATCTATAACAGTAATTCATTATATCCCCCCCCCCCCCCCGAGTCCAAACTAATGAATAATAATTGAGGTTCCAGTGTAGATACCCTACCCACCACTACATTGAAGAGAATCCTCTAGGACATGTTTCCTTCTTTTGGAAGAACATCATCAATTTCACAGTACTAAACATTTATTCCTATAACAATTGGATTCTATTAGATTACACTTAATGATAAGAGCCTAATTAATGTTCTCAAAAAAGGTACATATGAAAATTACATTCAAAAATGAGGGGATGGAATACTTAATACCATCCTAAAATCTCCTTCCTTATGATAGATCATCACTGGAATGAAGTAGTACAAAGAAATACAACATGGTAAAATGCACTAAATAGTAAATGAAAGACATAGGATCCTACTCCATGTGCATAAAATATCTGTAATCGTGCAACATGTACAGGGAGATCATGAATCACCTCTCTTGAGGAATCTCTAGATTCTAAAAGATAGATAATAAGGCCTCTATCCATGACTCAACATCCTAAGGATCAACCTTACTTAAAAATATGTGAGGATTGTACTACTGGAACTCATGAGTCAGATTAGACATCATAGGTGCATGCCATGGTGCATCGTACATAGACTACATCAGATGTGTGAAACCCAATTAAAGATGACTATTAGTTCCCAGTTCAGTAATAGTAGGTGGTACCTCAATTGGCACTCATGGTGGTGATACTAAAGGCATAGGGCCAATCATATCCAGAGAATGGTCATTGTCACCATCATAGTGCACGACATAAGGACATACTAGTGTCGTAGCTATACAAATTCCAACCACATGAATAAAAATGTGATTTCAAGTAAATACAATAAAAATAGGAGGAAAATAATAAGGACAAGGGATCACTACCCAGGGTATACAATCACAACTACCAACTTAGCAGGAGAGGGTATAGGTAAGTGTTCGAGTTTATGTTTCTGGGGTACCGGTATATTGAAGGGTCAATTGAAATTTATTATGGAAACACACATAAAATTACATCATGATTCTCCAGTTACTGTAATACATTAATTTTATTAGTTATAATTTACATTTTATATTTGAATGTGCTTATATAGATTTATCAAGGATTGATTAAATGGATAACCTTTCACGACCCGTCCCAATGGGGCCCGAGCTGCAACTCCCCAAGCCCACCTCCAACAGGCCTAGGTCTGGTGACTAGCATTGAGTAGGTATATCACAAACATGAGAGGCATTTCCTATAAACCTGTACACACGCACACACACCTCCAAGCCCAAAAAGCTGAAAATTAAAAACTACTAAAAAATAGAACACATCTCGGCTTGTGTGATCTCACTGAGCATCGTCCGGTCCTGGGCCACCTAGAATTCTATCAAAGGATCGCTCGTCTGCAAAAGACACGACACGTGCAGGCCAAGCCCGTGCAGGGGTGAGTATAAAAATATCCAGTAGGACACCCTGAAACCACAAAGTAAATAAAACAGGGGAAATACCACAATGTAAAGATACGGTCAGCTCGACACAGTATATGTCTACAGAACATATAACAAGAATATCCAGATATACTCATACAATATTTACTATTGCAATACCACCACTAGGATCTAGATCCATGATTCCACTAATAACGTAATGAGGAGAACAAACTCCTTGCTATGAATAGAGAAAGAATAAGTACTCGTTCTAGGAGAACACACTCCACAAGTACTTGAGAACAAAATGCTCAGATGAGGATCACAACCAACAGCCACGGGGTGATTCCAACAACTCAGTCTGAACTAATCTACTAAGTAGAGGATTGGCGCCCGGGTAAATTTGATCACGTCGATACGAATAACTCTACCTAGGGTACTGAGAAAGAATAGAGGATCTGGCTCCAGGTATCATAGAGGGGATTCCCACGACTCTATTCAGGAAGTCCTGCTGGAGGGTTCATACTCATGTATATAGGAAATGATTCTGGAAACCTTCAGGAGAAAGACCAAGGGGATGAACCCTAAGGAAACTAGTCCAAGTCACATAAGGAAACTAGATCAAGCCATGTAAAATAGGTTAAACAGAGTGTAGTATGGTTACACAATGTGTTCCTTGACTCTGAGTACTGCCCTTGTAAACGGCCCATGTCATCCATTTAAGCTGTGTAAAACTAGACTACACAGCCTGTAGTAGGGTTACATGTCGTGTTCCTTGACTCTGGGTACTGCCCGTGTAAAAAGATCGTGTCTGAAATTGAAGTTGTGTAGGGAAGCATATACACGACATGTAAGTCGAAGCACACGTCGTGCCCTGTCAACTAGGAAACACCCGTGTACCCTGGCCGATTCCCATACACGGTGTCCGTTTGTGTCGCCTACCCGTGTACTAGGACACGGGGTATCCCGTGTATCTGGCCGGATCTAGCCGGGGAAGGGTATACACATAATTTCCTTGGCCAAGTACCCAACCCGTGTCTGTGTACTCCTAGAGTACACGCTGAGTAGTCCACCGACGAACACACGCCGTGTAGCCCATAATACATGTCATGTAGTCGGGATTTTTCCAGATACACCATCTTCCTCCCCATGCTTCAGCTGATCTTCCGGACCCTGATTATGTCATCTATTTTCTATGAAACTTAAGACGTTGGCTCGCCTTATCATCATGATGCTGAATCCGTGGGTTTTGGGCCTTCGATTGGCTCTGCAATCTGATTCCGGCCACCAGTGTGGAAATCATTTAAAGAACAATATCTTCCTACCCGCTTCGATCTGTCTGCCGAAACCGTCTTCACACATCCTCAAGATCACAACTATGTCGATTCTTCAATTTGGAATCGTTCCGTCGCAGAAAGGATGTGCAACGATCCATTGCTCATCGCCTCGTGAAGAACGCGAAGAACGCACGAAAGAAAAAGGGAAGAAAAATCCAATGAAACAAATTTGAGGAACGAACCTCTGCTATCGTTCATCATGGTGTTGAGTCTCTCCCATTAATATGTTTAAACAAAGCAGAAATCAACGAAAAATAGTCAACATGGATCAATTACAAAAAATCCTCGCAAAAATCCCATCCCGCAATTAGGGTCGATCCACGAGCTAATCTGTTATTTTATTAGTCCGTGTTAGTCATAGGAACTGATAATGGGGAAATTAAATCACAACGAGATCAAAAGCCCTATCTGGATCTGCGGCGTTCGTTGGTGAAGATTCAGTCGTCGCGTCATCGTCGCTGCATCGGAAGGGTTTCTCCAGAGCCTCTAGAGCCTCCAAGGGTTTTAGGGTTATGAGGCTTGTAACCCTGGACCCCTGCATAAACCTTTATTTAAAAGGACAAAAGATAATGATTTCGTTGCAGCAACAATATTTAAATAAAATATTTTTAATAAATATTTTATTACGGTTACATCCAAAAAACCAGATTTCACCATCGGTCTGCACCAACCGAAGTGTGGTCTCTTCTAGGGTAAACCCACTTCTCTAGACGCAACGGTGCCCTCAGATTTCCGATTCGAGCACCTGATCAGGAGTTATTCCTATTTTTTAGGAAAACCCCATGCGCGCACAAATTAAATTATTTAATTTAATTCAAACATTTGTTCCGGGGTCACCGGACCTCGGAACTGCATGCCGTCTTGAAGACTGCTCTCGAAATAATTCCCACATAATATTAAAATAACACATGGAGAAATCTGATAAATTACATCACACCCACCTTATGGATTTTACATCCCCAAAAAGCCAAAAAAAGGATACTAAATAATATGTGGGTACTGCTCATGAATCTGAGCCTCCAGCTCCCACGTGCTCTCCTAGAGATTCTCGTGCTGCCACCGGACACGCACCAAGGGAATAGCTCACCCATGAAGGATCTTATCCTTCCGATCCTTAATATCCATTGGGTACTTAGAAAATGTCACTCCATCATCAATGTCCAACTTTCCCCAGTCGATAACGTGCGATGGATCATACACGTACTTCCACAGTTGTGACACATGGAAGACGTTGTGTACTCAGTCCATCTAAGGAGGTAAATCCAAGCGGTACCCCACCTTGCCAACTCTACTCAAAATATTAATTGGGCCAATGAACCTCAGATATAGCTTTCCTCCTCGGCCAAATCTCTACAATCCCCATCGAGGTGAGACACGAAGAAACACATGGTCTCCCTCTTCAAACTCCATGGGCCTTTATCTCCTGTCGGCAAAAGAATTCTGCCAACTCTTTGAAATCTTCATCTTCTCCTGGATGACCAACACCTTCTCTATAGGAGCTTACACCATATTTGGGCCCATGAGTGCTGACTCTCCTGGTTCAGTCCAGCAAAGTGGTAACCTGCAAGGTCGCCCATAAAAATCTTTGAATGGTTCCATACTAATAGTGGAGTGATAACTGCTGTTATAAGCAAATTACACCACATGAAGGTGATCCTCCCAGCTACGACTGAAGTCAAGTATGCAAGCTCGTAGCATGTCCTCTAGAACTTGGATGGTCCACTCTGTATGACCATAAGTCTGAGGATGAAATGCTGTGCTCAAGCATAACTGAGTCCCAACAGCTTCCTATAACCCTTCCCCAACAGGGATGTGAAACAAGCATCACGATCTGAGACGATCATGGATGGAACTCCATGAAGTAGAACTATCTCCTGCACGTAGAGACGTACCAAGATCTCTACCGAACTATGCTCCCATATGGCTAGGAAGTGGGCCGACATGGTGAGTCGATCAACGATCACCAAGATGGCATCATGTCCCTGGGACGTAAGTGGTAAACCTGTCACGAAGTCCATGGATATCCCCTCCCACTTCCACTATGGTACCTCAAGGGGCTGAGTCAATCCTGCTGGAACCTGCTGCTCAGCCTTTCCTTGCTGACAAGTAAGGCACCGGTAAACAAACTTCGCCACACCCTTCTTCATTCCTGGCCACTAAAACTGACGTTGAAGGTCCTAGAACATCTTTTCCATGCCCGGATGCACCACCAAAGGGGATGTATGGAAATCCCTCAGAACCTCATCCCGCAAAATCACTTGTACTACTATGCGACCTCTGAAAAGAACAACGTGCTCCCCACCTTTTGAATATCCATCGGCAGCATCACTTGTGGATATCTGAGCACGTAGAGTCTCACAGCTAGCATCCTCATGTTGTTCTTCCCTGACTCGATGTAAAAGACTGTAGGTGTAACAACTATCAACTAAAGGTTGGCTCCCTCATCTCTATCCACGAAGGATAACTGTAATGAGGACAACTGTCTCGTCTCCTAATCCAGCAACTGCAAACTAGATTTCTTGCTGAGAGTATCTTCCACAACGTTCACCTTCCCAAGAGTATAAAAGATCTAAAAGTCATACTCTTGGAGGCACTCAATCCATCTCCCCTATCTCAAATTTAGATCCTTATGAGAAAAGATATATATGAGACTCTTTTGAACTGAGTAGACGGTAAACTGTTTGCCCATCAGGTGGTACATCCACATCTTCAATGCGAAGACTACCTCTTCCAACTCAAGATCATGGGTCATGTAGTTATTCTTGTGTG
This sequence comes from Viscum album, assembly GCA_963277665.1. NCBI lineage: Eukaryota > Viridiplantae > Streptophyta > Magnoliopsida > Santalales > Viscaceae > Viscum > Viscum album. Next base: position 849,926,386 of record OY728160.1, on the reverse strand, counting down.
GACTCAACTGTCATGAGCCATAGGCAATCACCGCTTGCCTCTCCATCAGGACACAACAAAGCCTAGTTCCTGATGCGTCGCAGAACACCACGTACTCAACAACCTCATGTGGTAATCTCAATATCGGGGTGCTCGTGAGACTCTGTCTCAACTGCTGAAAAGCCTACTGGAATCTCTTGGCCCATACGAAAGGTTTCCCCTTTCAAGTCAAAGCTATCGTGAGTGCTGAAATCTTGGGGAAATCAAGAATAAATCTCCAATAGTATCTTTCCAACTCAAGGAAACTCTGCACCTCCATCACGCTCTTGGGTGGATCCCATGATAACACTACCTCTACCTTGGCTGGGTCCACTACTACACCATCTTCAGAGATAACATGTCCCAGAAAGTGGACCTCCTTTATCCAGAACTAACACTTCAAGAGTTTCCCTTACAACTGGTGCTCTTGGAATGTGTCCAGAACCATCCTTAGGTGTCTCACATGCTCCTCCTCGGACGCAGAGTACACATGGATATCATGTATGAAGACCACCATGAACCGATCTAGATAGGGCTAAAAGATCTGGTTCCTGGGTACCATAAAAACTTTCGGGGTGTTCGTCATGCCGAAGGGCATCACAAAGTACTCATAGTGATTGTAGCGACATCTAAAATTTGTCTTCGTTATATCCTCATCTCGTACTCACAACTGGTGAAAGCCTGATCGTAGATCAACCTTCGAGAACCATCGTGCAGCTCTTATCTAGTCAAAGAGGTCATCGAATATTGGTAGTGGATACCAGTTCTTCACGGTCACGTGATTCAAGCATCGGTAATCCACACAAAGCCTCAAGCTGTTGTCTTCCTTTTTGGGAAAAAACACTAGGGCCGCCCAGGGTGAAACACTGGGTATCATAAAGCCCTTCCTCTGTATGTCTTCCAACTGCACCCTCAACTCACGAAGCTCTGCAGGAGCCATCCGATATGCTGATGCTGATATCGGTGTCGTCCTGGGTTGCAACTCAATGCAAAAAACAATATCCCGATGAGGAGGTAATCCGAGGACATCCTCTAGAAATATGTCCTCGTACTCAGCTAATACTTCTGAAAATTGGAAACTCGTAACATCTGCTACGCCAAGGGCTAGGGTATCTAATTGATGTGAAATTGGTTGTACCTTCCTACGCACGAGTCCATCCTGTGCTGCCTGGGTCTCCTTTTCACTAATGAAGGAGAACCTTGTTCCATCACTTCGGACACACCACACCCTTCACCTAAAATAGTAAATCTAGTCATGAACTGTGGATATCCAATACATAACAAGAATGACATCGTAAGGCCTCAACGCTACCACCAAGAGGTTCCAACTGAAACTCTCGCTTCCAAGGGTCATGTCACACTATCTGCAATTATGTGTGATATCTGAATCTTCTCCATTCAATGTTTCTAAGCAAAATAGTCGAGTCAACGACTCAATAGTAATCTCAAGGTATCGAACAAGATATGCAGCCAAAAAAGAATTACTAGAACCTGTGTCTATCAGTACGGAAACCAAAGTAGAAAGGATATAGATTATACCTCTAATCAACTGGGGAGTACCTGGGTCATAAGCCTCTGCTGCTTGTAGTTGTCCCTGCCTCTGTCCACCAGCTCCCTGAGCCTAGGGTGGACCTCTTGGGGGTGGTGGTGGAAAAAGGTCAAAACACCGACCACCTCCAGCTGCTCAACCAGCTCCTCTACCACGTCCTACACCCCGCTGATCTGTCTGCTCCACATGTTGTCTCTGCCTCTATGGTCCATCCACTACTCTCATGTCAGTGGTACGGTAGGTCAGAAACTCTCGAGAAAGATGTCCCCTTCCATCACATGAGTTACATCGCCTCTGTCGAGGTTGGATAGATGTGCCCTGTGAACCATGCACGGCAGATCCCCTGTCCTGGGATCTCCTTGAAAACGTCTCCCATGCCTCAGTCCCTGACATTGGATCCCCCCTATCTGGGTCTCTACTCCAGCTTGATCACTTCTAACAACTGTCGGTTGTCTCTGATCTTCCAAGAATCTCTCAACCACCAAAGCCTTCACAAGCACCCCTGCATAAGTTGGAATTATCATAGGGATGATGCTAGATCAGATGTCTCTGTGCAATCCCCACTCAAAAGTCCGAGCTCTGAAATACTGATCCCTGTAGAAGGCTCGCTGCCAAGATCACCATATGGTCTACTGGTGTCCTGACCAAACAGAAGACTCCAGCCAGTGCCTCACGCCAGTCCTCTGCTACCTGGGGGTCAGGCTCTCCTTGAAACCTGAGGAGTCTCTGTCTCTGAAACTCATGTAGTGTGCTCTGCATGCACTCTTCCTCTACTAGTACAGCAGGCACTAAACACTACTACATAGGTGGTGGAGTAACTGGCACACCACCTAAAGGTAAAACTGGGGGATCTGGTCCCCGAATCGATGTTTCATCACTAAAGGGGTCATCCTTGTGATCGAGCTGCTGGATCCTAGCGGGTGCACGTCGCGGAGGCATCTTGTAAAGAAACAAGTTGTATCTCAGTCGGTGAGTATATCTGGAGAGCTGACTCAAGAAGGTCATGGACACTACAACCCATTCCTATATGATGCATGTACCATTATTTTCCACTGAAACTACTGTTCTCATGTTCCGAGTCAAAAAGAAAGTTATCAGAGTGCTGGTGTATGGATTTTTCGGACGCCCGCACCAACACTAGGGTCCCTGGCCTGAAAGTAAAACTCGAAACACTTAACACTGTTGCCCCAATCCAACTCATAGACTCTCCGTCCTAAGGTAGAACCGATCACCTCTGATAGCACTCTGTCACGGCCTGTCTCAGTGGGGACTGAGCCGCAACTCCCCAAACCCACCTCCAATAGGCCAAGGGCTGGTGACTAGCACCGAGTAGGCATATCACTAACATGGGAGGCATTGCCTATAAACCTGTACACATGCACACACATCTCCAAGACCACAAAGCTGAAAAGTAAAAACTACTAAAAAATGTAAATTCATGAATACACTAAAATCCCAACTAACAGAGTACGATAGGAAAGTAAATTACATTAAGTGTAAAACCCTAGGCCAAAAGTACAAGCCCACTAAAATAAAGTCTGTAAAAAAGTCTAACCTATAAAGAAATGTAGAGGGACCGCAATCTGTAGCCGTAGGAACACACCTCGGCCTGTCTGATCTCACTAAGCACTGTCTGGTCCTAGTCTACCTAGAATCCTATCAAAGGCTCGCTCGTCTACAAAAGACATGACACGTGCGGGCAAAGCCCATGCAGGGGTGAGTATAAAAATACCTAGTAGGACACCTCGAAACCACAAAGCAAATAAAACAGGGGAATTACCAAAGAGGAAAGATACAGTCATCTCCACACAGTATATGTGTACAGAAGATATAACCAGAATATTCAGATATACTCATACAAGATCGACTATTGTGATACCACCACTATGATCCAGATCATAGATTCCACTAAGCACGTAACGAGGAGAACACCCTCCATGGTTTGAAGAGAGAGAGATTTGAAGTAATCGTTCCAGGAGAACACACTCAACAAGTACTTGAGAACACGATGCTCATATGAGGATCACAACCAATAGCCACGGGGTGATTCCAACAACTCAGTCTGAACTAATCCTCTAAGTAGAGGATCGGCACCTGGGTAAAGTTGGTCACGTCGAAACCAAGAACTCTACCAAGGGTACTAATAATGAATAGAGTATCTGGCTCCAATTCTCACTGAGGGGATTCCAACAACTCTATTCAAGAAGTCCTACTGAAGGTGTCATACTCATGTATGTTGGAAATGATACTGGAAACCATTAGGAGAAAGACCAAGGGGAAAAACCCTAAGGAAAGTAGTCCAAGGAACATAAGGAAACTGGCTCAAGCCATGTAAAACATGTTACACGGTGTGTAGTATGGTTACACGTCGTGTTCCTTGAATCTTTGTACTATCCGTGAAAATGGCTCATGTCATCCATCCAAGCTATGTAAAACTAGACTACACCGCGTGTAGTAGGGTTACACGCCATGTTCCTTGACTCCGGGTACTGCTCGTGTAAATGGCTCGTGTCTGAAATCAAAGTCATGTAGGAAAGAATATACACGGAATGTAAGTCGAAGCACATGTGTGCCCTGTCAACCAAGAAACACCCGTGGACCCTGGTCGTATGTCCGTATAGAGTGTCTGTCCTTGTCGCCTGCCCGTGTACCAAGACACAGGGTATCCCGTGTATCTGGCCGGCTCTGGATGGGGAAGGGTATACACACTGTGTCCTTGGCCGTGTACCCAACCCTTGTCTATGTACTCCCAGTGTACATGCCGAGTAGTCCGCCGATGAACACACGTCGTGTAGCTCATACTACACGTCGTGCAGTCGGTATTTTTTCAGAAACATCTTCTTCCTCCCCGCGCTTCATCCGATCATCCGGACCTTGATTCTGTCATTTTTTGCCATGAAAATCAAGATGTTTGGTCACCTCATCACCATGATCCTAAATTCGTGTGTTTCAGGCCTTCGATCGGCTCCAAAATCCGATTCCAGCCTCCAGTGCGGAAATCGTTCGAAGAACGATAACTTTCGATCCGCTTTGATCCATCCGCCGAAACTATATTCACACCTCAAAAAGATCACAATGGTGTTGATTCATCATTTCGGGATCATTACGTCACAGAACAGATGTGGAACGATCTGTTGTTCATCGCCCCACGAAGAACGTGAAGTACGCGTGAAAAACAAATTTGAAGAAAATTCCAATGAAACAAATTTGAGGAACGAACCTCCACCTTCGTTCATCATGGAGTTGATCCTCTCCCATTAATAGGTTTTAACAGAGCAGAAATCAACAAAAATAAATCAACATGGATCAATTTCCCAAAATCTCCACAAAAATCCCATCCCGCAATTACGATCGATTTATGGGATAATCTGTTTGTTGATTAGTCCACGTTCGTCGTAGGAGTCAAGAACGGGGAAAATAAATCACAATGATCTCAAATGCCCTACCTGGATCCGTAGAGTTCGTTGGCGGAGATCAGGTCATCGCGTTGTCATCACTGTGTCGGGAGGTTTTCTCCAAATCCTCTAGAGCCTCCAAGGGTTTCAGGTATATGAGGTTTCTAACCCTAGACCCATGCGTAAAACTTTATTTAAAAGGAAAAAAAGATAAATATTTCACTACAACAATGATTTTTAAATAAAATATTTTTAATAAATATTTTTTTACAGTTACGTCCAAAAAACCAGATTTCACTACTGGTCTGCACCAGCCAAAGTTAGGTCTCTTCTAGGGTAAACCCACTGCTCTAGACGCAACAGTGCCCTCAGATTTCTGATCTGAGCACCCAATTGGGAGTTATTAAACTTTTTCAAGAAAACCCCATGCGCGCACAAAATAAATTATTTAATTTAATTCAAACATTTCTTCCGGGATCACCAGGCCTCAGAACTAGACGCCATCTTGAAGACTGTTCTTGAAATAATTCCTACATAATATTGAAATAACACATGGAGAAATCCAAGACATTAAAAAACCATTCCCAATTATTAAAGGCACAAATACATTATAATTAAAATATAAGTCCATTTAAATCTAATTAAACATTTTTATTTTTTCTCTCATAATGTAACAGATGATATTTTTTGATTGAATCATTGAATTACACTTTCTAATTCATAAGGGCCCATACACCTTATATTTTAAATTAATAATCATGTGATCTTGGAAAAAATTCAACTCATGTAATTTGAGGTATGTAGTTGGTAGGGGTTGAAAATGGATATATTAGATTCCACCATAAACCTATACAAGAAAAACTATTTATATTGGTGCGGAAATTTTTGTCATCCCATTTCTTTTCCCTCCATAATGCACTAGTGTCAGAATCATATCTATAACAACCATGGATCACTAAAAAATCACAGACAAAATTGGAAATGAAATAAATGAAATACACATATATGGAATGGAATATTAATGACTTATGAATTATTGGTTTCTATAATGATGAATGTCACAAAGCTTCATGTCATTACATACTAAGGAAAAATTCCTATAAATCATTAAAATTACCAAAAATCATCTACATCACACAACAGTGAATGTATATCCACTTTAAAAGGAAAACTATAGAACAAAATTTTCCTATTCCTAGGACACATGGTATTTACCCCGTACATGAGTTAGTTTCTCCTAGTCATGGTTTATAACCATGTCCCAATACATTCCTAATATCATGTCTAAATTACCCAAATAGTAATAAAAAAGAAAATATTGTTCCTTAATACCTGTTAGGGACATTCTGACACGGTTTTCACTCAAAGGTTCCCCAGACCTAGTTAGCCACATGGCCTCAAGTGTGCCTCCCCATACGCGAGAGGCTACTGTCTAGGATTTAGGTCTTAGGAGGTGACAGTGGGGAGACTGTTCCCACTATTCTCATTCTAGAACTGTAGAGATAATAACATATGGATAAAAATAGAGAAATCCATAGAGTAATAAATTAGACTAGAAGTATAAGATAAACATAAGAAATCATGTAATAAATAAATATCCCAACAACCGGGAACTATAATATATTGAAAACGATGATACAACTTCATGTTCCTATAAAAGAGGAAATCATGGACACATGGATGTATCCAAATAGTATAATACCTGATATACAAAAGAATCAGAAATAAGAAAAACTATCCAAGCATCCTAAGATTTTTATTCGTCATATTCTTCTAATATCCCATCCCATATCAAAAATTCAAGTTATGTTTCCACGTTGGGATGCTTTCCAATTTCCATACCTATGATCATATAATCATTCTGGGTACTTACGGCGGTGAAGATTGGGTATGTTAAAAATCTCTATAGGCCACCACCAATGGCGTCTAGAAAATCGAGTTTATGAAAATAAAATAAATTGTGTGCTAATATACATAAAAATAAAGAAATGCTATAAAAAATTACCCATACACTTTACCCTCAATTGGTAATATATTTGAACTTGTGATCATTTAATTACTCAATTAATTAAATTTAAATTTATAATATTGTGATCATTTATATATAAATATATCAGTATTATTATAAAAGGTGCAATAATATTAGTGTTTCGAGGTGTAATCAGGGCATTCTAGACCACATGGGTTGAGACAAATCATAGTAATATCACATATAGTCTTAACATAAAGGAGAATAAGAGTTATCAAAGGGTCTTTCACAATTATTTCCATTATAAATGAGTCTAACTGATTCTATGGAACTTGACCATGGTAATCGTGAGCTAATAATTACTGGAATCAGTGGGGTGAATCCATGGAACCATGTTTCCTTGGACATCAATATAAATCAAAGGAGTGCATCTGATCTATTCTAATATTAATAGATATGGTGAATGGATCCTAAAAAATCATGTCACTTATCCACTAATAAAAATTGTACATATTCTAAGGTGGGTATCTCTCTTGGAAACCTAATCCTTGAATTGGAATGGAGTTCTTTGAATGCTTAAGGAATTCCCTTGAGAATCCAAGACAGGCTCTAGTTTGATCATTCTTATAAAGATAAAAAGGTCCGTATGAAATATTCAGCTTACAATCATGTCATTTATGACATATTTAATTATGGTCAATGTAATAATCATTCCATTTATTCATTTTGTAGATTCATTTCATTTCCTATCATTGAGCTTCAGACATGCATCCATTTAATTGTTTAATTGATAAAATATTAATAGGTTCATTAAATTACCTTTAATCTATGTTAAATGGTGTTATAAGGACATGTAACTAGTTATCAATTCATTTTCATTTATAATTTCCATGTATAATCATATAAAAACTTATTTTCAATAAACAATTTAATATTATTTTATTTTATTTAAACACTCACCATAAAAGATCATGTAATAACTATATTCAATATCCATATACTCTCAATTGTCAATTTTTAATCCATTTTACTCAAAAAGTACTTCCCAATAGAAGGGTCAACTCACCAAACCCCAAAACCTCCCAAATTGGTATGCCAATTGTCAAAAAGTCCTAGTGGGGTCCACACCCAAAATGGGTGGATGGTGTTGTGGTCCCAAACTCCAAATGTGTGAATAAAATGTATAATTACGACTTTAGAACACATGATAAACAATTATAATTATTTTAGGAGAATTTTATAAACATCACCTGATGAAACCAACACGCAAAAAATGATGACAACTTATGAACGATAATACTTTTAGGGAAAAGTCATACACCACCTTTTTATGCCTGTAGAAGATGTCTCATCAAGTATCAATCCATAGTTTTTACTATATTGGATGAAAATGAAGGAAAATAAGAATTTAGCAAAAATAGGGCATATGAACTTGCATCAAAATAACTCTATTGAGAAGAAGAGATGGTGAAACGAGCCTTAGGGTAGAAGCACTTAACAAGAGGAATCTAGTGAGATGATTAGATCTTGATTCCTTATATGGAAGGAAAAAAATCAACAAAGCTAGGTAGAATGAGGAGGATCTCTCACAGGAGAATAAATGGGGGGGTGCCAATAATAATGATGAAAAAGAATAAGGTGTTAAAATTTTAGTTCCTCAAGGGATAAATAGAAACTCGATATTGTTAATGGGTCAACACAGTTGGGCTATCTGGTTGGCCAAACCGTATGCCAACCATGATAGCCCAACTATCTAGGGAGGGGATTCACATGTTTCATGCACATAGTTTTTCAAAACATCTCCTACCCACTTTATTTTCTGTAGCTAAAATGTTTTTAACCTCTACATGGGTGTGCGGCCCAAGACGCATAGTTACGAAAACCCATTCACCCTATTCATCTCACTAAAAAGCCGTTAAAGGTTAGGAAATACCATATGGACTGGGATTTATGGATTCAACTAACCATGTGGCCCAATTATTCCCTCCACTATCTATGGTTTTGGGATCATTACAATCCATAAACACCATAATTTTCACCATAGAATCACATGGAATTCATATTAGGTCAAAACCAAAGACTTTATTAATAACTAAAGGATCCATACCTCATAAAAATAGAGTTATTAAAATGGGTACCAAATTTAAATACACATAAGAAAAGTGGAAATAAAATATATGATAATCAGAATTCATTACACATAATCTCAAAATATCAAAGATAATTAAAAAGTAATGTAACCCAAAGAAAAGAAATTGACTTATGAAATTCCTTACCCCTTGGTAATTCTCAATTGTAGTCCCATAGGATGAAATAATTCCTAATGAAACATAAAATACCATGAATTATTAATAATTCATAACATTAGATGTCAAAGGGGACTTATATACATCATATAAAATAAATTAGTTGTATATCATTAAAATATGTCTCAATGAAGGGATATTTATTTAAAGACCCTTATATCACACTTCTTTTTGGGTAGATGATATTTAAACTAAATTATAATGCTTTTAAAAATGTTATTAATTTATAAAAAAACCCATATCCTTATTTATATTATCATATATGTTCCCATTTTAACATTTCACCACCTAGTTTTTATTAATATTTCATTATCATCATCGTTTCATGTGTTGATTGCCTAGTTTTCTTGTGCATGTTTTTTCATGAAATATATTGTTCTTATGATGATTAAATAGTTCCATTATATATATATTATGATATAAATCTCTTAAATATTATTTTTTTCATCATATACATTTTTATAATCATTATTTAAATTTGAACCTGGGGAATGGATCACATCGCTTCCTATAGACAGCAAGCTACAGATACACACGAGTGACGTTATAATTTTTCTTAATGGTTCAATGGGTAAGGATGTGTGTTATATAAAAATTTTAAATAATAAATAAAATTTCATATATATCTCAAATATTTAATAAATATATCCTTATGACCTTCCATGTAAATCATATGTGAAAAACAAATAGCATCGTTTCGTGTGGCAGCAGTCCACCATACCCATGAGTGATATTAAAATATTAATGAATTATTAGGTTGTAATGTGGAATATGTGAAATTAAAATTATTTATGTATAATAATATCATAAATATAATATACATGTGTAAAATCACTCTTATATACATCCTTTAATGGTGGTAACAAAAATTAAACTACATCGGTTTCTGAGATAGTAGTCCGCCGTACACACGATCTATAATTTCATTTCAAATTTAGTCTATAAGGATATGTATATAGTTCATGATATTGTCCTAATAACATCTTAGTATATGTAATATTCATATTTAATTATGTAATCATTTTTTAATTTAATTCAATGGAGGTCGAAGAAGGAAAAAATAAAAATGATCGTTTAGGAATGTTACCTCCTTTCAAACAACTCTGTTAGGATTTCACCAAAATCCAAACTAGAATGTATTTATGACAGAAAAATGGATCTATGATTTTTTTTATTGGATTAAAAATGTTATTTGGTCTGATAACTTATTAAACAAATTTACTTTTAAATGTGGATAGTGGATAAGTGGGATGGCCATTGATAATTAGGGGAGAGGGCACACATTCAATTTTTGAAAAGAATAACGTACACCCATAATTTAATCATTAGAAATCCATAAAATGGATTATTATTGATACTTATAGGTTATAATGTTTCAATATGGTCACCCAATTAGTTTTGGATAAATTTATTTTTAATTTTAACCCCTATCATTTTAGTTTAACACCCCACCCTGTGTAATTCAGTTTTTACCCCAACTACAGTAATTAATTTTTACTTATTTTACTATTAACAATGGTAAACAATTAATTTGACCATTTTATATAATATAATTTATTATTATTCAAAATAAATAATAAATTTTTTTAAATTAAAATCACAAAATTTTAATAATTCAATTTAAAATAAATCGTACAGATATGATAAAATGATGGGTTTCCAAAAGAAAAATTCTCATGGGTATATATGGTTTTCATTAAAATTAATTGTGGAATTATATAAAATTAAATAACTTAGATAAATTTTTATATAATTTAACTTGTTTAACTTTCAAACCAATTTGAAATATAATTTAAGTTTGTCAATTATAGAAATGAAAGGGCAATTTCCAAAAAAAATCATTATTTTTCCGTATTCATTGAAAAATTTAATTTTTTAGAGTTATCCCAAAAAATAAAAGTAATATAATTTTTATATACTGATTTATAAAAGTATGTTTATTTTTTAATATAAATTTTCTAAAATTTTTATAATTTATATTTACATTATGTGTGGAGAGAGTGAATGAACTTTTTTTGAATAATATTGTTTTTCAGAAACATTTATTTTGTAACTGAATATTATTTTATTACCAGTAAAAAGATTTCCATAATTTGTATAATAATGTTAGTACTGTTAATAAGTTCTAATTCAACTTCTTCTTAATAATGGTATACAATATTATGGTACATTTCGGCTTAGGGTCGCATGTTCTACAAGCTATCGAATTGATCAAATTTGATGAAATATATTTCATCTCTAATTCAACCATGGTGTAGTGTGTCACTTTTTATATTTATACCGTGATGTTATCTTAAAGTCTAGGGTAGTTACAATCTATCCACCTTAAATAAATTTCATCACTGTAATTCAAATGGGATCTTGGTTGTCAAGGGTTAGATATTAAGAAATACCATTATTGAAGAAATCCACAACATAAAATGGATAATAAATCTTCTAATTGATAAGAGGGAATGGAAAATATGAATTTTATCTATAATAACACACAACTAGGTTTCAAAGTAGGAGAAAATGATGAAAATAGAAGATATAGACATGAAAGGAAATCATAAATAATTATACAGAGATATATAGTTCATTGATCAAAAGAAAGTAAATGACCAGTAGAAATTTTAGAACATCAACCCCCTAAATTTGGGATGAGTTAAATGAACCTTGATTCACTAGATGTGAAGGTAATAGTATATAATTTTTGTTTCAAGATACTTTTATTAGTGTTTTGTAACTATTTTAATGTTTATGAATATAAGGAAATATAATCACTTGATATCTTTTATGTATTAATTCATCCATTTTAAGGAATTAAAAAATTTAAATATCATTTCTTATTAAATGAAATGAATATCCAATTTGATTTTTTTATGCCAAAAACACAAAAATTAACTTTTAACATATCTAAATATCCATAAAAGAAAAATAATGTACTTCTTCTATCTTTAAATATTAACCAAACTAAAATGGTTAACAAAACATATGATAATAAAAAAAATTAATAAACCATAATATGAAGAAATAATAATTTTTATTTCAAAGTTTTCACTAAAGGTTAAACATAGATTATTCCACATATAAATAACCATACATTTTAATTATCCTCAATATTCTCAACATTATAGAATCTTTAAACCACAAAGGAGATCTCATTAATTTTTAACATACTTCCCTAGAAATTTATTTCATTTCTATATTAAAAAAGAATTTACAATAAACCTAATGGTTAAATATACCTCAACCTTATAAAAATCTTCCTGAAATATCATTAATTATTTCAGAATAAAAAATTATGTGATTGTATAACATGGTTCCCTATATTAACATAAAAATATTTATGTAAAAAAAATTCATACTAGAAATTACATTATATAGGCAAGTGGTACATGTAACACCCTTATCTAATTCAAGTTGTGAGTCCAATCCATGCAGCTCTACTAGATGAAATTTATTTTCATCTATAATGGGAGTTCTCATTTTTCTAAAACCTTAATAATATACTCATATAAAATTAAAAAAGTGTAATAACAAATAATTTACTTAACATAAAACAATGGATAAACCCTAAAGGTTAACAATACATTTAAACATAATTCCAAAAAAAAATTAAATTTTTTATTTCTCATATAACATTTTCATGTTCAAAACATATTGGATGTATTCCCTTAAATGTTTTTAAAATTATCCCTAATCATGGTATATTTCTACCACACAAATGTTCAATTTTGAAATTCAATAATTTGAACATATTATAATCCTTAAACTCACAAACCCGTGATATCATCAGTAACTCAAAGGTTAATAAAGATATATGTGATTTTAAATTATATCAAAATACATAGATGTTTAATGATTCTTATAACCAAAATATAATTAGTTAATTTAATTCTAAAATTTAATTCTTGCATCCTAATACATAAGTACATGAACCATTTTATTTCAACATAGATCTATTCATGGTCTAGAGGTTAACCTTTAAACGATTTCATTGACTCAGATAATTCCCATGTTCCCAACATTTTGGAAAACTAACTATAAATAGATCAATTGGATGAAATTTGTTTCTATCCATAAAAAACTTCATTTTGTTTCTCTATAATTCATTGAATTATACCATTATTTTCCACACATAATACATATTCTAGTTCCATTAAGATGAATTTTAGTTTTTTCTTTCCATGTTTCTATCATTAAGAAAATCTAACCTTATTTCCTCCACATTATACACCACATGAGACCTTATTTAACTCTATCCTTCTCTTTTTTTCTAAGTCTGATAGCTGAATAATCTATCGGTTTTAATCATATTTTTGGATAATAGATCGGGAATAATGATTATATCTTTCACTCTTATCATCATATGATTTTTCCTCAGGGACTCTATATTTTTATTCGTGTTTATTTTCAACATGATTCCTCTATGTTGAATCAATTGACTAAAACAAAAAATATAATTTCAACAAAAATAATCATAGTGGTAAAACAATATAATCATTTATAGGATGTTTAAATCATGAATCCATCTTTTCAAACAAATACATTTTAGGCATGACCTAGTTAATTCATTTTCATAATCTATTCAAATCCATCCTAAATATTTGAAAATAAAATTTGAATTATATAAATAATATCCCTTGGGAATGCCAATCCAGGTGTGCAGTAAGCCCCATTTCTGTATACTAGTTAACACCCGAGTCAATCCCAATGTGCCTTTTTCATATTTATTACACTTGTGTACTTATGTTCCAGAACCACATCTATATATAGTATCCAGATAGGGATGTATTTCGTTGATAACCCACATAATTTCTACCTACCCAAAACATTAGGATTTTCTTCTTTATATATCCTCAATGTCTATTGTAGTCTTATGTTCCCTAATATATGTTTTCCTAAATCATATTCATAATGTTTCTAAAAGTCTTCCTCTGATACCAACACTAATGAACCTAGATATAGTAACCTAATATTGATGTCTACTTAATTAAATTGTTGTAAGATATATGTAATCTCATCCCGAAGGACTGAATAGTTTAGTATTATTAGTAAGATAGATACATATATGATTCTTTTAATATATTTGAATATAAAAATTACAACATAATTTTCTCTGCGAATATCATTATTCCCTATAGAATATCCTTGCATATCATGCAATGTACACATTCTGGATTCCTATGAATGGAAAAATAATTGGTGAGCTAAAATTATCAGTAATAGTTATGTAAAGAACAATCTATCAGGAGTAAATTAGGAATATTCAATATTTAATTATCAAAATGGTATGTTATATATCTTAAACCAAATTCCATTTAACCCATAACATGACTCTCATGGTTGGATAAGGAAAAATAAATATGTAAAGGCAAATAATAAAAAAATATTGCGTTTAAAAGACATTTTTATCATTAATATAATAGGATTGATCAATATGGAAGGATAAATATCTTAAGACATATAACATTTAATCAATAAAATGATAATTAAATTCATCCATATATAATTTCATTTTGAAAATATCATGGATAATAATAACTCAATACTTAATGAAGTAAATTCTAAATGATTGGATATCAAGATCTAGGTTATTATGATACCTCTCTAATCAAGACCATTCACATGATGTATTATAGATACTGGTAAATATGTATTTAATTATAGCTTACTGACTCATCTCATGAGACTTCTGATTCATTTAATCTATAGATAATTCTTTTCAAAACCCATACATGCATGTCAAAATCATTCCTTATATATCAAATAATGTATTATGTTCATGAACAATGTCACCTATCATAAAATATCCATTTTGAATTAAGAAAATAGATTTGTGAATATTTACCTTGTTAAATAAATAAATATCAATGTAGAACACTGTATATATAAATGACATACAGTTTAAGATGCAGACATATCCATGATAAATAATATTGATATTTAGAGGAAATTTAAAATCCAATTATTACAAAAAGGTGAATAATTAAAGGTAAAGTTAATAAACAACAAAATGAATAAAGAATGTGAATAAAAATTCATCAAATGGTCAAAACTATCAGTAACCACACATGTAAATAATAAAGATGATATTAATGAAAAATATCTCCAGTGTAGTATTAGTAAAATAAAATATTCTTTTTGATAATGATTAGAAATATTATAAACGGGGTCATAAAAACATTATTGAGAAAAATACCCATTTCACTTTGAATATATTTTTTAAATACTAAATTTTCCAAAAAACAATTTGAAAAAAATTTTCTCTAAAATTAACCTTTGAAACATACAAAGAAATCATTAATATATTGAATGGTCATGATAGTGGAATATTCCGTATATGTTTTACATGTTAAAAATATGATTCCATTCATATTTTTTTTAAATCCAAACATGTCATATTTGGAAAAAAACAGGAATATTAATTTCAAAAAAGATCAAAAATTAAAACATGGGAAAAATTTCGTTACTAAATTATTTTGAGAATCTAGAAAACATTTTATTAAAACATTTTTAAAAAACAAGGTTTTGGAAGGAAAATTATTTCTAACTGAGTAGTGAAATGATATATAGTATTATTAAAAACATTTTCTCTGTCACTTTAAGTACCAATGAGTGGAAAATGGTCCTATGATGTGAAAATGTCATAAATATAATATTGTACATTTAAATTAAAGGGTTATATTATACAATTATCAAATAATTTCTGTTAATAAAAATTAAAGAATAAACAATCCTGAATAAAATTATATTTTCAATGAACCATCCCCAAGACTGTAATGTTAATTTGAAAATACATAAATGAATATATTATTTGCACGAAATAATTATTCACATAAAACAATTTTATATAAAACATAAGATAAAAAAGTCATTACACAAAAAAATCTCATAATGTTAAAGACATTGAAGAAGTAATATAACCCAATAAAAGGAAATTTAGTTATGAATTCATTACCAGTTGTTAATTTTCATGTAAAATATACATGGAAGAAGTAATAAAAATTGAACTGAAAATAAAATTAATTATTAAATAATCAATATATTACATGTAAAGGTGGTATTATATAAACTATACAAAATAAATTAGCTTCATAAAATTACAACATGCATCAATGAAACAAAATTGAGACAAAGTCTCATACCTCAAGATTCATTCTTGTTGAACATCATTTATCCATTTATGAAATGGTTTTAATAATATTATTAATTTATACTAGAAAAATATATATAATTATACTATCATATATGATCCAAGCATAAAATTTTACCACATATTTTTTCATAATATATCGTTATTTTCATTTTTTGGATGTCAACTGGCTTGTTTTCTCATTTGTATTTATTCGATAAAACTTTATTTATTATAAATATTATAACGTTACAAAATATAAATAATTATATTAATTTTGTAAATATAATTTCTTTCATTCAATTCATTTTGATAAACATTATTGAAATTATAACATGGTGAATTGAGGACATCACTTCGTGGAGATGATAGGTCGTATGTAAGCATGAGTGATGTTATCATTTCCTTAGTGGGTGAAATGGAATGGAAGGCTGGGATATATTAATTTCCTAGAATCAATAGGATTTTATTTATAGCATATATATTCACAAAATATATCCTTTTTATCTTCCATGTAAAGCGTATATGAAAAATAAATCACCTCATTTCTCAAGTTCTATTTCATCAAACACACAAGTGACGATATCTGATTTTAAAAATGAATGGGTCTTACAAAGGTTTATATGATATTAAAATTTAATTATAATAATAATATCATCAATATCATATACATGTTCTAAATCCATCATTATATCTATCCATAAAAGGTGGTGACGTAAAAAATTACATTGGTTCATGAGGCAGTAGTCCATCGTACACATGGTCGATGGTTTTGATTCCCATTTGATGGAGGAGGAGATGGATATAGTCAATTACCCTCAAATAATAACAAATAAGTATATTTATGATAATATTAATATTATATAATCATGGTTCAATAGTATAAATATGAGTTAGAAGTAGAAAAAACAAAAAGTCATGTTTAATAACATTACCTCTTATTCAGAAAACTTATTTATGTCTAAAAAACACATCCTATGTATGATTTAAGATCAAACTAGGGGCTCTAAAACTTTTGTATGCAACTAATAATGTAATTTTTTATGGATTGGTCAGAACATATTTATTTGGAAGTGTGAATAGGGGAGGAAAGTTTGTGGCCATTAAGAATCTATGTAGAGGATGCACATGTATGTTTTTAAAAGAATCAATTACACCCATATTTTTATAATTCAAAAATCCTTAAAAATGGGTCCTTATAAATCCTTATAGGTTATAAAGTAGTAATTGTTCCATAAAATGAGTTTTAATTTATTTTTTAATAATCATAGAAAGGAATTTAACATTTACTTTATAATATCAAGCTACATTATCATTCATTTAGGCTCAAGGTAGTATCTTCCACAGGATATCAAATATATTAAATTTATAGAAATATATATTTTTGTTTATTAATATAAATATTGTGTTTCACATATTATATTCAATAAAATTTTATTCCTTTAAAATCATTGGCTATTCCAAAAATCTAATAATTTTCCCTAAGTAAATTAAAGGGATTACCTAATCATAACACATCTAGTGGAAGAATATGGATGGGTAAAAAATATATATTCAACTTTCCAAAAACAATATGAATTAGGATTCTAATATTTTCCCCCATTTTAACATAATATCATAATTTTTAAGTGAACATCATTAAATTTTGGTTATGTATAATGTGATTTTCAGGTTGTATAGTTTAGTGGGTATATAGATAAGATAGTACTAGAATAACCGAATCATTTTCTATTTGGAGAAAGAAAGTGACTTCTTTTAGAAGAATATATCCCAATAAGTGAAAAATATTTGTGAAGTAGTTTATCTCATAGGATTGTATATCCCTATAAAAATTTTATAGAATTACATATAATATAATCCACGGGTAGAATGTAGGAAATATATATGAATTATGTTCGAGTAAGATCATAATTCAATGAGTAAAAATTGAGTTACCAAAAAATATAACTCATGTGAAAACAACTGATTGTCAAAATATGCAAAAAAGGGAACATTATTGGGATAGAAAATCTAATTAAATGTAATTCATATAACATTATTAGGATAGTAAAAAGAATACAATACCATAAAAAGGTCATATAGTTAAAAAAATTACTGTCTCTCAATGAATGAGAATTAAAACCAAGAAAATTCATACGACTTAGAAATATTCGAATCAAGACACCTTGAAAGAGAGGTATTGAAATTGAATTTCAAATATCTTGTTTAAAATATAATTCATGATATACTATATCATATAGTAAATATATAAACAACATAAAATTAATTGGGTGAAATAATACAATACATTTCTCAACGAAGGAAAATTTGGAATAAAATCCATCCCTCTTATTATGACATCCATGAATGTACATTAACCAATAATATCAAAAACATATATATCTAATTCCATTTATTTGTATATTTATTTACACTCTACATAAATAGTCATTCTCTTCATGAAATCTTTTTATTTTCAGAATTGGGTGTTTATAGTTTTGATTGTTTGTACTATTTCATAATAGCAGTTTTTATGTTAATTATTCATTAAATATTCATCACAAATATCTCATATTTATTTTTGAAATATAGGATCCACTATAAATTACAAATTTATAATTTCATTTCATGTCATTTTTTGTTATGAACAATGAAGATGAAATTGATGATGATCATGTTTCAGTGATTCTTAACAAATGATGTGTGTTTTCATAATTAATGTGTTAAATGTTGATATAAACTTTTGAAAATAAAAAAAACTGTTTAAATATTTTATTCATATTGAAGAATTAAATAATTTCTCATTGTCTTCCATGACATAAATTCATATTATTATTATATTATATTGTAAAACTAACTGAAACATTAATATACCACAATTTATTGAATGATTATGAGGTGGTTTATTTGTAATATAAATATGAGGGTAGAATAATTATATTATTTAGTTATTATTATAGTGATATAACTAAATTAAAATTAATTATATGAGTAATTAATGGATATAATAACATTACATAATTTGAATAAAATATTTTCCTCCTTGCATGCTTATTTTAAACGATTAAATTAACGATGATTGTTTATTGATCTTGTATTTAATTGGGTATCAAATTTTTTACATAATAACATTAATAATTTATATAAAATCTTATTTATCATGTAATAACCACTTCATATACAAACTCTTATATAATTAATGAAATATAGAACACATCACATCATAGAGGTGATAGTCTGCACAACACACAAATTACAATTTTGTTTTTTCTTAATGGATGTTGTATATAAAATAAAAATGATAAAACATATCATATAATAACATTATAGTAAATAAATTATACTAATATCATTATATTACTATTTTTAGTGAAAATTTGAAAGCTGAAAAACTACCTAGGGGATAATACTCATTATTGGGACTAATGTTTTCCATGGATGTCTCATTGAATTTGAGGGGCATAGGATAAATATGATTGACTAGGGTCCTAATATTTTCTAAGGGAGTTATAGAGAGAGTAAAGTTTCATATTTTTAAATATAAATTAGAATGTAATGTGTGTCTTTATGTGGTGAATATATATTTTACGGACTTTTGTTTTTACGGACTGTAATTTTCCACAGAAATGTGAATTTTCTATTTTAGATGCTTATAAGGGATAAAATGGTAGTTTTCACAAACAATATAATCTTAGTTGATTTTTATAACAACTCCATTGTTCATTGAATATGGTTTTTAACCGAGTACTAAATTTCAGTATATTTATTATTCGTTCAAATTTTAGAGGAATGGTTAATATTTAATATTTTAAAAATTAAATATTAATTTATTCATGGAGGTTAATTACATCATATCTTTTCAATGGAGAATTTTATTGACATTCCATTATCACTACTAAGTCTAGGATGTGTATTTTTTCCTTAGAGGGGAATAAACTTTTGTTGTTAATTATTGTTGACCCGGACCTCATTTTCTTAAGATTTTTATTAGTGTATTTGTTTTCTTCCATTTATATTTCTCTTTTTATTCTCTTATTTACATCTTGGATTCTCATGAATGATGTTGGAGATCATCATTCATATATAATATAGAGAAAACAATATAGGGATATGGAGATAGAGAGAGAGAAATAGTGGCATAAGTTAAAGGGTACTTCTGTGGAGCTCAGGACCGTCCATATAGTCGTGCAGCAACTACGGACCATAGAAAATAGCAAAGCTTTGGCATATTCCACAAAAAAGTTAATTCATATTTATAGTCTTATGTATATTCCTATATTTTTTCTACTTCTAAATCATGTTAATATTTTTCTTAAGACCCTTGAGGTTTAATCCACTACTTTGGGGTAAAATAGGTGTTTTGGGGTGATTCATCTGTTTTTTTTTGTTTGGGAGAACCTTTGTACATGGTGTGTGCTTCAGGGAACACATGTTATGTGTTATTCTGTAGTGGGGAAGATAAAATATCGGATGTATATATTGTGTATGCGGTGTACATTTCGTGTACTCGTACTTAACCATGTAGCCAAGTACCCAAAAAGAGTTCCTATTTAAGAGGAACATTCTGTGTAAACTACATAGCTGGAACATCTACAGTGTAGAAGTACACGGTCTGAGAGAATAAATCATTAGGCCTTGTGATATAAATGGGCCAATACCCCATGTAGGGTACACACCGTGTACCCATATTACATATTGTGTGTGTGGGAATTTACACACCAAGTATGGCTAGAGTACACACCCATGTTGGGCCTTAATGGTATATGTCGTGTACCCGGGGAAACATGCCATGCCCTCCTCCCATGACACCCTTCTTTGCATTTTTCATATCATTTTAAAAGGATTCATAATTTTACCCACAAGAAGTTAATTCTCGGTATCTTATTCCATATATCCCAATGTTTAAATCTGTGTGGGTTTTTGTGGACTCCTAAGTGGATTTTCCAGAGATTTCTTATTGGATATGTTCTTCCTCTAATAATAAAATCCAGTTGTCTCCTGAATGTTGGATGTAGAATGATAATGATAAGTTGGGTGTTTAGACTAACTTAGTCTATGATTTAGATCTGAGATGATCCATGTGGTATCCCTTATGACCAGTACATATGTATGTCTTTCTTTGAGGACATATCCTTTACTAGATATGTCCTACCTCGCAGGAGGCTGTGAGATAAGTTGTTTTCAAGGATACCATGTACGATTCCTCAATTTATGTTTATGCCTAGAGGAACCATTTTAGGATGCCAATTTCTTCTTACTGTTACCAAGGATCCACTATGGGATTTATTTTCTTATAAGATGGAACAGTGAATACTTTATAGGATACCAACATTTATACATCGTTCTTTGGATTTTTGTGTAGGATTCATCTACTTCGTACACTTCTCTTATGGTTACCATATAGAATGCATCTTCACGTGTCCCATTCTATTAAGGGGTCCCAGGTAAGATTCCTCCTTTATCATTTTCTTCTGAGGAACCCGAGTTAGATTTGTTCTCTTATGTGTGGACTTTATGGATCCTGCGTAGGAATCCTCCTTTACCTTTTTATCTAAGGATATAGAATAAAATTCCTCTTCTTATGTGTATACCTCGAGGTTCCCAAGTAGTATGCCTCTTTTATGTCCTGAATTGAGGGTCCAAGTGGGTTCTTTTATGCTTGAATGACCCAGATCTAGTACGCGATTTTGGGAAGAGAAGATAGAGGGAGTCACCTTAGAATAAATACCAAACTTGTAAGCCCATGGGTCTGTGGTTATAGTATTGGGTTCATGCATTCATCCACCCTCGCTATTTTGTTTATATATTAACATGTTTATTATTGATGTAATGATGACAGCAATTGGTGCTTCCTGGTGGGTGGATTTTGATCCTAACTCATGGAATATATTGTTTTCTTTTGGATTCTCATACATGATTTTCTAGGATTCTTCTTCTGAGACATGTTTTTCTATTTTTATTTGTATACTGAGAGGTACTAACTAGGATTTTGTTATTAAGACTATATGTTTTGATAATTATATTTTCGGTATTTTCATAGGTTCTTCCTGGTTTCCCAGCTATTGAGCCAGATATTATGATATATAGACATGTAATCCCTAGTAAGGATACTCAACAATGGTAACACTCTACTGATTTATTAGGAAAATTCCAGTATCCTTTGTTTGATATGTGATGGGACTGATTATGCTTTCTTGTATCTGATTATAGTCTTGGAGGACTATACTCCTCTGAGCAAAGAGGATTATTATTCACACCTTGGTCAACTACGGGATCATAGTGTTGGAAATGGAATTCAAAATCATTGATTTATACTCATGGATGATTATAGTCCCCCAAGAAATGGGGATAATTACACTCTCACTGGATGATTACTCGATCACGGTGGAGGACATAGAGATCCTCTTCATTAGTGTGACATGTACTTGATAGATGATTATGCTATCATCAAGACATGCCTTGGAATCCCACTAGGGTCGGTTGGATACCCCAGTGGTAATCTTCTAATGAATGGTTGTTGGGCATGTACATGGTTATGGAGGTCATTCCTTTTACAGATAGCATAATGGTGAGCCCCTTATTGATTATCTGGGTCGTGATGTTGTGATCGCCTATGAACTAAGGATGAGGGATCAGACATTGGACTGGATTTACATAGAATGAGTGGTGTGTCATCTGTCTCAATGACCATTTACAGGATGTTCATAAGTACTTCAATGGAATCCTTCTTTACAGTGATTGGAAGCGAGTACGATTGAACCATGGGTTAGAAAGAGTATCCCCCTGAGGTGACGTACCTTTATCAGAGTCATTTCTAGAATTATATAAAGTAGTTTTATGTGGATTAGTATTATGGACATAAAGATCATATTATTGATACACAACTTTAGTGGCGTGATGTCCAGCTCAATTCACTTTTGTTTAAGATGACCATTCGATTGGGGTTATAGATCCAAGGATTAACAACTATTGGTTTCTTTGATATTTCAATCTTATTAATCATGTATATTATTATTTTATTATATTTTTATATGTATGGGACTGCACATGCATATGAATATAAAAAAGGAAGTCCAAGGTGGAACTTTCCTAGTTGACCATGATTACAGACCCTAGATTCAATCTTGGTTTTATAATTTTTGGCTACACATATCTTTTTGTTGAGGCTCATCTAGGTTTATCATATTTACTCAACCTACACTTGTTTCATTGGTTTTATAGATTCATCATTTTGGTGGCCTACGAAAATGATTTCTCACCCCTTCACATGAACCTCATTGTACATGTAGACCTTATGTATACTTTTCATGTGAAGGACAATTTCATAGTTGATATGGTAGAGGCCTAGTGTTGCATGATTGAGCGTAGTAGCACTTGTGGGTTCTTCTAATTGGGATGGTGAAATTCGACAGTGTTTGGAGACTAGATGCGTGGTCTAAATCAGAGTTAGTATTATAACCCTATAATTTTCATTTTGTATCTTTTTTTACTCCTATATCTATATGGTTTTTCCACTAGGTTTCTAGTGTTGTATGTTGGACATTGTTGTCCATGATTTTTTATATAATTTTCATTAATTATTACAGCATGTTCTACTTTGGTTTATTTACCAATTTAACACTCTATTTACATACATTTGTGTATGATACATATTTATTTCAATTATTCTATTACTTTGGTATGATGGAATAGTATCCCCACTATGACACCCTAGGACTTAACTACTATTCGGCAACCTCTTCCTTACGGGGAGGTGTAGTGGAGGCCTCATAATGATTTGTATTTGAGAATCTATTTCTTGTAATCTAGTCTGGGACATTAAAAAGTTCTATTAGAGGTTTTACTTTCAATGGATTTATTATTTGGTATATGGTAGATACAATTATTAGGAATGTATCAAATAATTGATGGATACCAGATAGGTGAATCGATAACACCTATTTTGATAATAATTCTTGGTTACCTGGGGTTGGAATTGCAGTTCTGATATATGATGTTATAATTTGATATGGTTTTTTCATTGAGAAATGCACATGATGTTTGAATGTTTTGATTTATTATGTATTTTTGTCTCTTTCCCCAATGAAAAGAGGCGATAGATGTACTATTTACTCTAGGTTGTCTAAGTCAAAATACTTCTCATGCATCATATTTCATATATAGGATTATCATCATATAGGCCTGTTAGTGTGTGATTCTAACTGATGACATACTCTAATTTTAAAAAGTGTCGAAAACCCCTAAATGGTGTTTTACTGTACGGGTTTTTTCTGACATTATACTCATGCGGTCTAACATTTATTTAAATATTTTCATCTGATTGTAGGTTGTGTGGATCGACATTGAGTTATTTTGTGATAAGTCAGATGACTCGGTCCTCATGAACGAGTAGATAAATGGCCATAGTAGGTTGATTTGGCATGTGATCCCCTTGTCTTAAACACGTTATAGGGTTTTTTCATGGGAATGTTTTTTTAAAATGTGGGTAATAACATATAAACAATTTTTCTGTAGATATTGGAAAGAAATTATAATTAACCGAACCTCAGTTGTGGTTATCCAGTCTGATCACTTAGTATGATTTCTATAGGTACATCTTAACTTTTCTTGAACTAGACCTCTTGAGGGTATTATCACAGGTGGATCCCAGTGACTTCCCATTTATTTTCATTCCTATGTTGTATTGTGACCTCTAGGGAGAATTTACTTCTAAAGATGCTCAGGGGCGATCACAACATTGTAGGATCTGATATCAGTTTTGACCAATGTAGATCATTATAGTCTTTAGATTATTTATAGATATTTAATAATTTGGTCTAGCTGTCTAGTAATTGTGAACAAGTTATGAGACTTTATATTCCGGGCTTGTTATGAGACTTAGAGGCCCTTATTTTGACTATAATCTTTATTCTTCATCTTTCTATTTGATTGATTTAAAACTTCATGAAAGGGTTTCACATGTTTTTGAATGGATATTTTGGTATTGAGCTTGGTTTTGTGCTTATTTTTAGATTGATTAATTGTTAGTTGATGGGATTTCTTCATTATCAGCATGTTGATGACTTCATCTTTTGACGAAGCACCCAGGGTGCTTTTATTTCAAGACTGACTTCAAAGGGCATGATATTCTGGTTCGTTGGTGTGGTTGATTAGTGTTTCCAATATTTTTAATGTAGTTAGAATGTATTCAGATTTTCGTTAATGTAATGATGTCAGGTGACAAGAAGTTATGGAATAAATCATACTCTAGGTTATGTTCCTAATTTTGATGAGAAGATCCATGGGATATAATTGATTAATGAGGCTATAATGCCATGTAGTACGACCATTTAGATTTTTAATTTATGTAACATTATTTTTTAGGTCAGGTGATAAATGTATATGCTAGTTTCATTTGGTAACTTTTGAATTTTAAATCAGTGAATTTTTGTGGGTGAGGTGAGGATTGATCTCTCCAAGGCTAGTCATGGGCATGGTTGTAAAAAAGTTGTGGTTAAATGATGAATGTCACTACATGGTAGAGCTGACATGAATAATAATTAAGAAACTATGAGACGGTTGAATCCTGGCTTGACTTGGACATGTATTATTGGGGAATGTGGTGTCAATAGATGGTTAATGGAATTTTAAGACTATTTGATGTGATAGTGGCTTGAAGTGAAATGTAGAAATCTTTTTATGAAATAATAGTGTACTCCATTATAGAAATTATCATTATCTATGATGATATTGTATTGACTATATTGATAAAGATTCAGTTCTAAGGTTAGATTTTTTTCCTTTAAACGTTCTTCCTTGGTTTGATAAGGGAACCTATTGAGGTTTCTTATAAGAAGTGGTGTATGCTAAGATATATGGTAGGTAGTGCAACATTGGCCTTTTGGTGGTGGTGAACCTCGTTTTCAGTTGTAATGAATTTTTATGGGGGTTCATAGGATTATATATGTTTTTTAGATGATGATAAGGGTATTCATATGGTGAGGAGTCCCGGATCAGTCATAGTTAAGCATCTCCCATATAGGAGACAATTGTTTATGCTTTGAGGAAGTCCATTAGAATTTTTAGACAGCATGGTTGTGAAAATTATTATGGTGATATAATTAATTCTAGTCCTACCACCAAGGATTGTTTTGGGCAACAAGGGTTATGTTTTGGATTTTGATTAGTCCCTAGTTTTTTGGGATTATAATTTAGATATGAAATTTTAATTTTTTTTTAAATTGTTGGATGGTGTAAAATTCTAATTTTTCCTAGTAGATAATCTCAAATAATATTTTTAACTACTATGATGGTCGTATAATATATTATTTACCCTTCGACACTTGTTTTGTAGATTTTTGATCTGTTGAACTTTTTGCATAATAATTAATCTTTAATATTTAGTAAATTAAATACTAATTTAATTTCATATGCTTGTTTGGTAATTTATTTTGAATGGAGCATAGAATTGATATTATTCACCCTACTTTGAGTTTGGAATGAAGAGTTTTCACTAGGAAAGGCCAAAAATTTAGTTGGTCACCAAGGTAGGCTCTTTCTACTTTTTTCCTTTCCTTTTTCCTTTTTTCCTTTTTCTTTTTCTTTTCTTTTTCATCATTTTCATCTCTCATTTACCCTTCTTATTTTCCTCTTGGATTCTTTCATACATAGTCAGGGATCATCCTTCATATAGACAATAGATAAACTTTGATATGAACAAAGATATAGAGATATAAAGATAGAGGGAGAACGGGATATAGAGGAAAAAGGGTACCACTGTAGAGCTCGGGGCACACCAGATCATCATACGGTAATCATGGATCATGTAAATGGGATAAGAATTAGTGGATTCTACAAAAATATAGTTTTTTTATTTTTCCATAAATCCCTACTATTTTTTTGTCTTAGTTTTAAAGAACATTTATGTTTTCTTAGGACCCCTTGAGGATGGATATACTACTTTCAAGGTGAAAACTGGGGTTTCATGGTGATTTGAGGTTTTTTGTTAAGTAAAACCCATTTAAATGAAGTCTCTATCAGGGAACAAATACTATGTATTATTTTATTTTGGGGAAGTTTAACTTTTGGAAGTACACACCGTGTGTGGTATATAGACATCATGCACTAATACCCAGCTGTATAACCAAGTTCCCAATAGGGTTTCTCATATAAGGGGAACATGTCATGTAAAGTACACGGCCAGACCCTATGTGGGTCTCATTCCATGTAGTAGTTCATGCTCATTCCAAATACATTGTTGGGGAATGTGATTGAAACTGGTAGGTATCACATGAAAGGTACACTTTGTGTACCTTTCTTTTACACTGTGTACATGCGCATTTACATGCCAAGCCCTAATAATTTTCATGACTAGGTGGGTCCTTGAGGGTACACAATATTTACTAGGGGAAACACATTATTCACTCCTCCCTTACTACTCTTCTGGGGTTTTTTTGTGTCGTTTCACCCTATATTTAGAATTGGACCCATGAGTAGGTACTACAAAAAAAATCGTGATTATAAGGGGTTATATTTTAGGTTAAAAGGGGCTATAACCCCATCTAAACACATTAACTATGGTTATGAGGAACCATGGATAATGGTCCCACCTAATCCTTTTAGAGGCGGTTTTGAGGAACCGCTGGTAAAGTACTGTAAAATTTAATAGTGGTTCATTTAGAGGTAGTTAAAACCCTACGAATTTCACCAAATAATATCAGTTTAGAGGGGGTTTTACCCCCTCTAAATTATTGATCAAACAAACGGCGGTTTGAAATAGGGATATTTGAGTATCATGAGGCATAATAGAGGAAATTTTAAGAACCGCCTCTATTTAATACTCCCATTTAGAGGGGGTTTTAACCCCCGATTAATGAATCATATTAGATGTGGTTATAAAACTACTTATAAATAATTTATATATTATATATATTTTTAAATCCCATTCTAGAATACCCCTCCCTCTAGTACACATCCCACCCTCCCCTACAGTTCACCAGTGTGCGACCATCCTCTGGTTCCCCACCATCTCACCCACCATAGACCCTCGTTCCAACCCGCCTCTGGTTCTCCATGGTTTCTCCCATATGCGAACCTACCCTGGTTCTCCACAGTCTCACTCGTGTGCCGCTCCGATTCTCCACCATCTCGACCAGTTCTCCAAAAACACAACCCATACCCTCTAATTCTCAAATTCATCAGCGAACAAAAAACCTAAGCAATGAAACAATTTATAGTGGGATTCGAAATCACAGCTTCCTTGTGAATATGTAGTGCCTATACCACAATCAAAATCATATTTTATTAATATATTTACATATCATTGTTTTTATATCTGTTATAAAACTAATAAAAATAAAAATTATTTCATTAAAAAGTAAATACATATATCAATATTTATATTAATTTTAAAATTTTTATATAGTAAATTTATGTATTTATATTATAATATTTTTATATTATATTAAAAATATACAATTATATAAACTATACATTTTATATGTGTATTAACATGAATTCGAGTATATATATTTTAATTCTATTCATGTTATTTATATTCACATATATTTATATATTTATAAATATTTTTACATAAATTATTTATATAATTTAATAATTACATATATATATATATATAAACATTTGAGACATGAAGTCCCCTTTATTATGATAAAAGAGGTAAAAACTAAACGAACAAATAGAGAATACAATACATAAATATCTAAAAGAAAGCAATAAAAATCATTAACCCACTCAAGAGAGGGTGCTCATATTATGGTGCGGCGGTTGTCTTCCCCTGCCAGGGGGTGTCATCCCCTCCTCCATATCATAACCTATGTACAAGGCCAATCACCATCATCCAAGAGATTATAAACTACATTCTCCTTCACCATATCTTCTCTTTTCACATGATTAATTTCTTTTCCATATTCATCAGTGCTGGAAAAAGAAATAAGTTCAAATTGATTACAAATATTCATATTTCTTATTACCTTGGACTTATGAGGATGGGAATTGGGATTAAAATGAGTAGATTTCAATCTTCTGGGTACCAACCTCCTTAGTATGTGAATATGGTGGTGTGGCCCCTATAACAGGGGGCTCACTTCCACAATTTGTAGCAGATGGAGTATCTACTGTCAATGAGGCTGGGGTAGCAATCCATTTTTGTTCCTGATTAACACCTAGATCTGAACCAACATGTTTTTAGCTCCAAAAGTGTCTAAAGAGGAGACATGCACATTCAGTTTAGGTTTTGAAGGAGCACCCATATATAAGATAATTAATATATTTATTTGTATAAATTGTATTATATTATATATAATTAATATTAAATGAAATAAAATTTAGACGAATATTATATATGATATAAAATTTATACACATATTTATATAAAGTTATATGAAATACAATTTATACAAATATATAATTAATATTATATTAAATACAATTTATTGAAATATTTCTATAATGTATTTCAATACATATATTTATTATTATGAACATTAATATATGAATTTCAGTCAATATTATTCTGTAAAATTATGTACATTAATATATATTTATTTCATTACATATTGTTTTATAGTATTTTGTACATTTATATATATTTATTTGTATAAATTGTATATCATATAACATAAATTATATATAATATATAATCAAAAACATATTATTCAAAATATATTCATTATTATTGTAATATAAATTATAAAAAATATAATCTTTGGTTTTATATGATTTATTTTTTAAATAAACAATATTTTTGTATAGGTTTATATAATATGATTATGATTTTATATTATATATAAATAAAATTGTATAAAATACAATTTAAAAAATAAATATATAAAAATGTACATAAAATTATAAAATTATATTTTTGTATACATAAAAATGAAGTTAAATACAATCATATATTTGGATATATAAAATATAATTAAATGATATATATAAATATATAGTAAATCAATTTATAATTAATATGGAATACTGGTATATATATAGAAAAATTATATAATATATTTAAATTTATATATAATAAAATATTTATATTATAATATATATAATATAAATATATAATATATATAACATAAATGTATAATATATATTTACTTTTAATTTTAATTCTTTAAATATTTTTTTTTACAAAATATAATATAAATGTATTTATACACAAATATACAATAAAAAATTATTTAATATAATAAATGTATAATATATATCATCATATAAATGTATGGTATTTATAAAACCACATATACATTTTATATATTTGAATAAATACTTTTATAAATACATTTATATTATGTATACCAATATTTATATATGTATACATTTTTATTTGAAAACGTATTTATTTAAAGTGTTTATATAATGCCTTTATATATATAATGCATTTAAATACATTTATATAATATTTTTACATAATATGTGTGTGTGTGTGTGCGCGCACACACAAAACCACATATATATTATAAAATTTGAATGTATATGATATTTACTTTTAAAAATATATATAAAAATTAAGAGGGGGTTAAAAAATATCTCCAATCAAAATGATTAGTAGTGATTCATGAACCCCCCCCCCCCATAATTTTTAATATTTATGGGTGGCTAAACCCCCCCCCCCCCCCCAATAATGTCATAAATTAGAGGGGCTTCCCAACCACCTCTAATATCTTAAATTAGAGCGGGTTCACAACCCACTCTAATGTCTTAAATTATAGGTGGTTCAAAACCCCCTCAAATCTAGGCTATTAACTGTTGTTCATGAACACCCATTAATTTAAGAGATTAGAGGGGGTTTTGAACCCCCCCTATTTCCATAAAAAACAATTTCCTTTTATATATATATAGCCTCTAATATGTATCCAAATGAAAAATATATATACAAACTCTAAAATATTACAGGGCATAAACGACCACAAATTTTTAAATTTGTGGTGGTTTTGGTATAATGACCTCTAAAAGCCAAAAAAAAATTACAAAGAAAAAAAATCAATAAAATTTATAGGTGGTTGTGTAGAACCCCCTCTGAAATGAATTTAATGGTGGTTGTGTACAATAACTTCTAAAAAACTGTAGCCAATCTTCTGTTTTTTGTAGTAAGGCCATTATGATTATCTTCCCGTGTAGTTCACAATGGTGAAATATTTATGGTGTTTTAATACTCCAAAGAGGAATTTTAGGTTATTTAATAGTGGATAGTTTCTTCCTTTGATAATGAAATCTATTTGAATCAAGATAGAGTGACACGGAATGATAATGACAGGTTGGGTGTTCGACCCTTCCTAGTTTGATACATTGTTCTAAGATTAAACATGCGATATATTGGATAAACAATGATTATGTAGATATTTATTTGAGGGCTTCTCTCTTATGGGATGTTTCCTCTAGTCCAGGAGGTTGTGAGGCTATTTGATTCTAGGGATCCCATTTAGGATTCCCCTATTTACATTTCGACCAAGATGATCCCTCATAGGATGCCTCTATCTTTTAAGAAATGAGTGAAAAAAGATTATATTTACTTCGTATATAGTATTATATATATATCTATAGTTATTAAAAAAATATATAATAAATTTATATTCATTATGAAAGAGTTTTGAGAATGGAAATAAATAGGTACTAGCAGAGATAAATGTCTTAATGTGGTGTGAATAAGTGAGGCTTAGAGAGCCATTTTATAATTCATGTCTGGGGAACTTTTGGAATTTCTGAAAAGATTAAGTTATAATGAATTAATTATCATGAAAAATTCCTCTAAATAGAAAGGTATTAAAAGATAATGTTGGATTGGGTTTTATTCCCATTAAAAAATAGAATTTAGAAATAAAAATTTCTCATTTTAATCATTATTATTTTGATTAACCCCATTCGTTTATAATTTTTAACCTCATCTATGGTAACCACTATTTTAATCATAAATGGTCAATAACATTTCTATATATGGGAAAATGACCAGAAATTTACCTTGTATAATGTTTTCAACCATGTTCCAATAACATGGATGAAGGTAATATTTTTATGAATTTCAAATATTTCAATTAAATATTATTTTTTTAAATTATCATTAATGTTATCTTTTACACTATTCATTTAATTCTACTTCAAATACGTCAAGATAGAAACTTAATTAAATTATAATTAATTAAAACATATCTTGTATTTAATATATATTTATAAAATTCATTGGACCCATGGACACATTCAAATTATATAAAAAATAATATTTTTAAAATAATTTATTTTATTATTTTTTTTGTTAATTAATTAAATATTTATTAACATTGCATAAACATTTTCAATAATTATAAAATTATAAATAATTAAAAAAATATAAACAAATCATTAGTAGGAAAATTTATATTTAATATTATTCATATCTTTCTTTTTTCCTCTATATGGAAACTTAAAAGATATTAAAAAATGGGATTTACATTTTGTAACCATCTTTGACTTAAATAATATATAAGTAATATCCTAGATATTTTTCCTTAAAAACTCAAATTTAATTATAAGGTGGCAATGGTATAGTAATATTCATCCAATAATAATTATGGTTAGTAATTATGGCCTTATCGCATAGTTTTAACATAAATTAACCCATCTTACCCTTAACCGATGTAATAAATTTTACCATTATTTCTATTCATTTTGACCACAAATAAAAGCAAACCAATTAGAAAATTTAAGCCAACAAATACTAAATATATAAATCATTTTATCAAATTAATATCCTATAATTGTAAGAAACTAGTTTTAAAACAAATTGCGCAAAAATGTGATAGAAAAATAATTTTAGAAAATTTAGTTTTTATATTTTAAACTAGATTTAATCTTGTTTTGTGCATAATAAAATATTATATGAATATTAAAACATTTTATTCTGTAATTAATATATTGATTTCATTAAAAAAAATTCACTAATAGTGACTAATTAAACTTATTATTATGTCAATAGGTTATGTGTACAAAAATTGTTTCTTAGAAAAACTATTCATTTAATTTTTCAATTATCATTTATAAACAATTAATAAACCAAGAATTTATTTTAACAATATATAATCCATTAATTTTTTTTTTAAAAAATAGTCACATTTATACATTTCAACTTAATGAATATGTCATAACACTCAAAAAATAATATATTTTTGTTTGTTTGAACTCACTGTTGCATGCATCAAAATCTATCAAATAGACTACATTTATTTAATGATCGAAATTCTGTAAAATCATGGATTGTTAAATTCATCCATAAATAAAATATAATCAATGAAATTTTAAAAATTTCACCTCAATAATAGATTGGGGTATTTTTCACCATAATTTCCTCAGTCTCACACATTTTCTCTTCTACATTATGATTGTTCCAAAGTACCTCTAGAAAATGAGTCATCTAATTTCTCAACACTTGTTCTATGGTGTACAAAATCTATATAGGATCTTCATAGTAAAATAAATTGTGTTTCAATTCTGTTTCATTAGAAGTGATGGCATTCATTGGTTCAAGCATGTAATTCCTTAACAAAAATATATGTAACACATCATGTACTTTAGAAAGGTTAAGTGGAATTTCCAAATGGTAATCCATAGCTCCAATTATTTCATGGATTTCAAAATATATGATACATCTGGGGAATAATTTTTCTTTTTTATCAAATATTAAAAAACCCTTCCATGCTGATACATTTAATAACACATGTACTACCACTTGAAATTCCAAATCATTTGTCTGTTTTTTGACATATCTCTTTTTCCTCCCTTGATTATCTATGATATAGGTTTGAATATTTTTTACCATTTTCATTATTTTCTCCACATGTTCTGGGCCTAAAATGTTCTTTTTACCAACTTCATCCCAACAATTTGGTGTGTGACACTTTTTCATATAACACTATGTGTGGAATTATTATAATATTTTAATGTAAGTTATAGTTATTGTAAAATTATACGGAAGGTTAATATTAATCCCACATACCTTGAATATAAAGTTATTAGGACCTCAATATGTATTCTAATGTTTCCATAATATGATCAAATTTCCCAATAGTTTGAGGAGATAAGCAGTGCTGAAATAAAGCTCAGTAATAAGAACCTTTAGAATATTTTTCCTGTATTTATATTTAAATTTTGGATCATGATCATGATTAATTGAAATAGGTTCACTAATAAGTCTTACAACATCATTAATATATATATTTTCAAATAAACATAGTTTAAATTATCATCTTATAGTGAGGAAATGTGCAGATTTGGTAAGCCAGTCTACAATAATTCAAAATCACATCATTCTGTCATAGAGTCTTCGTTAATCCCATGAAACATTCCATAATAATGGCATCCCATTACCAGGTAGGAATATGTAGAGGTTTTTTGAATCCTTTAGTATGTAGTCTCTCAACCATGAATTATTGACAATCTAATCATCCTGACACATAAGAAACAATTCCCCACATCATGTTATCACACACAAAAAATTCCTTCAAATAACCATAAATGATGGTCCTACAAAATTGTATTTAGATATTTGAGCTATTATCTACATCTAATAATTCCATTTTTAGTTGTGGTATAGCGGTAAATGAAATACTATTTCCATGTTTTAGAACTCCATCCCTAATATATGAAGTCTTCCAAATTCCTATCAATCACTACTTTAATTTTCTTTGGAAAATTCTCATCGTAAAAATAATAAATCTTTATCTTTTCCAATAATTATGGTTTGAAAATAATTTAAGAAAGGGGCGATTTTACCCTTCCTTAATAATTATCATATCCATATTTACAAGATATATGAATATAGGATCCCTATTAATCCCCATTTAGTTCCAAAATATATGATCCTTCTTACTCAATGTGTCTTCTACCTTATTTTACTTCATTATGTTATAGTTTATTGAGAAATAACAATACATGAGTCGCTCGATCCAAGGAATTTATCTAATGTTGATTTCTTTCAGTTATAATACATATTTCAAACTTTATTGGTCTACATATATCTCACATAGTACAATGTAGAGATTGTGTATCCATATATTCCTAGAAAATATTATTGATGTTCACTCAATATTTCGAATTGGATAGTTCTATTCATTATTTTTTAACTACCTTGATTCATAGACAATAACTCTATCAATCGGCATACGAACACAACCAAGCCTCATCCTCGATGCATTACTATATATCAAAAATCCATCATTTTTTTATGGTAGATTAAATATTTTGGAATTCATAAATATCCTATTCAATTATTGAAAAAATTATTTTCATTCCTATATCCAAAAAATATTAACCCCTTTATGAGTAATATTGGTTAAAATGTTAGTTAATCATGAATGTTTTTGAACAAATCATAAATTATAACCTGTCAAACCAATAAAAATAACTACATCAGTTATGTTCATTGGTATTTTCCATTCATGGACATCCTTTTTCTTTATAAGACCAACTTATATTACATACATGTAGAAAATAAAAGAAATAAAAGAATATTTTTGTTATAGAATTCAAACTCGATAAATTCCACAATAAACTATTCTCTTCTTAGAGTCTCAAGAATAATCTTCAAGTGGTTCTCATGGTCTTTATAGTTCTTAGAGTACACCAAGATATCTATAATAAATACCACAACAAAATTATCTAGATATTCCTATATACTCAATTAATTATATCTATAAAAATATAGTGTTGTAATTCCAAATGGCATTACTATAAAATCATCATGTCAAAACATCATTCTAAATGATGTCTTTAGGACATCTTCCTTCATTACAAGAAATTGATGGTATCCAAAAAGAAGTTCAATCATTGAAAAATATTGATCTCCATAAAGATGGTTGAATAAATCATCAATACACATAAAAGAAAACTTATTATTTATTGTAATATTAGTTATTTCCAAATAAACAGTGCACAACCTCATTGGACGATCCTTCTTCTTATTGAAACGAATAAGGTCTCCCATGGAGAAAGACTGGGGGTATATAAATCCCTTACTACTCAAATTATCTAGTTGTTTCATAAACTCCAAAAAATCCATAGTGTAAGTTCTATAGGGAGTCATTGATATAGATTTTTCATCATTTATTAATTCAATGGGAAAATTAACTTCTTGTTCTAGTGGATATATATATAATTAATCAAGAAATACAGAAATGTATTCCTATAAAATAGGTAAATAGTTGATTTTAAGATTAATTTTTTCATTAGTAGTATGTTCCTTCTATTACTCTCCAATAATCTCACTGATATGAGCTACTATAGTTTGATCTAGACATGAATGTGATGATGAATCCACCCCTCGAAAGATAACGAATATTATATCATCATCATGATTAATTATTTGAATAATTTATAATAAATTGTTTCATTTTTTCAGATTCATCCTGAACCAAATATTATATCAAATTAAACCATGGTTATAATAATAAAATTACTAAATAAATCACTTCTATGTGTCAAAATATGTACTTCATGATACATATTTTTTACAATAAGGTTTCCAGTAGCAGTTTTGACTAACCACTCGCTTCCAAAGGAAAATGGTAGATGTATATGTTTTTTTTAACTGAGAATATCTAATAGAATGTGATGATATTAAATCATATAAATAATTAGATAAAATTTAGTATGTGATTAATATACAAGGCACCATGACACTAGAAACAACAAACCTCAACTGTTGTGATTCTATAATCATTTTCTAACACTATTGGCCTTTTCTATGTAAATTTACATTGATTACTAGGAAAAAAATTTACAGTTTCCCATATCCTTAATAATAAATAAATGCACCTTCCTATAATATTTCATTAAATTAATATAGTAGGCCTGGAAGAATTTTTCTACAAACATGTTCGAACACCTATTCTCAGTAGGCACTTTTTATGATAATTCTTGCCAAATTTTTTGTAAGATGGAAATTCCACCCTACCCTTCTTGCATATTGCCCTTTTTTACAGGGTACTAATCATCACTCTTATTATCTTTATTACCTTCTAAGATATAATACTTGGATAATTCCATCTCTATCATGATAACACATGAACCTAAATCCATTTATGATGATAATTTTTGGGAGATGTTTTCCCTATGAATAATTGGTTTAATCTCATCAAAGAAATTGTCAATATATATTTTTTGATTATGTATATAGTATGTTTCATTACTTTCTAACCATGTAATGTTGGATTTATACATAAAAACATTCTCATTTAACTTTTTTTCATACTCAATAATTGTTTTTTTATGTCAACTCTTTGGTCATGAGGAAAATATTTTCCCAAGAAAATTTCCTTCAATATTTTCATTCAATGTTTGATATTATAGTCCTCTATTTAGTTATTTGAAAAAATGAACCCTATTTATTTTCATATACATAGTGATGATAAACTACCCTGACAAGATTCTTCCTTTTAATAAATCCCAAATAAATAAATATCTTCTCTTACTACCTTATCCATTTCTCAGTTAGAAATAGATTTATAGCCTCATTGAATGATGGAATTTACCGATGCATGAACTGGTATATCATTGTTACACTAGGTTTTGGATCAATATTATTTTCTATACAGGAATGATTATTTTTCATATCTTGAGTCAGATATCCCAATGTAGTTATATTTTGTTCATCTCTTTCTCTATCTCTAGCTCTACCATCATTATCTTTCCGAGGTGGTAATCCCTACACGGATTATATTTATTGATATAATTTATGTTAGATATACTATGTTTCATTTTTAAATAAAAGAATATGCAATATTATAATATGAATAATAATCAATAATTTTTAAACTACTAAAACATTTAACATATATTTAAAATTTATGTATAACTAATATCAATATCAAAATATGTTTTTCTTTAAGAACATTCTCAAACTTCATCATAGAATTTTATTTACATAATCATCTTCCCAGCGTTTATATGAAATTTCTTTTTAAACAAATTATAAAGACCCCAACCCATTTATCATAGAGTCAGTGGTTACTTTATTACATTTTCATTAGCTACAAATAATTTCATTCTAAAAGACTAAATAATTTAATAGTCTTTCAAAACAACATCTTTATGTGAATATTATATTACTATTGAAAAAAAAGATAGTAATTCCTTTAAGAAGATAATTATTCTCCAAGATTATCCAAGTATATAAATCATAATATACATCATGGAATCCAGGGAAATATAAACATTAGATAAAGGGAGTTCTCATATGCACATTAAGGGTATGAATACAATAGAAATGAAATTAGGTATTAAAAATATTATAAGAAAAATTGGATATATAATAATTCAATATAAATAATCACATGTGCTAAAAATATCCATGGATATCATAAATAATAAAATAATCACATGTAAATCAATGAATAGTCTCATAATGAAGTAAATTTATAATGGTTTATATATTAAACACACCTTCATGGCCTCATTCTAAGACATCTATCATAAATTTATAAGGTCACATCCAATACCCAACCATGTTTTTCTCATGAGACCAACCAAATAATATAGTGGATATAGTGGCCTCATCCCATCATGTAATAATTCTAGTGTGTTCCTCATATGAAATTGGTGAAACATAATAAATATAAATAATTTTATTGAAACAAACATACAAAATATTAATAATCTCCCTAATCAATAAACATAATCACAACCCATCAAAATTAATTTGGAG
Organism: Viscum album; assembly: GCA_963277665.1. Lineage (NCBI taxonomy): Eukaryota > Viridiplantae > Streptophyta > Magnoliopsida > Santalales > Viscaceae > Viscum > Viscum album. Next base: position 849,887,387 of record OY728160.1, on the reverse strand, counting down.
AATGGTATTAAAATAGCACATCTCTAATAAAACAAATTATAAACCATCTAATAACATATGGAATATGGTACCGTAATATAATAACATCAATAAATCATAAAAATTAATAAAGGTTATTTACATAGAATAAAATAAATTAAAAATATCATTGAAAAATTATTGCTGAAAATTAAAATTTTCACTTTCAAATAACTTATTATTATTTTAAAATAATGAACACATTCATATAAAAAAAATTATTTGGAATAGACCTTGAAAACTTGTAAAGGAATATTAAAATATTTTATTTTTCATAAGGATGGTAAAATCTATTCACGATGTAAAATTTAAAAATTCAATTCATTTGTACTTTATCTAAATTTTTCAAAAGTACCTCATTCAGAAAATGAAAAAAAAAATCTTGTAAAAAAATCTTGTAAAAAGGAAAACATGGGAAAATAAATTTAAAAAACCATAGGAACATAGTAGAAACGTTTTCGAAAATATTTTTTGAAAACAAGAATAGGGGATAGAAATATTCCTCTATAGAGAAATAAACATAAAAAATCCCAAATAATGATGAGATTGTGAAATAAACCCTTACCTCGGGTCTGAATTCCATCACATTGGTTCAAACCTCCTATATAATAAATATATATTTATCATCAATTTATTCTATCACTATAATTATATATATCATTTAATTTATTACATACTTAAAATATTCTATCACTCATTTCTTGAAAATTCATTGTTAAAAATTATTATTTTAATTAATAAATGCTTTATTTATCATGTAAGTTTTGGTTCTGTAATTTCAGTAGTTATAAATTTTTCATAGTTAAATCATATTCATAATATTAATAATGATAACCCTATAATATATAAACATTAAAAATATTATAATTCTAATCCAAAAAAATTGTAATGAAAAATTAATTGTATCACTATGTAAAGATGGTAATTCTTACATAGGAATGATTGATACATTCACTTATCATTTTATGGAAAATAGGATGGGTAAATGTGGATTAATAATCATAATAATATTTTGGTATATTTAGGAAATTAAATTTATTATTTTATTAAAACATCAAGATATTTGGAAGAATTAGAAGATGGAATAAATTGAAAGAGGCTGGATAAGACAATTTTCTCTTCTTCGAAAGACCGTCTTTAGATCCCTTCTCAAGGGACTAATATTGGTATATTAGGGTGACCGGAACCTCCATAATGATTTTTAGAAGATGAATTGAATTGTATTGGTCAATATAGACGGTTCAATAAGAAGGTAATAAGTCAAGGGGGAGGTTCCCTTTTATAATTAAGGTGAGGTTTACTTTGGAAATTTCTCAAAAGATTAAATTATAACAAATTCATTTTCAGGAAAAAAATTGAATGGAAATTTATTCGAATCTATGGATGTATAGATTTTTAATAACATAAAAATATAAAATATAGGGGTGGTTTGGTGTCATTTTAAACCTTATATTTTTTATTAACCCATTTGTTATTTATTTTTGACCTTAACAAGGGTAAGTATTATTTTTGTCATAAAGGGTAAATAAGATTACACTAAATGGTAAAATGATTCATAAAACTAAAATTTATGATTTTTTTCTACTATATTATATTCATATGTCAAAATATAATATTTTTATGAGTTTTAATTAATTTAATAATAAATTATTTTCATAAATTATCATTAATGTCATTTTTGACACTATTCATTTAATAGGACATCAAATACATCATGCAAAAAGGGGGAATCAGAATATAACTCTAAAAAACCACTATAATATGTAAAATATATCCTGAAAATTAATTTCACTAATTAATTTATTAAAATTATATCAAAATTGAAATTTTTACAATCATTTATTTTATTTTTATGTTAACTAAATAAATATTGTATTATAATTTCACAAACATTTAAAGTAATTATATATTTTTTTAAAATTTAAAATAAATTTATATAATGAAAATAATTTCATTAAGATCATAATTTATATATAGGTTAATTCATATATATTATCTCCCAGATGTGGACACATAAAATATATTAAGAATAAAGAGGGTGACATTTTATAACTATCTATTATTTAAATAAGATAAAAGTAATTTTGGTGGATAAGTTTCCATTAAAAAACTGAAAATATATATTGATTTGATTATGTTAAAATTATATTCATCCAAAAATAATTTGGATAAATAATTGTGGCCCGATTACTTATATTAAACAAAAATTAACCCAATTTTCATTTTACAATGGTAATAAATTCTACCGTAGATATTATTCACTAAACTAAAAAATAATTTGGGGCCTGGTTAAAAAATATGAAACTCTTTATTCTAAATATATAATTAATTTTATCAAATCGAATAACTAAAATTGGATGAAATTATTTATAAATTTAGTACGCAAATGAGATAAAAAACACTTTTTAGAAAATGCAGTTTTTTTGAAAAAAAACATGATATATTCTAATCCCATTCACAATTAAAATATTATTTGAGTTTTAAAAAAATTTATTGAATATATAACCTACATAAATTTAATTAAATTCATTTATTAATGGTGACATACTTAAATTCTTATGATATTAATATATTTTTCACACATAAAGAGTTTATAAGAAAATAACTTCGTTTTTTATTTTTATTTCTAATTAATTTATAAGTAATGAATTTGTTCTATAAATGTATAAACCATATATTTTAAATAAATTATTTATTTTCTTCTTATACATACCAATTTAACAGATATATTATAACAGTCACATAATAATATATCATGGTTTGTTAGAACTCAGGGTTACATGAAACAAAATATATCAAAGAGATTAATTTTTTTAAATTAGAGACTTACCATAAACTATTAGGGTGTCACATCCTATATTTGATTCATAATGACCTTTATCCATCATTTATATCTCTTTTTATTGGTCCTAAATCTTTTTATGATTCATTGTAGGTAATACATGTAATTTTGATACCAGGGAACCCAAAAAGTGGGGTTGAATCAGAGTATTTTCCAAATAAATTTTTTATTTAGGATTTATATACCTCACTAGTCCGAATAAATTAATAATTTTTTATTGAAATGAACACTGAAAACACAAACAAATTAAAATGTAAATTATAAAATAATAGTTTTTATATAATTCACCACTATGATATTGTCTAAGGAGCATACTCTGATATTCCGTCGATCATACCAAAACCCATTATGCCTCATTAGATAGGGGAATTGAAATAATTGTCCTTGGTCACATTGTGTAGGGTGTACTGCCTTACAAATATTTAATAAATAGAAAATTTTCTCCCTCAAATCACTTACATTGACTCCTCCTTGCTAACTATTTTGGTTGAATACTTGATTAGTTTAATGATATGAATGTCATATCCTCACTATCAAGAATTTATTGAATGTTTTGAATCATTAAATATAGAATATGATACTCTAATAACACCCTTTATATTTTTATAAGATTTTGAAAACACCACTTGAGAATTTTATTAAATATCCTAGAATAATGGTTCATCGCATAAACTAGGGTGGATTACAACAACCACATTAGTATGAGCACATGAACTCTAGCTTTTGGCCTCATGTACAATACATTGATCGCTTAAATCTAATCACGAGTCTCAAATATGTGACTTGGTTCGCACAACCCCAATCAAAATATCTTGGGTGTGTAACCCCAATCGTGTGAATACACTATGTGTCTTAAAATGTGTGACCTTGACATGTAAATCTTTCCATGGGGCTACATTAGATATATCCAAATCTCATATTTATCACGTTATCCCTTCATCATCACCCTAATAATGTGCCTACAGATATTTATATAATATTTTCATCAATATAACTACAAATAAAGTAATCAACCATTTGATCCACTTCCTTAAGAAAAATCGTCATCGCCTAACTATAATTCCTAAAATCATGTATCATCATCTTACTCATGTGATGACAAGACCTATTTTACAATACCCCTGTTGAAAAACTCTGTCAAACTCGATATCAACTGAACAAAAAATATCCATCAATTCTAGCTTATTTTTTAAATTGTGTTGTCAAGATGTCTTCATGTTTATGTGATCCCATGACTTCTTCTGCACATGTGATGATCTGGATCATAAACACACATATACATAATGATTACCTTAATTGATTTTTCCCTAACTTTAATCATGCATAGCAATCCACTCATCCTTGAAAAAAAAATATCCCTTCATGAAATTCCCCTGATTGATCTACCTCGTAAGGTCGTCCCCCAAAAGCTTCATCAAAACCAGTTTGATTCATATGAATGTGTTCATGTATTCTTATTGAAAAAACATGCTCCAGGTAAATAATTACATGATTGCATGATCTATTGGAGCTTATATGAACATATGATCAAGAAAAAAATTATATCTTCTACAATATTCTTCAATAACACATCTTGAGTTCTTCTTCAAAACATCATCATCTTCAGAAAAAAAAACTTCAGGATCATACAAGAAAAGATTGAAAAAATCCACAACACAAATCCACTAGCTCTGTGAACCTTGGTTTAAAAAAGTAAATACCCCTTCATGTAGGTTTCCATATTAAACCTATTTATTACATTACCAATATACTTGTCATTAATGAGTTTAATTTCCCTCTTAAATCTATCTCTGTATATCATCATACACAATATTTAGGCTGATTCAACTATGTATTTCACTGAGAGTCACTTACTTAGCCACATTATCACAGAGTGAAGAGTTAGGATATCATTTCGGATAATAATTATATTATCCACATATAAAATCAGAAACACTATAATAATACCACTAATATTATTCTATAAAAAAGAATCATCTACATGTTTAATTAAACTGAACACTTTTATTGGATTCTAGAAGTAGATATTCAAACTCTAAAAAGATTTCATCAATCCATATAGGGACTATTGAAACTGATGGACCATAATAAAATCATTTAGAACATTAAAAACATTGGTTTATATAATATACACATACTCAAGTAATTTATTTTTATGGGGAAATTTTTTTACATATATTTTTATATTTCTTAATCTAATTAGTTTTCTCAGATAACAAAATTTCAATATAATTTATCACCTCTACTGGTGAAAATGTGTCTTCGTAGTCAATATAATGAATTTTTTGTAATCTTTAGAAATCTAGTGACCTTTATTGGTAAACAATCTACCATCCATGTCATTTTTCTTCAGAAGGACCCAAATGATCCCAATGGTTCTTGATCCCTCAGGTGTATCCACCAAGTTTTAGACTTGGTTTGTGTACATGTTTTCCACATCCAATTCCATGGAATTCAACAATTTCATAAAAAGTAATCTCTCAGAATCCTCAATGTTGGAAGTCAGTTCATAACTAATGACATTTCATCATCTTTATTTTCTATTTTAATTCCATATCTATCTAGTTACTAATTAATCCTATATGATCTCCTAGGTTCTTGTGTAACTTCATTTGGTTCATATTCTATAAATCTTTATAGAACTGGCTCAAAAACCATCATAGGAACACTTTCTATTTTTTCCTTGTACTTGTCCATGTTCAACATTACTCCCAATATCTCCCCAACATAAATGTTCATTATCAAGGAAAACACCACATCAGTCCATAAACACTTTTTTTTATAGGGTTATAAAATAACATCTCATAGTTCTTTTGGGATAACCTAAAAATAATAATTTATATTATTTTGGGTGATGTTTATTAGAGCACAATTTTTTATGTATCCTTCCTAGCCAATTTATTTTTACAAAATACATATCTATAAACTTCTTATTCCATATCACATATAGAGTCTCTCTGATTACTTTTGATGGAAATCAGTTTAGTAAGAATGTAGCAGTATCTGAATCATTACCATAGAATTATATAAGATTGTCACATTGACTCATCATCAACCAATCCATTTCTATTAGGGTTTTATTACTCCTTTCAAACAAACCATTACATTATTTATTACATGGAAGAGTCAGTTTGGAAATAATTCCACAATATCTTACATGATCCATTAATTCTTTGAAAATGTATTCTCTAATGAGATCGAATCGAAAAATATTAATACTCTTTCTTAGTTGATTATAAACTCTTTTAGATCCTTCTGGAAATTTTAAAATGTTTCATACATTTTGTTCATCAAAAACACATATGTATACCCACAAAATCCATCAATAAAACAAATAAAGTTTATATAACCACCAATCTCTTTTTTACTTCTAGGTCAACATACCTCACTTTGTATGAGATCCAATTACCCACTATAATTATTACCTTTTCTCCCAAAATATGAATTGGATATATTTCCAAATAAAAAATATAATCAATTCATGAATGACTCATAATTAAACAATTCTATAAATAAATATTTATGGAATATTTGAATGAGTTTATAATTTATAATTCTATGATTATAGTGATTAAGGTATGTTTGATTCGAATGAACTAAAACATTTTTATTCTAAATATTTTAGATCGGATTACCCTTATCTAGCATATATAAACCAGTCATTATATTCCCAATTCCATAATGATGTTCATTCAAATATTTTTCACAACTCTTATTCATTATTGTGAATGAAAATACATTATTATCCAAGAAAGATAAAAAGATAATTTTTTTAATGGTTGGAATATAATAATTGTTCTCCAATAATAACATTAATCTACTTTTTAGTGTGAGATCATAGGTGTCAAATTTTAATGTATAAACTATTGATCAATTACCGACATAAATATCGATATCACACATTATCAATTTTTGTATACATGTGATTCTGTGACTTTCAGAAAATATATGTGGTGCACACCTGGTATCTAAAACCCATGAATCAATGTTAGTCATATTTAATTCTATAACATTCACATTTAGGGGATCTGAATATCCCTCTTTGAGAACACTTCTTTACCCTATACACCAATTGTAAAATATGTTATAGGTAAAACATATTAATGATCTCCATATAAACATCAAAAAGTATTTCATAGTAATAAAAAATATATATAAGTGGATGAGTATCATATTTTTTATTTTTTTTATCAGGGATTTAAAATTAAATTCCTCCCACTAAATATAATGAGATGATAAATCATATCTACATAGTTAACCAAGATCCATATTACATCATTAATTACATCATACATTTCATGAAAATAGGGAAAAAATATTAAGGTAAGGATTCATATTAATCATAAAATTTTTAATTCTTCAATAATAAAGTGGATAACTATTAACCCAATTAATTGTAAGGACAAAATCCACTTTAATCCTCTAGTATTCTATCCATTAGGGTTTCCCATCAAGTGTAACCCAAATAAAATAACCAGAATATGGTGAAAAATCAAAATTAATGGATAAATATGCTGATCTTATCCTATCCAATATTATAATACAAATTCGCATTTAGACTTCTTTTTATACATAATATAATAAATTGGTACTTATACCAAGCTCAAAAATAATCAACTGAATGATTTTGTTCTAGAAAAGTGTTTCTTTGGAAGTAATCTCAGAGTTAGTATTTGGGTGGTTTTTCTAAAAGTATCGCCAATATAATATAATTCAAATGAAAATTAAGTTCATAACTATTATATCTTATGTAATATTTTATTTTATAATGTTTTATTACATTTTTTTATCTGTTCTAATAGAAATTTAGTTTTAAAATCATTATTTTTTCCACTAAATTAACGTGATCACACCACATTAAAGTATAACCATTTACACAGCCCATAATTTGTTCCACTAACTCCACTATCCATATAATACAATCCAAAAAATAAGAAATATTTGAATTCATAATACGAAAAATGAATTTCAACTCTTCCTGTAAAGGTTATGAACAAAATGAGAATTATAATACACACATGATTAAGCCTTAAGTTAGATATATCCAACCTCATTAACATTTCTAAATATGTAACAAGCCTCCATTCTGGTAAGTAGTCTGACTCTAAGTCCATCTCAGAAAAGATAAATTACTCAATTGATAAATGAATTCGTAAAATATAAAAATCCTAATATTAATAAACTAGGTCATACTAACAAATTCAAGCTTATAACTATCATAATGAACTGTTAGAATGAAATATAAAAACTAAATTTTATGGATTCATTCCTAGTACGAAATTTAAGGACTTATCTTCCAGAATAAATTTTTCACCAAAACATATTTCTCAATATTTATAACATTAAAACATTATGTACTTGAATAAAATGAATTTGATAAATAAATAAACATTTTACTTAATTTCCAAAAAATTATATGAAAATATGATATTTTTATATTTTATTTATACTTGAAAATTCAATTTCAAAATACCTAACACTTTTATTTTATAAAAAGTATATAAATTATAAGACAATTTATCAAAATATAATTTTTTTAAAAACATTACATTACCTTTCCACAAGACCCCCATTCTATACTAGGGTAACCTCTTATAACCATTATAAATATAATATGTTTCATTTTAGTTTTCAAGACCATTAATAAATTCCTTCTATGTATGGGTAGTTCTCCATGATCTTTATATAAGGAATTATGCATAAAGGTGTTCTAAAATTGACTTCACATAGAACTTTTTAGGGAGTTGATGCATAAGTAATTAAATTTTTATATTTACACAACACCATATATGTAAGGGTACATTAGTTTGACTCATAAGTACAGTGGTATATGTGAAGGTAACACTAAATTAATACAATGACCCACCCTTAATGTACATGAACATTACATTAATTTTACCGAATAATTAAAATAGGATGCAAACAGACTCCCAAATAACGTTTTAGTTTAGTGTCTTTGGAAACATGAAACATAATCTTCTAACATGGTAAAAGATCTTTAACATCTCTCATAAAAATATTCCCCTTCAATTTTACAACATAAATAGTTTCTTTAAATCTGGGGGAAAATAAAACATAAAAATAGGGAGCTCAAATTCTCAGTAAGGGTAAACATTGACAACCTAAATAAAATCCATTATACAATAATATAATAACATGAATATAAAGTTTGAATATAAAAATCAAGAGTCATGAAATAAATCATGGTTGTTTATAAGGAATGGATCATAAGAGAAAATTAACCATGATAAAGTAGAATATTCATAAAACATGGAATTGTGGAAAACAAATGATCTAATAATATGATTTCCATAGTATCTTAGACATTTATACCAAGACCATCATAGTGGTAAATGTCCTTTACTGAATCGAATTTACTTTTTGTTCAAGCAATGTATTAATAAATTGAATTTACTTTCCATTACAGCCATTTTTTTTCTGGAGATATAAATATTTCCCCAATTCATTGTATGTATATATAGGTCCCACCAATCTCATAATTAAATTTTTCTCCCTTGTACCACAAAACAATAATCTTTCTTCATAGGAAAATCCATAAAATAAAATGGGTTTCTTAAACATTATTCCATTATAACAGTATCTATATAAAATAAATAAATTTCATAAAAATAATTCCACAATTTTCACTGCCAAATCATAAAAATAATGCTGATAGGAACTTAACCCTATGTCATCTTAGATGGAAAATAATTTTGACAATGAACTTGAACATAACTCCTAAAGAAAATATCCTTTCTTCTTCAAAAACATTTACTTTTCTCAAAATGACACACAATTTTAAAAGATAATAATTTAGTTAAAAATAAATTTGAAATCAAGTAGAGGAAGCTCCTTGGAAATAAGTCATTAAGAAGACTTAAAAATAAATTTAGGTCATGTATGATAGAAATATGTCCTCCCCATACCTTTGTTGGAATTGTCAAAAAGTAACTCTTATGGGAAAAGATGGAAATATTTCTTCCAAAACATATATTAAATGTCAAAATGGGTAAAAATCACTTTAAATATATATATAAAATGTTTAAAATGTTTTTAAAATGTTTTTAGAAATAGTGGACATGGATGATAAATATACCCCCAGTAAATATTTATGTATATACAATCTCAGATAAAAATTGGATTTAAAAAATAATCCCTTACAATAGATCGGATATGCTTCATATATGTATGAACCTCTTGTGTAAGGATTTAGATAATTTTATTAACTTATTCCCAAATCAGGGTCATCATATATGGTCATATTCTCATTAGTTTTTTTTGTATCAATTCATTGTAAATAATTTTTTGATTTTTAATTACTTTATGATCGTTTGAATTTTTTTCAAATAAGCTCTAATTATACTTATTAATTAATATTTATATCATTATAAAATAATAATAACATAATAAATAACATATTTATTCATTATTTACATTTATATAATCATTCTTGACTGGTTATCATGTAAAACAAATCACATCGCATCTTGGAGACGGTTGGTCGTACGTACGCATGAGCGAAAAAATCATTCACATAATTGTTGAATTGAATTTATTTTCATGGTGTAATATATTTCAGAATAAATAACATTTTATAATTATAATATATAGTTATTACATCAATTTTTTTACCAATCCATGAAAGGTGGTGGTAAAAAATAGATTACACCATGGCATGGAGACGGTAAGTCGTATGTACGCACGCGTTGTGATTTCAACTTTCTTAGGATGGATAGAAAGTAGAATGTGGTTGTTTTATAATTATAATAAAATCTATGTATATAAGTGCTACTATATTTATTATTCAATAATCAAAAAAATCATGAAGATAAAGTAAAAGTAGAAAAAAATATGAAAGAATCGATAGAGGAGATTACCTCTTCTTCGATGTGCTCTCTTTAGATCTCATCTTAATAGAAATAGAGTTGGTCTTTTGAGAAGGTCATCACCTCAATAATGTGACTATGGAATTTTATAAGAGAAATGTATAGGGTTTTTATGATATTTAAGTCTTAATGAGTTGTGTATAAATGAGGAATGAGGTTCCCTTTTATAGTTATGCCGAGGGGGACTTTTGGAAACCTCAAAAATATTAATTTATAATAAAATAAAACCCCACTCAAAAACCTCAATAATTTTCGAATTTTAAAGATTATATAAAATAGGGTAGTAATATAATCATCCAATAAATTTTAAAAAAGTTAATATGTCCATTCAAACCTTATATTTTAAATTAAACACATAGTTATTCTATTTCAGTTTAACTAGGGTAACAAATACTTCAATATTAATAGGGTAACATATAAACTTATTTGATGTAAATTAGATCATAAATAAATAATTTATGAAATCTTTTGTGAAAAAATAATTATTATATATTTTTGAAATTATATTATTATTTTATAAATAATTTATTAAAACACTATTTTGATAAACAATCAATAGTCTCAATTTTGAAACTATTCAATTTACTAATTTCTCTAAATATAAAGATAACAAGTTAACATATAAAAAACTATTTTATTAATTTCTATAGTGTTAAATTTTACCTATAAAATTCATTTTACATATTAATTATCCCAAAATATATTTATTTTAAAATTGATAATAAAATTTATTTGATATCTCCATTAATAAAATAATTACAACAAGGATTTTGTATAATTATTTAATATACTTAATTTTTGATTAAGAATTAAAAATAAAATACTATGATGAAGATAAATTTAATATATTTCATGAGAAAATATGTAGTAGAATTTATATTCTATAAAATCAAACATTAGAAATGTTAAACTTATTAAAGTATGAATGTGACAACTTTAACATAACTTTAAATACAATAATATAAATGTTAGAATCCACTCTATGAATATCCAAATGTTAATTATCATGACCCTTGTATGATTATGGATGATATATTATAGATCAATACTATTTGTTCTTAGGTTGGAGTCTTTTATGGTTATTAGGGTTTTAATAAATATGTTTTATTGATTTCCCATTAATAAATTAATTTTAACATCATCAAAGTATAAGACTCTAATGTAATTATTTATTTCATAAAAATTAAAAATATATTACAATGATATATTTAATTAGCTTATATTTTTATGTACTATGTATGTTTTAAGATGTCACTGGGTTTTCCCTATATTAAAATCATTTTTCTTATGTGAAATGGGTGTTTTCCATTTTGTCATGTTCATTGATTTTATTAATATCTATGTCATGTTCACTATCAACTGTCCATTAAATGACTATATTTAGATCAAAATATGTTAAGGGAATAATTTTATTTATCCAATGGTATTTTTTAAGGTTTTATGATAATTTTATTATTCTTATAATTTTTTTTGTTACACTAATTTACCTGATTTACCTTTAATTATGGTAAATAAAAATTAATTTATTTACAATTCCTATTATAAAAAAAATAAAAAACAACTATTTATAGATTGAGGACCTTATAATTCCAAATATGGAATCCATTATTCTAAATTCAAAACACATAATTTAAATAAATTAATTTAAAATTAATTCTCTTTGTCAAAATAAAAAAATGGGTTTTTAAGAAGTAAAAACTTATCAAAATATTATTAGGTGTTTATGTCAAATTTAAATTTTGAAATTATATCCAATGACCAAAGTTTGATTAAATTATAAAAAATTAATCCAGTTACATTTTAAAACCAATTAAATTGATAATATAACTATATAAATAAATTAGATGAAAAGGCAGTTTGGAATTAAAATGCAGTATTTTTCACTATTCATCAAAATATGAATTTCATCAAAAAAATACCAATATTTCAACCAAGTTAAACGTTGATGTCCCTATTAAAAATAATATTTTTTTTAAAAAATTTAATAAATAAATCTTTTAAAAATTAGATTTGAAATGGGCACAACAACAAAAAGGCATCAAAAATGAATTTCATGAAAAATACATCTTTTAACCGAAAAATTGAGTTTATTTTTATATAACATTCTAGAAAATACATAATATGAAAGGTAATGTTGTTTAAAATTAAAAATTTGGTTAATATTATTCATAACAGCTAGTTTATATCACATTAAAAAATAATATTTTAATAATATATCATTGTTTAATGAAATGCAGTATTGCATACCACGCAAGCTATCGCGGAACATCCCTCTTACGTGTAGTGTGAGCCATGTAAATATTATATTTAGTGTAATATTCCTTTTTTGTTTCATATTTCTTAATCCAAACATAGTTAATTGATACATTGGACAAAATATATTCTCAGTATTGCGTGAAATGCATTCTATCAAAAGAACACGAAATTGTGTGTAACACAATACATGAATTGTGTTGCGTATATTATAAGATAATATGGTTTTGCGCAAAACCAAAGATAATCCTGATATAGTGTACAACACAAAACATCAAATAAATTTAAAATAATATGTCTCCTAAAATCTTTGGGTGTTACATTCTACCCCCCTTAAAATGAATTTCTCCCTCAAAATCCGTTAGGGTTATAGATGGTTTACTGCATGAAAGTCTATTTCATGGAACCCCATGTCATAAAAATGTATTCTAAAACATAATTTAAAAAAGGAAATTTAGAAATATAATGGATACCCAATGTAACTCATCATCGGGTTTTCATATATGAGAGAATATGAGGGAAATGAAAACATGGATATAGAAGATAAATCTAAATATCAATTCGTAATGGATTGTGATAGAGAATAAGATTTGGAAAAAGTTAACTACCAGAAATCCATAAATCTATGATGATTTAAGAGACCATCTGATTCATTGGATATGAAGGAACTAAGATAACATTTTTAGTTTCAATATCATTTTTTAAATCTTATGAATTTCTGCATGAGAAGAAATACTTACATGATTTCATTACAATATCACCATTGGTCATTCCTTGGGAAATTTATACTCCATCACTTATATAAAAAATGTAGTTTAATTTTTCATTCATGAAACATTATAAGATCATGTGATAGAGTGATAGTTCATTCCATCTGTCTCAAAAAAATGTTAGCACGAGTAATAAAATATAAATAAGTCCACTTATAGTGAGATAATAAATAAATCTAACAAACATCAACTGGAAAATAACTTATACTATCTTTAAATGGATAATATTACAATCATTTCAAAAATAGATAATATAAAACTTTAGAAAGAGATGAAAAAAATTGACTTAACATATATCTACAATAACTCGTAAGGTAGTTCATGGTTGTCACATTTCAAATATGTGGATACCTTAATCATATATTCTCTTGAAACATTGTAATAATATTAATTATTGTAGAATATTAGTGAAAAAATTCATTCTGTAAAAATTAACTCTTTACCCACACCAAAAATATCAAAAATTATATACACTCAAACCATCATATCACTTAATCTTTATATCATTCTGGAGGTAATTAATACTATCAAACAACTCATTATCTCCTTATCTCATCATTTTTCACATATTAGGGTTTTTTCAAAATTAATTGAATAAATTTTCATGGTTACTGGAAACATTCAACATATACATTAAAATACTTAAGGAAAAACAATATTGTAACTATCCTTATATGTTTATTTATTCTATAGTACCATAAAATTAGGTATACATCATTATTCTTGATAAGCATGCCATCATTCCACAATCTTCTTAAACCATTAATTGAGCTTCATCATTTTATTCATCAACACATATTTTATATCATATATCATTTGTAGTCTCTTTATCATAATCATCATAAATAAAACCCATACGACCATACTGATTCTCTTCCTAATATGTTCCCTTAGGGAATCGGTTTTCCTAATGCATTTACATTTCACATTTTTAAAATTTAACCCTTGTTGATATCTAAGAAATACCATTATCCCTTTCCATTGTGTTAAATAAACCTTTTCCTTTGCAATTAATGTCTTTGGGTCCTTCTTTTCTGCATCAAAATCATCTTCCAGTTCCTTTGAATCATTCTTCTTGATGCATCTTCCCACAAGATTTACATGTGGAAAATTGATATCATTCCTCTATGATCCCCATGAAACTCCAACTTTCTCTTATTTTCTGGGTCAATAAACTCACCAAAGTTGAGATTATTGATCATGTTATGAGATTTATGATGAGTAATAATAATGATTTTTCCCATTCCGTCTACCATTTCATTTGGATTCTCATGAATAATATAATTCCATTGTCTATCATATTCTCTATTAACATGATTCTTCCTGTTTCCATCCATTTTCTGAAACCCAAAAAGAATATTGTGAGGGGTGAAAATCATTCTAGGAAAATAACATAATCAGGGGGATACTTTAAATCTATAACATCTTAGGAAAAATCATAGGTTATTTATGATCATTACTATAATTCTATGACTGTAACCTATAGTTATAATTACCCTTAGTGACATCATTTAACATATCATAGATATATATCTAGGGATATCACTAATGTTTTCTCACCCTAGTTTCCAAAGTTTTACTAAACCTTTACTCTGATACCAACTATAACAACCCAACCTTAATGTACATGGACATTACATTACTTTTGCGTAAACATAAATACATGACACAAACAGACACCCGAAGACTATATTAGCTAAGTATATCTTATATCATTGTACATAATGTTTTAACTTGGTGAAAGATATTAAACATCTCCCATAATGATCTTCCATTTTTTTACCTACTTAAAACCATTACTTATATTCTGGGGAAAAAACATAAAAATGATGAGCTCAAATTCCTAGAAAGTGTAAACATTAATAACATAAAATAAACCATAAACATAAGATTGTAAAAACATGAACATAATGTTTATATATCCAAATAATGAGTCATGAAATAAATCATTATAGTTCAAAAGGCATAGATCTTAAAGGATAATCAACCATGATAAAATGTCATTGGAATAAAACCTGGAATTGTGGAAAATAAATAATCTCATAATATGATTTCCATATTATCCTAGGTATTTCTGCCAAGACCATCATAGTTCACAAAGTCCTTTGTAGAACTAGATTTACAAGTCGTTCTAGCCATGTTCATCTCATGAGATATAAATTGTTACGCAATGCATTGTAGGAAGATATAGTTCCCATGCATCTTATAATGAAATCATTCTTACATGTTATACAAAACAATTATCATTCATCATAGCATAACCCACGAAATGAAATGGGTTTCTTAAACATCATTCCATAAAAACATAATTGATATAAAATAAATTTATTTCATAAAAATAATTCCATCATTAACACAATCAAATCATACTAATAAAAATAGGGATATAAAAAACTATATTCCATCTTATATGGAAACTAATTTTTATAAAACACTTGAACTTAATTCATGAGGAAAATATCCTTTCATCTTCAAAAATGTTTTATTTCATCAAAATGCCACACATTTTTAAAAGAAAATATCATAGTTGAAAATAAATTTGAAATTTTGTATAGGAAGATTCCAGGAAATAAGTTTTCAATAAGTCATAAAAATCCTTTCGTGTAGTATAAGTTAAAATAACATTCTCCTTGTACTTTTGTCGGATAAGTCAAAAAGTAACTCATATAATAAACGAAATTAAGATTCCATCCAAAACATGTTGTAAAACTAAAAAATGGGTAAAAATGACATTAAAAATACATAATAATAATAATAGTAAACATTTTTTGAAAACATTTTTATAAATCATGTAAATGTATGATAAATATACACCAAGTAAATATTTATATATAAACAGTCTCAGATAAATATGAGATTTTAAAAATTATTTATTACCTTATGTCTGATATGCTTTATTTTTGTCTGAACCTCTTACATAATGATTTAGATAATTTTATTAACATATTCTGGAATCATGTTCATCATATATGTTTATATTTTCCTTCGTTTGTTTGTAACAATTCCTTGTTATTCGTTATTTGGGTTTTAACTACTTTGTGATTGTATGCATGTTATGTCAAATAAGTTCTGGTTATCATTCTTATGTCACATTTATATCATTATAAAATTATATTAAAATAATAAATACCAAATATATTCATTATGTACATTTATAATATCATTCTTGAGTGGTTGTCTTGTAAAACGAATCACATCGCATCGTGGAGACGGTTGGTTGTACGTACGCACGAGCGGCGATATCATTCCCATAATTTATAAATGGTATTTATTTGCATGGTGTATATTATTTCAGAATAAATATAATTTTATAATAATCATATATAGTTATTACATCCATTTTTATACCAATCCAAGTTATGTGCTGGTGAAAAATAGAGTACACAATGACGTGTAGATAGTGAGCCTTACGTACGCATGCTTGGTGATTTCGTGTTTCTTAGGATGGATAGAAATTTGAATAAGTTTGTTTCATAATTAAAATAACATATCACTATATAAGTTATATTGCAGTTTTTATTCTATAATGAATCATGTCATGAAGTTAAAGTATTAATAGAATGAAATATGAAAGAATCAGTAGAGCATATTACCTCTTCTTTGACGTGATCTCTTTAGATCTACCCTTTATAGAACTGGAGCTTGCCTTTTAAGAAGAACATAACCTCTAGAATGTATCTAAGGAATTTGAGCAGAAAAATGATTAGGGGATGGATGAAATTTAAGTATTAATGAGTTGTGGAGAAAAGAGGTAGGAGGGGCCCTTTATAATTGAGGTGAGGGGCACTTTTGGAAGCTTCAAAAATATTAATTTATAATAAAATAATACACCACTCAAAAAACAATAAAAATGTCCCAATTTGGAAAATTAGATGATATATGGTTATAATATAATCAAAAAATAAATTTTATACAATTTTATATCTCCATTCCAATGGTGACTTTTCAATTTAACACTAAGTTATTCTATTTCAATTTAACTAAGGTAACAAATATTTCAATATTAAAAGGGTAAAATATTTATTTATTTCATGTAAATTAGATCATAAATAAATAATTTAGAACATTCTAAAAAATATAATAATTTTTTTATATGTTTAAAAATGTTTTATTATGTTTTTAAATAATTTAATAATACACTATTCTAGTAAACAATCAATAGTGTCAATTTTGACACTATTCAATTTATTGATTTTTAAAAATATAAATATAAAAATATAAATTCAAAAAAGTATATTTTATTATGTTCTTATGAGGTAAACATTATTTGGAAACTTCATTGGACAAATTAATTATCCAAAAATATATTTATTTTAATATTTTTAATAACATTAATTTTATATCTTCATTAATAAAATAATTACTAAAATTATATTGTGTATTTTTTTAATATACTTATTTTTTGAGTAAAAATTTAAAATAAATTACTATGATGAAGATAAATTTAATGTATTTCATGATAATATATGTATAAGAATTTATCTACTATAAAATCAATCATTAAAAATGTTATACTTTTTAAAGTATGAATGTGAAAAATTTAACATCACATTAAATAAAATAATATAAATGAAATAATATTTTTCATATGGCTCCAAATGGTCTTCATATTTACCCTTTTATTATTATGGTCGAGATATACACGTCCAATAAGGTGTGATCCTGTTTTTGGAACTTTTATGGTTCTTAGGATTATAATAAAAATTGTTTTATAGATTTCTAATCAATTAATTAATTTATAAATCGTCAAAGTATACAACATTAAGGTAATTATTTAATTACTAAAAAATGAAAATAAATTACCATGATGTATATAATTATGTTAAATTTCCATTTACTACTTATTTTCGAATATATCACTTTTTTATCTCCATATTAAAATTATCATTCATATCTGAAATGTGAGTTTGAAATTTTTTCACTTTCATTGGCATTGTTAATATCTTTGTCGTTTTCATTGTAATATGGCCCTTAAATGATTAAGTTTAAAACCATAGATGGTGAGGGTAGAATTTTATTCATCAAATGGGATTTTTTTAGATTTTTTTAGAATTTTATTTTTCTTATCATATTATTTGTTACACTAATTTACCTGGTTTACCTTTAACTATGGTAAATAAAAAATACTTTAGTTACAATTCCTATTATGCAAAAATTAAAAGGGAACTATTTACATAATTTGGATATTATGAGTAAAAATATGGAATCCATTTTTCTAAATTCAAAACACAATATGGGAAGAAATTAATTTAAAATTAAGTCTCGTTGTCAAACCAACAAATGGGGTTTAAATAAGTAAAAACATATCAAAAGATTGTCATGTGTTTATGAGTAATATAAATGTGAAATTACTACCAATGAACAAAATTGGATTAAATGATAAAAAATAATCCAATTACACTTTAAAACCAATTAAAAATATAAAATATATATATATATATATAAATTAGAAAACAAGGCCTTTTGAATTAAAATTCATTAGTTTTTAATATTCATTAAAATATGAATTTCGTCAGAAAAATACCAAAACTTCGACCAAGTTGAATTTTGATATCCCTAAACCAAATAATATGTTCATTTTTTCAATTATAATATATAAAATTGTGAAAAAATATATTTTAATTGGGTGCGCAGTCAAATGGTGGAAAACTAAATTTTTTGAAAAATAATTATTTTATCTGAAAAATTGAATTTGTCCTTATATGATGTTATAGAAAATAAAAATGATGAATATTAATGTCACATAAAATTAAAAATGTGGTTAATAATATTTATAACTTCCAGTTTTATATCCCATCAAATAATAATATTTTAAAAATATATTGTTGTTTAGTAAAACTCGGTACAACGTACAATGCAAGATATCAAGGAAGGTCGCTCTTGTATTTAATGAAAGCCAAGCCACTATTGCATTTAGTAAAATCTTCCTTTGGTATTGAATATAACATAATCCAAAAATATTTCTTTTATACATTGTACAAAATCTGTACTCATTATTGTGTGAAATCAATTCTATCAAATGAACAAAAAAATTTGTGTAACATAAGCCAAGAATAGAGTTGCGTATACTGCAAGCTAACATGGTGTTGCATATAACACATGCTAATATTGGTGTAGCATACAACAAAAGACATCAATGAAATTAAAAATAATCTATTTTATAAAATATCTAGGTGTTGTAATTACCTTTAGTAAAAACACTTAAATATAACCAGTAATATAAAATATTTTGTAGTCTATGATTTCTATCAAAACCAGTGGTTTAAAGAAAAGACTTCCTTGAGGAAACCTCACATTCATACCACTTATGTGTTTTCCGTTATTATTTTCTGATACTTTCCAGTGGAAATAAACCCAAGAATATTTTTATATATCTTCTAGAAATCAAATTATTTAATGTATTGTAAAATATATCATACTTGGAATTATCGTCAAGTAATTTTCATCTTCTTTTGTATGTGGAGAATTATTCAAGAGTTCCATGAAGATAAGTTTATCGAAGACAATTTCCTCCAATGTTGGACAATATCCATTATAAAATGATCTTTATTTTAGGACTCCCATATTATTGAAGGGGTTATATCACCATTTCCAATGGTAATGAACAAACTGTTAGAAGGAGAAATATTTTACAAGTTTGGAATGAATCTGGTGAGCTCCAACATGATTGAATGAATGTATATAATCTACTATAATAAATTAGGATAACAAATTCACCTTTAAAAAGTGGTTTATGTAACTTCTTTGTAAATAACACATCTATAATACTTAGGCATTATTAAATAATACCCATTATATATTTATTGTTAATATGTATTATAACATTCAATTATAATTAGAAAATTCATCTTTCTGGATGAAATCACATACGGAGAAAAGTGATTCAAACTTTTTAAGGCATATCTTTCACAAAATATTTTGACCGTACACATATTATATTCATTTATATTGTAAATATGTATTAAATACATAATATCCATGTAAAATTGGGGCACATTTGTATGTTTTATCTATCTTATAAATATATATAGTATCAAATTTTATATATACAATTACTTCATGCATTATATAAGTGTTTTCTAAGAACATGTATCATAAGCACGCAAAATTTAGTACACATCAATGATAATTTACATCAAACTTTAAAATCAAAATCATCATATTCAGAATTTCTATACTCCGATCTAGTTTTATGTCATTGGATAACTAATCTATTATGAAGGTTTTATTTATGATATAACTCAGGCAAAACCATTTTCTATCATTCACCATATTATTTTTGTTAAAAAATATCCTAGGGGATTAAATTTAAGGTATAATGTGATCTGGATGGTTTATGTGTAAGCTAGTGGTCCATAGTTTCCTCTATGTCAAATAAAAAAATCAAGGGGAATATTTTTAGGCAAAAACCAGACCATTATCATGATGTGATCACACAATTTAGAATAATTTGTGTGGTTTAATCCTTTAATGAGTCACATTATCAACATTGATTCGGGTGTGTGGTCAAGATTTAGTAGGGTATATAGACACTCATCCCTCTAAATGGAACACTGGTGCTCAACCCTCAAGTTGGTCACACACACTTATCATGGTTCATTTGATAAAATCATTCATAAAAAGCCTAAATTCAAACAATAGTAACCATTAATTCGATATTATTTTTTCACTATGATTTGAAAAATAAAATCTGGTGTAATAATTTACAAAACTAGATAATGGTTATTATTTAATCCAAAAAATTACTGAATAAAATATGTACATAAAACCATAAAAATGTATATAATTATTATTGAATCATTTACTATAAAAAATGATAAAATAGTCTTCCTACTCCTGACAAAAGGATTTTCAAAGTACATCACAAAATATGGAAATCTTTTTTGATGAATCTTTATTCACCATAAAGTGAGAAATTATCAAACACATGGAGAACCCATTTATGTATTCTTTATTTAGAGAGGTATTCCTTCATATTTATGTCGTTAAAGAAATTAAAGTTTCAAGGTACTTGTAGAATTTTTTGAGCTATTATTTTTTTCCCAATAATGTCCCCCTTAGAATGATTTTTTTTTAACAAAATAATCTGATTCTAAGAGAGAAAAAGGGTAATTTGGCACATTTTTTATGCATCAAAATAAAAAATATGATCTTTTTCTTTAGATATCTGAGGATAAATTAAAGTAGGGAATGTATGTAGGCCACACCCAAACTAAATTTGAATCTCATTTTCACAAGGTCCATATAGTTAGCTCTCTTATAACATTATTACCAAGATTTGGATAACGAAATTAGGATTTAATAAGGGAATAATATAAACTGAATAATTTTTTGAACCAAGTTGTGGATCATAATATAATGCTTTTCAAATCCAATTTGATAATATAAACTCAATGATATATATAAAAACAATCAGATTATCTTGGCTCAATGATTTTTTTTCCAAAGTGGAGAATATCAACTTATAGATTTTTTGTACAAATTGGTGGGTCATGATTCAAATAATTTTTGAATGAAGTATAGTATTTGACACTAGGTTTTCTAAAACTAAGAGGAGTATCATAACTAAAGTATTTTTTGGAAACACATGGAGTAGAAGGATGAAATAATGTTCATTTTAACTATGTGTAGGATCTTAATTTAATAATTTTTTATAACCGTTGGTAGGATTCCAACTGAAGTATTTTTTTCAATAAGAGGATATCAACTTGAGGTTTTATTATAAATAGGATAATGATACATGATAAAAAAATTTATGTTACATAGACGATGATCAAGACATAGTACATTTTTTTTGTTTCCTAGGGGTCGGTAAAAAGTCAAGGGATTTGATACTCGGAGTATGATTTAGACTAGATGATTTTTGGAATAAAGAATAAGAACTTAGGATAAGTATTTTTGGAACCAATAAGAAGATATAAACACATTTACTTTTATGGAACTATGAGTAGAATATCCTCACAATGAGTTCATTTCTATATGAAAATATTTACTTGAGGACTTTTAGAATAAAATAGAGGATCTCAACCCTTGTGTTGTTTGGAACTAGGTGGAGGATATTGACTCAATATTTTCTAGGACTATGAGTTGTATCGTGCATTGGAACTTCTAAAACTGACCAAGAAAATCACCAATCTAAAATTATTTAGAAAAAATATGATGATACCTATTCAAGGCATTATTTTTTTTGGAAATAAGAAGAGGATATAAACCCAATTTATTTTCAGAACCAAGAGAAGGATCTCAACACCAGAATTATTTTTATAAAGAGAAGGATCTAAAAGCGAAGATTTTTAATCACCAAAATGGGCATCTAGACAAAATTTTATTTCCATTATCCAAATGAGGATTTCAACTCAAGGATTATTTGATACCCAAAAGATAATATTGACTTAAATTGTTATTAATAAGAAATAGTATCTTCACATAATAGATTTTTTACCATGAACATTATTTTTTACCACAGATAGGTTCTCAACTCAAAGGTGGGAATAATAAATGAATGTGAAACATCAACCTTTTTTATCTACTATATTTTTTTAAAAATGAAATTGGTTAATCATAAGTAAATATTGCATGAGTTAAAATAATAATTTGTGAAAGTTTTTAATAATTTTTCCACTAGTAATAGAAATACTACTACTACACCATCAGATAATATTTCATGTATTTAGTGGAAATTTTCTTCATGATCTTGATAGTTCCCTATGAGGCTAATTAGTGCCTCATAAGTAGAAATGTAGTTATCTGTGAGAAGAAGGTTCGTTTTAATTAATCTATGAACCCAATACTAATTATAATGAATATTTTTATTGTTGATGAAGAAATGTAGCCCATATAATTATAAATTTTACACTTCAAGACATTTAGAATTCTTTGGGTGTTTACATAGTGGCTCATAAGAAATTATATTACTCATCATGATGAGGTAGGATTGTTTAGGTTAGTAATTAAACCCATTATCGGCCTATATATATGGGTTTTATTGATTACGACATACAAATCAAACATATGAATTGTATTTTTAAATAAATGGGTCATCAACAAGGGTTTCAGAACCCTTAATGTTATTTCTCATGTACTAATCACATTATCATGGCTAACTAACATGAAATAAAAAGATCAGGCACATGATCACCTTATATAGGTGGAACAAAAGAGGGAACATTGAGAAAAATATCTCTAAGGGAATTAAAATGGGAATTATTAATGTATATAGAGTGTTGAATTAAATTGGAGGACCCCTCAACCAAAGGAGGTGAAATTTCAATGAATACTGTTAAAAATGATATGATCCCAAATGTATAGTCTGAGATCATTTATATTGTGTATTTATCATTTATTCTAACTCTTATATAGAATATTGGTTCCATAAATAATAGATTAACATTTTATGGGTATAATTGTTTGTCTTTTTATGATTTAAATCATTTTATTTTGTGCTCTAAATTTTCATAAGTTGTAAGGGTTCAAGACTGTAAATTGAAGTCGTTAATTATTATTATTTCATCCAATATGGGTTTTCAACTAACAATTTATTATTTGTGTTTCTATTTCATTTCTGGGATTTGTGGCTTAGATTAAATCAGGAGCTCAAAGATTATGTTTTTTTTGACAAACCAAATGGTTCTTGATGTTTAAGTTCACATAAATTTGACTTAAATAAGAGGAATTTAATTTTCATGTTACATGGATCATTTGAATGAAAATTAAATTTTCTTCTGATAAGTTAATTCACCCAATTTTAATAAAATATGCTGGAAATTAATGAGGAATAATTTTGGGGTGAATTATAACATGTAATGATAAATATAAACAAAAAATTCACTATTGTGACACCCCACATGCCCTGGTGTTATATTTTTTATCTGTTATTATATTTCCTTGAGAGGCATTGAGTTTATGTTTTTTTCGAGATAGAAATTTGACTTTAGGAGGTATTTTTTTTATGATTAAAATTAGCTCGTGAGATTATTACTAAGAATGCGGGGCCCATGAAGTTGGTGCTAAATCCATTTTCAAGGAAAATGCATAGTTTTTCAAAACATGTGTGCACGCTAGGAGGTTATGTGGGGTATAGGTTGTTCATGAGGTAAGGAAAATGTTTTTTCAAAAACCTAGGGCTGATCAGGTGTAGCCATGTTAGGTGGTTTCTAGCCTAGGTAATGGAAATAAATGGCTATCATAGGGTTTCTAAAACCATGTGTCAAAACCATGGGGTCTTCATATGTGTCTAATTTTTTTGATTTTATCAAAAGGACCCTCTGTTTTTTTAAATATTTTGACAACTATTATTCTTCTTCACATCAGCTAATGGCTTCTGAGATCGTGTAAGAGTTCCACCTTTATCATCTCATGATCTTCCCCCTTGATCATTTTTCTATAGTTTTGAGGTGATTTATTCATCGTTTTCCCTCATTCTTTCATCTAACTTTATTCTATATTTGATTTGTCTTCCCCTGTGAACTCCATTTATCATTTGGATCTATTTTAGGGTCATGGTTGGATCTAATGTAAGTTTGATTGGTGTATAATTATTTTAAACACTATATCTAATCTCATGGTCATGTTATCCATTGAAGGTAACACGTTCCAAAATATTTTGACATGGTTTTCATCAATTTGGGGTTGGTTCTTCAATGAAATGTTTTGTTTTGAATTATAAGAATTCTTTGACTTTATATTATCATTTTTTTATGAAATTTTAATTAAATGAGATAATAGTGTGGTGTTTCGAAAGAATTTATTTATGTTTTGAGAATATCACAGTCGGTTCTTCACATGAACTCCATTTTTTCCTTTTTTAAGTGGAATGTCCAATGATGATAATATTTTATAAAGTTATTGTATGGATTTTTAAAATGGTTTGAATCTTGTAAAATAGGTTGGATTGGGCTTCGGTTTACAATTTTTGAAAAAAATGGTTTAAATGGAATTTGAATTTAGATTTAGGTTTTTACCTAAAAATGGTTTGAAAAATGTATTTTAATATTGATTTTAAATGGGGATTTAAAATATGTGGGTGGTTTAATCCTTTTTAAAATTTTGTGGTTTCTTGTTTTAAATGGTTTGGTGGAAAATTATTGGCCTTTCAACTTTATTTAATTCATTAAATATAAATACCCATGTTTAAGTGTACCTTTGAAATGAATTAAATAAATGGATGACTTAATTAAACCTTTTAAAAAGTTTTAAGTGGGGTTTTTTGAAAAAATTATTGAAAATTAAGGCACGTGTATATTTTTTTGATTTTCAATTAATGAATACCTTATATAATTGTGTATTTGAGTGGTTTTAAATGTTTATGTATTTTATAACATTTTCAAATTTGAGTTTGGAAGGTATTTTAAAGTAAGACAAAGGTGCGTGTAATTTTAAGTTTTGTTTTAGTACTATATGCCATATTTAAATATTGGTTTTCAAATAGTGAGAGATTCCCCTTCACATGACCCTTGTTTTTTACAACTTATGTGGGTTTGTGATTGTTATGTGATTTTTATGCTCCCCATGTGTGGTAATGTGATTTTTTTCCATTAGTACATGTTGTGTGTGTTTGGTGATTTTCATAGATAGGTGTTAGGGTTGAGGGTATTTAGAGGTTTACTATGTGATTATACTTTTATTTTCGATTTTATACCCTGCATCTTTATTGGTCATCAGATTTTAGGTACTAAGTGAAAGATATAGCTTGATCCTCTAGTTGGATCACACACTGCTAGCTACCCACCATTTATTCCAAGACCAATAGGTAGGTGCGGAGTTTTCTTCATTTTGTGGTTTGTGTGGGCTATTAGGATGATGGGATAGTTTTTTTTTCAAGCCAGTTTCTAGTTCAGGTTGTTTAACCCTTGTGTGGTCAAATAGTTGGCAAGATTGGATTCATAGGGTGGATCCCATGATGAATTAGATTACATAGTTGACAAGTAATTGAGGGTTGTTTTTTCTAGTGATATATTCTATCAATTCCCATGCTTTCTTTTTTAAAATAATCTCCTCTTGTGTTTTGAGGATTACATTGTTATGTGATTAGGAATTATGATGCCTGCTTTCCATATACAAATTGTGTGGGCTTTGAATTTTTATTCCAATTAAAATGAGTTTTAAAAGATTAGGAAAAAATATCTTTTGATTTAAAGGTTATTTTATTGGTTCTATAAAGTGTATTTCTAAATGGGTGTCTTTTTTGAATAGTTTCTTCAGTCGGTGAAATGATTAAAGGTAATTGTTTTCATTTAAATAAGGAAAGTTGGTTATTTTTTTGATAAGGAAATGAGTGTGTATAAATTTTTGAAATGAATTAGGTTGATAGATTTTTTTTCAAAACATAGTGTTTGGTTTTGGAAAACAAATAGAAGTTCATTGAATGAAAATTATTGAATTTTATTTTTATTCATATACGAATATGGGTAAAGATAACATTCTAGATTTATTTTTTAAGACTATAACTGATGAATTTATTTATGAAATATAATTCATTGTTTTGGAATTTTTTTAGTGATCTACTATTTTTTTAGAAATCACATATATATTTTAGGTTATTTGTTTTCATTTTGATCATTATTTGTTCTTTGTGTAAGATGTGGGGTGATCTGGGTGGTGTTGATCAACTAGGGGTTGTATAAAGTTGGTTCGGGCTAGGATCAATTTTTTTTTGTGTTTGTTTTCTTTGGGTTTTTCTGGTGTATACTTTTTTCATCCTATTTTATTTATTTTTATGGATTTTTCATATGTATATGACAATGTGTGGGAATATTTTTGTTGCTGAGACCTATTTGTCATGTTCATTAGTTTTGGGCTCTGGTATTCATTTTTATTCCACTATTATATCTCTATTTTGGGAAAAAGGAATTCAAAAAATAGTAACTATGATTCCAATATATGTTTCAATATCTTCAATAGATCCAAAATTACCTATGGTCTATGTGATAGTCTGAGTAAAGTGCCATTTAGGACGGCAACCCAGGTCGGTTCAAGACAAAATGGTATCCGAGATCGTTTTGGGGTTTTCTTTAGTAGAAAAAAAGGCTCTTAATATTCCCTTATGATTTGGATATTTCTTAGTATAATGGAGGTTAAGGTTTTCTAACATTGATAGGGAAGGGTGGGGTAGTCTAGATAGCTCTTCCTTATCCTGGACCTCAAAATTCCAAAGGATATTGGGTTTGGAATAGTGAATTCTAGTTTTTTCAGTTGTTTCTCATGGATTATTATGTCACTTTCATTTCTTATATCCCCATTTATTATTTATATAAAGTTGGGGACTATGATTCTAACTCAAGGTGATGTGCAAGGAAACTCAAATCACAATTTTTTCTCATATGGATGGCAAAACCATGTGTTTCTCTATGGTCGAGTTTGCCTTCCAAGTAGGGTGTGTTGTATGGTTGAAACCTGGGTTCCAAAACCATTGGGGTCAAGAGGGAATAACCCTATTTCTCCCCATTTATCCTATTTGGAATCCTATAGATTCTGGATTTTAATAAAAGTGGTTTTATTATTTGAGTTGGAATGAGTAGTCTTTGGTTTCCCTTTTCATTTTGTTTTTTATCCTTTATTGGATACATGTGCAATTCATGTCTAAAACAGGATTATTAAAAACATTTTAAAAAAATGGTTTTTAAAGAACATTTATTTTCGAGCTAGTATTTCGAATGAGTGGGAAAATAGAGTTGCCATGTTTTTATGAAAGGGTAGTTTCCATTATGGTATTAGAAAAATGAGGTGTTTCAAAATGAAGTTTTATTTTTCAAACAAGATTACAATGTGTTTTGAAAAAGGTAAATGAATATTGATAAGCATATTGGATGATTGTTTTTTAAAATTTATTTTATAAAAGTAATTGTGTGTCTTACATTTCTTGTGGAAATTTGTTTGTTCCCCCCAAGGTTGTTTTGTTTTTATCCATTGATAGTTTAGTCATCTAGTGAGATCCATGGTGGTAGGTGGTTTCAAAATCAATTAGTGAATTTTGGTTTTAAAAATAAAAGTGTATTTGTATGTGATTGTGATGTGCCTCACATTAGAGATTCCTACAATGTATTTTATTCCATTCTAGTGAAAAAGTCATTTTGATTTTATTTTGATACATGAATTATGGCAGTTCATGTTTTTTTTCATGCCCCCTAGAATGGTCCAAAAGGTTTTTCATTCCAATGCCTACATATACTTCTAGTGGATTTGTGGATTTAAAACCTCCAAAAATGTGGATGTACAGAGGTGGTCTGAAGAGAATTAGGTGATACTCAATTCTCCTGGGATGCCTAAGGTTTTTTGTGTCAGATAATTAGATATATTATTGGTAATCTTTTTCGAGCATGTTCAGAGATGTTAGTCCCTCCTCTATTTCATGTGGAATTCTTTTGAAATTTTTTTTGTAGGTGTTGATAATATGGTTCTTTCTTGAGGTTAATAAAGTAGAGAAATTGGTAAAGTCTCCTTGATTCAGCAGTCTATATAGACATTACATCATCTATATATGTTTAAAAATCAAGTTTTCTAGAAGAGTATAAGGGTTTGACCATTTTAGGATAGTTTGGGATTTTTTTTAGATACTTTTCCATGGTGGTTATGGCCTTGGTTTTGGGGAGATTGTGATATAATTAGTTGGATCTTATATATGGTTCACTTTCTAGGATATTTTGATTGATGGTTTGAATACTATTGTATATCATGCATTTTTATTCTTATAGAATTCTTTTCATCCCCTTTTTTCTTGGGGGATTTGGAGGTTGTTTTAGCATTCCATGATCATTGTGGTAATCTTTGGGGATATTTTTTTTTAATTCTCATGGTTGGGTGGACCACTCTTTTAAATATTGTATTTTCCCGATCGTTGGTTGATCATTTGAGTTTCTCATATTATGGGAATTATAGAGAACTTAGTTACAGAATTCAACAACCATAGTGAGTGACTCTCCACCTGAGTATGTTATACTTGTTTTGGTTTATTTCTAACCATTTGGGGTGCACCATGTGGGGATGACCCTTATTTTCCCTATGATATCTGTTTGGGTCATGACTTTAAATGGGATCATATATCATTTTTTTGAGGTCTATAGTTTTTGTTATTACGGTAAATGGGTTTGAAGCACTTGGGGTTGAGAGAGTGCACCCCCCACCTCATGTTTTTTTTATTTATTTAATAATGTTATCTCAGAAGTTTTTCTCTTGATCCACTATGTTAGAAGAACACTAAATGGTGGAGATACAATTTTATGAAAACTCCAAATGGAAGGGATACCATGTTAGGTATCTCATATTTCATAGGGATTCTTGATTGAAGTTCCACTCATATTTGTTCTTCGAGATATAGGTTTCTTTATGGTTTATCAATTTGGATATTTTGACATTTTCAGCTATAGTAATTGAGGTTGTGCAGTCCTGAGGAGATATTTAGATAGGTTCTCTTTGGATATTACATTCTCATTTATCTTTTGTTTTAACTAGTAAATTCTAGAGTAATAAAGTGTCATGGTGGGGATTTTTTGAGACCCCATGTGTCATGGTGTTGTTATTTCAATGTTTTGTTATCTTCCTTTGGGTATAATTGAGCTTTGATTAATTAGGGGACTGAAATTAATTTTGCGGGACTTTTGTTGGGAGCATGGATTTATCACATGGTTAGTAATAACTCTGTTGTGAAAATATTTCTGTTGAATGTGTCATTTTCATGGATTTGGAGTGGTTTATCAAACCATCCTAGGAAACCCAAGTGGTTGTGTGGGTCTAGGGTGTGTTTTAGGTGAGGCACATGGTTTTTCCAGACCCTGCGGCCGCTTAGTGTTTACAATGCGAGGTGGTTCTAGGCCTACGAAGTTGAATGTGCAAGGTTTTGAATACCATGTCTCCAAACCTTCAGGACTTCTTTGGGGTTTAAATTTTGTGTCCCTTATAAAATTCTTCTCATGGTATTCAATGGGGTTCACCCCTATTCTCTCCCATCACATCGGTTTACCCCCTTATGAGTTATTATAGGAGTTCATCCTTCCACTTTTATTTATCCTTTCCATTCCTTTGGTGGTTTATTTGAGTTTGGATGTGATTTCTTCCTCATTTCTCGTCCTTAATCTTTCTCCCTCTATACTTCCATGTAATTGGTCTCCCCCATGAACCCTAGTTATCATGTGGCTAGATTTTTGGATTCTAGGTGTATCTAATGATAGATATTTTTGTTTTTTGGGGTTGTTTAAACTATTGGTATTTTCATGGTGGTGAAATCATTGAACGAAACAGATTCTAAGGTGTTTTGGATCAGTTTTCTTCTCATTTAGTTAGGTGTCTCTATGCAAGTATTATTTTTGTTATTATAATCATGCTTGGGATTTTCAACTTCCTTTTTTATAAATTATGATTATATGTGATAGCATTGGGGTGTTTTAGACCCATTTATTTATTTCATGTGCATGGAATAGTTAGTTATTCATGTGAACATCATTTTTTACCCTTTGAAATGGAATGTAAAATGTTTCTAACGTTTTATGAAATACATGTTTCTTTTTTAAATGGATTCCACATTTTCCATATAGTTTGACATGGTTTTAGTTTTTAATGTGTGTAAACAATGGTTTTAAAGGGAACATGTTTTTTATTAAGGCTTCGACCTCAAAATGGTCTCAAAATAGGGCTTTCATATGGATTTCAAATGGTAATTTGAAATGTGTGGGTTCTTTATCCATTTTGGAATTCCATGGTGTCTTGTTTTAAATGGTTAAATGGAAAACATATTTCATTTAAACCTTATTTTGGTTTACAAAAAGGAAGACCATTGTTGAGATGTAGCTTCGAAATGATTTAATGAAACGCTTGATTTCATTAAACCTATTAGAATGTTTTAAATGTTATTTTATGAAAACAATGATGTAAATGAAGGTATCTAGTCATGTTTTATATTTTCAGTGAAGAGATACATTGTATAAGGGTGACTATGAACAGTTTTAAATGTTTTGATTTTTCCATTGTTTTCAAAATAGTTTTTAGAAAGTATTCCATATTTATAGAAATGATCTTCTTATTACAAGCCATGTTTTGGTGTTAATGTACTTGTCTTAACTTTGGTTTTCAAGTGGTGAAAGACACCCTTGTATTTACCCTTAAATTTTTACTCCTTTTGTGGGTTCATTATCACTATGTGAAGCTTAATATCCACTTGTGTGGGAACATTATGGTCATGAAATTAGTTCATTTAATGTGTGTTTGTGGGACTTTATATCATTACTTTTTATGGTTGAGGAAGTTATAATATTTTATTGTGGATAGACTTGGATTTAGTGATTCTAACCCTCACTTCTTCATTGGTCATGGGATTTTTAATACTAAGTGGAATATCTATCTTATTACTCATGTTGGTTCACATGTCATTGGTTTCCCACCAGTCATGATATTCACAAGGGTTAGGTGGGTGTCTTTAATCAATGTGGTGATTATGTGGGATAATGATATTATGGGATAGACGTAGCACATTCCAACAGCTAGTTTTTCTAGTTATACCCATATATGGCCATATGATTTCCACATTTTTATTCCAAGGGTATTCATATGACACATTAGATTACATGGATTAATAGTGATTAATGGAAGTTTGATCTACTACTTGATTTTAACACTACTCTACTTTAATTATTATAGAATCTCCTCCTGTTATTATTATATTACATTTTTATATTCTTTTGATGTATGGTACCTACTTTTTTTTATTTGACATGTCTGGGTGTTGAGTTATTTTTCCTTGAAAATGAGTTTTCAATTATGTTGTAGAAAACATATTTTTTATTTAAAGGCTATTGTGTGGGTCCTTTAATTCATATTTCAAATTGGGTTTCTAATTTGAAAAATGGATTCATATGGTTAAATGTTTTAATGTAACTTTTTCATTTAAATAAATCAAGACGGTTTTTTTAAATAGAAATAATTGTCTTTAGATTTTTGAAAAGTATTATACAGGTAGATTTGTTTAAAAATCATGGTGTTTGGTTTTTGAAAATAAAGAGAAGTGTTTTGAAAATGAATTATTCAATATTTTTTTACATATATTTATATGTGTAATCCTTACTTTCTATCTCTATTTTTCAAAACAAACACTAATCAATTTCTTTATAAAACATATTTCATAGTTTTTGTGTGATATTTTGGACCTATGAGGATTTTTATCAGACACCTATATATTTTAGGTTCCAAATTAAATATTGGATCATGTTTGTTAATTGTGGACAATTTGGGGTGAATTAGGTGCTAGAAAACAGTCAAAGGTCGCACAAAGTTCAATCATTCTTAGATTGAGTTTCTTTAGTGTTTTTTCTTTTTATTAGTCTAGTATCCACTCTTTTTTCGTATCTTTATCTCTTTTTTATAGTTTATTACATAGAGAAAAATGAGTTTGATAATTGTAGTTGGTGATGACCTATTTATACTTTTTATCAGTTTTAGGATATTGTATTCATCTTTATTTTGATGTTGTATCTTTTGTTTTTGGAAAAAATAATTCCCAATTGATTTCTTATGATTCCTAGGTTCTTTTCACCACCTATAGGGATCAATAATGCCCTTCATCCACTATGAGGTTTTGGGTTCAGTGCTGGGTTGGATGGAATCATGGGCTAGTTTGTGAGAACTCTAATATTTTCCATCTATCCATAGACCTTGTGAGAATGGATTGGAATCTATTCAAGACTTATATCAAACCCCATGTGGTTTATATCATTTTCCTTCTATAATTTTTATTAATAATAAGATATTTGTATTTTACCAAAACGTTACATAACTTTTACTTAATATACCCTTTATGGATTTTTTCTTAATAGGTTTTTTTTATTTTTATTTTTATTTATACTCTAAATTTTTCTTTCTCCATGAATGAGTATGTCAGATAGGGGAAAAAATTAAATTTGTTTACTGTACAGTTTATGCATTTTTATCATTATAAGTTTTAAGACATTTATTTATTTTTTTTGTTTAAGGAAACATAAATTGAACCAAAATCATATATATAAATTTCGAGGTTACACAAGTTTTACTATAATGGTTTCTTTAGTTAGAGGCCATATTACTTTAACCATGATGGTGTGTATTATGTTTTTTATGGACATCAAAATATAATTGTACTCTTAATTTAGGTCCTTAGAGATTATATCTGAATTATGACACATAGTTTAAGGTAATATGGATCAAACTCAAGTGTAACATTATTAATTCTAATGTAAAATATAGAGATTCCATGTAATTTTAATTTTATATTTAAATTATCATAAAACATGACATAAAATTTGGGTCTTAGGGATTTATTTGATTTTTTTTCAATATTAAGTTACCAATATATCATGGGTAATCTTTTTATTGTTCTAGATATCATTCCCAATGTAATTTGTGTCTTTTACACTTCATAAAAAAACTTTTTGATACCTCAAGATGTTGAACACAATAATAAATTAATATAATTTTTCATTGGCATGCCTTTTGGGGTTTTCATCTTGATAATTCTTATATCTCTTTTATTACACATTGAAGGGGTATCAAACTAAATTGGGGTATCATACAATTTATGGTCATGACAGATGGACTATATAATTTTTCATTGTTTAATTTTATAGGTATTTGACCAAAAGAGTGATTTTCATTTAATTTCATTTATCTTGGAATTCTATCATGTATTTATTACACTTTTGACATTTAGTCATACCAATATTAAGGCCACTTTCCCATAAACAAAGGATAATACTTTTTAATAAATTAAGAATGGTTTAAACACTACTATGAATGACCCAAATGATATAATTTATATATGGTAATGGGAAATAAAAATCTATTGGAGTTTTGGTTAGGTCGAACACAAAATATTTGAGCTTCACAACATATCAGGGGGAAATAAGTGTAAATCCATACATAGTTCTTGTAAGGGTAGTTCACATCCTAGTAAATGAATGGTGAAGGAAAAGTTAATATAAATGGAAAATATATTAACAATAAGGATGGTATTAATAATGGATTGGATAAATTATAAATATCTTTTTTGATAGAGATAAGAGATACAAGAATCACTATATATCATATAGATATAGAAATAAAGCCACACTTAGTTCTGAGAAAAGGGGCACTTTTTTCATTGGATAAGTGGGCTATGTCATTATAAAATAAAAATAACATTATAATCATCAAATATCTTAATAAATGGTTCTTTTATATATGTTTATCACTTAAATAAAAAAATATTACATATTTTAATATCATGTGAAAAAAACCACTCCATGTATTTTAAAATCATATAGAGTGGCTAGTCCATGAACTTATGGTTATATGGAATGGACCAGTATAAGAAATTAAGGGTAATATGGGATGGATGGATCTAAGTGCATCACGTTAAGCCCAAGTTGAGTTTTCGTAATATTTGTTGTCAATATATGATATAAAGTTCGTGTTATGAAAATTTGGTGTTTTGGTTCCAGAACACATCCCATCAGACTAAACTAGAAGATTCCCTAGATATAGAACATCATATGCACAACACCAAAGGAAACACATAGCTTCAGACTCTGGCCATCAGTATGAGGAATCAGAGTCAACCCATTAGCATGGGTCAACGGATCTAGGACATCAGAGATAACCTTGGTTTGAAAGAAATAATTTTTGGTAAGGAATTAAATTAATATAACATTATAAAGATAATATGGTGATACTTTTTTGTTCGATTAGATCAGAACATCATAAGTAATATAATATACTTTTGATCCATGCTTTCTGGAAAAAATTGGGGTAATATATGATTGGAAGGAGATACAGAATCTAATATATAATACTAAATTTATATTTGGGAGACATATATGCTCTAATAAGGAAGAATGATATGTTCTGAAAACAACTCATCAGTGCAATGAATCTGAAAGAAGGAGTCCATAGGAGAAACTGGTTCATCAGACATAGTATTCCACCAATCCATCGAAGTGGATTTTGACACCAATTCATTTTATATTTTTTGTATCCTTTTTATATCTAATATATTTTTTTTATTAGAGTAAGATTGATTAAGATATTATGAATTTTTGGAAATGATATTACATTGAAAGGATTCAGAGAATGATCAACCAGATGATGATCAACTATGCAGTCAATCATTCTCATCAGGATGGACTATATTATAATTGGGTCATGAACAATAATGTGTTTTCCCAACAGGGTCAAGAATCCTCAAAATATACTTATTACCAATTAATTAGATGAATGTTAACTATTATAAGGTTTTCAGACACTGAACTCTGACAGATTTTGTAACACCCCAGGTAAATAAGGAATATGAAATTTTCATATTTATCCATATTTGTGAAATAAAATATTAATATGACTTTAAAGGGGACGCTATTCTCGATGGCGTACCCAACACGCAACAACTAGTTTCTTGGGAATCTTACGTTGCACTCTAATAATAAAATAATATTATTTTAAATGGTATTTAACATGTAGCCGTTGTAATGGCGGGAATGGATAGAAATAACTAAAATATGATTATATATGTTCTTAAATATTTTTGCATTTATACAATAAAAG
The DNA here is from genome assembly GCA_963277665.1 of Viscum album. Classification (NCBI taxonomy): domain Eukaryota; kingdom Viridiplantae; phylum Streptophyta; class Magnoliopsida; order Santalales; family Viscaceae; genus Viscum; species Viscum album. The sequence goes on along the minus strand of OY728160.1, from coordinate 849,851,088 downwards.
ATAAAGGCTTAAAATACGGAAAGAATTCAATTTTAGGCGTATATGCCCTAGTTTTCACTAAAGGTTCAATTATCACCTTTTGATGGAGAACCATCATTAAATATAGTTTTTTTCACTCTTATACATTCTTTTGGACCAAATAAAACTCTTATTAAGAATCGGGACATCAAACTTTACTTTGTGTAAATTTTTGGTATCTTTCCGATAAAGTTCATTTTTTAATGAATAGTGTAAAATATTGTATTTTAATTCAAAACCACTTTTTAATATAATTTATTTATATGATTAGATTATATTTTGAATTGGTCTTAAAGTGAAATTAGAAAATATTTTTACCATTAAATCCAATAGTGGTCGTTGGAGTCAATTTCACTTTGAAATCAGACTTAAACTAGTGTCAATCTATTGATACTTATTGTTTCATAAAACACGCTATTTGTCATGACAGCGGGAATTAATTATTAAATTAATTAATGTGACTTATATGTTTTTAATTTTGTAAAAAGGACTTATTTTTTGAATTCAGAATATCAAATATAGCTTAGGGTGAATTTTTGGGATTTTTCTGAAAAACTTCAATTTTTGATGAATAGTGAAACCACTAAGTGGTACTTATAAAAACTGATTTTCCGTCTAAATGAAATTTTTCCATCATTGTGTTTTGATTTTCAAAAATCCGACATACATGTTTGTCATTAATAAGTAAAATGTGGTTCAATGAGATTAAAATAATTTTTTGGTGAATAGTAACTTATTAAGTTTTTAATCGTGATTAGTGGTAATTAGTGTAGTTTAAGGTAAAAATAATGCTTTAATAAAATGAGATGAGCTTGAAACATGTCTTACCCTCATTGGTTGTGTCATGGCCGACCAAGACAATCCATGGGTCAACTTGGGGACCACATGGATCCACTTTGGTTGGGAAATGACATAAATAACTTTTTATTTAATGTAAAAGTAAAAATGACACAAATATGATATGTTTTACTAAAACAATTTTTAAGTGGGGTTATACAAGTCATATTTTTTATTATAAATATTAATTGGAAATATAAAAAGATTTCCTACATCATAGTAGTTTTTATATAATTTTTAGACATTAAATAAATTAAATTATTTATGACATAATAATGATGCAACGATGACATCATTATTTGACGATTTAAATAAAATGGAAAGATAATGTAAACTCTATGAACTACACATGTCCAAAACTTATTGTATGAGTGTATTTAGAAGCCTTATCACCTTATCCACGAATTATATCAATGTGGGACCTTTTGAAACCGAAACACATTCTCAAATAAAGTAATATTTCCTTACTTTCCAAAAGTGCCCCTCCTCTCCTCTTATAAAAGGCCCCCACCTCTACCTCATTTAACACACTCCTCATGCCTTTGGCTCGGCCAACCCCTGCCCATTTACTCTCCCCACATCCCTATCCTCATCCTAGCGGACTCCCTTTGGGCCGAATCCTTTCAAAAGTAGCCTTTAGGCTCAAATCAAAAGGAGTTACACTTTTAAAGGTAATTCATTCTCTCATGTTCATTTTTTTTATTTTGCTTCTCCAACCCCCTAAACTCTTTTTATTTACTTCTTTTGTAATAAGACCAGTATCATCAATATACTAGGATGTTCTTATAAGATTTATTCGAGATACACTCTCACACAACTACATCAAATGTTTAAAGAACATACGGTTTCTGTGGATGGTGAAATTCTGTCTCCCGAAACGATGATTGTTCAATACTCATTTAACACCTTCAAAGGTGGCCATTATGATGTCACTATTTTTATATATGATATATAATATGTTTATGTTTTATTTATGCTTATGTATTTTTCATTTTTGTCTTACCTTTATGGCTTCCATTATGGGTATACGCGATATCTTCATTTAAGGAAGTGCGGACTACCGCCCCCTCAAAGTGATTTCATTCGTTAAATACCATATGTGGGATGTATAAAGGATGGAAATATGATATTATATATGATATTATACTGGAATTATAATATACCTTTATATCAATATTATTCCATTCTATAAAATACGAAATAGAAATGAAAGTAGCGTTCATGCATACGTACGGCTTACCGTCTCCATGAACGGTGCATTTCATTTCTTAACTCTAAATGATTATGTAATGTTATAAATGCATGAATGTACTGGATATATATGACATATATTATATCTACATAATGAATACAATTCTGGATATAATAAACATTTGGCCACACGAACAACATGTAATTGTAAGAAGTCCACTTTCGACTTAAGAACCAAATATCGGCAAAAAAAATATTATTAAATTAAATGATTACATAATGTTTATGACATGGTAATAAGTGGTATAAAAGTAATAATGAAATTTAAAAAGGTTATTAAGGAATTAGAAATTAACTCAAGTTTATTATTCAGGAGATTAAAGAACGATCGAGTCAAGTCGGACCCGAGAGAAGGGATCCTACAACTCTCTTTCTTTTTAAGTACACTCTTTTATGTCATTTCTTTTAAGCTCATATTTCTTATTATTGGGATGTTCTTTTATATTACTCCTACTGTAATTTTTATTTTCATGTGATGAGAGACCCTATTCTATCTCATCAATCCATTTTGGAAGTTTTGAGTGGTGCCGTTAGGCTGCCAAACTTTCGTAAGAGGTCTAACCTCTCTCTTTCTTTTTAAGTACTCTCCTTTATGTCACTTATTTTAAGCTCCTCTTTGTAATGTTGGGGGATTTTCTTTTCCTCTTGCTGTAAATTTTATTGTAATGTGATGAGATACCCTATTTGATCTCATCAATCCATATTCGGAAGTTTTAAGTGGCGTCGTTAGGCTGCCGAGTTTTCTTAAGTGATTTTTCATCTCACTTTTATTCCCGTGAGATTTATGCTACATTTGCCACAAATTCCATTGAGTGGTGTATGTACTGCCCATTATTCTACTATTTGTGTAATATACTTTCGTTTATGAGTATTTACATCAATGACCTATTGTCTTTCTTTCATGGGGTGTATGTTTTGAAAGATACCCAAGTCGGTAAGGGAACATTTCACCCTCCTCTTTTTTAAAAGACTTCTTTTGTTGGGTCTTTTAATTTACATATTGTTATGTTGGGATATGTTCTCATATATCCTTATTGATGTAAATTTTATGTCCAAGTGATGAGATACACTTTTTATCTCTCATCAACTCATTTTGATGTGATGTCGTTAGGCTGTCAAGGGAACTTTATAACCCAATTTCGATTTCTTTGGGTTCAACATGTAGTCATTGAATATGTCATCCATTGAATATGTGTGAATGACCTTTTATTGTTTTACACTTAATATCCACTTATATTGGGTGTATTTATATTTTTCAAACATATTTTGAGATTGATTTGTCCTTAATTTAAGGATACCTTCTTTATAAGGGATTTCATCACATTTGACATTTCTATTGAGGGTTCATTGTTGTTATGCACCAATTAACTCTTATATGGTGTATATACTGTCCTTTGGATTATTATATCATGAATCCTTTTATTCTCATGATATTATAAATTTCTGACTAAATGTTATTCCTCGATTATTGTATTCAAGTGTCTCTAATTTTGGTAAAACCCCTTTAACCAAAATATCATTTTAAATGTTTTAATTATTTGTTCTTATTAATATCCATGTTTTCAAAATGGTTTTAAGGATTTATTTATATGGTTATTAATGGTTTAAAATGTTAAAATCTTCAAGGTGGTATGGGACACTTTGATTCAAAAATCTCTTTATTAAATGTTTTAAATGGTTTTGGAAATGGTTTCTTTTTGAATGGATTCATTATTTCAATATCCTAAAATGTTATATTGTGATTGAAATGTGGAAATGTTATGTTTCCTTTATTCATGTTTATGTGATACGATTATGTTATGGTTCTTGGGCATTGTTATGAAGAACGGGTGGTTCCGTGATAAACTAAGGGCGGGTGAGCCCGATATAGCTCTCCAATGCATTGGGTAACGCGAAAGAGTGAAACGTTATGGTTTCTCCGAAGAGATTTAGGGAATATACTGTGATGGGTATTCCAAATGTAACCAAGAGGGTTACTCCCTACGTAAGAATGTTATGAATGCCTCAAGTTACCTTTATGTCTTATGTGTTCTATGATTTATTCATGATTTTATATGCCTATGTTTTATGGGTAAAGCATGATTTAATTCTTATGTATATATGAACTCATGTTTCCTTTCCATATTTTTATAACCCTTACTGAGCTTTTTATGCTCATCCCAAGTTTTTGAAATGCTTTTCACAGGTCAAGGGAAAGGTACATGATTTGACGATAGTGTCAAGGATGTGTCAAGAAAGAATCCGTGTTTTATTTTAAATAGGTTTCCATTGAAGGGAAGAATGAATATTGTCTTTTATGTAACCACCTTGTTTAAATGTGGAATGTAATGCAAGTTTCGTGATCTAATTCTCTAAAACTCTAAACCTGAAAAGATCCTCAATTTTTAATCTTGTAATAACTCAAGTTTAAGTAAGGTTTAAGGCTGGGTCCTTATAGTTGGTATCAAAGGTCGGTTTAGATAACTTTAGAGGTTAGGGTATTCTTTAAGCATAATTGACAATTACCATAATGGTTAGGATTTCAGAAAGAGTCCTAGTTTTAGATAAAGTGAATGAGTAAGTATATCTTAGTGTTTATCTTACTCATTAGTACATGATGGTTTTTTTGATATACTCACACTGACCTTTTTGGTTTTAGTAAATGGCTGGATCTAGTAGGCACCAAAGTAACAGTGGATGTGAAGGAAACTGTGACAGTTTTTTGAGCAAGCAACTGAATGATATGGGAGCTGCAATGAGAACTCTTGTGATTATCCTCAACCAACTATCTAGAGTCATGATTGACCACCTAAACCTTGCAGATTTCTCTAAGACGTCATATATGCAAGAAACAAATCCCTACGGAAGTACAGGTAATAATCATAAAGGTAAGTGTGTTCAAAAACCTATGTGTCAAAGATGTGGAAAGAAACACCTAGGAAAATGTTTCAAAGGGACAGAAATATGCTATAGATGTGAAAATGAATGTCATAAATCAAGAACCTGCCATGGAAAAAGGAAGCATCCAGTTGACTCGAGGAAAGGGAAAGATGTTCTTTCTGAGGGATCAATTGAATGTTTTAAATGTGGTGTGCATGGTCATTATGCAAACACATGTCCTATGAAGAAGTTTCGTGAATGGGGTCACCAAGAGCATACCAATATTCGTTTACCAATACCTAATGCCATTCCGATTGAGGATGAAGAAACTGACAATGACCAATCAAAGGTATGTACTATTTCATGACTATTGTTTTCTTATTTTGGAATCATAGGATATGATTCATGATTTTGTTTGTAGGAAAGAGGTATTTCGGAATAAGTTGGCAAGGAATGGATAATGGATCATGAAGAATGTTGAATAAGTAAGATGTCAACATATAAGGGCTTCAAGAGTTAGGGTGAAATTCTTAAGAGTATTAAGTCTCTTTTGATGATGGGGTTACATTAGAAGACTTTTTATATTATGTGTAACCCTGATGTTTAATATAGGAAAATTTTATTCAAGTAATAGTTATCTTTTCTTTTGTGGACATAGTTATAAAGAACCATTTGGGTTTATATGATCCTTACTTTTGAGGTAATTATGGGTTACCTTATTTTATGATTGAAGTGAAAGGCATGAGATAAAATTGAGGTTAAATTATGTTATGGTTATTTTTGATGATTTTATCCCTTTTTGGGTAATGATTTGAGAATTATATAGTTTTGGAAAAAGGACAACACGCAGACCGTGTGATAACCCGTCGCGTCGGACAATGCTGCGGGAATCGAACCCACAACCAAAGTGCGACTGGTATTTATCGCCTACCACTGGACTACGTGAAGTCCCTGGTTAGTTTGACTGATTCTTTTTAGTTATATGATTTTATGAATTAAGAGTAAGTTGATTTTGGAGGATATGTGATTAGGATAATTACTTTTCAATGTGAGACTTTAGGAGCAACTGATGTTGTTTGGAGATAAATGTTACGATTTAACTTGGAAGACTATGTGACTAAATCCTTCAAATATTTGGGTTTCAATATTATATTGGTTTAATTTGAAGGATTTTATGCACAAATTGTTTATCGGATGGTCCTCGATGAACTTTGGGTTTTGTTGGACAAATTTTGGAGATTAAGAATAGATTTTCTTTTTATAAGGGGTTATCCTTTTCTGGATTATCTGATCTTGAAATAACCTTTTTGGTTTTGGTTTTGGTTAAAGCCTAAATACATGGGATGTATATAGTTCTCTTTTGGGGATTAGGTGATTCTCTAGAAGTTGATTATAGTACTCTTAATGCGAAAAAGTCTCCCTAAATACTCGTCTTTTGGAAAAAATATGAGTTTGACTAAGGAATCTAGTAAAAGTTGAAAGTAAACATGATAAGTGATTATGCTTCCTTATGAATAAATTCCTCAATAAAAAGTAACTTAAAACAAAAATGTTGTCTATTAACTTTTCCTACTGGGGAACCCAACACCGTTTAACCCATCACAAGTTTGTGATTTTCTTTTTGTTAACTTTCTCCTAAACATGTTTTCTATCACTCTCCATCAGAACATGACCCTATATTTTCTCCTCCATGTCCATATTTTCATACTTAGAATCCTAGTATGGGTTAACTTGGGTGACCTCTGTTCTTATCTTTCTTTATTTTAAAGTGATTGTTTTACCGACTCTTGTTCCGATGTGGGACGTTCAAGGATCTTTCCAAGCGTAATTTTAAAATTGCGAGGACGCAATTCCCAAAAGGGGGGAAGGATGTAACACCCCAGGTAAATAAGGAATATGAAATTTTCATATTTATCCATATTTGTGAAATAAAATATTAATATGACTTTAAAGGGGACGCTATGCTCGATGGCGTACCCAACACGCGACAACGAGTTTCTTGGGAATCTTACGATGCACTCTAATAATAAAATAATATTATTTTAAATGGTAGTTAACATGTAGCTGTTGTAATGGCGGGAATGGATAGAAATAACTAAAATATGATTATATATGTTCTTAAATATTTTTACATTTATACAATAAAAGATAAAGGCTTAAAATACGGAAAGAATTTAATTTTAGGCGTATATGCCCTAGTTTTCACTAAAGGTTCACTTATCACCTTTTGATGGAGAACCATCATTAAATATAGTTTTTTTCACTCTTATACATTCTTTTGGGCCAAATAAAACTCTTATTAAGAATCGGGACATCAAAATTTACTTTGTGTAAATTTTTGGTATCTTTCCGATAAAGTTCATTTTTTAATGAATAGTGTAAAATATTGTATTTTAATTCAAAACCACTTTTTAATCTAATTTATTTATATGATTAGATTATATTTTGAATTGGTTTTAAAGTGAAATTAGAAAATATTTTTACCATTAAATCCAATAGTGGTTGTTGAAATCAATTTCACTTTGAAATCAGACTTAAACTAGTGTCAATCTTTTGATACTTATTATTTCATAAAACACGCTATTTGTCATGACAGCGGGAATTAATTATTAAATTAATTAATGTGACTTATATGTTTTGAATTTTGTAAAACGGACTTCATTTTTGAATTCAGAATATCAAATATATCTTGGGGTGAATTTTTGGGATTTTTCTGAAAAACTTCAATTTTTGATGAATAGTGAAACCACTAAGTGGTACTTATAAAAACTGATTTTCCGTTTAAAAGAAATTTTGCCATAATTGTGTTTTGATTCTCAAAAATCTGACATAAATGGTTGTCATTAAGAAGTAAAATGTGGTTCAATGAGATTAAAATAATTTTTTGGTGAATAGTAACTTATTAAATTTTTAATCGCGATTAGTGGTAATTAGTGTAGTTTAAGGTAAAAATAATGCTTTAATAAAATGAGATGAGCTTTAAACATTTCTTACCCTCATTGTATGTGTCATGGCCGACCAAGACAAGCCATGGGTCAACTTGGGGACCCCATGGATCCACTTTGGTTGGGAAATGTCATAAATAACTTTTTATTTAATGTAAAAGTAAAATTGACACAAACATGATATGTTTTACTAAAACAATTTTTAAGTGGGGTTATACAAGACATATTTTTGATTATAAATATTCATTGGAAATTTAAAAAGATTTCCTACATCATAGTATTTTTCATATAATTTTTAGACATTAAATAAATTAAATTATTTATGACATAAAAATGATGCAGCGATGACATCATTATTTGACGATTTAAATAAAATGGAAAGATAATGTAAAATCTATGAACTAAACATGTCCAAAACTTATTGGATGAGTGGATTTAGAAGACTTATCACCTTATCCACGAATAATATCAATGTGGGACATTTTGAAACCGAAACACATTTTCAAATAAAGTAATATTTCCTTACTTTCCAAAAGTGACCCTCCTCTCCTCTTATAAAAGGCCCCCACCTCTACCTCATTTAACACACTCCTCAAGCCTTTGGCTCGGCCAACCCCTACCCATTTACTCTCCCCACATCCCTCTCCTCATCCTAGAGGATTCCCTTTGGGCAGAATCCTTTCAAAAGAAGCCTTTAGGCTCAAATCAAAAGGAGTTACACTTTTAAAGGTAATTCATTCTCTCATGTTCATTTGTTTTATTTTGCTTCTCCAACCCCCTAAACTCTTTTTATTTACTTATTTTGTAACCACACCAGTATCTTCAATATACTAGGATGTTGTTATAAGATTTATTCGAGCTACACTCTCACACAACTACATCAAATAGTTAAAGAACATACGGTTTCTGTGGATGGTGAAATTCTGCCTCCCGAAACGATGATTGTTCAATACTCATTTAACACCTTCAAAGGTGGACATTATGATGCCACTATTTCTATATATGATATATAATATGTTTATGTTTTATTTATTCTTCTGTATTTTTCATTTTTGTCTTACCTTTATGGCTTCCATTATGGGTATACGCGATATCTTCATTTAAGGAAGTGCGGACTACCGCCCCCTCAAAGTGATTTGATTCGTTAAATACCATATGTGGGATGTATAAAGGATGGAAATATGATATTATATATGATATTATACTGGAATTATAATATACCTTTATATCATTGTTATTCCATTCTATAAAATACGAAATAGAAATGAAAGTAGCGTTCATGCGTACGTACGGCTTACCGTCTCCATGAACGGTGCATTTCATTTCTTACCTCTAAATGATTATGTAATGTTATAAATGCATGCATTTACTGGATATATATGACATATATGATATCTACATAATGAATACAATTCTGGATATAATAAACATTTGGCCACACGAACAACATGTAATTGTAAGAAGTCCACTTTCGACTTAAGAACCAAATATCGGCAAAACAAATATTATTAACTTAAATGATTACATAATGTTTATGACATGGTAATAAGTGGTATAAAAGTAATAATTAACTTGAAAAAGGTTCTTAAGGAATTAGAAATTAACTCAAGTTTATTATTCAGGAGATTAAAGAACGATCGTGTCAAGTCGGACCCGAGGGAAGGGATCCAACAACTATCTTTCTTTTTAAGTACACTCTTTTATGTCATTTCTTTTAAGCTCATCTTTCATATGATTGGGATGTTATTTTATATTAATCATACTGTAATTTTTATGTTCATGTGATTAGAGACCCTATTCTCTCTCATCAATCCATTTTGGAAGTTTTGAGTGGCGCCGTTAAGCTGCCAAACTTTCGTAAGAGGTCTAACCTCTCTCTTTCTTTTTAAGTACTCTCCTTTATGTCACTTATTTTAAGATCCTCTTTGTAATGTTGGGGGATGTTATTTTCCTATTACTGTAAATTTTATTGTAATGTGATGATATACCCTATTTGATCTCATCAATCCATATTCGGAAGTTTTAAGTGGCGCCGTTAGGCTGCCGAGTTTTCGTAAGTGATTTTCATCTCACTTTTATTCCCGTGAGATTTATGCTACATTTGACACAAATTCCATTGAGTGGTGTATGTACTGCCCATTATTCTACTCTTTGTGTAATATGCTTTCGTTTATGAGTATTTACATCACTGACATATTGTCTTTCTTTCATGGGGTGTATGTTTTGAAAGATACCCAAGTCGGTAAGGGAACCTTTCACCCTCCTCTTTTTTTAAAAGACTTCTTTTGTGGGGTCTTTTAATTTACATATTGTTATGTTGGGATATGTTCTCATATATCCTTATTGATGTAAATTTTATGTCCAAGTGATGAGATACACTTTTTATCTCTCATCAACTCATTTTGATGTGATGTCGTTAGGCTGTCAAGGGAACTTTTTAACCCAATTTCGATTCCTTTGGGTTCAACATGTAGTCATTGAATATGTCATCCATTGAATATGTGTGAATGAACTTTTATTGTTTTACACTTAATATCCACTTGTATTGGGTGTATTTATATTTTTCAAACATATTTTGAGATTGATTTGTCCTTAATTTAAGGATACCTTCTTTATAAGGGATTTCATCACATTTGACATTTCTATTGAGGGTTCATTGTTGTTATGAACCAATTCACTCTTATATGGTGTATATACTGTCCTTTGGATTATTATATCATGAATCCTTTTATTCTCATGATATTATAAAGTTCTGACTAAATTTTATTCCTCAATTATTGTATTCAAGTGTCTCTAATTTTGGTAAAACCCCTTTAACCAAAATATCGTTTTAAATGTTTTAATTATTTGTTCTTATTAATATCCATGTTTTCAAAATTGTTTTAAGGATTTATTTATATGGATATTAATGGTTTAAAATGTTAAAAGCTTCAAGGTGGTATGGGACACTTTGATTCAAAAATCTCTTTACTAAATGTTTTAAATGGTTTTCGAAATGGTTTCTTTTTGAATGGATTCATTATTTCAATATCCAAAAATGTTATATTGTGATTGAAATGTGGAAATGTTATGTTTCCTTTATTCATGTCTATGTGATATGATTATGTTATGGTTCTTGGGCAATGTTATGAAGAACGGGTGGTTTCGTGATAAACTAAGGGCGGGTGAGCCCGATATAGCTCTCTAATGCATTGGGTAACGCGAAGGAGTGAAACGTTAAGGTTTCTCCGAAGAGATTTAGGGAATATACTATGATGGGTATTCCAAACGTAACCAAGAGGGTTACTCCCTATGTAAGAATGTTATGAATGCCTCAAGTTACCTTTATGTCTTATGTTTTCTATGATTTATTCATGATTTGATATGCCTATGTTTTAGGGGTAGAGCATGATTTCATTCCTATGTATATATGAACTCATGTTTCCTTTCCATATTTTTATAACCCTTACTGAGCTTTTTATGCTCATCCCAAGTTTTTGAAATGCTTTTCACAGGTCAAGGGAAAGTTACATGATGTGACGATAGTGTCAAGGATGTGTCAAGAAAGAATCCGTGTTTTATTTTAAATAGGTTTCCATTGATGGGAAGAATGAATATTGTCTTTTATGTAACCACCTTGTTTAAATGTGGAATGTAATGCAAGTTTCATGATCTAATTCTCTAAAACTCTAAACCTGAAAAGATCCTCAATTTGTAATCTTGTAATAACTCAAGTTTAAGTAAGGTTTAAGGCTGGGGCCTTATAGATTTGGGATGAGGATGTTGTTGAATAGTTGAATAAAATAATAATTGTTCAAAATCCTTGTTCTAAGAATGAAGGGAATATTTTCTAAGACATTTTGAATGTGTTTTTAAATTAATTTCTCCTTACGAAGTATTGTAAAAGTGTTAATAATGGGTTTTGGAGTCTTTTGAAGTGGAAACTATAATTTTTTAATAGGAAATCCAAAATGTTTTGGAATTATGTTCTAAATTTTTTAAAAGTTTTTTTCAGTTGGTACTGAGAATCTGTATAAGAAGACATTATGTTTTTAACATGGTGTCACTATAATGAAGGATCATAATAAAGAATTGGTTTGAAAAAAATAATAAAATCATTAATATGGATGTAGTTTAGAGAAAATTCAAGAAGATATGTGAAGAATTTATTAGCTCATTGGAGTATCTAGAATAGGATAAGAAGACAAATACGAAGCTATAAATGTACATGAAATTTTAGAATTATGAATTTTGTAGAGTGGGAAGAATAATTATTTTTCCCAACATTTCATTAATAAGATGCCTATAATTGGAGAGAATAGTATATTCAAACTTTGAAAACATGAATTGCTAATGTGCGTTGAGAGACGAAACCCAGATACTTTTTTTAGGCATTAAATTTCCAACTAGATTTTGTCTTATAGGTTTCAACTAATGAGGATACATCGAAGAGAGTCTATTATAGTAAGTTCAATTGTGTCTAATTCCATTGGATCAATCCCAATTTGAATCAATTTCTTAATATATATAAATTGTGAGTTTCTACATGAATTTTTATTCATTTAATGTTAGAAGAGCATAAGAAGAATTGGAAGAATACCATTAGATAGAGGATACTAGATGAATGTTGATCAGACAGACTTAAAAAAAGTAAGTTTTCTGGAAAAATATTCTAAAAGTTGTTTCATGACCATCATGTTCCTCATATAATTGTAAAATTTCTTAATGCTTGTATGTAGATAAATTTTGATTCGTAATACATGTGGAGGATGTGAGAAACCATATAAAGTGGATCATAAAAGAATAAAGGAATTAAATCTTATAATTGGTTAAACATACCACTTGTCGAAAAGGTTGTTTTTATTTATAGGTCGTATAAGAAGTTATAGGGATGTCCATATGAAAAGGTTAGTATTGGGTGTAACCAACTATATATGGATATTTTCTCCTGGGATTGTAGAATTGTCCACTACTAGTTCCTCTGTAATCTAGAAAGACAAGAGTGAAAGAATCCATTTTTGTGGTACTATCCAATGTGAAATGGAGTATGTATTTGTACGAAAAAATTTATATATTGTGTGAAAAATTATGTTTATATTTTCTGTATAAAAATAATAAGGTTGATAATTTATGTTTAATTGGATTGTAAATTTAACTGGATTAGAAGTTTAATAATGCTTACAAATGAATTTAATAATCTTTATTATAAAAGTAAAAATAAACCCATGATTCACATATCCCCTCTCAGTGGTCTTGATCTTATTTGGGAACTACAATTCGTATCAAATCATGTGTTCCATATGAAATATCTATCCCTTTGAATAGAAAATTTCAATTCAGTGAACAATAGGGGTGTTCTTATTTTTTATTGGAAGAACTATCATAGTTGGAAGATTGAGATTTTAACCTAAACACTTTCACATTGCCTTGAAGTCATATATATTGAAATATTGGGATTTTCGTCGATAAATGATGCTACTATAATAGCTGCTAATAAGATAATTATATAATATTATCGAAAAGCTTATAATTATTTGTTTATATATCTCAGTGACAATGTCCATGTATACATTAGGTGGTTTTTAACAGATAATCAAATGTTTCATTAGTTGAGAAGCGCCTATGACAGGAAGGAGAGAGATAAGGAATCCAAGTTGCAAATATAGAGAAGTTTATTTGAAGATATAAAAATGGTTAATGATGAAATTATTTATGGTTACATTTCAAGAGTTAATGTGATTTTAATTAACATCAAATGTTTTGGTGAGAACCCGGAAGACTCAACAATTTTCAATAAAGTTATGAGAAACATTCAAGACAAATTTGAATCAAATGATATATCATTATAATATCATAAAGATTAATATTTTGGAAAACATTTGAATATTATTATGGAATATGAATTGAGAAAATACCTAACATTCATGGAGAAGTATGATAGAGAAGTGGTTTTAAAGTACTTGTTAATAGGGAAAAACAAATACAAAGAAGATGAAGAGGAATCATATGATTGTGAGGCAAAGGAAGAATCTGAATATTACAACACAATTATTTCCCACATATCAAAGAAATACGATAAAGAAAAGTGGAAAAGCAAAACACTCAAATGATGGGATTTTGAATTAAAATTTATTTTCTCACAAAATTAGACAAGGAATAAAATGGAATAATATTGGTTCGAAGAAGATGATAAGAAATATTATAAAAAAAGTGAAGGAAACATAATAAAAGGGTACCTTATGAAAAAAAATCATATTTTAGAATAATGAAGATAGATGATTTATCATCTAAGGATGAATCTGATCATTAACTAAACTTTTTTACTCAATTTATAAATGTTAGTAATTCCTTAGATATTGATGATGATGGGGAAGAAACAACATAAATAATGTGTATTCATAAAATAAATTTCAAAAAAAATAAATTGAGCAGAATAATAAACTCAAGAAAGAGAGACAAATTTCATATAAATATGTTAAATATATATTTTCAGAATGATGATTAAATGAAGAATTAGGAGAAAATATCAGTTATATTATTTCTTAAAATATAAATATTGGTGATCTTGAATGAAATATTAAAACCTATGAAGAATGTGTTGTAATAATAGAAAGTCATTGAACTTTATAATGTAAATTTGAAGATGTTTTAATGTTTGATTTGTTATCAAAATCACATGTAATATTATATTCATGTGATCCATGATGTGTGAAATAAATTTGGAGAAGATATTATTGGAAGGTGATACATAAGTTGATATATAAAATTATGTTTATGTTAGAAAGACAAATTTTCTGTAGGAATGGGGAATGAGAAGTTCTAATTACAAATCATTGGTACAACGAATCTGAAAGAATGAATCCACTACAGATACTGATTCATCGAATACAATATACCACTGATCCATCATAGGGGTTTTTGAATGTAATTACTATTATATAATTGGTGTCCTTTTTTTCAAGTTCATAGTTTTTTTACATGTATAATGTTTATGAAAGGTTGAATTATTTGAAATAATAATTCATATAATGGATTCAGAGACCAATCAACTGGATGATGATCCAAAATATAATCAATAATTCTCATTCGGTTGAACATTATTACAATTAGGTCAAGAAAAAAAGTATTGATTTTTTCCCAAGAGGGTTAATAATCATCAAGAAATACTTTAGAATGATCCATTAGATACATGCCGAAACAGATAAATTTATTGGATGAAAAACTCCATCAGATGTGGGATGAGGATATTGTTGAAAAGTTGAAGAAATGAAGAATTTCTTTGATTCCATATTCTAATAAAAAGGGAGTTTGTTTTTTAAGAGATTGTGAATTATGTTTCATATGAATGTTTTATGAAAAAGTGTTTTCAAAGAGTTTCCAAGGGGTATTGTAATCTTTATAAGTGGAAACTATGTTTATGAAAAAAGAAAATACATAATGGTTCTCCACAATGTTCTCAATGTTTTAGAAAAAAAATTTCCAATTGGTATGGATCATCTGTATGAGAATACATTCAATATTTTCCAAGTGGTCTTTGTAATAAAGAATTAGACTAAATAATCAGATAGAAAATTTAGACTGAAGAAATGTCTGTAAACATTAAGAAGTAAATATTTTTTAGAATATTCGATATGATTTAAGAAGTATTGTGAAGATATCATATGTATTGAGAAGGGCTGAATAATTCTAATTTGAAGACATCAAAAATGATAAATTTTGGAATAATTAATTTTTTTGACTGGAAGATGAATTAGTTTTCCCACCTTTTATATTCTAGGATGCCTATAAAATGATAGTACAGTACTTTTTTATATTTTAAACATGAACTATTCACCTTCACTAAGTGATGAAACCCTAATAATTTTGTCTGGTATTTAGTTTCCAATCTTAATTTTTCAGGTTGAAGTTGGGGAAGATTCATTGGGGTGAGTCAATCAGAGTAATATCCATCATAACCACTTCCCTTACTGTGGGCCTCATGAGATTTATTTTCATCAAATGATAAAATTATGATTTTACTATTGAATATCTACTTAGTTAGAGTAGGTAGAGAAGAATAATAACCAGATGAAGACCATCAAAATGAGGATATTAGGCCAAGCGTGATCAGACTAAAATATTCTAAGGAAGTATTGTGCGTAGAGACACTATATGAAGTTGCAAGACCTGCAAGTTCCTCATAGAATTGTGGAAGTTCTTAAATATTTTTTTTATTTAAAGTTTTATTTATCTTACTTGTGGAGGAAGTGATAAAAAAATTTAAAGTTGATTAAAAAACAAGATGGAAAGTGAATATTGTATCTTTGAACACATATCAGTTTGTGATTTTTTTTTTGTATTTATGGGGGGAATAACCATCTATGGATAAGTGGATACAAAAAGGTTAGTTTCGGGGTGTAACCTACTATAGAAATATGTTTTCTACAAGGATAGTAGAATTTTTAAATTCTAGTGAATTTTTATTCTAAGAATAATATGGTGAAAGAATCAATGTTGATGATACTATCCAACATGGAAAGGAGTAGGACTTTTTAAAGAACCTTGTAAATATCATGTGACAACTTCTCTTTATATTTTTTTGAACTAAATGACAGGTTTTAGAATTTATTTTTTAGTGGACCATAAATTTACCATGTTCCATAGGTTAGGTTATTTTACTATAGAATTTAAGAAACATTCTTAAAAAAATAGAACCACTGATTCACCCCTATCCAATAAGTGGTCTCGGTCCTTTTTGGGAAATATAGTTCAGGATCATGTGGGGGGAATATATGCCATGAATTTTAATATCATTTGATAAGCACCATATTCCATGTTGTATGGGGTCTTATGATAAGGAAATATTGTTATTTAGTATAAAGAAATATTATAAGGACAATAAACTATATTATTTTTGGTCATCGGGTATGTTTAGTAAGAATCTGACAAAAATTATTAGGTCTGATTATTTTTTAGAATATTATGGGTGGTTCGAGATAATTTCATGTGTTACTTAGGCCTATCCTACTATATAAAGCCTTTATCTATATTCTTGTGAATTTAGGAATTTAAGACAAATCCTTATTATGTTTTATGTTCTAAAATTTAATGATACGAACAATAAATAAGATGATATTTCAAAACTACCTCCTCCAGTTTATTGATTTCCAAAATAATTTTAAATTTCGATTTAGAAAATTGATAAATTACATTGACATATTCTCATTACAAATGTAACAGAATTAATTTGTTATATCCTTGAGATATATTGACATTTTTTCGCATGTACACCATTTCTGTTCTAATTAGGTTGATGATGTGGCTAAAGTTGAGGTTTGTGTGTCCCTAACTGCATTTTTCATTGATCATTCTACTTATAAGACAATAATTAAAAACAAGGAACTATAATATTCTACAAAAAAATAAATTAAATGTTTAGGAGGTAATTTTTATGACTTTTTAAGTTCATTCCCTTAGGTATTTTGAACTTTCGGTGCATAATCAGATTCTTTTCCAATAAGATGATAAAGTAATTGAGAAAATTATTTTATTAAAATGAATGTTACTTTTTCTATATACCCATTAAAATTTGATAAAATAATATCTTATGGTTTATTTTATTTGGTTCTGATCTAAACATGTATGAAGTTGGGATCTAGGTATTCTAGTTTCAAACATGGGTAATTGAAGGGTAAAGGATGAATTTTTTTATGATGGGGATATTGATGGTGTTTTCCTTCTCATTCAAGACATTGATATTCCTAGGAACTGTATAGTGATCACGGAGAATGGATAATATCTATAAATCACTAGTTAAGGGGTTAAGTGATATAACAATACCCAAATCCTAGTCGAATAAGTTATTTATCCTCAATGTGGGACTCTATAATTGTAGCCTAAAATTTTACCATCTGGAAACTTCCATAAATATCTACTCAGGAGGTTCCATATTGAAAGAATTGTTTTTTCATGGGACTAGTGATATATCTTACTTAATACCAATTGGGAAAAATGATTTTGTTTCCTTAATAAACTGTATATACATTAATTGTATTTCCTTAACCTAAGAATTTTTGTTGATGTGAATAATTACCTAAATTAGTGGGGTGTAAATTATTTGTAGATTTTCATTTTCCTATTATAACATAAGGATCTATTATTTTTCATATATTAACAAGAAAACTGTTGGTGGATAGTGCATAAAATTCATGGAAATTACTTTTTATTTTATAAATTTATATTCAGAGGACGGTATTAATAGTTCAAATGTAGGTCACAATGCTAAATTGTGCCTCTGTTCATAGGTTTTTTAAGTCATATAAATGTGTTTCAATACGAGGTGTGTTTTACATTGGTCACCCACCCCTATATATTTCATTATCTACTACACTCTTTACGTATACATATAATTCAATATTAAAAATCTTAATAGATAAATACATTGCAAGAACTAAAAAATTGTTTCATTTATGAAATATTAGGCTTCATCTAGCTTGGAATAATCACTATGGTACTTTCATGATTTTTTTATTATTACATATATTAAAGGGAAATAAAAATTCTCATCTCTTTTAAAATTACAACTTCTTGTCTTGATTAATCTTCAAATACTCGATGAGAAATTCCCTACAGTTGGTGATCCTTAGATAACTACCTCACACCACCATTAAATATACATTGAGACTGGGATTTTTTGATCTAATGACTATTTTTTGTCTTGAATAAAGAATATTAAACACCGACTATGTTTCAGTGTGAACTACTATTATTGAGTATGCCTTTATCCTTATTATAGAAATATAAAAATAAGGGTATAATAAAAATAACCTCATCACATTTGGATAGGGTTTATTATGGGATTTTTTTCTATCAATGACTATTTTCACTTCCCTAGAATTTATTTTAAAAATGAAAATATTAATTTTATCAATAATTGATAGATTCCAAAAAATGGCCAAATATTTCTAAGATGAATTCATTATATAGTTTAGTCTCAGCTTAAGGTGTCTGGAACTCTTTAATAGGGTTGATTTTTCATCCACCTATTTAAGTGGGGATGAATCAACATAAAAATTTTATTTTTTCTATGTTCTAAATAATCTACTAGAGGGCCCCATGATAGCCATTTTTTAAGTGCACCTACTAATTGTGATATAAATTCATTGACCAATATGGGGGGATCTAATGGAATCATATTAAATATCATGGTTATTTCTTGATATCACAGTTTCTATATGTTACCATATATATATAAATTATTTCCAATAATGTAATATTTTTCAGGTCCCAGATAAATGAGCTTTATAATCTTAGAATGGATATATGGGTTCTTGGTTTCACTATCATAGATTCTAACTCCTTGGTTCTAAAGGAATACTGTGTAGATACTGATCTCCTAACCCCAAAAAAAATTTGAAAGAGCCCCACCCAAATTTCCCAGTTTTGGTTATATTATTACGTTGGAAAAGAAATAAGATTTCAATCCTAAAGGACTCCCTTTTTTAGCAGTTTCAGAAATTCTATTTCATATAGAAACCTTACAATACAATTTAAAAGTCTGAACTAAAACATAGAGAATCATTTGAGAACACTATCATTATCCTAGATTAACCCTGCATATCATTCATAAAATATATCTAAGAATATTAGGAAAAATAAAAATAAGAATGTGGTGAGACTAAATTCTCAGTAAGGGTATGCGTGCAAGAAACTCTATTATGAATAAATAAGCCTAAACATCAAGGAAAGGTGTATAACTGGAAAAAAAACCCATTTAAATATAATCTTGATCATAAAATAAGAATAAAAAATCAAATCAAATATTTACATAAAAATAATTACATGGATATTATAATTATAGAATAATAACATGGAAAATCTCTAAATAATTTCATAATGATGGAATGCATAATGTCGAACATCATAAACATGTCATCAAGGATGTAGACAAGACACCATACATAAACAGGTAATCTACGAAAAATACCCAAACTGGTTTGTCTCGTGATACCTTCTGATGTGTCAAGGGGCTGTATTGGGCCCCACCCATCACGTACCTAGTCCAATGAATTCATCATATAAAAATGGCAGAACTTAAACAACATAAACATTCGTATTGATAAACTAGAAAATGAAATTTGAATACATTAACCATAAACCATAAACGGTATCAATATAGAACTTCTATAGTCAAAATGATCATAAAACCATCATTAAAATATATTAGTTGGTATCATAAGAGATCTACCTCTATCAAGAATAATATCCAACAAAGGATATGGAAATAAATGAAAATACTCCAATAAAATCATTAAATATTTCTTGAGATAAATAACCCTTTTTTACCCAGGAATCGTTTAAAACTCTGTGCAATTTTAAAAGAAATAACTTTCATTGAAAATTATCTTGTAAAAATTTAATTAAGCTTCATGAAATTTTGATTTCATGATGGAAAAAAATACACTCAATCAGTATAAGTTAAAAAAATTCATCCATTTTCATATCGAAAAAATACCTAAAGTACCTCATTTAGAAAATGAAAAAAATATCTTTGAAACTATTCAATAAAAATTAAAACATTGACAAAATAAGTTTAAACATTTGTAGGATAATAGTAAATGTTTTTTGGAAAGTATTTTTACAAATAATGGACATGGATAATAAATATTTCCCAGTGGATACTTACGTATAAACAATATTGTATAATAATGTGACTGTACAACAAACCATTACACTGTACTTTTATTTATTTGAATGTACATTAAACTCATATAAAATGGTTTAAAGGAGGTAATTAATTCTTATCATAACCAAATCCATATTTATGAAATCTTATATTATCTTTTTAAATCATTTTGTTAATAATATTTCATTATTACACTTGTTTCAGGTGTTAGATGCTTCATTTTCGTATCCCTTTTTTATCATGTATTTCAAATTTCTTATGCATGGGAGATATTAATTTCATATCCAGAATTATATTAAGTTCATATATATTATATTTAATCATTATATACATTTTTATTTTTATTATTTAAATGTTTAACATGGAAAATAAATCACATTTTGTCGTGGAGATGCTAAGTAGTATGTATGCCCGAGCGACAATATCAACCCCTTAAAAGTAAAATTGTGAGGATTTATTGGTTATATTAATTATAAAAAATCAATATCATGTAATATTTATTATTTTATTATATTATATACACCATTATACCCATACATATAAATTGGGGAAGAAAAACCACATACACCACGATGTGGAGACGATAAGTTAAATGTACGCACATGTAGTGCATTGGTTTCTTGTAGGATGGTTTTCATGAGAAACATAGTTTTATCATAATAATAATAACATATAAGTATATATTTTATACTATATTTACTACTTTATTATAGAAAAACACATGAATAGTAAGTATAAGAAAAAATTAACATTAATGAGTTGGTAAAGCAATTACCTCTTCTTCAGTGGACTCCCTTTAGATCTCTTCTAAATGGATCAAGAGTTGGTCTTCTGGGAAGACCAAGACCTCCATAACATGGATAAGGATGTTGTGAGGATAAATAAGAAGTCATTTATAGATCTATAAGACTCCAACTTGTGTGAGGAAGTGTGGGAGGAGGTTTCCTTTTATAATTGAGGTGAGGGGAACTTTTGTAAACTCCCAAAATATTAAATTAATAAAACTGATTTTTAATTTAAAATGTATCCAAAGTTAGATATTTATTATCTATGATTTATATTCTTCTAAACACTATCAAAAAATAATTTTTTGACATTTTTATATCACATTATTAAACTTATCATTCAATTTTAACACTTATTTAAACCCTTTAACTCTTACCACGACAACATGTGTTTTACAATTTAACGGTTAATATAGTTAATATAAAATTGTAAGCTAACCATAATTAATTCATTGATGACTTTCTCAAAATTATCCTAATTATTTGACTTAATTTTACATTTTTTATGAATGTAAAATATTTTAATAAAATATTATTCATTTTAAAATATCATTAAGGTCAATTTTGAAACTATTCATTTCTTGACTTTTTAAACATTATAAATACGCAAGGTAGCTTTGAAAAAAATTAATATATCCCTAATATTTCTAAAGAATATAAATAATTCATGTATTACATTATTTATCTCAATTTATATTTATATTAATATTTCTAATATCATTTATTTTATATTTCTGTTAATTAAACAATTATTATGTTATCATTGTGTAATCCTTCAAGGTAATTGTTTTATCCTAAAAAATACAAAATAAATTAATATAATGAATATAAATACAATAAATTTAAAATTTAAATTTAAATTATAATTTATATTCATCATAAACCCATAAAAAAGTGATATAGTTATTATAAATATGAGTATGACATATTTAACTTTTCTTTATATAAAATATATCAATTGTCACACCCTCATCTAAGTGGACTAAAAAGGTAATAATCTCAGAAAAATTTTTATTTTGGCCAAAACATACTCATATAATGAAATTTTGACATATAATAGTTTACTGTTATAAAAATTTTCATATTATTTTTTACCCTTAACTACTCGATTTAACTTTACTCATGGTAATAAAAAATTACTAAATGTACAATTAATAATGTACATAAATAAAAGAAAAATATTCACTTAATTTTGTTCCACTAATTCAAAATATGGAATCCATTTTTCAAAATTCAAAATACATAAGTTTCAATACTTAATTGAAAATTAATCCCATTGATGAAATGTGAAATAAGATTTTAAAAGGGAAAAAGTTTAAAATATTGACATGTTTTTATATCAAAATTTAATTTCAAATAGATTATAGTTTCCAAAATTAGATTAAATAATAAGAAATATATCTATTTATAATTTATAAACAATCAATACTATAATTTAACACAATATATTATTTTTATGAAAATGATGTTTTCAAATAATATTAAATATTTTATCATTATTCATAAAAACATGAAACTTATCAGAAAAATTGCAAAAATTCAAACAAAGTAAAATTTTAAATTCCTATTTCATGTAAAAAATTTATTTTTTTATATATATTTTATAAAATTGTAAAGAATTGTATTTCAAATAGGTTTTCCATTAAAATATGGTAATACTACCTTTAGAAAAATATAGGGTTTTAAGCATCAAATTAGGTTTATTATTATCTTATGTCTATAAAATATATTGGATGAATATCAAGAATATTTTAATAATTATATAACATAGATATTTCATTAATATCAATCACTAATTATAATTAATTTAGTATATTATGAAATAATGGCTTCAAGGGAATAAAAATAAAAATATTTTCCTTATATTAAATTGGAATATATTTATGTTACTAATAAATTGGTTACCAATGAATTCATATTATGTTTTTATAAACCATAAATTTTTATAAGTTAGTTAATTATATTTATAACCTCTAATTTAATAGCTAATTTATATCTTATTATATTAAATAAAAATATTTTATTAATATACGATTTTTGGAAACACTCGGTCTTGCATATAAAAAAAGATATCGAAGAAAGTAACTCTTACATGTAACACAGGTTAACTCAGTGTTGTGAACATCACAATATATGGGATAAATTCATTGAAAATATTAAATATATCATAATTTCTAGGGTGTTATATTTATTTATACATTTAGTGTTGTGTTTCTTATATGCAATCAAATAAAATTTAATCATTTATAATTTTCAAGGATAAATAAAAAAATTCCTATTACGGGACATGGATTTCATTTCTTCCAATTGAATAATTAACCACATGAATTATGAGGATTCATTTAAAATAATTTATGGGATACTTTAATAGATATTATATTACTCCCATTTTTGGGGTTTTGGGAGTTCAATGAAAGTGTAACACGGATCCATCTCATGGTATGACCCATGTTTTTTAGTAGTTCCTCCTATTAAGGAGCTTTGATAAATTCATGGTGGATAATCCTATGATAATTCATGGTGTTTCCAGGGGGATTACCTCTATGATAGATCATTACATAATTTTAGTGAGAACATATGAGGCCGTTAATCTCCCTTCGAAGGAAATATTCAGTTAATGTTAACTCTAAGTCATGTATAGAGGATGCTCGGGCCCGTTGACTTAAAGTGATATTGAAATATCACTATGAAACTTCTTTTATAGGATGAAAAACTTTGATTTTATGGTAGTGACTATTGGATCAATTTCCCTTTATATAGGGGGTTAATTTTCCCCTAAGAAGAAATATTTCTTGTTATCCAATTTTGAATGATCCAAGAAATATCATCCTTATCCACCTTTAGGGTATTCAAGATTTCATAGTGATGGAGATGAAGAAGCTTTTCAGAATCCCACTTAAGTGACTCCGACATATGCATTCAAATGTATGAAAAATAAGCACTTTCATCCTTAAAAAATAAATGGGTAGTTTGATCTCACTCAAAATACATGATCTCAATGTGGTGGAATGTAATGATACCAATTGGTTTCACCCTTTTACATGTTATTATTCCACTGGTATTCAAAATTTTATCCATTTAAATCATAACTTTGCTAACACACATGTTTAGATCATACCCTTTTAATTATTCTTGTAGACTAGTGTGTTAACCATTTAGCAGTGGTTACTATTTGTCGATGAAAGTGGTAAATGGAAGCTTAACTCCATTTAAGTTACTATTGATGTGGTGACATGATTTTTTGTAAAATACACAAGGTTACTATGATACATCATAGAACTAATTACAATGGACATTCCTCGCTCCATTGTAGTGTAACAGTACTTACTTATCCATTTGAAAAAGGAATTCCCTAGAATCTATAAGAGTACATACAAAATAAAAAACCCAGCATTGTAGTTTCATGAGTAGTGTTACTAGTTTTTTTCTGAAATTTTCTCCACCAATTTTTTTAGATTCACTCAATGGTAATAATGGGCTTATTTTTGTGTGTATATCCAAACAGAGAGGAAGGGAGAAAAAATCTTCCCAAAATGGGGAGTTAATCTAGTTCAGGGATCACTTATAGATTTAAGAAATTTTTATGAAATCATTACCTATAACAATAAAAATTTAAATTTGATTTATTATCTCCTTGTGGGGTGAAAAGGCCTGATTAAAGTAAATAACAAGATTAGATGAATTCAAGAGTTATATTTCGTGAATTAAACCTTTTGGATGATAATGTGTGGGTTATATCAAGCTTAGTTTCCAAGTATGTATGCTTTTTCAATAGATTAAACCTATATTTTTTTGTAATCTATAATTTAACACCATCCATGAAGGTATGAAAAGGAATACGCCACTTCTATAATTTATAGGAGAAGGTATTATGTTTTATATAAGATTTTATTTCCTCTTTGGATGGGGAATTTTTTTCAGTATAGATTAAGTTCTCCAAACAAAAATCAAGGATTTCATGAGATATTGGTTTCATCCCAGAAGGTAACAAATTTGGAAAGAATTTTAAAGTGTCATGGGATTATTATTGGTCCCAAAAATGGATTCTTATGTATCCCTAAGACAAAAATTAAAACCCGTATAGTTTTATTTCATATTTTAATCCCATATAAGAAGGTTTTAAACATATATGAATTTGATTTTATATTTTTTGTTGAGTAAGAAGTTTCAATAAGTAGTTCGACACCCCGCATTTAGGGTGAATATATTATTTTTTATAAGCTATTGAAAAGGGCCAAATATTTGTTTTTTATTCCATGTATTATGAAGCAACGTAGTTTCTTTTAAGGTTATTCAACTAGAAACACTGTGACTTTAGTTTAAGTTTAAATAAAAAATACCATTTTGTAATCTATACCAAGAAGTTTCTAAATTGTGGTATCTATGCATGTTTAACCATTAGGGTATTCATTGGAAAAATGACTCCACATATATTAGGGAGGTCACTTAGATAAAATGTAGGTACTTCAATAAGGTAGGTGACTTATTTGAGTAGTGAGCCTTGGTTAATGCATGAGGACTCAGAGAATTTATATTTCAAGGGGTGAGACTGGGAAAAAAATTCTCCATTACAATCAAAGAATCTAATTGAATGAAATGGGGGTGCCTCACCTAAATAGGTTATCTAGTTAAGGATAGATCCTAGAGTGTACCATAAAATATGGGAATACAAGATTGTATTGAAGGGCTTTTAAATTATTTCTCATTACCTTACCAAACATATCATATTCGTAATTTAGGTTTCTTCTACTAATCATAGTTTATGGAAAATGTAAATTTTGTATTTCACAATTTTTTTGTGTATAATACCATTGGAAAACTCAAATTACCCCCTTTTTATTAAAAAAAATCCAATGGGAGTTCGAATATAGTAAGATATTCTTAAGTTAGGTTTTTTTTCTCTAGTCACCCTCCATTTCAACAATTTCAAATGTGGAAGCCAAGGGTTTCATTTATAGTCATGTATTCCTTAAGAGTGAAACCACATTCATGGAATAGGTTACCTACATCAAATAGGGTGAATTCATGCATCATTTAAGGATGATTCACCCAATATATAAGATCTCATGTTCACTCCACAATGTTTTAAAATTGAAGGCAATGGAATGATTTATTCCCTTAGGTGGTGAGTATACCCATAGCCTAACATTTCCATAGATAAAATCCATCTATAATTTCCTCATAATTAATAAAAAAATTTGGAAAAACCATCCTCAAAAAATTTAATGAATCCATCACCTACTCCTACTTGGAGGTTCTCTCCACTAAATCAATGAATTGGGAATCATTTTTATAGAATCCAAATTCCATGGTGAGTGAGAATTAAAATTTTATTTATATTGAATTAATATATAAACATGTTCATAATTTCATGGAAAATATTTCTCTCAAAATATATGGAGGTCTAAAAAATTTTATAACACTAAACCGAATGAAAGAATAATTTTACCAAAATATATTGATATAAGATTATATAATTAATATAAATGGTTATTCAAAGGCTTTTTAGGTGAGTTAAAGGTGTAGATGCATCCTTGTGAGATAGAGAAGGAAGAATAGGGTGTTACACATTAGGTATTTTTTATGAAGTGTGAATTATGATGAAAAAATAATCGATGTTAGTAAGAAAATATATGATGATTTGGTATATGGATAATTTTTAATCATCTATTGACATAAAATACCTTTTGGTGAAAATTAATTAAGGTAAAAAATTAATTCTAGTGGTAAAATGATTTTGGAGAAAAATATTCTAGGTGTGGGGTCTGATAGTATGAGTTTTTTGTTTGATTGTAGATCTCCTGAAGTAGTAAAATTCTCTAGTTTATCTCTTTTTATGTAGGGACATTTCTAAAACCATAGAAATCACACTATAAAATCTATTTATACTATTTAAATTTTCACTTATTTGATAATTTCCACAATATGTGGTATTAAATCCATGGTTTAACCCATGGATGGGACAAGATTAAAATACCATATGTATGACCACATAATGATAATGGTGGATCAGTTGGAGAATTTGGATCCACGGTGGTGCCTTTTTTGAAAGTATTTCAAAGAGAATCTGTCAGTTGGTGTGTCCTAATGATAAAAATATAGTACATTTTTTTTATTAGAAGGATTACTATTGAATGGGAGACTAGATTTATTTTATTTTGTTGTAGGGTAGGATTATAGGGTGAAGCCAAGTACAATTTAATTTTTGAGGGGATTCTTTTAAAAAATATAGGTTATTATGAGTTACTACTCAAGTGACCAATTGGTTTAATAATGGTTTCCATATTGGGATATTTTATTTGACATAGAATTTCTAGGATAAATGGAACAATCCTAGTAAGATGATATAGATATGATGACGGTGTTTGATTATTTTGGGAATAAATATCCTCATAATGTTAAATTACCTATGTTCTCTTTATGTGTATTGGGACATTTCCAAACCCACTAAAATCAAGGTGTCTGATCCCTTTCCACTTTAAATTTTCATTACTAAATATCTATAACAAGTGGTATTATATTCTAGTTAAGTTTAAAGAGTCAAAAAAAATTCACGAGAAATTATAACAGATGAAGGATAAGTGATGATCAATTGAGATTAGGTGGTTTATATCATATATAAGATTTGAACTTTTAATGATAAATATAAAGATTTCATATTATTTATGTATTATACTAAAAGTCTTTTCGATATTATGTAGAATAAGTAGTGTGTTTTAGTGATGAAAATAACATTGGTACATGATTATAAGACCATTTAATGAAAATAAATATGTGGATTCTGATGATGGAGTTGATGATGGTGGATTAAATTATTCTGAAGCATTCATATTTTAAGACATTTTGGATATTATATTATATATAAAATAATATAATAATATGCATTTAGTGGCATGGAAAATATTTTCTCAACCTTTTTTTCTGGATAAAAGTTTTTATTGAATTAAATTGAAGAAAATGATATTTTAACCATAATGACAAGATACATGAATACATAACTCTAATAAATGAAGATTCCAATACTTTTCCCGCATAGTTGGTGCTGGAGATATATCCTCTTAAGATTATGGAATAAATTTGGTATTTCTCACATATCATTATCCAATAAGAATCCATAGATGATGTGGAATGATGATTTTATGATGGTATATAAATTTAATATTATGTCATATATATATAACTCATTATTTCAACCTTTGGGAGAAAATGTTTCAAGAAAAAATTCCACTATATTATAAATTGTTTTTTGTGATAAATTTTTCAGAGTGATATGGGTGTGGGAGTGAGAGTTTTTTGAATTTTTGTGTGGGTGTAAAAATTCTCCAATAATTAAATCTAGTAGTTTCTCTCTACACATGTAGACACATTTCTCAAACCACATAAATCTTAGTGTTCAATTCAATTTTTCATTCTTTTCTATAAACCATTAATTTTAAAGGAAGGTGTATCAAAGAATGGTTAAGTTTTGAGAGTCATACATTGACCGTTAACAATGAAAATTGGTAAATGAGAAGTGTACATTGATTATATTATAGGTTGCATGTAATATACTATGTTTCATTTTATAAAAATAATGTCTGAGTGTATAGATCCTTAGTTTCTAAAATCAAATTTCATCATTATATTATGATTTTAAAGTAGTGTTTCTAAGTGATGGAAAACCCAGAGGCATAATAAGAATGAATACATCATTGAAAAAAACAATTATATCAGTCCCGGTGGTGCTTATAAAGGTGTGTTCAATGATTCTAGAGCATTAATATTTTAATTCAAGGTGGAGACTATTATTTTTTTTGACTAAATATATGAATATTTATATAATGTAATTGGAAATTTGTTTTTTAGAATTTATAGTAGGAGAAAAAAATCATAGCATTAAATTGAAAAAAATATCATCTTCACCACATTAATTTGATATAAAATTAAATTATTAGTTTAAAAAGGATTCCTATTCTTTAGTGAGATTGGAAGGGGTGGATATGTATCCTCTGAAGAAAAAAGAGTAATAAGAGGGTAATTCCCACATAGTATCACATATAATTTTTTGATTGTGATGAATGAAGTTTCAATGATGTTATATGAATACATGATGACGTAACGCATAGATATTTTGTTACAACATCCTCTAAGAGAGAATCCCTGTCATAAAAATTTATTTATATGAAAATTCTTTTGAGAGAAAAATTCCACTTTCTAAAATATCCTTTTAGTTTGAGAGAGAGATGTTTTATGTTTTAATGTAATTCCAAAGCTACTAATATGGTTAAATTATATAGTTTATATCTATGTATATTGGGACAATTATTGAACCATTTATATAATTTTCTATAATATCTTTCCACATTTCTATTAATTCCATAATTTTCATACCCGCATAGGTCCTATGAACACACCAATTTTCTCCTCTTTATATAGTGTGGTATACATTTACTTTTATATAATATAAGTAAGGATCAAAATAATATCTTGATAAAAAAGTCAATTATTGGTTTTTTGGTGCCTATAGTATCCAAACAAACTACATTCATATTGAAATGTACGTATTTTTAACGAAATATAAACAGTTTTGTTCCTTAAAATATAGAAACTCATATTAATAATTATAAATAATTACATTTTTTTTAGTATCATATATTTTATATTTTTTTACTATTTTTATTGACTCTATAAACCAAAATTTGATTGGTTAAATAAACTTATAAAATAAGGAATGTAATATTACTAATTCTTATTATAATTTTTTAAATTTTCAAAAAAAACAATATATACTATTTTATATTTAGCTTCTGTTTTCAATTTATAATCACTTTATAAATTGATTAATAGTGTAAGCTCTCATTTATTTCCAAATGTCTTCTGAAGTCTTGTGAATGGCAATTTTTCATCTTTACTTAAAAACCCACGTCATATTTAGAAATTGACTACATCATAGTTATTATTATAATAAAATAAATTCCAAATGTCTGATTATGTTCTATATTCTGAAAAACTATTTTAGAGAGAGCCTTCAAAACTCATATTTTTGATACCGTGTTGTGGTCTTACTAAACAATAATGTGGTTCTCATATGAAAATATCATTCCTATTCAAAACGATAATATTTTATGTTTAAAAAAATATAATATGACAATGTTATGATTATTTGTCTTCAAAAATTAGTTTTGGACTATTTTTTTAAACCATGAAATAATTGTTTAAATTTATTATGAACTATATAATTTTTTATAAGGACCAAGGTGGTTGATGAATTTTTATAAACCACATCCTCTTTTCTATATAATATGTCATGGTTCTTGAAAACTATTTTTTATTGATGATTTATCAATTTAGAAATCTATACGAATGATATAAAAGAGGCTCTAGTAAGACTATTAGGTTTTGGAATGAAAATATCCTATCCAACTATAGAAAAAAGACAAATAAAACCTTGTATGTAATAAGATCATACCATTAGTTTTAATTGAAAAAAAAAACCTTAAAAACATTTGAATCCCCTATATCCTTTATATTTGACATAATATTGATGGACATCCCTTATAATAAAAATAAGGACTCCTTCCTCCAAGAAATGTCCACGGCATGTATGAATTACCTAAAACGTAAGAAGGATTCTTTCATACAGCCTACAAAACCATAGATTAAAGGGGAAGAGAAAATGTAGAGATCTATAGATTCACGTAATTTCACTTCTATCATATCACATTTATCTAGAGTAGTGTCATAAGGAATGACACACTATATATAGCCTCCAAGAACAATACTTTCATTTCCAAATATCATTCAAATGTTCACTTATAATTAATTTTTTTTCCAATGTTATAAAATTTTAAATCACTTTATAATTTTAAATTAATCCTATTATAAATATATTAATATTTAAAAAACCAAAAAGGTCATTAAAAATCACTTAAATATAATCATATGATATTGTAAATTGATAAAAGATAGGTTATCTAAAATAAATCACATTAAATATTTTATACCGAATAATTCATACAATGTAATTTGTAAAACCACGACATTATAACCTTAATTAGAAAGTGGCTTACTTCAACACAAACCACTTCATGGTTAATACCATCATAATATTATTTTTATTTAGTTAATATTGTTATCATTATATTCTCTAAAAATAAAATAATTCTTTTATAAAAAATCTAACAGTTTGTGTTTTTATAGTATTATAATAAATTAAAATTATCTAACACTCTGGATGAATCCCTATATGCATACTAGAACATCTGGAGACTTGAAATTACATACCTTAACCATTAAAGGCGAGGTTAAAAATTATAGTTTAACACCCTATTTTATTAAAAAAAATTCATAGGTATAATGATATAAGTCAGATAACATCCTCTTAATTGACATCCTAGAGGGATGATAACATCAATCTAGTAATTTCTTCTTTATTAATATCAAAACGTATTAATACTAGTGGTAACATAACCTCCTCTTTTTTACCAACCTGGAGGGTTAATTACTTGAATAAAATACAATAATCTTACATAGCATCATAGATGAATAATAAAATCAATCTAAAACATTTATCCCACTTGAACAAAGGGTTAATTATATAAATAATCACATATCATGAAATGATATAACCACATCAATCACCATAACAGTGTCAATGTAAAATAATAACATCATTAATCTAGTAAAAATAATGGGAAACAA
Organism: Viscum album; assembly: GCA_963277665.1. Classification (NCBI taxonomy): domain Eukaryota; kingdom Viridiplantae; phylum Streptophyta; class Magnoliopsida; order Santalales; family Viscaceae; genus Viscum; species Viscum album. Next base: position 849,819,070 of record OY728160.1, on the reverse strand, counting down.
CAAAATCACATCATCTATTAATTTACATCATAATATTCTAACAATCAACTCGAAATAAATCATCAATTTCATATAACTAGATAATAATTTTATAAAACATGAATTGTAGTCAGAAAGAATAAATATATAACTAATTTTATGATTTAAAATATTTTGGTCAATTTTATATCATTATTAAAAAGGAATAATACAAAATAAAATTCAATCAAATAATCATAAATCAAGAACATATCATCATCCCTCAACCAAGGAGAAAAAATAACTAAATAATTTCTATATATATATATATATATATCTCGAGCATTATTTAAAATTTTTTAAAAAAATTACATTATATTGATTGATTAAAAAACATATTACTACATCATCTATATTCCATTAAACCATTAACATATAATATTTCTGTATATAATTATTCATACCATAAATATATGTATCCCAAAATATCTTAAATAGTTTAATAATAAAAATATAAAATGGTGTTAATAATAAAATATTTACTATATCATTTCAATGTGAAAATAAAATTCCTTCTTAAAGAAGGAATATGGAATATTCATTATAGACTATACCAATAATTTCTAAATTTATAGAATACTTGAATTATATGATAAAAATAATATAAATAAAAATATTGGATCATTGTGTGGTAGACTCTATAGGCTATCCAAGAAATATTATGTTTTTAAAAACTATACATATAAACCATATTATCATGCATGAAATTATTTAAAAAATTCACAACTCTTTTCATATGAGTTCCAAGTTAATTTTCAGAAAAATTACCAATGTATCCATAGGTGATATTTTCATTGGATATTCTGAAATATTAATCTATCATGGATGAGTAGTTACATTGGTCTTATGTAGCTCTATAAGTTTAATTTATAAAATTTGAAATCTTAGAGTACCCATTTTGTTCACCTATTTTTAATTCCCAATTATCATATATAAAACTATGAAAAACATTACCTTACCACTAGGGATATGGTCATCTATTGAAATACTCTGATCAAAGTGATCTTATTAAACATACATGTATCATCAAAAAGGTGGTCTTATTCCAAATGTAATAAAACATACATAATAATGAATGAAACAAATGAGCTTAATTTTATCATCTTTCCAAGATTCTAATGTAATATATATATCTTAATTTTGTCACTATACGGGATGTTGAGAGGATAATGAGTGTTGAGGTATTTTGAAATTCTTCTAGATGATTACCACTACCTTCAACCAACCCTCATCAACTTAAATTAAATTCTTTTATCTCTTTTATTAGTAATAATATTTAATATAGAAATACTATATTATATTCCATAATAATACATTTCTCAAACACACACACATAAATATATATATCCATATTTTTATAAAATATTTATATTAAAAGAAATTAATTAATGATACTAATAATAATTGTAATATAAATAATAATAATATATTTAAGTTATAATAATAAATAAAATATCATATAATTATTACAAATTTATTATTATTTTTAAACCTAAATAATAATAATAATACTAGTAAACTTATTTTCAACATCATAAAAAATGAAAACAAAAATTCTTCCGCCTTTGCAAATATCTTATCCAAACTGTACTTGTGGAAAATTAATATTAAAATAAATCAAAAAATCATTTATAAAAATTTAAAAGGTAAGTTTCCTTATATTAAAACTCATTAGAAATTGTTGTGATTCATTTTTTGAACCTTATTTGAATTAAAAAAATGTATTTACCAATAAATTAATAAATATTACATTTGGAATAATCGTTGAAGATATTGGCGAGTTGGATTGATCCTAGCCATTCATCTTTGAACATGGATTTTAAATAATCATGTATATAGACCATGATATTGAAAATAAAGGGAGAACCCTGAGAGAATAGAGAATATATAGAATTCAAATAACTAGTATGATGAGACATTGTAGATCTTCTAAATTAATGAAAAATGAAATGAACACAATGTTCATTTTCACTATAAAATTTTGAAAATATAAGTGTTGCAATATCTCTATACAATTACTTACAACACTATGAAAGGATATTTCAATTAAAACATCATATTACCCATTCTTTTCCTGTGTTAGTTGGTCTTGGATCATTTCTCTAATGTTCTTCCTATGTTTCCTTGAAAATCGGTTTCTTTCATAGATTCACATTAATTCCATTATATGTAATTCAAAATTCATAGTTTATTATTATTATGTGATTCAATGTAAATTGGGTTTTTTTGGGTTTTCCTTCATTATTCAATATTATTTATTCTATTTTCATATATATATATATATATATATATGCATGCATAAAGCTATATATATATATATTAAATAAATACACACATAAATACATATAAACTTGTACATATATAGACAGACACACACAAGTAAATATTTATATATTCACACTCCCAAAAACACACAGACACACACACACAGATATATATATATATTACTTAATTTATGTATTGTATAAGTAAATTTTTTACAATAAAAATTTGTGTGTGTGTGTGTTTGTCTGTTTTTATAATTTAGAAAGTTTTTATTTATAAATATTGTTATACACATTTACATACACAAATATATGATCATGAAATTTATGTTTGTACAATAACAATATAATATTTTTTGTGTTTTATATATTTATATTAATATATTGTGTTTTTAATATATTTATTCAATCTATTTAAATTTTTATACATATTCTTTATATAAATATGTGTGTGTATGTGTGTTTTATAGTGTCTGTGTGAGAGAGATAGAGAGAGAAAGAGTTTGTCTGTGTGTTTGTTCAAAGTGTTTTTGTGTATATATTATTTATATAATGTATTTTTTATCTCATAAAAATAAATAATTAGAGTTATTTTCATGTTTTGTGTGTGTTTGTGCCTTATATATATACATACATACACGATTTATAGATTATGTGATTGTGTGTATATGTGTAGATTTATAAGGTGTGTGTGTATATATATATATATATATATTTGTGTGTAAGCATGTTATTACTTATATTTTCGGGGGTGTGTGTGTATTAAAATTGTTTGTATATATATATTATCTAAATAATATTTCATTTGTACATCTTATATATATATTTATGTATATATTTAATTATATATATATGTATGTATTATGTATAATTATATATATAAACGCATTCCACTTGTATATATATAATTTTTATACACTTTTGAATGAAATAGGATGAATATGAATCTAAAATGGTTGGATTTTATTCATATGACTAGAAATTATCATGAATTTATCAAATAGATTACAAACTTTTCAAAGAAATACAAACCATCGTTTTTAATTTACGTGTTTATATCTATATTGTTGTTATTTAAAGAGAATTAGGCCAGCTGAATTAGAAGTAATTAATTTATTATGAAACTGTTCTGGTTTATAAATATTAGAAAATGAATAAAGAAGAAGTAAATGTATGAGGAAAATGGTTGAATATTGATTTTTATTAATTATATCACGTTGGTAAAAATATATACATTGATGTGTATGGAAATGAGGAATTTAAAATAGTGGAAATAAAAACATAGGAATTATTCCAAAAAGTATTTATATATTGAAGAAATGTATAGATAAGTAATTTTATGATCTTTTTATGATATATTCAATAGTATAAATATTTCTCAAACTACAAAACATGAAATTGTGTAATCGATGAAGTTATCTCTGTTTCATAAAGTATTTTTCTTTGATTGATAATATACATCCTTATGACTCTGAAATTCATTATCAAATAGATAATATTAAACTAATGTTTTGTTCTAAGTGTAAAATCTAAGAGTAAAACATTTTCCCTATATCTTAAATAGAATTTCAAGATGAGTCTAAATCCATAAATAAATTCCCAAAGTTTAATTCATATCAATAAAATAAAAAAAACCATGTCCATCAAAATTTGTGTGGTACTTTTTGATCAGTCCAAGATTCGATGACTATATGGAATTTTGAAGACTATAATCTTGTTAACATGGAATGTTGATCGAATTATTCATGATGGAAAATATTGATACCCATTTTATGCACCTTAATGGAAGATAATTAAAAATAATAATTCTGAATTTGGGAATGAGTCACAAAATTATCACCTTGTGTAATCTAAATATGGAATTAATTCCCATGATGGTATAAGTAGCAATCCCAATACTTAGTTGTTTGTTCCTAAATTGTAATATAAAACTATGTATATGCATTAACCACAAGTAAATTTTGTCTATATTATTTATTTTTTAACTATAATTGTCTTGTGATTATGTTAACATTTATTTGGAATTTTTTACTGATGATTTTAAATTATTATTGGACACATGTGTTATAGAATATTGTGCCGACAAGAAAAAGTATTTTCCATTGAGATCCACATTTTTTGGTTTGATAAATTACTTTCCAATTTAAAGTAAGTTTTTAGGGAATAATATTAAATTAAGTTCCATGTTTCATGTTTTTGAATAAGGTACATACTCAATTAGGTTAAAACATAGTATGAATAATATATAACTTGAAAATAAAATGCTTTTACCTTAACAAAATTAATATCCATCATGGGGAAAAAAATCAATAAGAACTCATAATAATTTTTTTAACATTCTCCATTAACATTTAAAGAATTAATTTATAATGTAAAAGATATATTCAATTTCCTTAGTAAAAAGTTCTTTTAAACATTCTCAATGTGTTTTGTAAAAATAAATCAATTTTCTTCAGACTACCATATTGAAATATTTTTTCATGAATTTTCTAGATATAAAATATGTGTGGAAGTTTAATCAATACATTACTAAATAAACATGGGAAGAACAAATATGACATTAAAATAATGGTCTAGACTGATTTCCATTGGATATAGCTGATACCTATCATAAAATTACATGGGAAGATATACCTCTTATATGGGACTCTCACTACTCTACCTAATGGAAACCCTTTTATTATGAAGCCCATGGTCGGAGATCAGTGGTTCACCTAAAATTCACTTGTGATATTTCCCAATGATCATTATTTGTTATTTTCTATTGATACCAACTACAGTATCCACGTAACCACACTCTCAAATTTGATGCTAAAAACATAAACTTTATATTTTTTTATTTGATAATAATAATTGTGTCCAATTTCTTTGCAACAAAACCATATAACATAAAAAAGAATTATTTGATCACTAACATTACCATGTACCATTTAGGTTTATAGTTTAAGAGAATTTGGAAACTCTATTACATGAACAACACTCATTACGTCATGAAATTATTTTTCCCACAATACTCATCTTTTCATATTCCATGTTAAGTCTTCAACATCTCCCAAAAAATCATCACTAATGAAACATTCATAGACTCTAATAAAATATCACCATTCTTCATAACATGGGGATTATAAAACAAAATAAGTCTGAGATCAAGTTCACATTAAGGGTAAACATAAGCATTAACAATTTCTTTTCGCTAATGAGAAATAAGATGATTATAAGGGTATGATGTCATAATCAAAGTACATTATCCTAAAATAAGGCAATTTATACCAATTAATACATGTATAATCAATCCTAAACCATGGAAAAAAGACTTAAAATACAAAATAGATATTAGAATCATTAATAAAGACCCATGTGGTGTCCATACTAATCAAAGGAAAAAATTTATAAACCATATAAAGGATAATAAAAAATTGGTATCTTGGAACATTATCTTCAAAACCTATTTTAAAGTCATGTCATAAATAATTGGAGACTAGTTAAATCTACAGGAAAAAACCCCTGCTAAATTCTTGAATCTTGCCTCTAAATATAAGTAATGTTACCCAATACATTGGAGATCTATAAATGGGATCAATGACTCTATATGCTATATCTGGCTCACCCATGAGCTATAGTGGATCTCAACACGTTTTATATGTTTTATAAGGCTTACTCGTGACATATAATGCAGATCAACTTTTCATATAAAATGTATTGGGCTCTCCCATGTGCTATAATGGGGATCAACCATTTATATAAGTCTATCAGGGTCACCCGGTATTATCTGGGCACACCCACAATCATCAATAATTTCCAAGTACTGTTAATAAGTAAAAAAATTAGAAGCCTACAATTTTCAATCATAACCATAATCCATGTTAATTCATATCCTGATTTAGCCATGGAAAAGAAATAGGTTTCCTGAAAATTTCATAAATAATCCATATGAAGAATCAGGATGGAATCATTAAACAAAATCCCTAGTGCTGTATAAGTGAAATAAATTTATTTTGATATTGATGAATAGAAATACCATTAAATTATCATTATAATAATTCATGAGTAAAATATAATTTTCACTTTTAAAATTACATTTATGAAATAGAAATTCATAAAATACTATGAAAATACTTTTCTTTTAAAACCAATTTGGAAACTTTTAAATGGAGCTTTAGAATAAATAATGGTCATGATGGTGGAAAAATCTATTCTTGTTGTAAGCAATAAAAATGAACATTATTTTTAGACATTTTTTTGAAGGAGTCCATAGTGAACCATTTGGAAAATGTGGGGAAATTTTATTTTTAAACCAATTAAAATGTATGTAAAACCCCATGTGAAATAGATTTAATAATTCATCTCTCAATAGAAAAAACATTTTTTTAAAAATAGAAAATAAGTATATCAAATAATAATATTCTTGATCTAAAATAAAAAACAGGATCAGTATCATATACAATATTTTCATAAGTAATGCCACGGAATCCTTCTTTACAGTGATTGGATATGATTATAGATGCACCATGGGTTAGGAAGGGAATCCCTCTGAGGTGAAATACTTTGATCAGGGTATTTCTATAATTAGATATTGAAGTTATGTGTCGATCGGTATTATGTAAACATATATTGACTTAATGATACACAGCTTTTTTGGCATGATGTCCATCTCAATTCACCTTTTTGTAGGATAACAAGCAGATTGGGGATACAGATCCAAGGATTGACTACATGTGATTTTTTTATATTTCATTCACCTTACTCATATATGTTCATATTTGTGTATATTTTTATAGGTATGGTACTACACATGTATACGCATATAAAAATAATGTCCATGGTGGCACTTTCTCAGTTGACCAATATTATGGAACCTATGTTTGATTTCAGTTTCATGATTTTTTTCTTTCCTAATCTTTTAGTTGAGTCCCTTCTAGGCTGATAAAATTTATTTTGCACGCACATGTGTCAGTGGTTTTTTAGATTCTTCATTTTGGTGGCCAACTAAGATGATTTTTCACCCCTTCACAAGAACCATAATGTACGTGTAGACCTTATATATTCTTTTCATGTTGCGCACAATTTATTAGTGGATATGGATTAATCCTAGTATTTCATGATCAAGAGGAGCCTCTCTTGTGTGATATTTTAATTGGTCATGTACAATTCGAAAGTGTTTGGAGACCGGGTACATGGTCTAATAAATAGTTATTAGTAGAACCCTACACATTTCTTTCCATCTCTCTTTTTATTTATGTACCTATATGGTTTTCCTATTGGGTCTCAAATGTAGATTGTTTGGCAATGTTGCCAATTATTTTTTATATTATTTTCATTCATTATAACATAATTTCTATTTCATTTTATTTACAACTTGAACACTCTATTTACTTATGGTTTTGTATGATACATAGTTATTTATATTATTCTCATACTTCGGTATGATGTAATATTCTCCCCACAGTCACACCCTAGGTACTGACTACTACTCGGAAACCTCTAGCTTATGGGGAGGTGCAGTTGAGGCCTCATAAAGAACTGGGTTGGATAATTAGTTTACTAGAATCTAGTTTAGGACGTTACAAAGTGGTATTAGAGGTGATCCTTTCATTGGATTTACAATTTGGGATATGATAGACTAAATTATTTGGAATGTTTCAAAAGCTATGATGGATATCAAATTGGTGTATCGAGAACACTTGTTTCGAAAGTAATCTTTGGTTACCTAGGTTTGGGATTGAAATTATGATCAATGATGTTACTATTTTATATGGTTTTCGTTTTGAGTGATGCACATATTGTTTGAATGTTATGATTCATTATGTATTTTTGTCACTTTCCCCTTTGAAAACAGGAAAAAAGTTGTTTTCTCAATCTTGGAAGACTAAGTTAAAAGACAAATTATGCATCATATTTGACATATTGGATTAACATCATATAGGTGTGCAAGTGTGTGATTATAACTGACGACAGAGTCCAATTGTAAAAAGTGTCATAAAACCTAAATGATGTTTTACTCTATGGGTTTTTGGTGAAATTAAACTCAAGTGATCCCAATTTTATTTATATATTTCTTTCTGATGGTAGGTTATTTGGATCGATATTGAGGTGTTTGTGGTATGTAAGATGACCCCATCCTCATGCATGAGTGGAGCATTGACTTTGGTAGGTCGATGTGCCTTGTGATGCCACATTTTTATATCCCTTGTTGGGTTTTTTAATAGGTAAGGTTATTTAAAGTGTCAGTAATAATATATACAATATTTTTAGGTAGAGATGGGAATGACATTCTACTTAACCGGCCCTCAGTTGTGGTTATATAGTCGGATCACTAAGTACAATTTCCAAAGGTACCTCATAGTTTTTCATGAACTAGACCACTTGATGGTATTATGGCATGTGGGTCCTAGTGAGTGTTAGTTTATTATAATTCTTATGTTGAATTGTGACCTCTTGTGAGAAGTTCCTTCTTAGGATGCTCTGGGATGATCACAACCTTATAGGCTATGATCTTAGTTTTGACCATCATAGGTCATTGTAGTCTTTACCTTCTTTAGAGTTGTTTAATATTTTTGTCTAGGTGGCTAGACATTGTGAAACAATTATGAGGCTTGATATTTCTTTCTTGTTGGGAGACCTAGAGTTCATATGTTTGACTCTGATCATTATAGTTTAGTGTTCCATTTTATCAATTCCATCCTACATGAAAGTGTTTCTCATTTTTTTGAATTACATTTTAGGAATTGATCTTGGTTTTGTGATCCTTTTCATATTGATGCATATTTAGTGCATGGTTTTTTCATGATCATCATGTTGACAACTTCAAATTTTGACGAAGCACCCATTGTGCTTGTATTTCAATAATTGATTTGATGGGTAGTAATGTTTGGATCACTGGTGTGGTTGATCAGTGTTTCCACTATTTCTAATGTTGTTAGAGTGTTAGTTGATTCCAGTGAGTGGAACGATGCTAGGTGGCAAGCGGTCATTGAATAAATCATAGCCCAGGTGAGGTGACTTATTTTGAAGAGAAGTTCTAAGGGATATTATGGCTTAATGAGGCTAGTGTGACATGTATCATGACCATCATATCTTTTTAAATTATAAAACATTAGATTTTTAGTTAGGTGAAAAAGGAATATGCTAGTTGCGTTTGGTAACATTTGAATTTTAAATTAGTGAATATTTGTGTGTGAGGTGAGGAATGATGTCATCAAGACTTTTTTTGGGAACTGTTACATGAGAGTTGTGATTAAATGATGAATGTCACTACACGGTACAGGTGACATGGATAATAATTAGGAAACTATGAGGTAGTTGAATCGTGGCTTGACCTAGACTTGTATTATTGGAGGATGTGGTGTCAAGAGATGGTTAAAGGCAGGTTTATCCTATTTGATGTGATAGTGGACAAAAGTTTAATGTTCAAGACTTTGGATGAAATCATAGTATACTCCATGGTATAAAATATCATGCTCTATCTTGAAAACATCTTGAGTATGCTAATAAAGTTTTGTTTCTAGGATGGGCTTTTTTTATTTTAATTTTTCTTCCTTGGTTTGATAAGGGAACCTATTAAGGGTTCTCTTGAGGAGTGGTGCTTGGAAAGATATATGGTAGGGAGTGCACCATTGGCCATTTGGGGGTTGTGAACCTATTTTCCAAATTAAATTAAGTGTTTTTTGGGGGTTCACGGGCTTAGAGATGTTTTTTATATGATGATAAGGTTATTCCTTAGGTGGGAAGTATCAGATCGGTCGTAGTTAAACATCTCCAATATAGGAGATAGTTGTTTATGCTTTGAGGATGGTCATTGGAATGTCCAGAGGGAATTTTTGTGAAAATTATTATAGTGAGATAATAACTTCTCGTCTTACCACCAAAGCTTCTTTAGGTCAACACGTTTTATATTGTGGAGTCTGTTAGGTACCTTGTTTTTCTTGATTTAAATTCAGAGCAGAAAGTTGAAAGAAAATTTAAAGTGTTTGTATGGTGTAAAATTGTGATTTCCCTTAGTAGAAAATATGTGATAATATTTATTACCACTCTGTTGGTCCTAGAATATTATGTTTACCCTTGGACTATAGTTTTGTAGATTTCTGAGCCGTTCAAATTTTTGAATAATTATTAATATTTAATATATACTAAATTATAAATTAATTTAATTTCATCAGTTTGTTTGGCCATTTATTTTAAATAGATCATGGAATTGAGATTATTTATCCTCTTTTGAGTGTGGAATGTGGAGTTTTGACTAGGTGATGCATAAAATCTAGTAGGGAACCAAGGCTGGATTGGTCCAATTTTTTTTTTGCTTTTTCTTTTTACATTATTCTACTTCACATTCTTTTTCTCATTTTATATTCGTCTTTTCCTCTGGGATTCTCACATACATATTCGGGGATCCTCCTTCACATAGATAATAGAGAAAATGAGATAAGGATAGAGATATATAGAGATAGTGATATAGAGATAGAAGGGGATAGAGTGGAAAAAGGGTACCCATATGGAGCTCAGGGCATACTATATCATCAAGTGGCAACTGTGGACAATGTAAATGGGGAAGATTTAGTGGAATCCACAAAAGGTTGGTTTTTTTATTTTTTCCATAAAGACCTACGTTTTTTTGTTTTTTTAGGAACATTTTTTTCTTAGGACCCCTTGAGGATCGATCTACTACCTTGAGGGTAAAAATAGGTGTTCTGGTGTGATTTGAGGTTTTTTGTATAGGAAACCCCATCTACATGATGTCTTGATCAGGGAAAAAACACCTTGTGTTCTTCCATTTTGGAGAAGTTGATATTTTGTAAGTACACACTGTGTGTAGTATATACATGTCATGCACTGGTACTCAGTTCAATAAACATGTTCCCAACTAGGATTCCTATTTAAGGGGAATATGCCATGTAAAGTACACGGCCAGACCCTATGTTGGTCGCACGCTATGTAGATGTTCATGGTTAGGACAAATACAGTTCCAGGCCATGTGATGAAAACGGGTAGGTACCCAATGTAGGCTACACATTGTATACCTGTCTTACACATCATGTATAGGCACATATACATGCCAAGTCTTTCATGAGTTCTTGACTTGTTTGGTTCCTTGAGGATACACATTGTGTACCAGGAAAAACACGTTCACTCCTCCCTTACTATGCCTCTTGGTTTTTTTCATTTCATTTCACACCAGATTTGGAATTGGACCCATAAGTTGGAACTACAAAAAAATCACCTGATTATAATGGATAATTGTTTAGTTAAAAAGGGATTATAACCCCTTCGAAACACATTTTCAATGCTTACAATGAACCATAACTAATGTGCATGCTTACTCCTATTATAGATAGTTTTGAGGAATCGTTGGTAAAGTACTATAAACTTTAGTGGTGGTTCATTTAGAGGTGGTTAAAACCCCTTCTAATTTCACCACAAAATCTCAGTTTAGAGGGGGTTTTAAGTCTCTCTAAATTATTGATCAAAATTACGATGTTTGGAAACTGCCGCAAGGTGTGTTTCATGATCGATAATAGAGGCGGTTCTATAAACCTCCACTTTTAATACTCCCATTTAAAGGGGGTTTTAACCCCTATTAATGAATCATATTTGATTTGGTTCTATGATTGCTTCAAAAAATCTATATATAATTTTCTAAATCCCATTCTTGACTAATCCTACCTCAATTACACATCCCTCACACACCTCTAGTTCACCCATGTGAGACCATCCTCTAGTTCCCCGCCATTTCTCCAATGAGAGACCCTTCTTCCAAACTTCCTCTGATTCCCCTGTGTCACTCTTGTGCATGAACCTAGCCTAGTTCTCCACTGTCATACCCATGCGCCTCTCTGGTTCTCCATTATCTCACCCAGTTCTCCACCCATGTGACTCATCCCCTCCCCATCCCCAATTCATCGGTGAACTAGTGAACTTATCATTAAAATTTTGTTATGGTGGGATTCAAAACCATGACTTCCAGTTTTCATATGCAGAAACTATACCACTATCATAATCATATTTTATTTATATATTTACATATCATTGTATTTATATCTATAAAAAATCTAATGAAAATAAATATTATTTTGGTAAAATTGAAATTCATACATAATTATTTAAATTAACTTATACATTTTTATATTATAAATCCATGTATCTATATTGCAATACATTTATATTATAATATATTTATACAATTATATAAACTAATTATATTATATGTGTATTTATTTGAATTTGAGTATATATTTTATAATTCTATTCAAGTAATGCATATACAGAAATATTTATGTATTTATAAATATATTTATGTATATTATTTATATATTTAAATAGAAACACACACACACGTGAATATATATATATATATATATATATATTTATAATGGATTGAGAAGAGAAGGCCCCTTTATTAAGATATAATAGATAACAAAAAAAGGAACTAAGAGATAATACAATACATAAAACTCTAAAAGACAGTAATAAAAACCATCAACCAACTTGAGAGAAGGTGCTCATATTGTGGTGGGGCAGTCCTCTTCCCCTACCACGGGGGTTTCATCCCCTCCTCCAAGTCATGAACTATATCCAAGGCCCATCACCATCATCCAAGATCTCAGAAACTATATTCTCCTTTATCACATCTTGTATATCCACATGATCAGTTTCTTTTCCATCTTCAACACTAATGGCAGAAGAAATAATTTCAAATGGATTCAAAATACTCACATTTCTTATTACCTACTCCTTATGAGGATGGTAATTATGATGAAAAAGAGAGTATTTCGATCAAAGGAGTACCATCCACCATAGCATGTGAAGATGGAGGTGCGACCCCTATAACAGGGGGCTCACTTCCACAATTTATAGCAGATGGAGCCTCCACTGTAAAAGATACTGGGGTAGGAATCCATCCTTATGCTTGATTAACCCCCAGATCTGAACCAACATGCATTTATCTCCATAATTTTCTCAAGATGAGACCTCTAGGTACAGTTGAGGTTTTGCAGGAGCACCCATAAAGATGGAAATTAGTATATTTATTTGTGTAAATTGTATTATAATATATATAATTAATTTTACATGAAATACAATTTAGAAAAATATTATATATGAAATAAAATTTATACAGACATTAATATAAATTTATCTGAAATAAAATTTATACAAATATATAATTATTATTATATTAAATACAATTTATACAAATATTTATATTATATATTTCAATAAATATATTTATTTTTATGAACATTAATATATCTATATTTCAATAAATACAATTATGTAATATTATGTAAAACAATATATATGTATATCAATAAATAATGTTGTGTAATCTTTTTTACATTTATATATATTTATTTGTATAAATTGCATATCATATAATATTAATTAAATATAATATAAAATCGTAAACATATTATTTAAAATATATTCATTATTATTGTAATATAATGAAAAAAATATATAATATTAGGGTTTTATATGATTTATTTTTTAAATAAATTATATTTATGTATATATTTATATAATATCTTTATGATTTTATTTTATATAAATTTAAAAATATATAAAATACAATTTATAAATATATATATATATATATAAATGTATATAAAATTATAAAATTTTATTTTTGTATACCTAAAAATGCAATTAAATACAATCATATATTTGAAAATATAAATACAATTAAATGATATATATATATATATACTAAATCTATTTATTATTATTATGGTATACTAACATATATATCAAATAATTATATAATATATAAAAATATATATATAATTAAATATTTGTAATATAATATAATATATATATATATAACATAAATATAAAATATATACTTAATTTTAATTTTAATTTTTTCAATATTATATTTATTTTTATACATATTATAATATAAAAGTATTTATACACAAATTTACAATAAAAATTTATTTAATATAATATATGTCTAATATAAATCTTTATATAAATGTATGGTATTTATAAAACCTTATGTAAATTTTATATATTTGGATAAAAAATTTCATGAATACATTTACATTATGTATACCAATATCTATATATGTTTACATTTTTTTATGTATAAGTATTTATTTAATGTATTTATATAATTTCTTTATATATATATATATGTGTGTGTTTATAATGCATTCAAATACATTTATATAATGTTTTTATGTAATATGTGTGTGTGTGTGCGCGCGCACACACAAAGCCATATATATATTATAAAATTTGAATGTATATGTAATTTACTTAAAAAAATAAATAAAAATTAAGAGGGGGAAGAAATACATGTATAATCAAAAGGATTAGTGGTGATTCAGGAACTCCCTCTAATTTCTTGAATTAGTGAGGGGGCTAAAAATCCCCTCTAATGTCATTAATTATCGGGGGTCCACTTCCCCCTCTAATATCTCAAATTAGAGGTCATTCACAACCCCATCTAATTTTATAGATTTAAAGACTTTCAAAACCCCCGTCTAATATAAGGTATTAATGGTAGTTCATGATCGCCCTTTAATTTAGGATATTAGAAGTTGTTGTGAACCCCCACTATTTCCTTTAAAAAACAATTTCCTTGTATATATAGTGTAATGTCCCAGATTATTACATTTTTATTTTAATATTATATGGGAATTATTTCAAGACCAGGCTCTGAGACGACGTGCAGTTCCGAGGCCCATTGAGCCTAGAACAAATGTTTGAATTTAATTTAATAATTAAATTACGCGTGCATGCGGTTTTACTGAAAAAGTGGATAGCTCCCGAACCGGTGCTCAGATCAGAAATTTGAGGGCACCGTTGCGTTCAGAACAGCGATTTTTCTTTGGGCGAGGCCTAAGTTTGGCCAGCGCAGGTCGTTGGTGAAATCTGGTTTTTGGGACGTAACCGTAATAAAATATTTAATTAAAGCTTGTTACGTCAAATATCTCATATCTTTTAAATAGATATTTCGCAGGGGAATCAGGGTTAGAATCCCCATAACCCTGAAATTCTTTGGAAGCTCTGGGAAAGCTCTAGAGGAAACCCCCAACGCGGTGGTGACGTTCTTGACGGATTTGGACGGCGACAATGACGCGGCGAGCAGATCTTCGCCGGCAAACGTAGTGAATCCAAGTAGGATGTTGATTTTGATTTTCCATTCCCCGTTTTTGATTTCCATGAAGAACACGGACTAATCCACGAATAGATTAGCCCGCGAATCGATCGTTCTTGCGGGATGGGATTTTTCGGGGATTTGTGGGGATTTGATTCTTGAATTTTGTTTGGTTTCGTTCAACCTTATAACGGCGACGAACCAAGATCGGCACAAACATCGATCGAGGTTCGTCCCTCTCATTTTTCTTTGTGTTCTCCCCCAAATTCTTTGCGTTCTTCGTGAGCGTTCTTCGCATTCTTCGCGGGGCGATGAACAACGGATCGTTACACATCTGTTATGGGACGCAACGATCCCAAATTGAAGGATCAACACCGCGGCAGTCTTGTGGAGGTGCGACGACGGTTTCGGCGGACGGATTGAAGCGGATCGGAAGAAATCGTTCTTCAGACGATTTCTGATCGGATGGACGGAATCGGATATTAGAGCCAATTGAAGACACGAAACCCACATATTCAGATTCAGGAAGACGAGGCGACCCAGTATCTTGAGTTTCACGGTGAACGGATGACAGAATCGAGATCCGGAAGATCAGCCGAGGCGTGCGGAGGAAGACGCGGTTCTGGAAATTTTCTCGACTACATGTCGTGTAGTATGGGCTACACGGCGTGTGTTCGTCGGTAGGGTTACCTGGCGTGAACTCCGGGAGTACACGAACATGGGAAGGATACACGGCCATGGACACGCCGTGTATACCCCTCCCCAACCAGACCCGGCCCGATACACAGGGTACCCCATGTACTGGTACACAAGCAAGAGACAAGGACATGGGCAGAGACCATGTACGGGCACATGGCCAGTGTACACGGAGCGAGCCCAGGTGCTCGAACACGGTGTGTGTTTTCTTCTACATGCCGTGTAGTTGCTTTCGACAAGCTGATGACACGGGCCGGTTACACGGGCAGAACCCGGTGTCAAGGAACACAGCGTGTACCTTTCCTACATGGCGTGTAGGTTGGTTTTGCAAAGCTTGAACGGAGGACATGGTCCATTCACACGGGCAGTACCCGGGGTCAAGGAACACTGCGTGTAACCATACTACATTCCGTGTAAATTTTTCTTCATGGCTTGATCCACTTGCCTTCTGTGACTTGGACTAGTTCTTAAGGTTCGTACCCTTGGAAATCCCCTGAAGGTTCTGGCATCAAATCCTTTATACTAGGGTGTGATCCCTTCAGCAGACCTCCCTGAATAGAGTTGTTGGAATCCCCTCTGTGACACTTAGAGTCGGATCCTCTATTCATTCCTAGAAACCTTGGTAGATTTCTTGGTATCAACGTGATCAACTTTACCCGGGCGCCGATCCTCTGCTTAGCGGATTAGCTCAGATTGAGTTTTCGGAATCACCCCATGACTTGGTTGTGATCCTCTTATGAGCATCTTGTTCCCAAGGTACTTATGGAGTGTGTTCTCCCGGAACAAGTACTTCGTGTCTCTCTCTTCAGACGGAGAGTCTGCGAGTTGGTTTGGGGCAACAGTGTTAAGTGTTTTGAGTTCGGCTCTCAGGTCAGGGACCCCAGTGTTAGTGCGGTGGCCGACGTATCCATACACCAGGACTATGATAACATTATTTTTGACTCAGAACATGAAAACACTAGTTGCATGGGGTAAAATAATTGTACATGCATCATATAGGAATGGGTTGTGGTTTCCATGTCCTTCTTGAGTCAGCTCTCCAAATATACTCACAGACTGTGATACATCTTGTATCTTGAACAGGATGCCTCCGCGATGCGCACCCACTTGGATCCAGCAGCTCGATCAGAAGGATGACCCCCTCAGTGATGAAGCTTCGATACAGGGACCGGATCCCCCAGTTCTACCACCAGGTGGCATGCCAGTTATCCAGCCCCCTGTGGAGTAATGTTTAGCGCCTGATGTGCCAGTGGAGGAGGAGCGCAGGCTGAGCACACTCCACGAGCTTCA
This sequence comes from Viscum album, assembly GCA_963277665.1. Taxonomy (NCBI): domain Eukaryota; kingdom Viridiplantae; phylum Streptophyta; class Magnoliopsida; order Santalales; family Viscaceae; genus Viscum; species Viscum album. The sequence continues at coordinate 849,801,706 of OY728160.1, read as the reverse complement.
GAGATAGAGACCCGTCATGTTTTGCGGCGAGCCTGAACCTCAGGCAGCAGAGGACTGGCTTGAGGCAGTGACCAGAGTCTTCCATTTGATCATGACACCTGCAGACCAGATGGTGATCCTAGAAGCGAGCCTTCTATTGGGCTCGACAGGGCGATGGTGGAGTATGGTCATCCAAACTCACGACAAGGTGAATCTTGCATGGTCATAGTTTGATCATCTCTTCAGATATGAGTTTTCACCAGTTACCCTGGGAGCAGTACGTATATAAGAGCTCCTTCATCTCCAGCAGGGAACCATGTCGGTGGATTACTATTCATCAAGGTTTGTCGACCTCTTGCGGTACTCGATGGATATGGTCAGAGATCAGTACTTCAGAGCTCGGACTTCTGGGCGGGGCTTGCGCAGAGATATCTGAGCTAGCATCATCCCTATGGGCATTCCTAGTTATGTTTGGGTGCTCGAGTGCGCTTTGGTGGTCGAGAGCTTCCTGGAATTGCAGGGACAACCGGTAGTTGTCAGTAGTGGGCGAGCTGGAGCAGAGACCTCAGTGGTAGGGAGTCGACGTCAGGGACCCAGGCATGGGAGACATTTCCAGAGGATATCCCAAGGCAAGGGATCAGCCGTGCATGGTTCACAGGGCGCTTCCAGCCAGCCTCGAGAGAGGCGATGTTACTCATGTGATGGCATGGGACATCTCACTCGAGATTGTCCGACCCGCCATGCGACTAACACGGAAGCAGTGGATGGACCACCTAGGTAAAGGCAACGTATGAAGCAGGCAGATCCGCGAGGCGGCGGACGTGGCAGAGGAGCTGGGAGAGCAGTTGGAGGTGGTCGGCATTTCGACCCTTTACCACCACCACCCCAAGGAGGTCCACCCCAGGCTCAGGGAGCTGGTGGACAGAGGCATGGACAGCTGCAGGCGGCAGAGGATTATGACCCAGGTACTCCCAGAATTATTAGAGGTACTATCTGTGTCTTTTCTACTTTGGATGTCGTATTGATAGACACAGGTGCTAGTCATTCCTTTCTGGATTCTTATCTTTTTCGAGACCTTGATATTCCAGTTGAGCCGTTGACTCGACCCTTATGCTTAGAAACACCGACTAGAGAAGATTCAGAGATCACACACCTTTGCAGATAGTGTGACCTGACCCTTAGAGGCGAGATTTTCAGTTGGAACCTCTTGTTGGTAGCGTCAAGGCCTTACAATGTTATTCTTGGAATGGATTGGTTATCCACAGTTCATGCCCAGATTTATTGTTTTAGGCGAAGGGTGTGGTGTGTCCGTAGTGATGGAACAATGTTCTCTTTTGTCGGAGAAAAAGAGACCCCGGCAGCGCAGGATAGACTCGTGCATAGGAGGGCACAGCCGATTTCACACCAGTTGGCTAGCCTAGCCTTTGGCGTGGAAGAATTTATGAGTTTATAGTTTCCAGTAGTGGTGGCTGAGTACGAGGATATCTTTCCGGAGGATGTCCCCGGGCTACCTCCCCGTCGGGAGATAGATTTCTGCATTGAGTTGCAACCCGGGACGACCCCGATATTAGTATCATATTATCAGATGGCTCCTGAAGAGCATTGTGAGCTGAGGGTGCAGTTGGAAGACCTGTAGAATAAGGGCTTTGTGAGACCCATCATTTCACCCTGGGCGGCCCATTGATGTTTGCCAAGAAGGCGTACGGGAGCATGAGGTTGTATGTGGATTATCGGTGCATAAATCAGGTGACTGTGAAGAACCGGTATCCACTACTGAGGATCGATGACCTATTAGACCAGTTGAGAGGGGAATGATGGTTCTCGAAGGTTTATCTATGTTCAGGCTATCACCAGTTGCGAGTACGAGAAGAGGATATACTGAAGACGGCTTTCAGATGTCGCTACGGTCACTATGAGTACTTGGTGATTCCCTTCGGCATGAAGAACGCCCCGTAAGTGTTCATGGGACTCATGAACCAGATCTTTCAGCCCTATCTAGACCGGTTTGTAGTGGCCTTCATCGATGATATCCTTGTATACTATGCGTCTGAGGAGGAGCATGCGAGACACCTAAGGATGGTTCTGGACACACACCGAGAGCACCAGTTGTTTGGGAAACTCTCGAAGTGTCAGTTCTGGTTACAGGAGGTCCACTTTCTAGGATACCTTATCTCAGCAGATGGTGTAGCAGTGGACCCAGCAAAGGTGGAGGCAGTGCTAGCATGGGAGCCACCCCGGAGCGTGATGGAGGTGCGGAGTTTCCTTGGGTTGGCTGGCTACTATCGGAGATTCATCCATGATTTCTCCAGGATTGCAGTACCCATGACAGCTTTGACCCGAAAGGGACATCATTTCTTGTGGATCGAGAAATTCCAGCAGGCTTTCCAACAATTGAGACAAAGTCTGACGAGTCCCCCGGTCTTGAGATTACCGGAGAAGGGTGTTGATTACGTAGTGTTCTGCGACGCATCAGGAACCGGGCTTGGTTGTGTCTTGATGTAGAGGCAACCGGCGATTGCCTATGGCTCATGTTAGTTGAGGCCACACGAGAAGAACTATGCATCCCATGATCTCGATTTGGAAGCGGTAGTCTTCGCATTGAATATGTGGTGGCACTACCTGATGGGCGAGAGGTTTACCGTCTAATCTGATCACTAGAGTCTAAGATATATCTTTTCTCAGAAGGATCTGAATTTGAGACTAAGTCAATGGTTTGAGTTCCTCCAGGACTACGACTTTGAGATCGTTTATACTCCTGGTAAGGGGAACGTGGTGGTAGATGATCTCAATAGGAAATCCAGTTCAGAGTTTCTAGATGAGGCGATAAGGCAGTTGGCCTCTTTGCAGTTGTCCTTCGGGGATAGAGATGAGGGAGCTTACCTTCAGTCGATAGTTGTTACCCCTCTACTCTTACAACGAGTCCAAGAAGCACATAGGGAGGATGCTAGCTGTGAGACTCTACGTACTCAGATATCCACAGGTGATGCTGCTGATGGATATTCAGAAGGAAGGGAGCATGTTGTCCTTTTTAGAGGATGCACGGTACTACCAGTGATGTTGCAGGAGGAGGTTCTGAGGGAGTTCCATAAATCCCCTTTGGCGGTGCATCCAGGTGTGAAAAAGATGTACCAGGACCTCCGACATTAGTTCTGGTGGCCAGGAATGAAGAAGAGTGTGGTAGAGTTTGTTTCTCGGTGCCTTTCTTGTCGGCAAGTGAAGGCTGAGCACCAGGTTCCAGCAGGTTTCACTCATCCCCTAGAGGTACCAGAGTGGAAGTGGGACGGATTATCCATGGACATCGTGATGGGATTACTATGTACGTCTAGGGGACACGATGCCATCTGGGTGATCGTTGATCGACTCACCAGGTCGTCCCACTTCCTAGCCATACGGGAGCAGAGTTCAATAGAGAAATTGGGACGCCTCTACATGCAGAAGATAGTTTGGATTCATAGAGTACCATCCACGAGCATCTCAGATCATGATGCTCATCTCACATCCCAGTTGTGGAAGGGATTGCAGGAAGCTTTTGGGACTCAATTACGCTTCAGCACAGCGTTTCATCCCCAGACTGATGGTCAGACAGAGCAGACCATCTAGGTCCTGGAGGATAGGCTACGAGCTTGCATACTTGACTTCGTTCGTAGCTGGGAGGATCACCTACCAGTAGTGGAATTTTCTTATAACAACAGTTATCATTCCACTATTTTTATGGAACCATTCGAGGCTCTATACGGGCGATCTTGCAGGTCGCCGCTTTGCTGGACTGACCCGGGAGAGTCCGCACTCATGGGCCCCGAGATGGTGAGAGCTACTATAGAGAAGGTGCAGGTCATCCAGGAGCGGATGGAAACTCCACAGAGTCGGAAAAAGTCTTATGCCGATCGGATATGGAGGCCCTTTGAGTTCGAGGAAGGAGACCATGTGTTCCTCCGGGTCTCACCTTGACGGGGATTGCGGAGATTTGGTCGAGGCAACAAGCTATCTCCGAGGTTCGTTGATCCTTTTCAGATTTTGAGTAGAGTTGGTGAGGTGGCGTATCGCTTGGCTCTTCCTCCTTAGATGGACCAGGTACACAACGTCTCCCATGTGTCGCAGCTACGGAGGTACGTGCATGATCCAACGCACGTCATCGACTGTGACGAGCTGCACATCGACGATGGAGCAACCTTTTCTAAGTACCCCATGGAGATCGAGGATCAGCAAGAGAAGATCCTTCGTGGATGATCTATTCCCTTGGTGCGTGTCCAGTGGTAGCACAGGAATCTCTAGGAGAGCACGTGGGAGCGGGAGGCTCAACTTCACGTGCAGTACCCACATCTTTTTGAGTAGCCATTGTTTTGGCTTTTCGGGGATGTAAAAGCCCTAAGGTGGGTGTGATGTAATGTCCCGGATTTTCCCATGTATTATTTTAATATTATATGGGAATTATTTTTGGACCAGGCTCTGAGATGGCGTGCATTTGCGAGGCCTAGTGAGCTCGGAACAAATGTTTGAATTTAATTTAATAATTAAATTACGCGCGCGTGCAGTTTTCCTGAAAAAGTGGATATCTCCCGAATGGGTTCTCGGACCAGAAATCTGAGGGCACGGTTGCGTTCAAAAAAACGATGTTACCTTGGGTGAGGCCTAAGTTTGGCCGGCGCAGGTCGGTGGAGAAATATGGTTTTTGGGACGTAACCGTAATAAAATATTTAATTAAAGCTTGTTACATCAAATATATCTTATCTTTTAAATAGAGATTTCGCAGGTAATCAGGGTTAGAATCCCCATAACCCTAAAATTCTCTGGAGGCTCTGGGAAAGCTCTGGAGAAACCCCAAACACGGTGGCGATGTTCTTGACGGATTTCGATGGTGACAATGACGCGGCGAGTGGATCTTCGCCGAAAAACATAGCGAATCCATGTAGGATGTTGATTTTGATTTTCCATTCCCCGTTTTTGATTTCCACGATGAACGCGGACTAATCCATGAACAGATTAGCCCGCAGATCGATCTTTCTTGAGGGATGGGATTTTGCAAGTATTTGTGGGGTATTGATTCTTGAATTTTGTTTGGTTTCATTCAACCATCTAACGGTGACGAACCAAGAATGACACGAACATCGATTGAGGTTTGTCCCTCTCATTTTACTATGTGTTATCCCCCAAATTCATTGCGTTCTTCATGAGCGTTCATCACGTTCTTCGCGGGGTGATGAACAATGGATCTTTGTGCATCCGTTCTATGACGCAACGATCCCAAATTTAAGGATCAACACCGTGGCGGTCTTGTAGAGGTGCGGTGACGGTTTCGGCAGATGGATGGAAGCGGATCGGAAGAAATCGTTCTTCGGATGATTTCCGCTCGGATGGCCGGAATCGGATTTTCGAGCCGATTGAAGACCCGAAACCCATGGATTCAGCTTCATGGAGAAAAGGAGACCAGGTATCTGGAGTTTCAGGGTGAATAGATGACAGAATCGAGATCCGGAAGTTCGGATGAGGCGCGCGGAGGAAGACGCGGTTCTGGAAATTTTCCTGACTACACACCGTGTAGTATGGGCTACACGGCGTGTGTTCGTCGGTAGTGTTACCCAGCGTGTACTCCGGGAGTACACGGACACGGGCATGATAAACTGCCACGGACATGCCGTGTATACCCCTCCCCGTCCAAACCAGGCCAGATACATGGGGTACCCCGTGTACTGGTACATGGGCAGCCGACACGAACACGGGCAGAGACTGTGTACCGGCACATGGCCAGCGTACATGGAGTGAACCCAGGCGCTCGAACACAGCGTGTGTTTTTTTCTACATGTTATGTAGTTTCTTTCAACAAGCCGGTGTCAAAGGCCGGTTACATGGGTAGCTCCCGGGGTCAGGGAACACGGCGTGTAGAATTTCTACACGCCGTGTAGTTTGGTTTTGGACGGCTTGAACGGAGGACATGGGCCGTTCACAAGGGCAGTACCTGGGGTCAAGGAACACAGCGTGTAACCATACTACATGAAGTGTAATTTTTTCTTCATGGCTTGAGCCGCATGCCTTCTGTGACTCAGACTAGTTCTTAGGGTTCGTACCCTTGGAAATCCCCTGAAGGTTCTGGCATCAACTCCTTTATACTGGGGTATGATCCCTTCAGCAGACCTCCCTGAATAGAGTTGTTTGAATCCCCTCTGTGAGACTTATAGTTGGATCCTCTATTCATTCCTAGAACCCTATGTAGAGTTCTTGGTATCGATGTGACCAACTTTACCCGGGCTTTGATCCTCTGCATAGCGGATTAGCTCAGATTGAGTTGTCGGAATCACCCCATGACCGAGCTGTGATCCTCATCTGAGCATCATGTTCCCAAGGTACTTGTGGAGTGTGTTATCCTGGAACGAGTACTTCATGTCTCTCTCTTCAGACCTAGGAGTGTGTTCTCTCGATGATAGGCTTAATGGAATATTTGAGGTGGATCCCAGTTGCGGTATCGCGATGGTCGTTTTTGTATGAGTATATCTGGATATTCTTGTTATATGTCAGTACACATATACTGTGTAGAGTTGATTGTACCTTTCCTTGTGGTATTTTCCTTTGTTTTATTTCCTTTTTGGTTTTCGGGGTGTCCTACTCGGTATTCTTATACTCACCCCTGCACGGGCTTTGCCCACACGTGTCGTTTCTTGTGCAGACGAGCGAGCCTATGACAGGATTCTAGGAAGACTTGGACCGGATGGTGCTCAGTGAGATCAGACAGGCCGAGGTGCTTTCCTTCGGTGACGGGTTGCAGTCCCATTACCTTTCTCTATAGGTTGGACTTGTTGCAGACTTTCTTTTGGTGGGATTGTACTTTTGGCCCAGGGTTTTCCTTTACTGTACTTTACTTCCTATCGTACTCTGTTGGTTGGGTTTTAGTGTATGCATGCATCTTTTATTTTTTGTAGTTATTACTTTTCATCTTTGTGGGCTTGGAGATGTGTGTGCGTGTGTACAGGCTTATAGGCAATGCCTCCCATGTTAGTAGCATGCCTACTCGGTGCTAGTCACCATCCCCTGGACTATTGGAGGCGGGCTAGGGGAGTTGCAGCTCGGGCCCCACTGGGACGGGTCGTGACATATAGCCTCTAATATATATCCAAATTAATAATATATATATACAGAATCTAAAATCTTATTGAACATATAGAGCCACTAATTATTAAATTTGTGGTGGTTTTGATAGAACTACCTCTAAAATCTAACCATATATTACCAAGAAAAAACTCTAGAAAATTTATAGGGGGTTGTGCATAAACCCCTCTTAAATGATCTTAAAGGTGGTTGTATATAACCCTTTCTAAAAACTACCATTAAACTTTTGTTTTTTTTGTAGTGAGTCCATTTTGAGAATCTTATCTTGTAGATCAAAATTGTGAAATCCTTTTGGTGATTTAAGGACACCTAAGTGGTATTTTAGGATATTTATTTTTGTATAGGTTCTTCCTTTGATAATGAAATATATTTTTCTCCTGATAGAGAGACATTGAATGATAATGATAGGTTGGGTGTTCGAAACAACCTAGTTTCATACATTGTTCTAAGATTATTCATGCCCAATATCTTCTAAACATTGCATTTATAGATCTTCCATTGAGGACATCTCCATTTCTGGATGTTCCTTATAGTTCAGGAGGTTGTGAGTCTATTTGTTTCCGACGATCCCATTTAGGATTCCTCTCATTACATTTCAACAAAGATGTTCCCTAAAAATATGCCTCTATCTTCTTAGAGTCACTAAGGATCTCCTGGGGGATTAATTTCCTTATAATATTACCTAGGGAATCCCATTTAGGATCCTCATACATGTATATAATTATGAGGATTCTATGTATGATGGATCTTCTTTATAGGTTTGTCTTGAGGGTCCCTTATATGATGCCTCTTCTAGAGTACCTTTCTATTAAATAATCTCATATAAGATTCATCCATTATCCGCTTTAGCGGAGAATCTTATGTATAATGCCTCCACTTATGCATATACTTTGAGGTACCTATATAGGATTCCCCATTTACCATTTTAGAAAATCGTCTTGAGTAGGATTCATTTTCTTATGTGTATACCTTGAGGATCCCATGTATGATACCTCTTTAATTTTTTGACATGAGGGACATAGTGGGTGCCCCGATGCTTGACCAACCATAACTATTATGTTGGGTTTGGGTAGTGATGTTAGAATTTTTCACCTAAGAACCCATCACAAACTTGTAATCCCATGGGTTTTTGGTTTTAGTGTTGGGGTTAGGCATTCATCCACCCTCAATCTTTTGTTTATATATTCACATAATTATTGCTGATGTTGTGGTGATAGCTAGAGATTATTCCTAATTAGAGGTTGTTGAACTTTAAGAGAGGTTCATTTCATTTTATTTTTTAGGCCCATTTTTTATATCAAGGTATCTAGATTCTACGCCATGTTATTTTCATATTTACTTGTATATATATATATACAACATGGGATCATTCTATTGAATCCCTTTTTTTATTATAATCTTACTGGTATTTCCCTCTGTGCATCCCAGTATCCAACTATTGAGCTTTAGATTGTTATATATAGTCAGGGTGTCCCTAGTAGGGATAATCATTGATGACTACACTCTCCCAGGTGATTATGGAGATTCTACTCTCCTTTTTTGGATTTGTGATAAGGATGATTATGCTCTCCTCGATCTGATTATACTCATTGATAATTACACTCTCATGAGTGGTAGGGAGGATTACACTCTCCCTAGACAATTACTAGATCATGGTGTTGGAAATGTAATTCCTCTTCATTGATGTATTCTCATGAATGATTACTCTCTCCCAAACAACGAGGATAATTAAACTCTCCTTGTTCTATTAATAAATCGTCGTGGTGGACAAGGTGCTCCTCATCGTAGATAAAAATTTCACTTGATGGACTATAACTCTCTATTGAGAAACACTTAAGATTCCCCCTAGGGTTGGCTGGATAAACCAATGATACTATTATTGTGACTGGATTTTGGGAATTAACTAGGGTATTGAGGGAATTTCTTTTACAGATTTCCTAAGGGTGATCCCCTAAGAAATGATCTATGTTGTATCGTCATGACTTCATATGGACCAGGACCTTGGGATCAAACATTGGACTGGATTTACATAGAAGAGCATCATATAATCTGGATAAGTGACCATTTAAAGTATTCCCATATTTACATCATTAATATCCTTATTTATAGTGATTAGAGGTGAGTATGGGTTAATGAATAGTTAGGGTGAGTATCCCCTTGTAGTGAAGTGGCTTCCTCGGAGAAATTTCCAGCAATTTTCGAAGAATGTGTATGTCGATAGAGATTGAGAACCCATAGATCAACTTAATGATATGTGGATATAGTGGAATGCATCCAGCTCAATTCCCTTTTGATCAAGATATCTAGACGATCCAAATTAGGGACCCATGGAACGACTCCTAAATGTTTTTATGATATTTTATTCACCTTACCTGTTTAAAATCATATTTATATGTATATAAATAAGTATGGGAATATAAATTTATGTGTGTCAAAATATGGAAATATTTTGTGGAACCTACCTAGTTAACCTTGATTGTGGAAATGGTGTTCAAAAGTGGTTTCTTGTTTTTGGGTTTTATTATCTTTAAGTTTAGTCTCGGATAGGCTGAGCATATTACTTCTGAATGGGATTTTATTAGCAGTTATATAGGTTCATATTTTGTGGGTCCTATGGAGATTATTTCTCAACCATACATGTACACCTCGATGTATGTGTATACATTATTTCTACTTTTACATGTTGAGCGTAGTTACATAGTGGATAAGGTTGAGGAAGAAAATTACATGATCGAGAAGAGCTGCTCATATGGGTTCTTCTAATCTGGAAGGTACTGTTCGATTGTTTTTGGAGATTGGGTATATAGCCAAAATTATATTTAGTAGTAGATCCATTTAATTTAATTTAAATTTATTTCTTTACTCATGTATCCATATGATTGACCCAGTGGGTGGCCACTGTTATATGTATGATATAGTTGTTTAAGATTTTTTATAGGATTTTCATTTATTCTTACATCATGTTCTGTGTTAGTTTATTTATTTCTTCGGTTCTCTATTTAAGTACAATTTTGTATGACACGTAGCTCTTTTTGTTGTAATCTTACTCTGATATGAGTAAATTGTCTCCCTACATTCACACTCAATTCCCACACTACTAGTCGACAGTCTCTGGTGTGCAGCGAGGTGCTCTTGAGGCCTCATGATAAATAGTATAAGAGCACTATTATAGTGGCATCTGGGTGAGGAAGTTATAATGTTTCCCTTTTATAAGTGAATGAAAATGTAGTTTTGGGAACACCTTTAAATTTTTCAACAATCCCAAAAAACTTTTCAAGGATTTATTTCAAAAAAGATGAAAAATTTATTGTGACGCTTGTATTGCTCTTCCCAAAGCTCAAACATTTATTTATCAGTGTGCTTTTTTAAAAAAAAATCGTTATTTTACACAACATCATACTAAATTTACCTCTTTTATTTATAACTTGGTAATTAATTTCTTACCATAATAATTAATTTTTATGAAAATGATTAAGATTTTTCCTTTTACCAAATCACATAAATCATAATTAAAACAAGAAAAAAATTTATCAAATATAATTTTTGAAGGTGTCAAAATCTAATTTTTAAAATAAAAATACTTTAAAATAAAAATAGATTTTAAAAAAATAAAGTTCGTATGCTTTGAATTTATATATAAGATAAAAGTATCATTGTTAGTAATTTTAATGACATGAATTTATTTATAATGAATTGTGTAAAATGTCTGAGGATTTTTTGGAAATCCAAAACTAATCATCACCTTGAAAATACTTTGTTTAAAAAAAGGGAAAACAATTTTTATATTATACATTTTAGTTATTTATAAAAATTATTTCCATAGGTTTCATAAGATAAACAAATATTTTAAAATAAATAAGGTTATTCTTAAAACTCATAACGTATTACTGAAAATGATTTCAAAACTTCTAGGTTATTTTTACATAGTGATAAAATAATAAAATTATAATTCTTTTTAAATCTCGCCTTTTTTATTAAAAAAATTATATGAAAATGGAAAAAAATTAAAAATTTAAAAATATGTCAATAAATAGTTAAAAAATTAATTTTATTTTATTAATTTTAAAATTTATAATTTATAATTTCAATCTTTGAAAAATAAAATAAAATAAAATGAAATTTATTTTTGTAAATTGCATTTTAAAATATTAATTATTATCGTTACTTATTTATATCATTTAAAAACTAAATTTGTTTTAAATAATTAAAATATCAAATTGAATTTATCAATAGTCATACATTTCTGAAAATATAAATGGCTACCATAGAAAATGAAACTTTTTATACAAAGAGACTTTCTGAAACATTAACTGGTTTTAATAGTTATTTTAGTGAGACTATTTTAATTTCAATCATGTTAAGAGTATAATTATTTTCCATTTAAATATATTTCATAAAAATGTTACTCCTATTTATTCTCTCTAATCATGTTATAATTTTATTATGGTTTAAATAAATAGTGGTTTCATTTTAGTGAATTTTTATGTACAAAGAAATTATTGAATAAATTTACTTATTTAAAGGTAATAATTAACTAGAATTTTGGGGTGTTACAATCAATGTAGTAGCAAATGACTTTGTGAAACCCTTATTATTATAATCTATATTATTTCAATCCTTTACTCTTTTCTTTGGAAACTAATCGCATCGTGATTCTCTATTTTATTTCAAACTTATACCACTATAGAGGATCTAGAATGATGTTGAAGGAAAATAGTGCAAACAACATAGGAATCCAAGTAAACATGTGAGCACACTGAATCTAATTAGTGCTTTCAATTGACTTGAAAATTCATGGATGATCCAAACATTAGTAAGATAAAATTATTTTTAATACAACTGATTCTAACTAATCTATTAAGGGGTCCAACTAAATAGATCTTCCATTGAAAAAAACTGAATGAAGTTAAAAGTTTGGATTTGTATTTTGGCAATATCTACCATTTTGTAAAACAAGTGGTAGAAAAAAAATTTAGGGATATATAAAAGAGGGCGTTAACAACTTTTTATCTTTATTTCATGTGATATAAGAATTTATACCCACCCAAAACCATTGGGAATGTGGTATCTCAAAATTTGGGTTCCCAAAACCACTTCCAATTTCATATATAAAATGGAACCATGGGAACCACATTTGCAATTTCAACCAAGGAGTAATGTGCTTCATTTTTTTGAGATCCAAATTATTCCTATCATACCCTTATTGGTTTTAGAGCTCCCAATCCTCATAGTTAGATCCTAAATGAAGAAGTATATCCACCTAAGATTCCTCCTCCTCTAGATTATGGTCTAAATAGTGGTCATTCATTGTGATTGAGCTACACATCTTGTAAAGGGAGTTAAAAACATGTATTTATACTCATTTGATCTATTTTGGGTTTGAAAACATTTCATTCAAAATTATCTATCTCTGATTCATATTATAATTCTATGTTTGATTCAATCAAATGAAATTCTGTATAAATTTTAAATGTTCGATGTGAATTTTTTATTGTATAACAAGTGTTGTTCCGATTGGATGACACACGAATTCTTTTATTACCCTCTTATTTGAGATTTAAATTTTATTTTGATGTTATTATACCTTGAATAGCTATACCATGGATATATGATTGTTACTTAAAGGTTTAGATCAAAATTCAAAGATACAAATCTTAAAATGTTATCGGGATTAATATTAATTTCAACCCAAGGATTACTTAAAATCATAAACAATCTATAAGAATGAATAAATTTAAATTTTTGTAGTGAACACAAAAGGAACCATTTTTCTTATATTTTTTCAAATAATTTTTTTTTTAAATTGTAAGCGCTTCATATTAATTCATTTTATTTTTAAAAAAAATTAAAAATCACCCCCACTTTTTTAGAACATTTTATTAAAAATACATTATTTAAACCTTTCCAGCTAACTCTCTCTTTCATTCCATCATAGACAAGGTACATTATATGAATTATTGGAAAACTATACCTGGATCACACATCGTAGAAGCTATATCAGGCCCACTCATCATCATAAGCCATACCAGGATAACTTATCATTATCAATAACATACAATTATTGTACATGAATATAACACATGCATTATTTCATTATAGTCATCAATATTATCAAAAACATTTTGCAATATTTGAAAAAATAATTTACCTATAAAAAATAAATGAGCTTAATAACAATCATAAAACATCTATTAAAAAGGAATATGGTATCATAAGATCATATCCCAAGTGAAATAAAAGATTCATCGAAATATTTTGATATAGATGGAAAATACTTTTAAAAAAATCCATGAAAACAAGGTAAAATGAAAAATTTATTTCAATATATTTAAATAATTTCAAATAATATTGATTAAATGATTATCACTGAAAATAACCAAGTAAAGTTATAAATAAAGACTCAAAAAATAGTAGTTAAGATGGTGGTAAAACCAATTTATGTCGTAAATGTTATGTATAAATATTCTTCTCGAACATCTATAATGTTATTCAGAAGTGAACCCTAAAGAAAATGTTTATAAATTTAATTATAAAATAATTTTAATGAAGATAATATATTATGAAAAAAATAGGAAACAATTTGAATTTTCAAATAAACATTATTGAAATAAGATAAATAACATAGAATAAGGGTTTAGTAAAAACTATTTATAAGTATTAAGACAACATTTTAAAAAGAAAATATTTTTTAGAGACTATTAAAAACAAAAACCATTTGATTGAAATAACATAATAAGGAACATAAAATACAACGAGTAAAAAATGATTCATGATATAGTACTTCCAAACTCAGTGTAAACACTGTGTAAATGAATATATATGCACCTATCAAATTATTTATAAAAGAATTAACCCTTATAAAATAATCAAATAAATCATTGGTAATGCTTGAATCAAAAGGGAATTGAATTAAGGTAAAAAAATATGATTTTATAAAACACATAGTATCAATAAAATCATATGCTAAAACACATTCTTGGGGTATTGAGTACACCATATAAAATAACTAAAGGTGTATAACTTGATTTATGTCTCAATTAATTACATAGTACCTTAACAGGTATCATATACATCATATAAAAAGAAGAAGGTGCATAATACATGACATTTCTCAAATAAACAATGTTGAGTTGAATAATCCATGAAAAAGGTCGTATATTTGAAGTTAGAATTTATCAATGAGGTTATTCTGTTTAAGAAATTTAAAAATTCATAAAATAAGTTTACATATAACATAATATAATCATATTTCATTTCAAAGACAATATTGTCATAGAATAGTCACTAAAGTATAAGTATAACCTAAATAAAACGCAATTCATTTAAAAAAACCATTACCTCAAGTCCAAAAATCCTATATATTTCCTTAAAATACTATATAATAAACATAAATTAACTATATAATTTGACTAAAATCATACAACAGTCACTAAAGTATAAGTATAACCCAAATTAAAGGAAATTGAGTTAATAAAACCATTACCTATTTCTATCCCTATGAAAAATAGATATATTAAAACAAAGAGACTGAAATTTAGTATTTATTATTAAATTAAAATAATATTAAGTCTATTCTCAATTGAATGTGGAAATATATTTGCACATTTTATAATTTTTTATTTTTTTAGAAAAAAACACAATATAGTGAAACAAAGGACTGTGTCTGAGTGATATTAAATTCTTATCCCATAGTTTTAATCATGTTTTACCATTTTACCCTTACCATGATAACAACATTTTTATAAAGGTTATTATTCATAATGATAAAAAATAATACAGGCCTATATACCAAATTTGAACCACTTAATTAGAAATTCATATCAAATTTCTAGAGAATAAAATAACCTTACTAAAAATTGAGTGATTGTTCCCTAATAATTTGTTAAAAAAAATTATTGAGCAGTACCTTAATATATATTTCATAATTTGGTTTCACTTATTCATTCCCAATAATTCAATGACCAGTTTCAAACTTCCATATTTAAATAATAATATTCCACTATCATGAAACTCGGGGTTTTGTGACATGTATGCTATCAAACATAGTTTCATTAAATATAATGGTATTTCAATGTATATGAAGACATTTATACTATATATATACACTAAAATAATTATATGAAAGTGTTATTAGTACATTAATTATATGCATGTATATTTTAGTGAACATCCATCAATCTCCCACTTTAACTAAAACCACATTGTTCCAAACATCACAAGTATCAGTATAAATATCAAAATATATGAACCAAGAAATACATGAAAATGAAGTATTTATTTCCTAAAACAATTATTTTCAGTAAATAATTATTAAGAAATGAGTGATAAATTATTATATATCCATTATATATAGAATTATATATTTAATTATATTTCTTGAATAAATGTATAATGAATATATATTCATTATGCAAGAGTTTTGAAAATGGAAACAGATAGGTATTGGTTGAGATAAATGGCTTAATGTGGTGTGAAGAAGTGAGGCATTAAGTGCCCTTTTATAATTCAAGTGAGTGGAACTTTTGGAATTTATGAAAATATTAATTTATAATAAATTAATTCTCATAGAAAATGCCTCCAAAATTATAGGTACAAAATAATATGGTTGTATTGGGATTTATTCAAATCAAAAATTGAATTTATAAATAAAAAATTCTCATTTTAATCATTATCATTTATATTAACCCCTTTAGTTTATAATTTTTGACCTCACCTATGGTAACTACTATTTTAATCATAAATGGTTCATAAAATTTCTATATATAGTAAAATTACTAATAAATGTATCTTTTATAATGTGTTAAAACATTTTCCAATAACATGGATGAAGATAATATTTTTAAGAATTTAAAGTATTTTAATTATATATTATTTTTATAAATTTTCATTAATGTTAATTTTATACTATTCATATAATTTGACTTTGAATACATCAAGACAAAAACATAGTTCAAAGATAATGATTTAAAACTTCTATTATATTATATATATATTTATAAAATTATTTGTACCCATAAACACATTCAAAATGTGTAAAAATTAATATTTTTAAAATTATTTAAGTTGTTATTTTTTTTTAATTAAATAAATATTGTATTAGAATTGAAATTTTTTTTGTAATCGTAAATTTTCAGATAATTAAAAAAATATCATTAAAAAATTCATTAATATGAAAATATATATTTAATATTTTTCATATCTTTCTTTTTTCACCAGTTGGACATATAAAATATATTAAAAACGAGATTGACATTTTCTAACAATCTTTAAATTAAAAAATATATAAGTCATTTAATAGAAAAGTTTTCATTAAAAACCCTTTAATTAAATACTAAGGTGATAATTTTAAAGACATATTCATCTAATAATAATTACGATGAGTATTTATGGTCTTATCACATAGTTTTAACCTAAATTCACTCATTTTACCCTTAACCGAGATGATAAATTTTATAATGGTTAGTATTCATTTTGATCACAATTAAAGGGAACCCAATTAGAAAATTTATACCTAATAATACTAAATATATAATTGTTTTTATCAAATTAAATTCATATAAGTGTAAGAAGTTAGTTTTAAAATAATTTCATAAAACACCATAGAAAAATATTTTTAAAAAATGCAGTTTTATGTTTAAAACAAGATTTAATATTTCCTTATGAAAAAATAAAAAATTATATGAATATTAAAACATTTTATTTAATATATAATATATAAATTTCATTATAATAATTCACTAATAGTGACAAATTTTACTTATTATTATGTAAATATGTAGTGCGTACAAAAAAATCCTAGAAAGACACTTCTTTTAATTTTTTAATTGTCTTTTCCAATCAATTAATAAAAAATGAATTTAATCTATCAAAATATAATACATATATTTTTTTTAAAAATAGTCTCATTTATACATGTTAACATAATGACTAGTTCATAACTGTCACATAATAATAGATTTTGATTTGTTTGAACTGAGTGTTTCTTTCATCGCAATCTATCGAATGTATTACATTTATTTATAAAGAGACATTCTGTAAAATATCGTATTGTTACATTCTTACATACATACAAAAATCATTAATGAAATTTTAAAAATTTCCCAAAAAATATAGATTTTGGTATTTCTTCATCATAATTTTCTCAGGCTCCCACATTTTCTCTTCTACATTATGATTGTCCCAAAGTACCGTTACAATATGAGTCATCTGATTCCTTAACACTTGTTCTCTGGTATAAAAAATCTTTATAAGATCTTCACTATCAGATAAATTGTGGTATAATTCTATTTCTTCATTAGTGACTAAATCCATTGGTTCAGGCATGTAATTCCTAAACTAAAAGATATGTAAAACATCATGTATTTTAGAAATGCTAAGTGGAATTTCCAAATGGTAAGATGCAACTCAAATTATTTCTAGGATTTCAAAATCTATGATATACATGGGGATTATTTTTTCTTTTTTATCGATTATTATAAAACCCTTCCATAGAGATACATTCAATAACAGGTTAATACCACTTGAAATTCCAAATCAATCATTTTCGTTTCGACATATTTCTTTTTCTTACTTTGATCTTCTCTTATGTAGGTTGGAATATTTTTTACCATTTTAATTGTTTCCCCCACAATTTATAGGCATAAAATGTTCCTCTCATAAACTTCATCCTAAAAATTTTGGGTGTAACATCTCTTTTCATATAACTCTACATATATAAATATTTGAATATTTTAATGTATGCAATTATTATCGTAAAATTCTTATAATGATAAATATTAATCCCACATACCTTGAATGTAAAATGAGTAGGACCTTAATATGTATTATTAAGTTTGGATTGTCTGATCAAGTTTCCCAATAGTTTTAGGTGATATGTCATGATCAAATGAAGCATAGTAATAATATAATTCAGAATACATCTCCTGTATTTCAATGTAAATTGTGGATCATGATCAAACTAAATTGAAATAGGTGCACTAATAAGTCTTACAAAATCAATAATATAGAGTTTTTCAAGGAACCACAGTTGAAAATATCCCCTTATATTGAGAAAATGTGTATATTTGGTAAACCAATTAATAATAACTCATATCACATCATTCTTTCATATATTCTTTGGTAATCTAGTGAAACATTCCATAGTAATTTAATCCCATTTCTATATAGTAATATGTAGTGGTTTTATGAATCCTATTTGATGTTGTCTCTAAACCTTGACTTATTGACAATCCAAACATCTTGACACATAAGCAACAATTCCCCACATCATATTATCCCATCAAAAATATTCCTTCAAATACCCATAAATCATGGTCCTACAAATGTTTATTTAGATATTTGAGCTATTAGCATCATCTAATAATTCCATTTTTATCTTCAGTATAGAAATAAATCAAATACTATTTCAAAATCTTAGAACTCCATCCTAATATACATAGTCTATCAATTTCCTATCAATCACTACATTAATTTTCGTTTGAAAATTATCATCATAAAAATGAATAAAATTATCTCTTATAATAATGATGGTATGAAAATAATTTAAAAAGGGTGTGATGTTTCCCCTTCCTTAATAATTACTATTTCCATATTTTCAAGTTATATAAACATACGATCCCTATTAATCCCCATTTTGTTCACAAATCAATGATCCTTCCAACTCAATGTTATTCTACATTATTTTACTTCCCTATGTGGTAGTGTATTGAGAAATAATAATACGTGAGTAGCTTGACCCGTCACCTTTAACTCAAGTAGATTTCATTCAGTTATAAGACTATTTCAAACTCTTGTGATCTACATATCTCTCACATATTACACTATAGAGATAGTGTATCCATATATTCCTAGAAAACATTATTGATACTAACTCAATATTTTGAATTGGATAATTATATTCATTAGTTTTTAACTACCTATATGTAAATAAAATAACTCTATCAATCGGAATATGAACAAAACCACGCCCCTTCCTCGATGAATCACTATATATCACAAATCCACCATTTTCCGATGGTAGATTCAATATTGTGTAATTCATCAATATCTTATTTAATAATTAGAAACATTATTTTTATTCCTTAATCAAAAAAATATTATGCCCTTTTTGAGTAATATTGTTTAACAGGTTAGCTAATCAAGAAGTTTTTTGAACAAATCATTGATCGTAACATGTAGAACCAATGAAACAAATTACCTCAGTTATGTTCATTGGTATAGTCCATTCTTGGACTTCCTTTTTATTTATAAGATCAACTTATATTCTATACATGGATAAAAATATGGCCAATAAAAGAATCTTTTTTATTATATAATTAACGCTTGGATAAATTTTACATAAAACTATTTTGTTCTAAGAGTGGCAAGAATTGTCTCCAAATGGTTCTCATTGTCCCCACAGTTCATGGATTACACTAAGATATCATAAATAAATACCAAAAAAAAATTATAAAGATATTCCTTGAATACTAAATTCATTATATCCATAGAAATATAGGGTATTAAATCAAAATGGGATTACTATAAACTCATCATGTCTATAAGTCATTTGAAATGTTTTCTTTGGGAAATCATCCTTCTTTACATGAAATTGATGGTATCCAGAATGAATTTCAATCATTTAAATTTTTTTATTTCATTGAAGATGTTGAGTAATTCATAAATAAAATTCCTAGAAAACTTATTTGTTATTATAATATATTTTATTTCCCAATAAAAAATGCAAAACCTCATTAGCCGATCTTTCTTCTTAATGAAACAAAAAAGGGCTCCTCAGAGTGAAACACTAGGGTCTATAAATACCATACTAGTAAAATTTTCAAGTTGTTTCAGAAACTCCATTATCTTTACAGTGTAAATTCTATAGGGTGTCTTTGATATAGGTCTTTCATATGGTATTAAATCAACGGGAATCTCAACTTCCCTCTCTAGAGGATTTATAAGTAATTCTTCGGGAAATACCTCAGTGTATTCTTAGAAAAGAGGTACATACTGAATTTCATGATTACAATTTTCATTAGTGGGACATTCATTATCTTATTCTTAAGTAATCTCATTTAGATGAGCTTTTGGATGTTGATCTGTACATGACTCAGATGATAAATTCTCCACTCTAAAGATAACGAATTTTATATCTTTATCACGAATAATAATTTACATACTTTATAATAAAAAAAATCAGATTCATTCCATAATAATCATTATATCAAATTGAAACATGGGTAATAAAATTACTGAATAAATCACAATGATGTGTCATAATATGAACTTCATGATACATATTTTTTGTAATTATGTTTCCACTAGTAGTTTTTACTGAAAACTCGCTTCCTAAGGTGAGTCGTAAATGACTATTTTATTTTTAAACTAAGAAGATATAAAAAATGATATTATATAGACTAAAATAAATAATTAAACAAATTTTAGGATATTATTAATGTACCAGAAACCATTTCACTAGAAACATCAACCTCAACTTTTGTGATTCTTTAAGCATTTTCTTATTCCCTTGCCCTTTTCTAGGTAACGTTGCCTTTGTTACTAGGAAAATAATATTTATATTTTCCCATATCATTACCAATTAATCATTGAACATTATTGGAATATTTCATTCCCTTACAAGGGTGGTCCTGGTAGAATTTTTCTACAAACAAGTTTGAACACCTATTCTCAATAGGCATGTTTTATGATGATTCATTCCAAAAAAATCAAGATGAAAATTACACCTCTACATTATTCCACATTGCCTTATTTATTTTTACATGGTAATAAATATCCCTCTTCTTATCTTTCTTCCCTTTTAATCCATAACATTTGGATAATTCCTTTTCAATCATGATAACACGTGAACCTAAATCAAAATAGGATGATAATTTTTTAGACACTTTTTCCCTTTGAATAATTGGCTTAATCCCATTAAAGAAATGGATAATATTTATTTTTGGATTATGTATGTAGTATTTTACATGCCTTTATAACCTTATAGAGTTGGATTTATACATAGAAACATTCTCAGTTACCTTTTTTGAAACTCAATATTTGTTTCTGTATATATTCTCATTGTTCATTAGGAAAATATGTTTCCATGAATATTTCCATAAATCCTTCCGTTCCATATTTTATATTTTATTCGCTTATTTAGTGTTTTGAATAAATGAGCATTATTGATCTATATCTTCAAAGTGGTTATAAAAAACCATGAAAACCTTCTCCCTTTCAATAAGACCCAAATCAAGAAATATCTTCTTTGAGTACCCTATCCATTTCTCAACTAGAAATAGATTTGTGGCCCCATTGAATGATGGATTTTTAATGATGCATGAAGTGGTTTAACATTATTGTACCTTGTTTTGGATCAACAGTATGCTCTACACGAGAATTATTATTTCTCAAAACCTGAGTCATTTATCCCAATATTGTTATAATTTGTTCAACTCCAACTCCAACAACATTATCTTTCCTTTGAGATAAATCCCAACATGGAATATATTCATTGATATAATTTATATTACTTATATTATGTTTCATTTCTAATCAATAGAATAGGCTATAATATATTATGAAACATATTGTATATTTTTTAAACGATTACAATATTTAATATATGTTTAAAATTTCTTTATAACTAAATCTCTTAATAATATTCTTTATTTCATTAGAAATATTCTCAAATTTCATCATTGAATTATATTTCCTTAATCTAGATCCCAGGGTTTTTAGTAAATTTCTTTCAAAACCAAAAATAAATACCCCAACCCCAATATCATAGAGTCAGAGGTTACTTTATTAATTTTTCTCTAGCAACAAATAATCTCATCCTGAAAGACTGAATAGTTTATTAGTATTTTAAAACTATATATATTCTTGAATATTATATTACAATTGAAAACTGAAAATAAAAAATAGTAATATTTTTAAGAACATAATTTTTCTCCTAGATTACACAAGAATATAAATCATAATATACATCATGGAATCCAAGGGAAATTAAAAATAACAAAAAGTTTGAGCTCAGATGCACAATAAGGTTTTTCGTACGACTGAAATGAAATGAGGCACTAAAAATATTATAAGAAATAAATGGAAATATAATAATTCCTTATAAATAATCACATAAGCCAAAAAACTATACATGGATATCAAAACTAATCAAATAATCACATGGATATCAATAAAGATTCTCATAATGATGAAAATGAATAATTTATTACATCTTAAACACACCTTCATGGCCTCTTTCCAACACATCTAACATAAATTCATAATGTCTCATCCAATACCAAACATAGTTTGTCTCGTTAGACCAACAAATGCATTTAGGAGAAATAGTGGCCCCTTCCGATCACCTAATAACTCCAGTGCATTCCTCATATGAAAGTGGTGAAACATATTCAATATAAACATTCGTATTGAAATAAACGTACAATATTTTAATAATTACCCCAATAAATAAACATAATCATAACATATCCAAAGAAATGTGGAGAATGGTATTAAAATATACCATCCCAAATAAAACTAATTATAAACCATCCAATATCATATGGAATATAGTAACATAATATAATAACCATGGTAAATAATAAAAAATAATAAAGGATATTTACAGTGATAAAAATACAATAAAAATATAATTTTAAAAATTTTGATGAAAATGACTTTTTCACATTGAAATCACTTGTTATTTTTTTTAAAAGGATGAACACTTTTGAAATAAAACATTTTATTTCAAAAGAACCTTGAAATATTGTAAACAAAGATTCAGATAATAGATTATTCATAACGATGAGAAAACTTATTCCTACGATATATGTTAAAAACATTCCATTCTTATTTTTGTCAGAATTTTTGAAAATACACTCATTTAGAAAATAACAAATAGGATAATTTAAAACCATCTTGTAAAAAAGAAAAACATGGGAAAATGAATTTAAAAAATCATAGGATAAGAGTAGAAACATTTTTAAAAGTATTTTTTTTGAAAATAAGAATGTGGAATAGAAATATTCCTCAGTGGATACTAAAACATAAACAGTCCCAAATAATGATGAGATTCTGAAATAAACCCTTACCTCAGGTCCTACTTCCTTCATACGTATTCAAACCTCTTATATAATAAATAAATATTTGTCACAAATTTATTCAATAACTGTAATTATATATATCATATAATTTATTACAAACTTAAAATATTTTATCACTCGTTTCTAGACAATTCTTTGTTAAAAATCTTTATTTCCATTAATAACAGTGTAGATTATCATGTATGTTTTGGTTTAGTAATTTCAATAGTTATACTTTGTTCATGGTAAATTAATATATATAATATTTATAATGTTATACATATCAGATATAAACATTAAACCCATTATAATTCTAATCCAAAAAATATGGTAATGAAAAATGAATTATATCACCATGTGGAGACGGTAAGTCCTACATATAAACTAGTGATACTTTCAGTTATCATATGATGGAAAAGAGGACAGGTAAATGTGGATTAATAACCATAATAAATTTTTTCTATATTTAGAAAACTAAATTTATTCTTTTATTATAACATCATGAGATTTAGAAGAGGTGGAAGAATGAATAAATTGAAAGAGGTTGGAAAAGATAATTTTCTCTTCTTCTAAATAGATTCTTTAGATCCTTTAACATAATAATTTTATGGAGACCAGAACCATGATAAGTATTTTTAGAAGATAAATGGAATTTAATTGGTCAATCTATATGGATCAATATAGGTTTACTATGTCCGGGCGGTGGTACCCTTTTATAATTAAAGTGAGGGGGACTTTGGGAATTTCTCAAAGTTTTAAATTACAATAAATTGATTTTCATGAAAAAAAATTAGAAATTTATTCGAATTTATGGTTTAATAGAGTCGTAATACCGTAAAACAATAAAATTTAGACAAGTTTTGTTGTCATTTTAAACATTGTCATTTTGATTAGCCCCTTTGTTATTTATGTTTGACCTTAACCAGGGTAACTTCTATTTTAATCATAAAGGGTTAATAACATTACTATAAATGGTAAAATTATTCATAAATGTAAAATTTATGATGTTTTAAATTTTATTATATTATTATATATGAATATAATATTTTTTTGAATTTTAACAAATTTAATAATATATAATTTTTATAAATTATCATTAATGTCAATTTTGACACTATTCATTTAATCTGACATCAAATACATCATGAAAAAAGTGGAGTTATAATATAACTCTCTAAAACCTCTATAAGCATTTATATATATCTTTAGAATTAAATTCACTAATTACTTTATTCAAATTAAATCAAAATTAGTATTTTTAAAATCATTTATTATATTTTTCTTTTCATGAAATTAATATTGTATTAGAATTTCATAAGAATTTAAGTTATTATATAATTTTATAAAATTAAAACGAAATTTATATAATGTAAATAATTTAATTAAGATCAAAATATATATTTAGGTTCATTCATATCTCTTTTTCAATGTGGAGACATAAAATATATCAAAAACTAAGAGGGTGACATTTTATAACTGCCTTTCATTTAAATTATATATAAGTCATTTTCATGGAACATTTTACATTAAACAACTATAAATAAATCTCCATGGGATTGTGTTAAAATTATATTTATCCAATTATAATTAGGATCCATAATTGTGGCCTCGTCACTTATAATTAACCAAAATTATCTCAATTTTCCCTTTACTATGGTGTTAAATTCTACCACAGTTATTATTCACTATAACCAAAAATAAAAGGGTCCTAATTAACAAATATAAAACAATTTATTCTAAATATATAATTCATTTCATCAAATAAAATACCTATAATTGGATTAAATTATTTATAAAGTAAGTAATAAAATGAGACAAAAACCATTTTCTATAAAATGTAGCTTTTATAAAAAAACTGGATTTGTTATAGTACCATTCATAATAAAAATATTTTTTGAGTGTAAAAAAATTGATTTAATATATAACATTCATAAATATCATTTAAATCATTCAATAATAGTTACTTTATGAATTTATTATGATATAAATATATTTTCCACACAGAAATAATATTTTAGAAAAAAAACTTCTTTTATTTTTATTTTTTTTCAAATCAATCGATAACTAATGAATTTTTTATATAAATATATATAACATATATTTTTAATAAAATATTTATTTCCTTTTATACCTACTTATTTAATTACTATTTGATAAAATTCACTTAATAAAAGATCATAGTTTGTTTGAAGTCAGGGTCACATGCAACACAATATATCAAAGAGATTAATTTAATTTAATGATAGACATAACATAAAATATTAGGGGGTCATGTCCTATAGTTGATGCATAATGATTTTTATCCATCATTTATATCTCTTTTTATTGGTCCTAAATCTTTTTATGATTCTTTTTATGTAATATATGTAATGTTGATCCCCAATGAACCTAGAGAGTGGGGTTGAATCAGAGTATTTCCCAAATTAAAATTTGAATTTTGGTTTTATTTCCCACACTGGTAAGAACACATTAATAGTGTTTGATTTTAACGATCATTTAAGACACAAAAAATTTCAAATGTGAATTATAAAATAATAGTCTTTACGTGGTTCGCCCCTAAGGTCTAGTTTAACGAGTATACTCCGATTTTGTGTTGGTTCTACGAGAATCCACTATGACTCACTAAATATAGTGGATTGAAATTTTCATCCATTTTTACATCATGTATGGTGCACTACCATTATAATATTTAATGATTAGGAAATTTTATCCCTCCAATCACTTACATTGACACCTCCTTTATTACTATTTCAGTTGGATTCATCATTATTTTAATTATATGAATGTTATATACGAAATATAAAGAATATATTGAATTTTTTTGCCTCATTAAATATAGAATATTATTATATGATAATACCCTTCATATTTTTATTATATTTGTAAAACACCACTTCAAAATATTATTAAATTATCCAAGAATCATTATTCATCACATAACCCTGGGTGGATTAAAAAGGTTCATATCTATGATCATGTGAACTCTAGTTCATGGAATCATGTACAAGACTTTGATAGTATGACTCTAATCATGAGTCTCAACTATGTGAATCTCATCACAAAAACCCAATAAAAATATCCTGGTTGTGTAACCCCAATTGTGTGATTACACTATGTGTCTCAAAATGTGTGACCTTGACATGTAACTCCTTCCAAGGGGATACTTCAGATATATCCAAATATCATATTTATAACTTAATACCATAAAAATAACCCTAACAATGTGACTATGGACATTTATAGAAAATTTTCACCAATATAAATCTAAATAAATTAATCAACAATTTGATCCAGTTCCTTAACAAAAATCGTCATCACCTCACCACAATTCATGAAATCATGTATAATAATATTACTCATGTAATCACATAACCTCTATCATGATAACTCTATTGTAACACCCTTTCAAATTCAAGATGAAATGAACAAACAAAACAACAATCAATTGTAGCTTATTTTTTCAGTTGCGGTGGCAATATATCTTCATGTATATGTGATATCATGACTTCTTCAAGAACATGTGATCGTATAATTCATTAACTAACAAAAACATCATGAGATATTTAATAGATTTTGTCCCTGAAATTCATCATTCATTGCAAGCCTCTCATCCTGGGACAAAAAAAACTCCCTTCATGCAATTGAACTGATTGATCTACCTCATACGGTCATCTCCAAAAGATTCATCAAAACCAGTGTGATTCATATGAATGTGTTCATGTATTCCTATTGAACATAAATGTTCCATGTAAATATATACATGATTTCTTGATATATTTGAGCTTATAAGATCATTTGATTTAGAGAACAATTATATCTTCTACAACATTCTTCAATAACACATTCAGAGTTCTTCTTCAAAACATCATCATCTTTAAAAAAACTCTGTGAACATGCCAAAAATAGATTGAAAATAAATACAACACAAGTCCATTAGCTTAGTATATCTTGGTTCAATAAGTTAAATACCCCTTCATAGAGGTTTCCCTATTAAACCACTTTATTACGTTTCCAGTATAATTTTCTTGAATGAGTCTATGTACCCTCTTAGAAATATCCTTATATATCATCATACCTAGTATGATGGATTTTTTGACAATTTTTTTCATTGAGAATCACTTAATCAACCACACTATCATAAAGATAATAGTCACGATAACATTTCTTATAATAATTATATCATCCCCATATAAAATCAAAAACACTATAATACTCATACTAATATTATTATATAAATAATAATCATCTACATTTTTAATTAAACTAAACATTTTTATTGGATTATATAAGTAAAGATACCAACTCTGAGAAGATTTCATCAATCCGTAAATGGACTATTGCAACTGTTATACCTTACTAAAATCGTTTAGAACTTTAAAAACATTAGATTATACCAAATAAACAAACTCGAATAAATTTTTTTTATTAATAAATGTTTTTACATCTATTTTTTTATTTCTTAATCATATTTGTTTTCTTAGATAACAAAATTCCAATATAATTTATCACTACTTCATTGGAAAATGTGTCTTTATAGTCAATACCATGAATTTTTTGTAGCCTTTCGCCACCATGTGACCTTTATAGGTAAACAATATACCATCCACGAAATTTTTATTACTGAAAACCCACATGATTCTTATTGTTATTGACCCCTCAGGTGGATCTACCAAGTTTAATACATTGTTGGTGTACATGTTTTCCACATCCAATTCCATGGATTTTAAAATTTTCTTAAAATGTAATATCTCAATATCCTCAATATTTGAAGTTATTTCATCACCAATGATGGTTTAATCATCTTTATTTTCTATAATAATTCCATATCTATTGAGTTACTAATAAATCCTATATAACCACCTATATTCTTGTGTAACTTGATTTTGTTATTCTTCTAAAGATCTTTACGGAACTATCCCAACCTCCATCATCAGAACACTTTCTATTTATTCCTTGAACTTGTCCATGTTAAAAATTACTCCCACTATCTCCCCAACATAAGTGTTAACTATCAAGGAAAATTCCACATCGGTCTATAAAAACATTGTGTTTAGTAGGTTAATAAAAGAAGTAACCCATTGTTATGTTGGGATAACCTAAAAATAATAATTTACCAGATTTAGGGTCAATTTTATTAGAGGCCAATTTTGTATGTATCATTCACAACCAACGGTTTTTACAAAATACAGATATATCCACATCTTATTTCATATCTCATATTTATTCTCTATGACTTCATTTTTTGGAACTTAGTTTAGTATGAATGTAGTACTCTCTAGAGAATAACACTATAGTTAAACAATAGGGTCACATATAATCATCATCAACCAAACCATTTCTTTTATGGTTTTATTCCTCCTTTCAAACACTCCAATCCATTATGTATTACATCAAGGATTCATTTTTGAAACAATTCCACAATCTCTTATATGATCCATGAAATCTTGAAAAAATTATTCACTACTAATACCAAATCAAGTAATCTAAATACTCTTTCCTATTTGATTGTTAATTCTTTAGAACATATTTAAACTTTTAAAATGTTTCCTACTTCTTTCATCAGAAACACATATATATATATATATACCCACAAAATCCATTAATAAAACCAATAATGGCTACATAACCATGAATCGATGTTAGTGAAATTTACTTCTATAACATTCAAATTTAGGGGATCTAAATTCTTCTCTTTGAGAACACTTCTTAACTATATACACTGATTGTAAAATATTTTATCATTAAAACCTATTAATGATCTCAATGTGAACATTATAAAGTATTCCATAATCATAAAAAAAATATAAGTGGGTGAGTATCATATTTTTTATGTTTTAATTAATGATTTAAAATTAAATTTATCCCACTAAATCTGATGATCCAATACATCATATCCTCTTAGTGAACCCAAATCCATATTACATCATTAATTAAACCATATTTGTCATGGAAATAAGAAAAAATTATTTAGGTAAGGAGTCATCTTAATCATAACAGTATTAATTCTTTGATAATATAGTGGATAGCTATTTACCCAATTAATCATAAGTATTAAATAAACTTCATTCCTCTAATATTATATCTATTATGGTTTCCTATATTATGTTACCAAAATAAAATAACAAGAAATGGATGACAAAGGAAAATAAAGTGGAACTTTTTCTGATCCTATCCTATCCAATATGATAATCCCAATTTTCTTTTATATTTTTTTCGTACATAATATAATAAAGGGGTACTCATATAGAGCTCAAGAATACACAATTGAATGATTGAGTTCTTGAAATTGTTTTCTTTGGATCAAATATCACCCATAGTATTTGGGTGATTTCCATTAAAAGTCTCACCCACATAATATAATTCAAACACATAATAAGTTCATAACTATTATATCTGGTGTAATATTTTATTTTATAATTTTTTATTCCCTTTATGTATACATGATTATGTAAATTTAGATTTGGAATCCTTATTTTATCCAAAAAATTAATGTGATCACACCACATTAATGTAATTGTTTACACATCCCAAAGTTTTTTCCACTAACCATAAAATTCAATCAAAATAATAATAAATATTTGAATTCATCATATGCATAATGTATATGAACTCTTTAAGAAAAGGTTACGATGAAAATTAGAATTAAAATACACAGATGATTAAGCATTAAGTGAGTGATAGCCAACTCCAATAAAATTTCTAAACATGAAATAAGCCTCTATTCTGGTAGGCAGTCTCACCCAAAGTCCATCTCACTATGGAAATTATGACAACCCTAGTCTTTTGTTACATAATTAAACATAATTTATTACATAAACTTCAATTGATACAATATAGAAGATCGAGAGTTATAGTGTATTTAGGGATTAATATCATTACATAACAACTTAAAACATGAAATACAACATGTTTATCAAAAACATCCTTTACATGACCACTACATTCCCCCACACTTAGCATTGCAAGGGATAACCTGAGAACCTTCATAAGAAAAGGGTGAGAAATAAAGCCCAGTAAGGGAATAATCATGGAATAACATAAAGAATACAATACATGTTAGACAATAGGCATATCAGTAGAGAACAAGAGAAAATAAACATAAATTCATGATAAAGAATGATAATCATAACATGTAAATGTGGCAAAAACACTTAACATGGAAATAGCATGAGCCAAGGATCGTTGCACATAGAGCATGAGTGAACCCTCATTCACATGAATCACGAGTAAACCCTCGTTGCACTTGAATTAGCATGAGTAAACACCCATTTCACATGACGTATCATGATACAATACTTTACCCAATATATTGGAGGGCTATAGGGGCCCACCCTTCATAAACATTTCATTTCATGCATAAGTGTGCCACATGGATCATATAACACGGATTCATAAATTCATTATTTATTCCATGATAAAGGAATGTCGAATTAATACATGAAACTTTATAACCAGTAAGTAAATTTACATAAAGTTGAATACCCTTGAAAGAGAAATGGGCATGGTATTTACTACACACTGACATTGGCTTGGAAAATCGGTGCAATTTTGGCAATGTAACGGCGGGACGTAAGAATTCATAAAAATGATAAATGAGAAAGAAAGGGGTGTCTCATCATGTTTACATTAAATAGATAATAAGTGGGTCATATAGATACACGTACCAACAATTTTAATGCAATTTATATTCTTGATACAAAAGAACTTCTTGAATGTAAGTGAATAGAGATAAATTCCTTTCAGAATTTCGGCAAAGTAACAGGTGTACATGGGAGGCATTTATTGAGAAAGAAATGGGTTTTTCATAATTCAAAGACAAAGAGTGCAGTACGGGGTGGTGTGAAACCATACCCAAACATTTATAATTGAAATTAAAAGGGCATAACAACATTAAGATAATTGGACAAAATGAGAAAGGAAGAAAAATCCTTACTTGGAAGTGTGCTTCCAAAGGCTTGAGAGAGGCTAGAGAGAGGATTTTTGTGAGCATAAGGCGCATTGGGAGGATTATAGAGAGAGTAGGGAAGATGCTGGATGAACTCCAAAGGCTTTGAATTAAAAGGATGTGGGATCTTGGGTGGGTTTATATAGGAAAGGTGAGGGAATTCTTTATTATTTTGGTTTGGGACACCTAACATTAAACTAATCCAAACCACAAACCAGCCCATGGTTCTTCCCATGGTCTTTGGAAATGGAAAGTGGGAAAAAAAATTATAAGGCCAATGTCTGAACTTCTTAAAATAATGGGGTTTCTTATTTGGAGGTGAGTCACACTCTAAAGGAACACTATTTAAAAAGGCAAAATGATTAATAAGTCTTGAAGGGTCCACTAAAGCTTTGTTAAATAAATAAAACATACCAAAAATAGAATTATTTTAATGGTAAAACATATATTGGCCAAAAAAAAGTTTATATTATTTTATTACATCACTATTGGGTCATTATGATGTCATAAAAGACATTTTATATTTAAACAGTATTTAATTTTTACACAAAAATTTGACTGTGTCAAAAAATTATGAAAAACTCTCTGTTGGATGATTTCGATGTCCTAATTCCATATATAATATTAATTTTATCTAAATTATTTTCTAAATATGTTAATTGAAACTTTTAAAATAAAAACTAACATTTATCGAAAATTCATGGGTTTTGACAAAAATGGCTTTCAAACCTTAATAAAAATTAAAATTGCATTCATAAAATTATATGATCTTTTATAATTAATATAAATTAATTTAATAATAATAATAATATTTTAATAAAATATTATTTAATTCAAAAATCCATTAACTCATCAAAATGGATTTCTTAGTTCAACATTAACTAAAAATACTATTTGTGTTTTAAAAACTATTTACAAGGTAACAATAATAAAATGAAATTATATTCATTATTATATAAAAAACTAATGTGCATAACCATAGTACTACGGTCTTGTTACATAACCCCACATAACACCCGCATAAGACCGAAGCGTGAGGTGTGCGATGGTGACAGAATCTTGGGGTGGCTCGGATAACATCGCTTGGGTGGTAATCTCTATCAACTTACACTTCTCTCGTAGGTGGTTCCGCTCAAGCTTAACGTTTTCAAGATTGTCTTGAGCTTGGCCAAGAGAGAAGCCCAATGACGCCACCTCCATTCCGAGCTCTAAAAAATGGGCTTCATATGGGGAACTTCTACTGGATGAGGCCATCGCTTCCTTTGTCTAATTAAATTCGATTTGTTAAAGCCATATATATATATATATTAACCATGTGATCACTGTTCAACAGATATATGATCAGCGGTCACAATTCTTAATAGTATTTTAAAATCCAAAAACATAAAACCAAAGAAGTTGACATTTTATGTAAACATTTTACACAAATAGACGTTTAATTAGATCAAGAGGGATTTCAATTAATAAAAGTTTGGTTTGTTACAATATTCCCCCCATAAGAAATTTTTCCTTCAAAATTTCTGTTTCTGACACTAAAACAGATTTCGGTAACTCTGCTTCATCGTTTCCTCTTATTCCCAAGTTGATTCTTCAAACTCATGGTTTTTCCACAACACCTTAATGAGGGTAATTGTCTTATTTCATAGAAATTTTTATCTATGATCTAAGATATTCACTAGTTTCTCCTCATAAGAAATATAATCCTCTAATTGTACCACCTCTAAAGATAGTACATGTGAAGGGTCCGATATGTACTTTCTTGAGAGAGATACATGAAAGACATCATGTACTTTGGCCATGGTGGGTGTAATTGCTTGTCGATAGGCCACAGCCCCGACAAGATCATGAATCTCAAATGGGCCGATTTACCTTGGACTTAACTTCCCTTTCATTCCAACCCTCATGACCTTCTTCCACTAAGATATGCATAGAAATACCATGTCTCCAACTTTAAACTCAAGGATTCATTGACGGTTATCTGCATAACTCTTTTTTCGACTTTGGGCTTCCACGATATGCTACTGAATGGTTTTCACATTCTCCACCATTTCTTTGACCATTTCTTGTCCAAGAAGATTACGCTCCCT
This sequence comes from Viscum album, assembly GCA_963277665.1. Taxonomy (NCBI): domain Eukaryota; kingdom Viridiplantae; phylum Streptophyta; class Magnoliopsida; order Santalales; family Viscaceae; genus Viscum; species Viscum album. The sequence continues at coordinate 849,768,536 of OY728160.1, read as the reverse complement.
GACCTCATCCCAACACACCGGTGCTCTTCACCTTTTCCCATAAATAGATTCATATGGTGCCATTTGGATGTTCGAGTGAAAACTGTTATTATAAGAGAACTCAACCAAAGAAATATTTTGATCTCAACCTCCTTTAAATTCCATTGAGAATTCTCTCAACATGTCCTCAAGTGTTCAGATAGTCTGCTCAGAATGGCCATCATTTTGAAGATGATAGTTTGTACTGAAGTTCAGTTCAGTATTTAGATCATGTTGAAGACTCTTCCAAAACATAGAGGTGAATCTTGGATCTCGATCAGATACAATAGATAGTGGTACTCCATGAAGCCCTACCACTTCCCTGATATATATCTACGTCAGTTGATCCAATGAGAAATCCTCCCGAATAGAAATGAAGTGTACAGCCTTTGTAAGGAGAAACAAAACAACACAGATTGAATAATTGCCTTTGGATACCTTCGTAAGTCCGGTGAAAAAATCCAGGGTGACATTCTCCCATTTCCATTCTGGTATGGGCAATGGTTGCATCATTACCTTAGACTTTTTCCTCACTTCCTTCACTTACTGACACACCAGGCACTTTAATGTATATTCAGAAATCTCTTTCTTCATATTATCCCACCAATAATTCTCTCGGAGATCTTGATACATCTTTGTGTTTCCTGGGTGAATAGAGAAATTTGAACTATGTGCATCATAAAAAAGATCCTTCTTCAGCTCCGGACTTGATGGAACACATAGTCTTGTCCCAAATCTCGAAATTCATTTTTCATTATCATTAAACTCCGAGGATTTCACTTTTCTGGTAGCTTCCACTTTTCCCTAAATTCCCACATCATCCTTTTGAGCATCTTTTAACTTTACCAAAAGTGACAGTTGAGCAATAATTTGTGAAAGGATTCATAATGTTCCCTTCTTTATGATTTCCATGTCCATATTAATCAAATATATAAATATTATATCCTTTTAAATTCTCATCAATGATAGAATCACTGGGTCCTTTCTACTTAGGGCATCTGCCACCTTGTTCGGTTTCCCGGGGTGGTAATGGATTGAGCAGTCATAGTATTTGATCAACTCTAACAATCTTCATTGGCACATGTTCAACTCTTTCTATGTGAATATATACTTGAGTATTTTATGGTATATATATATTTCACACTTCTCCCCAAAAAAATAATGCCGCCAAATTTTCAAAGTGAAGATCACTACAGCCAACTTGAGGTCATGTGTTGGATAGTTCTGTTCATGAACATTCAATTGCCTTGAAGAATAGTCAATGACTTTGTCATTTTTCATCAACACACATCCCAAGACCTTCCTCAAAGAAACACTGAATACCACAAAAAGTTCTCCACTTGTGGGTAAAGTGAGCACAGGTGTAGTGATAATCCTCATTTTCAACTCCTTGAAGCATTCTTCTCATTCATCACTCCCAGAAAACAATACTCCCTTCTGAGTTATCTTGGTAAGAGGGTTGAAAAACATGAGAAATTTCTCACAAATCATCGATAATATCTAGAAAACCCCAAGAAGATACTGATATCCATTACTGATGTTGGCCTCAGTCATCCCTCAATTGCATCTATTTTGGAGGGATCCAATGATATCCCATTACTTGTGATGATATGGCCCAAGAATGAGACCTCCTTCAACCAGAACTCACACTTGTTGTACATTACATAGATCTTCTCCTTACTCAAGGTCTCTAGTACAGTTCTTAGATGCTCCTCAATATCCTCCTTGGTTTTGGAGTATATCAGAATATCATCTATAAAAACTACCACAATTTTGTCTAGGTAGTCTCTAAAGACTCTATTCATAAAGTCCATTAATATTGTTGGATCATTAGTGAGTCTGAAAGGCATTACTATGAATTCATAGTGCCATTATCTTGTACGAAAAACAATCTATGGGATATCTTCCTTCTTTACCCTTACTTGATAATAACTATACCGCAAATCCACCTTCGAGAAGTATTGTGCTCCACGCAGCTGATCAAACAAGTCATCAATTCATGGGAGGGGATACTTGTTCTTTATCATGATTTTCTTAAGCTTGCGATAATCAATGCAAGGACGCATTGACCCGTCCTTCTTCTTGATGAATAGGACTAGTTCACTCCATGGTGAAGCACTTGGGCATATAAAAAATTTATCTGGATTCTCCCGGGGTTGTTTCTTTAGCTCCTCAAGCTCCAAAACAGCCATTCTATATGGAGTCTTGGATATTGGAAATTCCCCAGCTATAAGATGAATTGAGAATTCAACACCTCTTCTAGAAGGAAGACTAGGCAATTCCTCAGGAAACACTTCAGTGAATTTACTCACAATAGACCAGCCTTCAATGGTGGTTTCCTCCTTAGACTCAATCATCCAAGACAAATAAAAGTGCTTATAGGGCAGTAATATTCATGCTTGAGATGATGGAGTTAATAAGATTCATCTTCCTCCTTGCACTTGTAAAGAATTAGGTGTTTATTCTCCACATTGAGAGTGATTTCCCTCTCATGAAAATTTATGTTGGATCTATATAAGAAAAGCCAATCCATGCCAAGAATTGCATCAAATTCCACAAGAGTGAGTATGATGAGGTTATCTGGAAATTTTAATCCACAGATTATGACAATGGGGGAATTATATTCCTGGGATCTAATGATTTTTGAATTTGTCATACTCACCTACATCTTCACTTATATGATTTGTGGTGGTGCTGGGATTGTTCTACTAAACATTCAAGATATAAAAGAATGTGTAGAACCAGAATCAAATTGTACATTCTCTATTATTGAATGACTAACTATCGTACGTATCACCACTTCGTTGTCAGGGTTCACATTGGCAGTAGTGATGGAAAAAACTCACCCTTGCTACCTTGGAGGTTTTTGGTTGCCTCTAAAAACCCTTGGCTTAGGGCAATGATTTGCAAGATGACTTGGTTATTTGTAGTTGTAGAAATGAACCACACATTGAGCTTCTAACAATGCTTTCTTCTCCTCTGTCGTCGCCATGGGTCTTTCTTGTTGACAGTTAATATCAAGGCTCCATTCCCTTCCACACCAAAATAATTTCCTCGTCTCCTTTAGGAAATTTTCGTGGTGATTATTTCCACACCATTGGCAGGTGGGGTGCTCGATATTCTTAGCACCATTGGATTTATCCATCAGACCATCACCATTGAAGTCTACCTTACGCTTCTTATCCTCATGATACCCCTGATATTATCTGATCTCCATTTCGACCTTTAGGGAACATCAGATAATGTTTTTTATAGTTTTTGAAGTCACGGATCGTCAGCTCTTTCCACAGGCTAGGTTTCATCCCACCACAGATGTGGTCAACCTTGCATTCGGGGGTAACGACAATGCTGGGGGAGCATCATGCAAGACTTGTGAATTTTTCCTTATACGCTCTGACAGAGTCATCGTCTTTTTTCTTGAGGTCAAGTAAGTCCCTTTCCATCTTAATTCGGAGGGTTTGCAGAAGCTATTTATCGAAAAACATCATACGGAAATCCTCCAATTCCAATGCCTCGATCTCCTCCTCAGGATTCGTATTTTTTATCAACATCCACCATTGATCAGCTACACCCTCCATATGATAATAATCCTGAAGAACCTTCTCTTGTTCATAAAATTGAAGGATGGAGAAGATATTTTCAATGGATTTGATCCATTGTTCAGTGATTGAGGGATCGGATGATCCATAAAAAGTAGGAGGCATTTGTGTCATGAAGCTATCAATAGTGACTTGTTCTTTCTTGGGGGGGGGGTGAATGTTCCTCTTGACCCATGTTTCTATTCAAATCTTGATTTAGCTGTGAGAGAAGAGTGAAAAAGTTCATGATTCCCACTCCCATGGTATTTGGTATCTCATTAGTACAGTCATCACATTGATCTTCACATCTTTTGTTAGCCTAAGTCCTCCTACTACCACCCATTGGTTGGAATAAAAGGAATGTTAGGGGTAACACATAAAAGTTAATTCAATGAAAAAACTAATGAATTACAAATAACTTTTATTTCCTTAACATATGAATTTATTATCTTCTGTCTGTGTTATCCATGATCTACTTTCTAACATATATTCTTAGGGAATTGTTTTCCTTCAAAATGGTTCATACTAAAATTGTGAATTTACCGAATCATATCCCCTAGGACTTTCATAACCAAGAGTGCAGCAAATCCCATTGTCTTTCACAAGTTTTTTGTTCGAGTCTAGCTCAAAGCGGTGTTTTCGGTTTTTACCCCTATGATACATCTCTACCAGAGCCACCTCTACTTGCTAGAATCCAGATACGGAAGTATTTTCTTGATAAACCACTTAATCAATACTCACCAAAACTTAGGTATGTTTTTATTATACTTAGTCTTAAATATAATGCTTTACTAGGGTTTTCTAATCCTAATCCCAAAAATATCTAAACCTATCCTCTGATACCAACTATGACAACATTGGTCTTTTATTGCACAATTAAACATAATTTATTAATTAAACATCACTTGATACAACATAGAATATTGAGAGTTCTAGTGTATTCGGGGCTAAGGATCATTTCATAAGAACATAAAACATGAAATACAACATCTTTATTGAAAACTTTTTTTACATGACCACTACATTCCATCGTACTTAGCATTGCATAGGATAACCTGAGGACATACATAAGAAAAGGGTGAGATATAAATCCCTGTAAGGGAATCATCATGAAATAACATGAGTAATACAATACATGTTACAAAATAGGTATATCAGTAGAGAACAAGAGAAGCATAAACATGAAAGCATGATAAAGCATGATAATCATAACATGGAATTGTGGCAACAACACTTAACATGAAATTAGCATAAGCCAAGTCTCATTGCACATGAAGCCTGAGTAAACCCTCATTGCACATGAATCACGAGTAAACCCACACTTCACTTGAATTAGAATGAGTAAAAACCCATTGAAAATGACGTATCATGATACTATACTTTACCCAATGCATTGGAGCGCTATAAGGGTGCACCTTTCTTAAATATTTCATTTCATGCATAAGTGTGCCACATGGATCATATAAAATGGATTCAAAATGCATAATCATTTATTACATGATAATGGAATATGGAATTCATACATGAACCTTTATAATCAATAACTAAATGTGCATAAAGATGAATACACTTGATAGGGAAATGAGAATGGTATTCACTACACAATGACATTGGCTTGGAAAATCGGTGCAATTTCTACAGTGTAACGGCCTGACGTAAGAATTCATAAAAATGGTTTATGAGAGAGAAAGGGGTTTTTCATCATGTGTAGATGAAATGGACAGTAAGGGGGTTATATAGCTACATTTACCAGCAATTTTAATGGTATTGAGATTAATGATACAAAAGAATAGCTTGAATGTAAGTGAGGAGAGATAAATTCCTTTCATAATTTTGGCATAGTAACGGATGTACATGATAGGAATTTATTGAGATAGAAAGGGGTTCCTCATAATTAAAACATAAAGAGTGCAGTATAGGGGAGGTGTGAAACCATACCCCAGCATTTATAATTGAAATTAAAATGTACTAACAGCATTAAGAAAATTGGAAAAAAATGATAAAGGAATAAAAACCCTTACATGGAAGTGTGATTCCAAAGGCATGACACAGACTTGAGTGGGGCTTATTGGGAGCTTGTGGAACCTTAGGATGATTCTAGAGAAAGGAGGTCAGATTTTGGATGAACTCCAAAGGCTTTGATGGAGGAGGAACTGGGATCTTTGGTGGGTTTATATAGGAAAGTTGAAGGAATTATTTATTATTTAGTTTTGGGACACCTCACATTAAACTAATCCAAACCACAAACCGTCACATGGTTTTTGCCCATGGTTTTTAGAAAAAGGAAGTGTAAAAAAATATTTTATAAGGACAATGTCCGAACTTCTTAAAATATTGTGGTTTCTTATGTGGATGTGAGTCACACTCTCAATGAAAAAAAAATTTAAAAGACAAAATGTTTAATAAGTCTTGAAGGGTTCACTAAATCTTTGTAAAATAAATCAAACAAACCCAAAATCACATTATTTTAATGGAAGAACATATTTTTGCCGAACATAAAGTTTATAGTATTTTATTACATCACTATTGGGTTATTATGAGGCCATAAAACACATTTTATATTTAAAAGGTATTTAATTTTTACCCAAAAAAATTATTGTCTCATAAAATTATGAAAACTTCTCTATTGAAAAATTTCGACATCCGGATTCCCAAAATTATATTCATTTTATCTAAATAATTTTATAAATATTTTATTTTCACTTTTAAAAAAACTCACATTTATCAAAGATTCAAGGGTTTTAGAAAAATGGCTTTCAAACCTTAATAAAAATTACAATTGCATTCATGAAATTATACGATCATTTATATTTAATAAAAATTAATTTAATAATAATAATAATATTTTATTAAAATATTATTTGATTCAAAAATCCCTTAATTCATCAAAATGTATTTCTTAGTTGAACATTAACTAAAAATACTTTTTATGCTTTATAAACTATTTACAAGGTAACAATAATAAAATAAAAGTATATTCATTATTATAAACAAATATAATGTACATAAACATAGTACTAGGGTCTAGTTACATAACCCCTTATAACACCTGCATAAGACCGAAGGGTGAGGTGTGTGATTATGACAGACTATTGGGGCGACTCAGATAATATCGCTCTGGTGGTAATCTCTATCAACATCCACTTCTACCATAGGCGGTTCCGCTCAAGCTTAACATGTTCAAGTTTGGATTGATCTTGGTCAAGATTGAAGCCCAATGACACCATCTCCTTTCTGAGCCTTGAAAAGTGGGCTTCATATGGGGCACGTCTAATGGATGAGGCCATCACTTCCTTTGTCTGAGTAAATTGGATTTGTCAAATTCCTATATTTATACAAATCATGTGATCACTGTTCAATGGATATATTAGAAAAATTAACAATTCTTAACAGTATTTTAAAATCCAAAAACATAAAACCATAGAAGTTGACATTTTATATAAACATTTAACATAAATAGACATTTAATTAGATCAATAGGGATTTCCATTAATGAATGTTTAGATCGTTACCAAAACTTTACTCAAGTGATAAATGAATTCATAAAATATATAAAACCTAATATTCCTAAACTATGTCCAACTACTAAATTCAAGATAATAACTTTAATAACAAATAGTTGAGAAGGAATATGAAAGATAAATTTTATGGATTCATTCCTAGAATGAGATTCAAAGCTCTATCTCCTAGAATAAATTTATCACAAAAAATATTTCTCAATATTTATAATATAAAAAGACTCCATACATGAATAAAAACAAATTTGTCATTAAATAAAAAATTTATTGATATTACCAAACCTGATATAAAAATATAAGATTTTCAAATTTTATTTATACTTGAAAATTCCATTTCACAATTCCAAACACTTCTATTTTATAACAAGCTTATAAAATATAATAAAATTTATGAAAAAAAAACATTTAAAAAAAATTCCATTACCCTTCCACAAGACACCCATTCTATGTTGGGGTATCCTCCTATAACATTTATAAAGACAATATGTTTCATTTTAGTTTTCATGACCTTTAATAAATTCATTATAGGTAAGGGTACTAATCTATGATTATTATTTAAGGGATTATGCGTAAAGGTATTCCACCATTACCATTACATGAAATTGTTAGGGGAGTTGATGTATAGGTAATTAAATTTTGACCTTTACACAACCCCATTTGGGACAGGGTTATTTAGTATGACATTTACGTAGAAAGGTATATATAAATTTAACATGCAATTAATATAACTACCCAACAATAGTGTACATTAATATTACATTTATTTTGTAGAATACTTAATACATGACATAGAAAGACGGCTGAACACTGTATTAGTTTTGTGTCTTTGGATGCTTAGAACATAATCTTCTAACATGGTGAAAGATATTCAACATATCCCATAAATATCTTCCACTTTTGTTTTCCAACTAAAAACTATCTTTATGTCCTAGGGAAAATAAAACATTAAAAGTGTGAGATCAAATGCTTAGTGAGGGAATTCATTGAGAACATAAAACATACCACAAAGATAATGATGTAAAAACATGAACATAATGTTTAAATATTAAAATCTTTAGTCATAGAATATATCATGGCAGTTCATACAGAATAGATCATAAAGGAACTTTAACCATTTTAAAATATCATTAGAATAAAACATGGATTTTTTGAAAACAAAAAATCTCAACATATGATTTCCATAGTATCCTAGGAATTTCTATCAAGACCGTTATAGTGGAAAAATTCCTTTACCAAACTGGGTTTACTTCCTGTTCCAGCCATGTATAACTGAACCGGATTTTCTTATCATTCCATCCATGTTTATCTCATGAATATGCCTTTATCCAATGCATTGGAAGGAGATATAGGTCCCACCCATCTCATAATTAAATCATTCTTACATGTTCCACAAAACAATAGTCATTCATTATAGCATAACCCACGAAATAAAATGTGTTTCTTAAACATCATTACATTATAACATAATACATTTCAAATAAATGGATTTCATAAAAATAATTCCATTATTAACATAATAAAGTTATAATATTAATAGTTATATAAATAAAACCCTATTTCATCTTAGAAGGAAAATAATTTTGATAAATCACTGGAACCTAATTCTTAAGGGAAATATCATTTCTTCTTTAAAAATGATTTCTTTTCTAAGAAAGAAACACATTTTTAAAATTAAAGAAATTAGTTGAAAATATATGTGAAATCGTGTAGAGGAAGATTTATGGAAATAAGGCATTAAGAAGACATAAAAATGTGTTCATGTTGCATAAGTTAAAAAACATTCTCCTCGAACTTTTGTAAGAGAATTCCAAATGCAACTCGTTTGGTAAACGAAAGAAGCATTCCTTCCAAAACATTTAGTAAAATTTAAAATCGATAAAAATGACATTAAACATACATAGAGTAATGGTAAATAATTTTTGAAAATGTTTTTAGACAGCATGGACATAGAAGATTAATATACACCCTGTAAATATTTATGTATATACAATCTCATATGAAAAATAGATTTGAAAAATTGTTTATTACCTTAGGTCTGATATACTCCCTATGTATCTGAACATCCTATATAATTATATATATATATATATTGTTATTAACTTATTCTAGAATCTTGGTCATCATATATAGTCATATTCACCTTCGTCTGTTAGAAACAATTCATTTTTACTCGTCATTGAGGTTTTAATTGCTTTGTGATCGTTTGCCTATTTTATAAATTAAGTTATGTTTATCCTCCTTAGGTCATATTTATATCATTATAAAATAATACTAACATAATAAATACCATATTTATTCACTCTGTACATTTATATAATCATTCTTGAGTGGTTATCATGTAAAATGAATCACATTGCATCATGGAGATTGTTGGTCATACGTTTGTACGAGCGACGGTATCATTACCATAATTGTGGAATGGTATTGATTTTATTTGTATACTATATTTTAGAATCATTATCATTGTATAATAGTAAAATATAGTAATTACATACATTTTTATACCCATCCAAGTATGGTGGTGGTGAAAAATAGATTACACCATTGTGTGGAGACGGTAAGTCGTACGTACTCACGTGTGGCGATTTCATCTTTCTTAGGATGGATAGAAAGTTAAATGTGGTTTTTTCATAATTATAATAAAATCTCAGTATATAATTTCTACTAGAGTTATTATTCTATAATGAAACAACTCATGTAGTAGAAGTATAAGTATTAAAAAATTATGAATGAGTCGGTAGAGGAGATTACCTCTTTTTTGACGTGATCTCTTTAGATATCATATAAATTGAAATACAGTTGGTCTTTTCAGAAGTCCATCACCTCTATAATGTAAATTGGGAAGTTTTTAGAAGAAATTATGGGAGGATTGAAGAACATGAAGGCTTAATTATTTGTGCACAAATGATGTAGGAGGTTCTCTTTTATAATTGAGGTGACATGCACTTTTCTAATACTCAAAAATATTAATATATAATAAAATGAAACCCCACTAAAATACCTCAAAAATGTCCCAATTACGAAGTCAAGATGATATAGGGTTGTAATAAAGTCAAACAATAAATTTTAGACAACTTTAACAATCCATTCAAACATTATATATTCAATTTAACACATTGTTATACTTTTTCATTTTTACTAGGTTAACAAATATTTCAATATTAAAAGGGTAAAATATTTATATATTTGATGTCAATTATATCATAAATAAATAATTTAGATAATTTTCAGCCCAATAATAATAATTATATATTTTTTAAAACGTTTTATGATTCAATAAATATTTTAATAAAACACTATTTTGATAAACAATCAATAGTGTCAATTTAAACACTATTCAATTTATTGATTTTTAAAAATATAAATATAACATGTTAACTTCAAGATGACTATTTTATTATATTCCAATGTGGTCACTATTATCTAAAAAATTAATTTGGAATATTAATTATCCCAAAATATATTTATTTTAACATTATAAATAACATTTATTTGATATCTCCATTAATGAAATAATTACTACAATGAAATTGTGTAATTATTTAATATACATATTTTTTGAGTAAAATTTAAAAATAAAACACTATGTTGAAGAAAGATTTAATATATTTCTTGAGAATATATGTAGTATAATTTATCTAGTATAAAATCAAACATTAAAAATATCATAATTATTAAAGTATGAATGTGATAACTTTAACATTACTTTAAATAAAATAATATAAATTTCATAATCTATTCTATAAGGCACCATATGGTCACTATATTCACCCTTGGATGATAATGGTCGACATATAATCAAAAAAATAATATTTTTCTTGTTTTTTGAAATCTTTTATGGTTATTAGGATTTTAATAAAAATTATTTTATTGATTTCTCATAGATTAATTAATTTTTACATCATCAAAGTATAAGACTTTAATATAATTATTTATTTCCTAAAAATTTAAAATAAATTAACATGATATATTTTATTATTTTATATTTCCATGTACTACTTATTTTTGGATACATCACCTGGTTATCTATATATTAAAATTATTATTCTTATCTTAAATGTGAGATTGAAATTTTTTCACTTTCATTGGTTTTATTAATATCTATGTCACTTTCATTTTCAAGTGGACATTAAATGAATATCTTTAGAACCAAATATGTTAAGGGAATAATTTTATTAATCTAATGGGATTTTTTTAGGTTTTTGGATAATTTTATTTTCCTTGTCATATTATTTGTTACACTAATTTATCTGATTTACCTTTAACTGTAGTAAATAAAAAAATACTGTAGTTATTGTTCCTATTATGAAAAAATAAAATAGAAATGTTTACAGAATTTTCACCTTATGATTCAAATATGTAATCCATTTTCATAAATTCAAAATTGATATTTGGAATAAATTAATTTAAAATTAATTCCCTTTGATAAAACCAAAAGTGGGGTTTCAAGAGCTAAAAACTTATCAAAAGATTGTCATGTGTTTATGTCCAATTTAAGTGTCAAATTACATAAAATTAATAAAATTAGATTAAATGATAAAAGAATAATCCAATTACACATTAAAACCAATTAAAAAAATAATCTAACTATATAAATAAATTAGAAAAAAAAGGTAGTTTTGAATTAAAATGCAGTATTTTTCAAAATTCAACAAAATATGAATTTCATCAAAAAAACAAAAATTTCAACAAAGTTAAATTTTGATGTCCCTATTCGAAATAAGGTGTTTATAGTTTCTAGAATAACATATAAAAGTGTTAAAAAAATAGATTTCAAATGGTTTCATCATTGAAAGGCATCAAAAATGATTTTTTTTGAAAAATACATCTTTTATCCAAAAAAATTGCATTAGTTCTTATATCATGTTCTATAAAATAGATAATATGAATGTTAATATAATATTAAATTCAAAATTAGGAAAATACTATTCATAATGGCTAGTTTATAACCCATTATATAATAATATTTTAATAATATTTCATTTTTTAGTGAAACTAGGTATTGCATACAACACAAGCTATGGAGGAACATTGCTATTGCAGGTAATGCATGCCAAGTGAGTGTTAAGTATAATGAAATCTGATTTTGGTGTTGCATATACATTTTCAAAACATACTTCAGTTATGCATTGAACAAAATATATACTCATTATTGCATGAAATGAATTATATCAAAAGAACCTGAAATTGTGTGTAACACAAGCCAAGAATAGTGTTGTAAATACTGCAAGAAAATATGGTGTTTTTTATAGTGCAAGATAATCGTGGTATAGCGTACATCACAAGACATCAAAGAAATTAAAAAGAATATATATCATAAAATCTCAACGTGTTACATTCTAACACCCTTAAAATAAATTTGTCCCTCGATATTTGTCATGATTATTAATGGTTCAGTACATGAAAGTTTCTTTCATGGAAACCCACATCATAAAAGGGGACAATAAAACATCATTTTAAAAGGAAAAGTTAGAAGCATATCGGTTACCCAAAGTAACTCATCATTGGGTTTACACATAGGATAACATGTGTGGGAAGTGAAAACATAGATATGGAATAGAAATCTAACAATCCATTTCTGATAGATGATGATAGAGAATATGGTTTGGGAAAAGTTGACTACCAAAAAGCCATAAATTTGTGATGATTTAAGGGACCATTTGATTCCCTAGATATAAAGGTACTGTGATAACATTTTTTGTTTTGAGATCCTTTTCCTAATGTTCTTAAATTTTTCCATGAGGATAAATTCGTACTTTATTTTAGTAAAATCACACCATTGGTTGTTCATTGAACAATTTCCACTTCATCTCTTATTTAAATAAATAATGTTTAATTTCTCATTCTGGAAATGTTATCAGATAATGTGATAAAATGATAGGTCATTACATCTGTCTCAACAAAAGGTGGGAACAAGAAGTTGAATATGTATAATCCCACCTATAGAGAGATAATGCATTAATATAACAAACTTCCTCTATAAAATAAATTATACTACCCATAAAGGGATGACATTACAATCCATACAAAAACAAAAAATATAAAACTTTAGAAATATGTGAACTAAATTGACTTAACATTTATCCCAAATATCTCATAAGGTAGTTCTTGGTTGTCACATTCCAAAAATGTGAATACCTCAATCATAAATTCTCTTGAAACATTGTAATAATATGAATTAATATAGAACCTATGTGAAAAAACTCATTCTGTCAAAATTAACTCTTTCACACAGCAAAAAATATATATACTCAAACCATGATATTAATTTTTCCTTAAATTAGAAATGAGGTCAATAATATTATCAAAAAACACATTATATCCTTGTCACATCATTATTAACATATCATGTGCTCTGTAAAAATATCAGAATAACTATTTAGGGTTACTAATACCATTCAACATATACATTCAAACAATTAAGGAAAAACAGAAGTGTAAAAATAATTAGATGTTTCTTTATTCCATAGTACCATAAAATTTATTATACAAGATTTTTATTGATAAACATTCAATAATTCCCATATCTTCTTAAACCATTGACTAAGAATCATCATTTTATTCCTCTACACTTGTTGTATCTCATATATCATTTGTATTCTCTTTATCTTCATCAGTATAAATAACAACCCGTACAACCATGATGATTATCTTCAAGAGATTTTCCCTTAAGGAATCAATTTTCATAATGCTCGTACATTCCACATTTAAAACATTTAACTATTGTTGATATCTTAGCCAAACAATTATCATTGTTCATTGTGTTAACTGAACATTTTCCTTTTCAATTATTGGATTTCTGAACTTCCTTTCCACACACAAATCATCTACCAGTTCCTTTGAAACATTCTCTTTGATTCCTCTTCTCACATGATTTACATGAGGAAAATTGAACTTTACTTCCTCTATGATCACCATAAAACTCCATCTTTCTCTTATTATATGAGCCAGGAAACACACCAACGTTGAGATTAGTGGTCATATTATGATATTTCTGATTAGGAATAATAATTATGTTTCTCATTCAAACTCTCATTTCATTTTTTTCTCATGAATAATATCATTCCATTTTCCATCATATTCTCCATTAACATGAATCCTCCAGTTTTTAGCCATTTTGTAAAACCCAAAAATAATATTGTGAGAGGAAAAAGCATACTATTAATACAACAAAAATAAACAGGGAGTAAATTAAATATCTAACATCATTGGATTAATACTCGGTTATTCATTATTATTACTATAATTCAAGGACTATAAACTATAGTTATAATTACCCTTATGGACATCCCTATATATACATTAGAAATATCTATAGGGATCTCACTAATTTTTTCGCACCCTATTTTCTAAAGGATGACTAATCCTTAAATCTGATACCAACTATAATGACCAAACCTTATTTTACATGGCGATTATATTAATTTTTCCACAATACATCTTAAATTACACAGACAGATTCCAAAATATCGTATTAGATTGTTGTCTTTGGAAACATGGAACATAATCTTATAACTTGGTGAAATATTTTCAACATCTATCATAAAGATCTTCCCCTTTTGTTTTCCTACCTAAAAAAATTATTTATATCAAAAGGAAAAGAAATCATAAAATGGGTGAGCTCAAATGATCAGTAAGGGTAAATATTGAGAACATAAAACAAACCATTAACATAAGAATTTTAAAAACATCAACCTAAAGTTTAAATATCAAAATTATGAGTCATGAAATAAATCATGGCAGTTTACAAGGCATATATCATACAGAATCATTAAAAATGATAAAATATCATTGTAATAAATCAATTAATTGTGGAAAATATATAATCTAATAATATTTTTTCCATATTATCTTAGACATTTCTTCCAAGACCATCACAGTGTATAAAGTCCTATACAAAACCGAGTTTACTTATCGTTTTACCCATGTATTACAAAACTGGATTTACATGTATTTCAATCCATATTTATATTATGAGATATAAATATTTACCTAATGCCTTGGAGGGATATATGGGTCCCACCCATCTAATAATTAAATCATTCTTTCATGTTATACAAAAAATAATCATTCGTCATAAAATAGCCCCTGAAATAAAATGGATTTCTTTAACATCATTCCATCATAAAATAATCCATATAAAATAAATACTTTTCATAAAAATAATTCTATCATTAAAAAAATAAAATCATAATAATAATTGGCATACAAACAAATCCCTATGTCATCATAGATGTAAAATAATTTTGATAATGCACTTGAACTTAATTCTAGAGGAAAATATCCTTTCTTCTTCAAAAATGTTTTCTTTTCTCAAAATTCCACACAATTTTAAAAGAAAATAATTTAGTGTAAAGTAAATGTTAAATCATTTATAGGAAGATTCATGGAAATAAGGCTTTTATAAGACATCAAAATTATTTAATTTTATTTAAGTTTAAAAAACATTCTCCTCGTACTTTTATCGAAGAAGTCAAAAAGTAATTCGTATGGTAAATAAAAGAAATATTTTCTAAAAAACATGTAGTAAGTAAAAAATGGATATAAATAACTTAAACATACATAAAACTAATATTAAATAACTGTGGAAAAAAATCTAGAAATCATGGACATGGATGATAAATATACCCCCAGTAAATATTTACCTATAAACAATCTCAGATAAAAATGAGATTTTTGAAATTATCCTCTACCTTATGTCTGATATGCTTCCTATGGGTCTAAACATCTTTTATAATTATTTATATAATGTTATTACCTTATTGTAGAATCCTAGCCATCATATATTGGTCATATTCTCCATTGTTTGTTTGTAACAATTCATTGTTACTCGTTATTCGGGTTTTATCTACTTTATGATTGTATGCATGTTTGTCGAATAAGTGTTGGTTCTCCTTATTAGGTCATATTTATATCATTATAAAATTATACTAACATAATAAATACCAAATTTATTCATTTATTGAAATTATATAATCATTATTGATTGGTTATCATGTAAAATGAATCAGATCACATCGTGGAGACGGTAGGTCGTACGTATGCACGAGCTATGATATCATTCCCATTATTGTTTAATGGTATTGATATTTTTGTTGTAATCTAATTAAAAATAAATTTAATTTTATAATAATCATATTCAATTATTAAATCCATTTTTACACCCATCCAAGTAAGGTGGTGGTGAAAAACATATTACACCACGGTGTGGAAACGGTAAGTCGTACGTACACACGGGTGGTAATTTCATCTTTCTTTGGATGGGTAGAAAGTTGAATAGTTGTTCCATAATAATAATAACATATCAGTATATAATTTATACTTTATTTATGATTTTATAATGAAACAAATCATGAAGTATAATTAGACTTAGAAAAATTATGAAAGAATCGATAGTGCAGATTACCACTTATTTGATGTCCTCTCTTTAGATCTACACTTAATGGAACTATAGTTGGTATTTTTAGAATAAAATCACCACTCTAATTTTACTAGGTATGATGATAATAGAAATTTTCAGTGGATGTACTTACTTTAAGGCATAATGAGTTGTGGAGAAATTTTGGAGGAGGTTCCCTTTTATAATTGAGGTGAATGGCGCTTTTTGAAACCTCCAAAATATTCATTTATAAAAAAATCAAAACACCCTAAAGAACCTCCAAAATGTCCCAAATTTGAATATGAGATGTGATAAGGTTGTAATATCGTCAATTAATAAATTTTTAACTACGTTCTATGTCCATTCAAACCTTATATTTTCAATTTAACTCTAATTTATTCAATTTCATTTGAACTAGGGTAACAAATATTTCAATATTAAAATGGTAAATTATTTATTTATTTGATGTCACATGGATTATAAATAGATAATTTATAACATTTTTTACCATATCATAATTATTCTTTATTTTTTAAAATGTTTTATGATTTTTTAAATAATTTTTTAAAACACTATTTTGATAAACAATCAATAGTGTCAATTTTGACACTATTCAATTTATTGATTTTTTAAAATATAACAATTAAATGTTTACTTTGAACAAAAAATTTTATTATATTAAAATGTGTTAAATTTTCCTATAAAATTCATCTGACATATTAATTATCACATAAATATATTTATTTTAATATTATTAATAACAATTATTTGATATCTTCGTTAATAAAATAATTACTACAACGATTTTGTGTAATTTTTTAATATACTGATTTGTTGAGTAAAAATTAAAAATAAAATTCTATAATAAAGATTAATTTAATATATTTCATGAGAATATTTGTAGTATAATTTATATGATATAAAATCATACATTAAAAATATCATCCTTATTAAAGTATGAATGTGACAACGTTAACATTACATTAAATAAAATAATATAAATGTCGCAATCTAATCTATAATGCTCAAAATGGTAACTATATTGAACCTTGGAAGATTATGGTCGTGATATACTCTACCAATAATAATTTTTCATGTATTTAGGACTTTTTATAGTTATTAATGTTTAAAAAATTTGTTTTATTGATTTCTCTTCAAATTATTATTTTTTACATCAACAAAGTATAAGTTTCTAGGGAAATTATTTATTTCCTAAAAATTAAAATCAAATTACAATGATGTTGTTAGTTATATTATATCTCCATGTACAACATATTTTGGAATATATCACCAATTTATCCCTATATTAAAATTATTATTCTCATATGAAATGTGAGTTTTCAATTTTTTCCCTATCATTGGTTTTATTAATATCTATGTCTTTTTTATTGTAAAGTGGGCATTAAATGACTATGTTTAGATCCATATATGTTAAAGGTAGAATTATATTTATACAATGGTATTTTTTCAGTTTTTAGTATAGTTTTATTGTCCTTATCATGTTATTTGTTACACTAATTTACATGATTTACCTTTAACTATGGTAAATAAAAATTATTATAGTTACTATTCCTATTATGAAAAAATAAAAGGAAACTATTTACAGAATTTTGACCTTCTAATTAAAATTTTTGAATCCATTTTTAAAAATTGAAAAAACTAAATTGGAAGAAATTATTTTAAAATTAATTCTGGTTGTCAAAACCAAAAGGCGGGTTTTTAAGAAATAAACACTTATCAAAAGATTGTCATGTGTTTATGTCCAATATAAATTTAAAATTACTTCCAATGACCAATATTGAAATAAATGATAAACAAATAATCGAATAAAACTTTAAAACCAATTAAAAATATAATCTAGCTATATAAATAAATTAGACAAAAAGGCAGTTTTGAATTAAAATGTAGTATTTTTCACTATTCATCAAAATATGAATTTCATTAGAAAAATACCAAAATTTTATACAGGTTAATTTTTTATGTCACCCTTACAAATAACATGTTTATTTTTACAAATATAGTATATAAAAGTTTCAGAAATTACATGTGATATCGGTCATCCATCAAAAGGAAGCAAAAAATCATTTTTAAAAAAATACTATATTAATTTGAAAAATTGAATTTTTTCTTATAACATGTTCAAGAAAAAACAATGGATGAATGTTAATGTTATATAAAATTAAAAATTTGGTTCATAATATTCATAATGGCTAGTTCATATCCCATTAAATAATAATATTTTAATAATATATCATTGTTTAGTGAAGCTCGGTATTGAATACAACGCAAGCTATCGATGAAGGTCTCTCTTGCATGTAATGCAATCCAGTTCAATGTTACGTTTAGTGAAAGCTTTATTTTTTTATAACATAATCCAAACATATTTCTTCTTAAGTTGAATAAAATATATACCCTTTCTTGCATGAAATTAATTCTATCAAAAGAAATTCAAATTGTGTGTAACAAAATCCAAGAATAATGTTGTGTATACTGTAAGCTGATACAGTGTTGTGTATAACACAATATAATCTTGTTATAAAATAGAACACAAGAAATCAATGAAATTAAAAATATTATATCTCAAAAAATCTTGGGGTGTTATATTCACCTTTAATAAATATACTTAAATGTAACCAGTACTTCAAAATATTTTTTAGTTTATGACTTCCACCAAAACATTGGTTTAAATATAAGACTTCCTAGAGGTAACCTCACATTCATACCACTTATGGGTTTTATATTATCATTTTTTTATCCTTTAATGTTTATATAAACCCAAGAATATTTTGATATATCTTATATAAATAAAATTATTAAATTTATTATAAAATAGATCGTACCTGTAATTGTAGTGAAGTAATATTCATCTTCCTTTGTATGTGGGAAAATATTCAAGAGTATCATGATGAGAAGTATATCTAAGAAATTTTCATCCAATGTGGGATAGAATCTATTATAGAATTATCTTTATTGTTGGAATCTCATAATACTGAAGGGATTATAGAACTTTCTCCAACGTAAATGAACAAACTGTTGGAAGAAGAAATCTTTTACAAGTTTTGAATGAAACTGGTGATCTAAAACTTGATTGAATGAGTGAATATAATCAAATATAATAAATTTGGATAACCTTTTCTCCTTTAAAAAGTGATTTATGTAACTTCTTCATAAATAAAAAACACATCTTTAATACTTAGGCATTATTAAATAATACCCATGATATGTGCCCTGTTAATCTGTATTAAAAAATTCAATGATAATTTTGAGAATCCTTCTTTCTGGATGAAATCACATAGGGAGAATAGTGATTAATACTTTTTTAATGTTGTGATTTCACTATATATTTCTATTCTACATGTATTATATTCATGTATATTGTAAACATGTATTAAATACATAATATTTAGGTAAAATTGATGCTCATATGCATGATTTATATGTCCTCTACATATATATATTATCATAATTTATATATAAAATTAATAAATGCACCATATATGTGTCTTTTAAGAACATGCATAATATGCATGGACATTTTAGTCTGCATGATTGATAATTTACATCACACTTTCAAATCAAAATCATCAAGAATTTTTTAAAACCATGGCTAGGATCTCGACTCAAGGTTTTTTTATGAAGAATAGGATATAAACATTAGGTTTTATTATAACTAGAACAAGGATACATGATCAAATTTTTATTTTACATAGAGGATGATCTTGACACAGTACTTTTTTTCAAGGGTTTGATATAAAATCAAGGGATTTTTTACTGAGGGAATGATTTTAACTCAATGATTTTTAGAAAAAGTATAGCAACTTAGCATAAGTATTTTGGGAATTAATAGTATGATATAAACACATTGATTTTTTTTGAGCTAAGAGTAGAATATCAGATCAAGGAGTTCATTTCTATAGGAAAATAATGACTTGACAATGTTAAGAATAATGTGTAGCATCTAAACCCAGGTATTATTTGGAACTATGTGGAGGATATTGGATCAAGATTTTCTGGGACTATGAGATGTATCATGCTTTGGAAATATTAAAATTGACCAAAAAGATCACCACTCAATGATTGTTCAGAAACAAGGCGATGATATCGATTCATGGAATTATTTTTTTGGCAAATAATAAGTGGATATATACTCAATTAAATTTTGGAACTAAGAGGTGTATCTCAACATAAAAATTATCTTTAAAAGGATGAATATCTAAAAGATATAATTTTTTGTCTCCAAAATGAGCATCTTGATTCAATGTTATATCCATTATCCAAATATGGATTTCAACTCATGGATTATTTATCACCAAGAAGATAATACTGACTTAAATTATTCCTTACATGAAATAGGATCTTCACATAGAGTCTTTTTTACCATGAAGATTACTTTTTACCACATATAGGATCTCAGCTCAAAGGTGGGAACAATACATGAATATGAAACATCAACCTTTTTTATATAATATAATATTAATAAAATATTATAGGTTAATAAAAACTTAAGAAAACATTATTTAAAATAATAATTTGTGAAATTTTGGAATAATTTAGCCACTAGTAAAATAAATACTACTACTAAACTATAAAATAATACTGTATTTAGTTAGAGGAAAGTTTCTTCATGATCATGATAGAGCTCTATGTGGGTAATTAGTATATCATAATTAGTAACATTGTTCTCCATGAAGAGAAGTTTAATTGTAATTAATTGATGAACCCAATACTAATTATTATGAAAGGGTTCATTGGTGATGAAAAAATATAGCACATATAATTAGAAATATTAGACTCTAGGACCTCAATAATGACTTGGGTGTCTACTTAGTGGCTCATACAAAATTATATTGTTCATCACAATGAGGGAGGCTTGTTTAGGATTGTAATTAAACCCATTATTGATCTATATATATTGGTTTTATTGATGATGACATAGAAATTAAACATATGAATTGTATTTATAAATAAATAGGTCTTAAAAAGTGTTTCAGAACCCTTAATGTTATTTAACCATGAATTGATCACATTTTTAGGGCTAACTAATATAACATAAAAAAATTTAGGCACATGATCACCCTATATTGTTGGAATAAAAGAGGAAACAGTGATAAAAATATCTCTAATGGAATTAAAATCGGAATGATTGATGTATATAAACTATAGAACTTGGAGGACACCTCAACCAAAGGAGGTGAAATTTACATGAATATTGTCAAAAATAACCACAAGCTCAATACATAGTTTAAGATCTTATGTATCGAGTAACTATATTTTATTATAACTCTTTTATTCAACAATGGTTTTGTAATTCATAGATTAACTTTTTAAAGGTCTTATGTTTTGTCCTCATAAGATTTATATCTCATTATTTTGTTCTCTAAATTTTTCATAAGTTGTATGGGTTCAAGAGTCGAAATTAAAGTCTTTAATTTTTATTAGTTCATCCATTATGGGTCATAAAATAATAATTTCTTGTGTGTGTTTCTTTTTCATTTTTGGGTTATGTGAATTAGATTAAATTAGGAGATTAAAGATTATGTTTTTATTTCTTAAACCAACAAGGCCTTGAATTTTAAGATCACATAAACTTGAATTAAATATGATGAAGTTTATGATCACAAGACATGGATCATATAAAGGAAAATTAAATATTATTTTGATTAGCTAATTTACACAATTTTAGTAAAATATTTTAGAAATTAATGGGGAATAATTTTTTGGTGAATTGTTAAATGGATCGATAAATCTAAACATAAATTCACTCTTGTGACACCCCACATTCCCTGGTGTTATAGTTTTGGTGTATTCATTTATTTCCTTGAGAGGCATTGAGTTTTTTTTTATTTCTAATCAAAAATTTGATTTTGGGAGAACTTTTTTTATGATAATTGTTAGAAAGTGAGTTTATTACTAACAATGTGGTTCCCATGAAGTAGGTTCTAGAGCCATTTGCACGGAACATGCTCAGTTGGTCAAACCTTGTAGGGCATCCTAAGTGGTCATGTGGGGTCTAGGTTATTCCAGAGATGAGGCATATGGTTTTTCAAGACCCTAGTTCCTCTCAGGTGTAGCCTTGTTAGGTGGTTTCAGGTATAGGTAGTGGAAAAAAGAGAATGGAACATGGCTTAGCAATCCATGTGACAAAACAAAGTGATCTTCCTGGGTGTTTAAATCTTGGGATATCCCCAAAACTAACCTCTTTGTTTTTAAGGAGTTTCACTCCTGTTATTCACCTTCACATCGGCTGACATCTTGTCAGATCTTGTAGGAGTTCCCCCTTTCTCCTCTCATGATCCTCTCCCTTGTGTAGTTTCCAATAGTTTTGAGGTGATTTATTCTTCTTTTTGCCTCATTCTTCCATCTATCTTTCTTCTATATTTGATTTGGCTTCCCCCATGATCCCCAGTTATCATGTGGCTCTGTTTTAGGGTCTTGGTTGGATCTAATGTAAGTTATATTAGTGTATAAGGATTTTACACACCATTTTTAATCTCCTGGTCATGTTCTCCATTGAAGGAAACATGTTCCAAACTATTTTGACTTTGTTTTATTCTCTAATGGGTTGTTTATTCTATGTGATTTTTTGTATTGGAATTATAAGCATTCTTTCACTTTATAATATCATTTTTTGTGAAATTATAATTATATGTGATAACATTGTGGTGTTTTGAAAGATTTATTTATGTTTTGATATTTTCATAAATAATTCTTCACGTGAAATCCATGTTTTCCT
Organism: Viscum album; assembly: GCA_963277665.1. Classification (NCBI taxonomy): domain Eukaryota; kingdom Viridiplantae; phylum Streptophyta; class Magnoliopsida; order Santalales; family Viscaceae; genus Viscum; species Viscum album. The sequence continues at coordinate 849,745,310 of OY728160.1, read as the reverse complement.
TTTTGAAAAGGAATTTTCAATGATTATATGATTTTATAAAGTTCCTATATATATTTTTGAAATGTTTTGCATGTTTCAAAATGGGGAGGATTGGGATTTAGTTTAAAATTTGTGAAAAAAATTGTTTAAAATGAAATTTGGATTTGGATTGAGGTGTTGACCTCATAATGATTAGAAAAATGGGTTTAAATTTTGATTTTAAATGGTGATTTAAAATATTTGGGTGGTTTAACAATTTTTAAAAATTCTTCAGTGGATTTTTTAAATTTTTTGAGGGGAAATGTTTTCCCTTCCCCCCATATTTCAGTTATTAAATAGAAATAACCCTCTTGAAGTGTACCTTTGAAATGAATTAAATAAATGGGTGAATTTATTGAACCTTTCAAAAAGTTTTAAGTGGGTTTTTTGTGAAACATGTATCATAAATGAAGTCTTCTGTTCATTTTTTAAATTTTCAGTTAGGAGATACCATATGTAAGAATTTCTTTGAATGTTATTAAATGTTTGGGAATTTTATGTCATTTTCCCAATGGATTTTGGAAGTTATTTCATAGTATGACAAAGGGGAATGTAATTTTATGTTGTGTTTTGGTGTTACAGGATAAATTTAAAAAAATCAAATAGTTAGAGATTCCCCTTGATATCACCTTGTTTTTACCCCTTGTGTAGCTTTGTGATAATTATGTGATGGTTATTCTCTCCTTGTGTGGTAATGTTACTGTTTTTCCTTTATTTAAAGTTATATGTTTATGATGATTTTATTAGATGGTTGTTAGGGGTGAGGTTATTTACAGGTTTACCTTGTGGTTATACATGGATGATTGATTCTATGCCTCACATCCTTATCAGTCATAAGATGCCAGGTACTAAGTGGAAGATATAGCTTGTTCCTCCAGATGTATCACACACTCCTAGCTACCTAGCAGTTATTTATAGAACAACATGTAGGTGGATATTTTTCATCATTATGAGTTTATTGGGGGCTAGTGGGATGATATGAAAAACTTGTTTCGTGAAAGTTTCTAGTTTAGGTGGTTATTCCCTTAAATGTTTAGTTAATTGGCATGTTGGGATTCCCAGGGCGGATCTCATGATGAATTAAATTACATGTTTGACTAGTGATTGAGGGTTTTTTGATCTAGTGATACACTTTATCATTTCCCATGATTTGATTTTTATATAATCTCATCTTGTGTTTCATGTATTACATTTTTGTAGGATTATGATGTATATTGATTACATTCATTAACGAATTGTGTGGGCATTGGATTTATTTCCAATGAAAATTTGTTTCCAGAGATTATGTAAACAACATTCATTGATTTAAAGGTTATTTTATTGGTCAGTTAAAGTGGGTTTCAAAATGGATGTCTTTTTTGAATAGTGGCTTCTACTCGTGAAATGTTTTAAGGTAACTATTTTCATTTAATTAAGGAAATATGGTTATTTTGAGATAGGGAAATGAGTGTCTGTGGATTTTGGAAATGGGTTAGGTTGATAGATTCTATTTAAAAACATGGTGTTAGGTATTGGAAAACAATGAAAAGTTCATTGAATGAAATTTATGTAATATTTTTGTTTTCCATATACGTAGATAGGTAAGATTACATTCTAGATTTACTTTTTTAAACTATAACTTCTGAATTTCTTTATGAAACATATTTCATTGTTATGGTATTTTTTGGGGACCTACAAGTATTTTTAGCTATCACATATATATTTTGGGTTATAGAGAATTATCTTGGATTATAATTTGTTCTTCTTCGATGATGTGGGGTGATTTGGGTGGTGGTGATCAACCATGGGTTGTATAGAGTTGGTTCAGGATTGGATCGAGTTTGTTTGGTGGTCGTTTTCTTTGGGTTTTCTATTATCTACTATGTTAATATTATTTTTATCACTTTTTTAGGGATTTTTCAAATTTATATAAAAATGTATAGTATTATTGTACTTGGTAATGACCTTTTTGGCATGTCTTTTAGTTTTTGGCTCTAGTATTCATTTTTATTCCACTATTATATCTCTTTTTTGAGAAAAATAATTCACAAAGTAGTAACTATGATTCCAATATAATTTTCAATATCATTAATCAATCCAAAATTCCACATGGTCCATGTGAAATATTGGGCCGTGTTCCAGGTAGGATGGCAACCTGAGCCGATTCATGAAAAAATGGTATCTAAGATCATTTTCGGTTTCCCTTTAGTAGGAAACTAAGCCTCTTAAACATCCCTTGTTATTTGGGTATTTCTTAGGTGTTACAAATGATAGTTATTTTTCTGTCTTTGGGTTTTATAAACTATTTATATTCTCGTGGTGGTGGAATCAATGAAGGAAACACATTCTAAAGTGTTTTTTCTTGGTTTTTTTCTCATTGAGGTAGGTGTCTCTATGAAATTATTTCTTTTTGTAATTTTAATCTTTCTTGGCCTTTTCAATTTCCATTTTTATAAAGTATTAATATATGTGATATCATTGGGGTGTTTCAAACCCATCTCTTTATTTATCTAGAATGGAATAGTTAGTTCTTCATGTGAACATCATGTTATAATATTTAAAATAGAATTTTTAATGTTTCTAACGTTTCTGGAAGGACATGTGTGTCTTATTGAAATTGATTCCACATTTTCCATATAGATTGACCCAGTTTTATTTTTAAATGTGCGAAGACAAAGGTTTTAAATTGAACATAGTTTTAATTTTGGTTTTGACCACAAAATGGTTTCAAAATGGGGCTTTCAAACAGACTTCAAAGGTTAATTTCAAATGTGTGGTGGTTTACCCATTTTGAAATTCTATGGGGTATTGTTTTAAATGGTTAAATGGAAAATTTTAGGCCTTTAAATCATATTTTTGTTTTGAAAAAGGATAACCCTTGATGAGATGCAGCTTTGAAATTATTTAACGAAATGGGTGATTTCATTAAACCTGGTTGAATAATTTAAATGACATTTTATGAAAACTATGTTGGAAATGAAGCTATGCAGTCATGTTTTATATTTTCAATGAAGAGATCCATTATGTAAGGGTTACTTTTAAATGTTTTAAATGTTTTGATTTTTTCTATTGTGTTCAATATGGTTTTTTAAAGTATTTCATATTAATAGAAAGGATGTTTTCATTCCAATACATTTTTTGGTTTTAAAGTCTTGGTTTTCACTTTGGTTTTCAAATGTCTAAAGATGCCCCTTGATTTCCCATTACATTTTTACCCCTTATGTGTTTTCATGATAACTCTATGAATCTTAACATCCACTTCTATGGGGACATTATTGTCATGAAATTAGTTAATGTCATGTGTGTCCATAGGGATTTTCATTATTTATTTTTTAGGGTTGAGGGATGTTATTATAATGTATTTAGAATAGACTTGGATTGATTGATTCTAACCCTGACTACTTTATTGGTCATGGAATTTTGAGTACTAAGTGGAAGATCTATCTAGTTCCTCCAGTTGGTACACATGTCGTTACTTTCCCAATTTCCATTCAAGTCACAAGGTTTAGGTGGTTTTATTTCATAATTGTGATAATTGTGTGGGATAATAATATTGTGGGAAAGACATAGCACATTTTGAGAGGTAGTTTATGTGGCTATACCCTTATATGGACATATGGTTTCCACATTGGGATTCCTCGGGTATTCCTATGACACATTAGATTACATGGTTTACTATTGATTAAAGGAATTTTGATTTAGTTCTTTATTTTATCATTTCCCTACTTTCGTTATTATGGAACCGCCTCTTGTGTTTCTTTTATTGCATTGTTGTATTCTTTTATTATTTTGTAACTAATTTATTTATTTGACACGTCATGGTGTTGCACTATTTTTCTTTGAAAATGAGTTTTTAAATATATTGCAAAAAACATGTTTTGGATTTAAAGACTCTTGTGTGGGTCCTTCAAAGTGGATTTAAAAATGGGTGTCTTGTTTGAAAGATGGCTTTAGATGGTGAAATGTATTAAGGTAACTATTTTCATTTTAATAAATCAAGTGGGTTGTTTTGTAAAATAGAAACAGGTGTGTGTGGATTTTTTAAAATTATTGGACGCTAATTTTTTTTTAAAAATTATGGTTTTTGGTTTTGGAAAATAAATTGAAGTGTATTGATAATGAATTATGCATTTTTTCAGTTTTCCATATATGTAGATGCTTAATCCTTACCTTCTATCTTTATTTTTAAAACTAACACTAATGAATTAACTTATGAAACATATTTCATATTTTTGGTATGATGTTGGGACCTACTAGGATTTTTATCACACACATATAAATTTTATCTTCCAAATTAAATGTTGGATCTTGTTTTTCATTGTGGCCAATTTTGGGTGAATTGGGTGGTGGTGACCAATCAAATGTCACTTGAAGTTCATTCAGGCTTAGATTACATTTATTTTGTGGTTTTTTTCTTTTCTTTAGTCAAGTATCTACTCTCTTTTACTATCTTTATCAATTTTTTATACTTTCTTTTACATAGAGGAAAACGAGTTGGATCATTGTAGTTAGTTATGACATATTTATAATTTGTATCTAGTTTTGTATTATGTATTATTCCTTATTCTGATGTTGTATCATTGTTTTGGGAAAAATAATTCCCAAATTATTTCTTATGATTCCTAAGTTCATTTGATTTCCTGTGGGGATCAAGAAAGCCCTTCATACCTTATGAGGTTTTGGGTAACATGCTGGGTAGGATTGAAACCCGAGCTAATTTTTGAGAACTCTAATTTTTTACCTATATCCACAGGCCTATTGAGAATGGATTACATTCTATTCAGGACTGATATCTTAAACCATTAATATAATATCACTTTCCTTCTATAAATTTTTTTTAATCCTTCAAATTTTTTATTTTAGTAGTTAATTACAAAAAATTTACTTTGGATAACCTTTGTGGGTTTTTTCTTAATTGTTTTTTTCTATTTTATTTTATTCCAAAAAAATTTATATTTCCATGAAATTGTAATTCTTAGAGGTGAAAAAAATAAATTTTATTAGTGTACACGTTATAGATTATTATCATTATAAGTTTTAAGCCTTTTATTTTTTTAGTTTAAGGAAACACAAATTAAACTCGAATCATATATATGAAGTTTGAGGTTACAAAAGTTCATCTATAAATGTCTCTAGAGTTAGAGGTCATATAACTTTAACCATAAGGGTATCTATTGTTTTCTTTTTATAGACCTCATAATAGAATAAAAATCTTATTTTAGGTCTTTAGATATTATAGGTCAATGATGACTCATATTTTATGGTCATTGGGCTCAAACTCAATTGTTGCATTAGTAATTCTCATGTAAAATAGAGATATTTCATGAAATTTTAATGTTATATGGAAAGATTGAGAAAACATGACATAAAATTTGGGTCTTAGGGTTTTTATTGAATTTTTCCAATATTAAGGTACCTAGAGATCATAGGTAATTTTTTTTTCTGGTTCTAGATAACAATCCCAATGAGATTTGTGTCTTTTAAACTTCATGCAAAAAAAATTTATACCTTAATATGTAGAGAAAAAAAAGAAATTAATCTAATTTTTCATGGGATTACCTTTTAGCGTTTCCAAATTGATAATTATTATATCTCTTTTATTACTCATTGAAGGGGTATCCAAAGAAATGAGGTATCACACAATTTATGGTCATGAAATATGGACTGTCGAATTACGAATTTTTTATGTTTATGGGTATTGGACTAAAATAGTGCTTTTAATTTTTTTGTCTTATATCTCGGAATTCTATTTTGTATTTCTTACACTAGTGACATTGATTAATCCCAATAGGGAGGCCACTAGCCCATAAACCAACGATAACACCTTGGAATAAATTTAGAATGGTTCGAACACTAGTGTGAATAAACCAAAGGATATAATTTTAATATGGTAATGGTAAATATAAATCCAATGGAGTTCATGTATGGGGACATGATAGAATATTTGAGTTTCACAACATTGCATGTGCCTATAACAGTCAATCCACACATAATTATTCAAAAGGTAGTTTACATCCTAGTAAATGAATGTTTAAGGAAAACATAAAATAAATAGAAGGGAAATTACCAATATGGATGGTCTTAATAAGGGATTGGATAAATTAGAAATTTACATTTTTGGAAAGAGATAACAGATCCAAGAAACACTATATAACCTATTGAAATATAAATAAACCCTCACGTAATTCTAGGAAAGGGGAATGTTTTTCATTGGTTATGGGAACTATGACATTATAGAAGAAAAATAAAATTATAATCATCAAATCTCTTAATAAATTGTTATTTTATATTGGTTTATCTATTATATATAAAATATTACATATTTTAGTGTCATGTGGAATAAACCACTTCATGTATTTTAAAATCATATGAAGTGTCCAGTCTATGAAGTATATGGTTATATGGAATAGACCATTATGTGAAATATAGGGTATAATGGGTGGATGGATCAAAGTTCTTCATGTTAATCCCAAGTTGAGTTTTGTTAGTATTTCTTGTCAATATTTGATATACGGTTGACGTTAAGAAAAGTTGGTGTTTTGGTTTCCGAACACACCCCATCAGACTAAACAGGAAAATGGACTCTACATTACACATCATATGCACAACACAAAAGAAAACACATTGCTTCAGACTCTGGAGAACGGTATGAGGAATCAGTCTCAACCCATCAGTATGAGTCAATGGATCCAGGATATCTGATTGTAACTTGGTTTTAAAGATATAATTTTTTTTAAGTATAGAAATTCATAGAACATTACTTTGTAAATTTTGTGATGTTTTTTTGTTTGATTAGATGTCAACGTCATAATTAATCTAATGTACTTTTGATCTAAGGTGTGTGGAAGAAATGGGGAGAATATATGATCGTAAGGAGATATAGAATCCAATATATCATATTCAATTTATATTAGAGATACATATATGCTCAATGAAAGAAGAATGATTTCTTTTGAGAATAACTCGTCGATACAATGAATCTAAAAGAAGGAGTCCACTAGAGATACTGGTTCATCGGACACAGTATACCACCAATATATCTGAGTTGATTTTGAAACTGGCTCATTTTATATTTTTGGTATCCTTTGTGTACCGAATGTATTGTTTTATTAGAGGAATAAGGTATAATTATTTATATATTTTTGGAAATCAAATTCCATTCAAAGTATCCATAAACTGGTAAACAAGATGAAGATCTACAATATAGTCAACCATTATCATCACGATGGACTACATTATAATTAGGTCAAGAAAAATAATGTTGTTTTTCTTATAGGGTCATAAATCATCAAAAAAAAATACTTAATATCGATCAGTTAGATGCATGTTGACCTTGATAAGGTCTCTCGACACTGAAATCCATCAGATGTGGGATGAGAATGTTGTTGAATAGTTGAAGAAAAAAAATTGATCAAAATCCTTGTTCAAAAATCCACAATGTTTTGTAATAATGTCCTAAATGTTTTATAATGTTTTTTTCAGTTGGTATAGAGAATATGTATGAGAAGACTTTTAGTTTTTAACAAGGGGTCATTATAATGAATTATCAGACTAAAGAATCAGAATGGAAAAAATACTGTAAACATTAAGATGAATGTAATTTAGAGAATATTTGGGAATATTCAAGAATATTTGAGAAGCTCCCAAAAGTATCGAGAAGAGATTTAGAAGTAAAATATGAAGTCATAAATGAAAATGAAATTTTAGAATTATGAATTCTGATGAGTGGGAAGAAGAATTATTTTTCCCAAATTTTCATTTCTGTGATTCCTATAAATAGATTTGATAGTACATTCTTACATTGAAAACATGAATTTTTTATGTTCATAGAGATATGAAACCAAAATTCTATTTTCATGTATTTAATTTCCAACAGTAGATTGTCTTTTATGATGAAGATGAGGAAGATCCACTAAAGTGATTCTATTATAGTAAGTTTTATTTGGTCCACTTCCATTGGATCTAACTGAATTGGACTCAGTTTTTTATATGTAAAAATTGTGAGTTTCTAATTAAATTTGTACTAAATTGAAGTAGGAAGATCTTAAGAAGAATCAATCAAAGACCGTTGAATAGAGGTAACCAGATGAAGGATGGTCAGACTAACTTTTTCTAAGGAAGTTTTCCGAATAATATTTCTAGAAGTTCATTCATGACCAGAAAATTCTTTACATAATTTTTGAAGTTTGTTATGATTTTATGCATATAAATTTTGAGTAATATTACCTTTATAGGATGTTAAAAACCTTATGAAATGGATCATAAAAGAAAAGGGGAAGTAAATCTTATAATTGTGGAAACATAATAGGAGTTGGAAATGATTTTTTTATTTCTAGGTAGTATAAAATTTTTGGGGGTGACCATACAAAAAGGGAAGTTTTGGGGTATAAGAAACACTAGTAGGATAGTTTCTTTGGTATTGTTTAATTTTCCACTATTGGTTCCTCTATAATCATGAAAGAAGATAGTTAAATAATTCATTTTTGTGGGACTATCCAATATAGAAATGAGTAGGTACATGTACCGAATATTTTAAATATTTTGTGCAACATTCTCTTTATAGTCATTGGATATGAATAGTAAGGTTGAGAATTTATATTTGAGTGGATTGTAAATTTAAGAGGTATAAAAGTTCAATAATGTTTACTATTAAAGTTAAGAATCATTCATTAAAAAAATAAACCAATGATTCTCCTCCATGCCTCTTAGTGGTCTCGATCCTATTTGGGAACTGAAATTTTAATCAAAGCCTAGGTTCCCTCTGAAAGATCTATCTTTTAAAATGGAAAATTTCTATTCAGTGAACAATAGGGGTGTTCGTATTTTTTAAGGAAATAACTATCCAATTTGTATGAATACGATGTTAACCTAACCAATATTACTTGGCCTTGAAGTTAGATATATTTAAATATTTGTATTTCCATCCACAAATGAAGCTACTATGATAGATGCTGATAATAGAACTATATAATCTGATGGAAAACATTAAAATGATTTGTTTATAGATATCAGTGATATTGTTTATGCTTAGATTATGGTGTTTATGAGATCTAATAAAATGTTTTATTAGTTTACCGACGAAGGTAAGGAGAGAGATAAGGAACCCAAGTTACAAATATAGAGAAGTTGATTTGAATATATGAAAATGGATAATGATGAAAGTATTGATGGTTACTTTTCAAAAGTTAGCGATATTTTCAGTAACATAAATGTTATGGTGAGAACTTGGAAGAATCAAAAATTGTAATAATGTTATGAGAAACTTCCTAAACATATTTGATGTAAAGGATTCATCTTAATAATATCATGAATATTAATATTTACAAGAACATTAGAATGTTCTTGCGGCATATGAAATTAGAAAATCCCTAGCTTTCATGAAAAATGTTGATATAGAAATGGATTTTGAAGATTTGTTAAAGGGAAAAACAAATATAAAGAAGATAAAGAGGAATCAAGTGATTTTGAGTCATAAGAGGAATTAGAATATTTTAACACAAGTGTTTCCCACCTTTCAATGAAATGTGATTACGGAAAGTGGAAATGTAAAACTCTAAATGTTGTAATTTTGAAGGAAAATTTAATTTTTCACAAAATTATCCAATGAATAAAATGAAAGAATTTGGGTTTGAAGAAGATGGTAAGAAATTTCAGAAACAAAGTGAAGGAAACATTAGAAAATGGTACCATATGAAAAAAAGAATAAATGATATTTGAGAATAATAGAGATGGATGATTTCTCTTATAAGGATGAATTTGATCTGAAAACCACCTTTTTTTATAAATTTATAAATGGAATTAATTCTTCGGATAATGATGAAGATGGTGAGGAGATTATATAAATAGAGTGGATTCGTAAAAAAAATTTGAAAAGTCAATTCAAAAGAATACTCAAATCAAGAAAGGGAGATAAGTTATATATAAATATGTTAAATATATATTTTTAGAATGATGATTGGATGAAAAATTAGGAGAAAATCCCAATTTTATTAGATCTCAAAATATGAAGATTGGTGATCGTGAAATAAAACCGAAAACCTATTAAGAAAGTGCTGTAAGAATCAGAAGTCATTGAACTTTCTAATATAAATTTGAATATGATTTACTATTTGATTTGTTATCAACATCAGAAGTAATTTGATATATATGGGATCCATGATGTGTGAAAGAAATTTGGAGAAGATATTATTAGAATGAACTACATAAGTTGATATATCATATTAGGTTTCATTTAGAAAGAAAATTATGTTCTAAGAATGGTAAACAAGATGTTCTGAAAACAACTCAGCGGTACCATGAATATGAAAGAAGTAATCCAGTGGAGATACCAATTAATCGGTATAATATACCAATGATCCATCATAGGGGATTCTGATAGTGATTAATTTTATATTCTTAGTGTCCTATGTTTATCAAATGCATTGTTTTTTTTGAGGTAGAATGTTTAGGAATGTTAGAATTATTGGAAACAATTATCCTTCGGAAGCATTCAGAGACCAATAAAATATATGTTGATCAACAATGTAGTCAATTATTCTCATCTGGTTGAACTATATTACAATTAGGTCAAGAAAAAAAGTGTTTCTTGTTTTCCAATAGTGTTAAGAGACATCAAGCAATACAGAAGATTGATTCATCAATTCCTTCTGAAACAAATAAATTCTCTGGATGCCAAACTCCATCAGATGCAGAATGGGGATATTATTGAAGAGTTGAAGAAAATAATAATTTCTCTAAATCCTTATCCTAATAAAAGGGGAGAATGTTTTTTAATACATTTCGAATTTTTTTTCAAAGTAATGTTTTATTCCAAACTATTTTCAAAGTTTTTCCAAGGGGTGTTGTTATCTTTATTAGTGGGAACAATGTTTATGAAATTAATAAATCCATAATATTTAGGAATAATGTTCTAAATTATTTAAAAATTATTTTCCAATTGGTATGGATAATCTGTATGAGAATACATTCAGTATTTTACAAGTGGTCTTCATAATCATGAATCAGACTAAATAATCAGATACAAGATTTAGTATGAAGAAATTTCTATAAACATTAAGAAGTCAATATTTTTTCGAATATTTGGGAAGATTCAAGAATGTTTAATAAGATCTCATAAGTATTGAGAAGGGATAAAGAAGTCAAATATTAAGATTTTAAAAAATGTGAAATTTAGGAATAATTAATTTTTTTTACTGTGAAGAAGAATTATCTTTCCAACCTTTTCTATTCTAGGATGCCTATAAAAGGAGAGTAAAATGCATTCGTACTATGTAAACATGAACTATTAATGTTAACTGAGAGATAAAACCCTAATTATTTTCTCAGGTATTTATTTTTCTACCATTGTTATTTTTATGGGATGATGTTGAGGAAGATCCATTGGAGAATGTCAATCAGAGTATGTTCCATGACAACCACTTCCCCCGGAGTGAGAATCATCAGAATTATTTTCATCGGATGAAAGAATTGTGATTTTACAATTTAATATCTACTTAGTTGAAGTAGTAAGAGAAGAATCATAATCAGATGAATACCATCAGACTGATGTTACCAGGCAAAGGGTGATCAGACTAAATGTTTCTAAAGATATTTTTCGGACAGAGACTCTGGAAGACATTTCAAGACTAAAAAGTTCTTCATAAAATTGTTGAAGTTGTTAAATATTTTATATGTCTAAAGTTTTATTTAGCTTACATGTAGAGGAAGTGAAAAAAATTATATAGTTGATTAGAAAATAAGATGGAAATTGAATATTGTAATTGTGGATACTTACCTATTAGTGAAAAGGTTATTTGTATTTCTAGGGTGTATAAACATCTATGTATAACTGTATATGAAATGGTTAGTTTTTTTAGGTAACCTACTATAGCAAGAAAGTTTCTACTAGGATATTATAATTGATCATTTCTATTGAATTTGTAATCCGGGAAGAAGATTGTGAATGAATCAATGTTGATGATACTATCCAACATGGCATGGAGTTTGAATTTTTATAGAACTAAGTAAATATCATGTTCCACCTTCTCCTTATATTTCTTTGAACTGAATGGTATGGCTTATGATTTATATTTTATTGGATCTTAACTTTAACATGTTTTATAGGTTAACATAATTTACCATAGAAGTTAAGAAACATTCTTATAAAATAAAATGGAACCACTAATTCACCCCCATACCCTTAGTGGTCTCGATCCTTTTTGGGAAATACAGTTCAGGAACATGTGGGTGGACTATATTCCATGTAGTTTAAAGTCATGTGATAAGAACCATATTCCATTTATTAATGGGTATTATGATAAGGAACCAGGGTCATTTAGTCTAAAGAAATACTATAAGAACTATAAACTATATTATTTTTGGTCATGTGGTATGTTTTGTATGAATCTGACATAAATTATTAGGATTGATTACTTTTTAAATGATTATTGATGGTTTAAGACAATTTCATGTGTTCTTCAGGCTTATACTACTCTATCAATCATTTTTCTATATGCTTGTTAATTTAGGTGTAACATCCCTAACCCAGGATCCACTAATCTAGTGCACCGATCCGGGTCACTGCATGACCTCAAGCGTGCCTACAAAATATCCACCAAGGAAAATAGTTCATGGAGATGATAAATAAAGGAAGGTTAAGATAAACAGGTCAACAGGATATCATTATTTATTTTCCTTCAATTTAAACTACGAAATATCCCATTTTTATTACCAAGAAACTTCATTTATCAAGTCAACCTTGTCATGTGTTCAATGGATTAGGAATGATCAACATTTTTAACATGTGGGGATTAAAAAAGTTTGATCTCACTAGGAATCATATCACAAAAATTACCAATATCCTCACCTAAAAGCCTTAGTCTGGGTGGAATGAAACTATTAGGGGAATCGAACTGCATCCCTTTTTATAACCCATGCATTTAAGGAAGGATCTAGAACCTCAGTCTAACTCAACCTGTGGGTATAGAAAATAAATTCAATACCCCACTCTGCCAAGCCAGGTGAACATTCTTAATTATCATTCACCATAATTAACCATATCACAAAAACATATTCATTACCATTTACAACATCACAATAATATCAATAAAATGGGAATTTAACATTTAGCCTCAATCCATTAACAGATTAATCATTTATATTACATACTCGTTTCAACCGCATTCCCATTTCCCATTCCTATCTCACACATCATTTTCAAATATAGATCTAGTCCCCTAGAATTTTCTCATTAATCCATTTAAACCATTTTCAGGCCCAACAAAAAAACTCTTAGGCTGTTACCCAACCTAAGTGTATAACTAAACACCAATAAAGTTCCCTTAAAGAATATTAACATATTCATCATGGTACCAATGTTCTCACTCAACAAAATTACACATACTTAGCTAAACTCTACATCCGAGAAATATCAGCACACCCCTTAGGTGGCCCTAAAATTGGTCGAGTCAACCTCCTTGAATCCCATGCGGATCAAGAGGGGTTCAATTAAACATTTAAACTCCCACTACATCACAACAGGTCAAGGCCCAAGAACACTTCAAAATAAGGAAAGAATGAAAACCCTATATGAACAAATCATTACAAAAGCCAGGGGATATAACTTGTTGATCACCAACCATCAATCCGTTGGTGAACGCACTCTCAACTAAGGCTTTAGATATCATTTATACCAATCCTTGAAGACTTAGCCTAAACTTAAATGAAAATGAAGGTTTTGAGAGCATTGGAAGAAGACAAGAGTGAGATACCAACCCAAATCAAGAAAAATAAGAAAAGAGTGGTTTAGCCTTACCCTGATATGAAATCTGCAACCAACAGCCCTTCAAACGACCCTAAGATGAGGGAGATCAATCTTTTAAGCTCTTGGAGGCATTGTTTCATTCCTATGGTCCGAAGTAGGAAGAATGTATGAAATCCCAAGATTGGTATAAAAATCCCATAATGGAATTCTTGTAATTTTTTTAAAATTTCATAGGTTGCACGGTTTCCCAAACTGCACCCTAACTATGTGAATCCTTTTTTCCCAAAATAGCCACCTTTCCTGGTTTACCCGCACAAATTTCCAAACCATGGGGAGGCTACTGTCTGAAAAAACCCCATTTCACATGGTTTCATGGGAATTCCACAAGGTTTTCACTAATTGTGCGCAAACTGTGAAGAGGATACTATATGAAAACCCCCATTTCACACAATTTCCTTGGAATTCAGTAAGGTCTTCGCTAATTGTGCACAAACCGTGCAGCATGCCCAGTACCCCCCCCCCCCCCCCCAATTTTCTTCCTCTTTCATGTCCCGAACCCCAGGAACACCCTCAAACTGTCTTAAAAAATTGTAAAAACACTTAATTGACCAAAATAAGGGGATTAAAATGAAACCAAAGAAAAAACATAGCTTAAAAAATATCAAGGATCTTACAACCACCCCACCTTATAAAGAATCGTCCTCGGTCTTCTCCTTCTAAGAAATATCAGGTCTCCAAATCAAACAGGTCAGACCACTAGGACCACATATCTGATTACCACTCCCATCTTTCTTCCTATAAATTCCCATGCTTCCATAGAACATGAACCAAGGTCACAACCTTTCTCGTCAAGAAATTCTCACTATGATCCCCGATATGAACCGGGTTCTCCTCAAAAGTTTCATGAGCTCCAAAATCGACATCCTTGACATTTATCACAGGAGATGAATCCGGATAGTACTTTCATAATTTTAAAACATAGAAAATATCATGAATTCCATTGTGCCACTATGGAAGAGACAATTGGTAAGCCAGTGGCCTGATCCTCTCCACAATATCAAATAGCCCTACATATCTAGTCACCAACTTGCCCTTCTTCTGAATTCCACGGTGACCCAGCATTAGTGACACCTGAAGAAACACACTATCACACACCATGAACTCAAGAGTACTACAAAACTAATCTTCATATGACTTCTTCTTACTTTGATCTGTTTCCATGTACTTTTGAATCAAACAAATCTTCTCTGATTTATCCTGTACAAGACTCGGTCCTAACATCTCAGAATCTCTAGCCTCTAACCAAAACAATGGAGATGTACACGGTCTCCCATAAAGTGCCTCAAAAGGTGTCAACTGGACAGTATCCTGAAAATTATTATTGTAAGAAAACTCAACAAGATAAAAGTGTTTTTCCCATGAACCACCAAAATCTAGAACACATGCTCTCAACAAGTCTTCTAATTCCTGAATTGTACCTTATGACTGCCCGTTAGTCTATGGGTGGTAACCAGTACTCATAAACACCTGGGTACCAAGTGCCCTCTATAGTCCCTTCCCTAAGTGCGAGGTGAAATGCAGATCATGATCTAAAACTATGGTTCTTGGAATGCCATCAAACTATAATATTTCTCAAACATACAACTCCCCCAACTGGTCGACAGTGTAGGTCTCCTGAATCGGCAAGAAATGGGGCACTCGGTCAGCCGATCTACCATCAACCAATTTGCATCGTTCTTCAAAGGTGCCCTCAGAATACCCACCACAAAGTCCATTGTGATATCATTCCACTTCCACTCTGTAATAGGAAATGACTATAAAAACCTACCTAGATGTTGATGTTCATCCTTAAACAACTGATAGTTAAGGAATCGTGCCACAAAAATCACAACTTCTCTCTTCATTCTCGACCAACAAAACTACCTATAAATATCTTGATACTTCATAGTAAATCTAGGATAAACTTCCCACTTTGACGCATGGACTTCGTACATCAACTCTTCCCATACATCTTCTAGTACCCCAACACGACCATGAACATAAGCAACTCCATCACCACCAAAAGTCCAACCAAAAGGTGACTCCCCATTTTTAAGACATTCCTTCATATAAAAACACTCCTAAAATACCAGATGAATCTCCATAACTCATCTCAAAATCGAAGACTGAACTTCTATAGATGCAAGGGTCATCTTCACATGCCACTCTTGTACCTCCAAATGCATCTCTCCAAACAAGGACATCATCACCAACTTTAAACGAGATTCTTGAACTACCTGATTCTGAGTCTTCCTGATCGAATCATTAGAGACACTATTTTTTTCCCTTGTGTGTACACCAAATCAAAATCGAAATACTGCAAGTACTCAACCCACCGTCATTGTCGAGGATTCAAATCCCGCAGGTAGAAGATGTATTTGAGACTTTTATGGTCGGTAAACATTGTAAAGGGTTATCCTAACAAATAATTCCTTTAACACATTAAGTAATTAACTAAAGCTTCTAGTTCTAGGCTAGAAGTAGGATAATTTCTCTCATGTGGTCTCAACTATCTCAACTTGTAAGCTACAACTCGATCATCCTGCTTCAAAACCACCCCAAGTCCAACATCGAACGCATTATAGAGAAATGTGTACCTATTAACTGGTTTGGGTAAGATCAAAATTGATGTGGTGGTTAACCACTTCTTCATCTCTAGGAAATTATTCTCACATGCCTCTGAAAAATCAAACTTAAACCCTTTCTAGTTTAGGCTTGTGAGTGGAACTACCGAATGAGAGAAATCTATAATAAACCTTCGGTGATAACCGAACAAACCTAGAAAACAAAAAATATCATAGATGTTCTTCGGATTCTAACAAGACACCACCACCTACACCTTTTTCGATCTACCGATACGCCTGACTCAAATATGATGTGTCCCCAAAATTGCACCTCTTCAATCAAAAATAGACATTTAGATAGCTTGGAGAAAATTCTATGCTCTCATAGTGTACTCAAGATGATATCAAGATTTTTGGAATGATTTTCATGATTTCTAGAGTACACCAAGATGTCATAAATGAAGACAAATACAAACTGATCCAGATATGGGAGGAATATTTAGTTCATCAAGGCCATGAACATACCTGGTGCATTGGTCAAACAAAATGGAATTACCAGGAAATTAAAAAACCCATAACTTCGTAATAAATTCGTCATAGTTATGTCAAAAGGCCTAATGCTCAACTGATGGTATTCTATTCTCAAATAGATCTTGTAAAAAAATGAGGCACCTCTGATCTGATAAAAAGAGTTATCGATTCTCGGAAGAGGGTATTGGATATTAACTGTTATCTAGTTTAGCTTCTTATAATTGACACATAGCCTCAAAAATCTGTCCAAATTCTTTAAACATTTCGTAGGGGATCCCCAAGGTGATGTAATAGGACATATAAACCCATTATGCTCCAATTAATATAACTCACCCTTCAATTCTTAGAGATCTTCTGGCTCCATTTGGTAAGGTGGAATGGAAACCGGCTCTGCTCTAGGAAATAATTTGATCTTAAACTCAACATATCTCTCAGGTGGTACACCCGATAATTCCTTTGGAAAAAATTCCTAAAACTAGTCCATAAGAAAAGGGAAGACTGGTTTCAATTTCTCCCCATCAACCAGAATAAGGCAAGACACTTAGGCTATGATTTCCCCCAACTATTGGTTTAGTGGCCCTACGTGGCCTGCTCGAGTATCCCACCCACCTCAAAGGACATAAGTTCTCCCATCGAGAGATTTGATTGTTACAAGTCATCAGTAACAGTCGATTGGAACTTGTTATAACACCAACCAACTAGTTCCCAAGATTTGGTCAAAACCTGACATCTATAAGACAAAAATATCCAATTGAAAATGATACCCACCAACCTCCAGAGCACAATTCTTACACTACATGATGTCCCCCACTCGTACCCATGGAAGAGGATCAAGTGATATTTCCCCACATGGAGTCTCTATGGTTAAGACCAACACAACTACAAACTGGGTAGAATCAAAGGAATGAGTAGCCCCTATATCAAATAAACAACTAGAAATCGTGGAAGATACAAGAATTTTTCCTCAAACTGAAGACGGTCCTGCCTCACCACCCTCAGGTGTAGCATGAACTGCATGGAGATGACTAGCCCCTTTTCCTTTGGTTCTAGCAGGAATACCCTGCACAGCATTGCTCTGTTGGTAACGGTGGTCTCGCCCTGGAGTTCCATGTCCACCACCTCTACCAGTATAGCCCATGGAGCTCTGACTGCCTGCCTGATACGGAGTAACCGACTCCCTTCCTACACTTGACATATTCCTCTGACATCCATCATTCCCTATTGTTGCAGGTTTTTGCAGAATCTATGCTCAAGGCCTAGCCTACTACATGCTCGACACTCAATTGGTGGGCGGGAACATTGGTCACACTTGTGCCCTGACCTGTCACACAGATAGTAGAAGACCGATTTGCTACCCTGATTAGTTGGTCCCCTCTTATGACTCCTCTCCGTGCTTCCCCCTTGCTAAGAAGTTCCAAAATGGTGCTTCCTACTATCAGAAGACGCACCACTTTCTTGCCCTGACCATGCCACAAGTTCACTACATGAAGCTCCCTTCAGGTTCCCCTCTAAGATAAGGTCTTGATCCACTACTATAAAAAACATTTTTTGACAAAATATATTCACCTTAGATCTGATCTCATGTCTCAGCACATCTTGGATGTGTTTTTACATATTTTCTTCATCTCCCATAAATTTCGAAATGAGCATCTCAAATCGGTGAAATGGTTAGCATAGTCCATTACCGACATTGTGTAGAGACCCGAAGCTTGACTTACATTGACATTACATTACATTTGTGGAATACTTAGTATATAACAAAAAAACACACACAAGGATCGTAATAGTTTAGTGTCTTTGGAAACTGGGAATATAATCTTCTAATCCTGGTGAAAGATCTTCAACATCTCCCATAAAGATCTTCCTTTTTTTCTTATACCTAAAACCTTTCTATATATCCTGGGGAAAAGTAAACATAAAAGGGTGAGCTCAAATGCTCAGTAAGGGTAAAAAAAAGAAATATCAGTCACATCATATACATAAGCACATAACTTTTGGAAATCTTAACCTGCAAAAGAGATCATAATTTCATAACATGGGGTAAATAATGGCAGTGAAATGTAATCACAATAATCATAACTTAAAACATGAAACTTTGTGGCATACACACATAATCATAGAGAATCATTTCTTATTATTCAAGACTCATTTCCAAGACTATCTTAGTGGACAAAGTCTCTTTCTGAACCGAGTCACCCTCGTTTCAGTCTTGTTTCACTAAACCGGTATAACCTACCATTCCAGCCATGTCTATCTCATGAGAAATAAAATCTTTACCCAATGCATTGGAGGGAGATATAGGTCCCACCAATCTCATAATGATACCATTCTTATGTGTGCCACAAAATCAGAAATCATACATCATTGCATAACCCATGTAATACAAATGGGAATCTTAAACATCATGACATCATAAACCAATTCATATAAGATAAAGGAATTCATAAAAACAATTACATCACAACATAATCAAATCAATGTAATAATAGGGATAAAAACAGAACCCTTTATTTTCTTATATGGAAAATAATTTTGATAAAACACTTGAACTCCATTCTTGAGAAAAATATCCTTTCTTCTTCAAATACATTTTTCCTTTCTTAACATGTCATACAACATTAAACTAAAAGAAGTTGATTAAAAATAAACTTGAAAACTTGTAAAGGATTCTTCTTGGAAATAATGTTTTAAAAATCCATTCATGTCGTATAAGTTAAAAAAACATTCTTCTCGTACTTTTGTCGGAAAAGTCAAAAAGTACCTCGTACAAAAAACGACAAAAGATTCCTTTCATATCTTTTACTAAAAACTCACCGAAGGGTAAAATTGGATTTAAACAATTTTAGGTGTATGGAAATAATATTACACATTGAGGAAACATGGATGTGGATGATAAAATACACCCCAGTAAATACCAAAGTATAAACAATCTCGGATAAAAATGAGATTGTGATATTTCCCTTACCTTAGATCCGATTTGCTTCGTAAGTGTCCGAACCTCCTGTATAATGATTTAAATAATGTCATTTACTTATTACAGAATCATATTCATTGTTATTATATCATATATGGTTCACTTATGACATTATATTACCCGTTCTTTTGTAAATTCATGTTAAAGTACCGTTTTGGGTAAAATCGTCTCATTTGTCCTTTGTGTTTTAACTTGTAATTATTCATATGATTACTTAGATCATGATTACTTAATTCCAGAATATAAAACATGATTTATATATAATATATATTCAGAATATACATATATATAATGGATCGATAAATGGAAAGAAATACACCGTTCATGGAGACGGTAGGTTGTACGTACGCATGAACGTTGTTTTCGTTTCCTTATTGAATTGAGTGGAATTAAGTAGATGACATAAATATATATATATACATAAATCCAGTAGTATTATTATGTCATATATTTCATGACTATATACTTTATAATCATTCATGAATGGTTAACGTGGAGAATGAATCTCATCTCGTCGTGGAGATGGTAGTCCGTACGTACGCACGAGCGATGATATCATTCTCATGATCGTGGGATTGTATTTAAGTGTATGTATACTATTTCAGAATCAATACCACTTTAAAATAATCGTATATAGTTATTATTTACACCATTATACCCATCCAAGTAAGGTGGTGGTGGAAAATAGATTACACCACGGCGTGGAGACGGTATTCCGTACGTACGCACGCCCGGTGATTTCATTTTCCGTAGGATGGATAGATGGTGAAATAGGGTTGTTTCATACTTATAATAAAATATCAGTATATGAGTGATACTGATGTTATTACTTCATTATGAAACAACTATATAATAAGAAGTGGAAGAAGAAATAAAGATGAAAGAATCGGTAACGGGAATTACCTCTTCTTTGAAGCGCCTCTTTGAGACCTCCTTTTAGGGCACTAAAATTGGTCTTTGAGGAATACCAGAACCTCTAGGATGTTTCTATGGAAGTGGATAAGAGAATTTGTCAGGGGTTGGCCTAGCTTTAAGGCTCAAAGTTGTGTGAGGAAGAGGGGGAGGAGGTTCCCTTTTATAAGGGAGGAGAGGGGTACCTTTGGAATAACTAAAACTATTATTTTATTATAAAGTAAAATTTGGTTTTAAATAGCTCCAAATTGATTTATTTAGAATCTAAAGTGGGGATGGGTCTAAATCCTCTCATCCAATAGAATTTAGACAAGTTTAGGTTCCTATTTTAACCTTATCATTTAGATTTAACATTAAGTTAAATAATTTTATTTTTACCGTGTCTTCTTATGTTCTTACACTATAAGGTTAATAAACTTACAATAAGAAGCCAAACGAACCCCAAGTTGTTTATTATTAATATATATAACCTTATCTAAGTCATTTTATCGAACCTTATATTTTTAGGAATAAAATAACAATTAATAATATAATATTTGTTTTAAAAACTATTTTATGTCAATTTTGACACTATTTGGTAATTGATTTTTGTGAAAATCATAAAAGAATGATAAGTTCTAAAAAAGTTAATTAAATCAATACTAACATGTCATAATAACATATAAAATTAGTTTAATTCATAAAAAGTCTCAAATTATATTTATTTGGGTATTTATAACATCAATTATCTCAATATTTCATTAATAAGATAATTACTGCATCATCATTGTGTCATAAATAAATTAAATTATATAATGTCTAAAAATTACAAATAAAATACCATTATGTAGGAAATCATTTTATCTTTCTAATTAATATTTATAGTCGAATTTAACTTATGTATAACCCTATATTAAAAATGTTTTATTAAATAAACATTGATTTTAACTCTTTTAACTCTTCATTGAATTAAATAATAATAAATGTCCTGATCTAATTCAAGTGGGCCTAAATGGTCATATTTTATTCCTAAGTTTGTTTTTGGTCGAATTACACTTGTCCAATAGAATTATGACATGTGTTAGGGTAATAATAATATCATTTCTACCCTTAGTTACCCTATTTACTTTTAACCGTGGTAAAAAAAAGTAAAAAGTTACTATTCACCAAAAAATTATTTTCATCTCATTGAACCACATTTTACTTACTGACATCAACCGTGTCTCTCGGATTTTTGAAATTCCACTCACATAAGTGGTAAAATTACGTTTTATGAAAAATTTAGTTTTTTTAACTACCACTTAGTGGTTTCACTATTCATCAAAAATTGAAAGTTTTAAGAAAAATACAAAAATTAGGTCTAATATATATTTGATATTATGAACTCAAAAATGATGTCTATTTTACCAAATTAAAAACATATCAGTTGCATTAATTAATTTAGAAATTAATTCCCTTCGTCAAAACAAATAGCGTGTTTTTAAGAGATAATAACTTCCAAAAGATTGACACTTGTTTATGTCTGGTTTAAATGTGAAATTACATCCAATGACCAAAATTGTATTAAATTGTAAAAATATATTCTAAATATACTTTAAAACCACTCAAATTAATAATTTATCACTATTAATTATTTCGATTGAAAAAGTTGTTTTTAATTAAAATTTAGTAATTTTAACTATTCATCAAAATATGAAAGTTATCCGAAAATCACCAAAATTTTACCCTAAGCTAGTTTCGATATTACGAATCCAAAAATGAAGTCCATTTTGAAAAATAAAATTTACAAAATTTCAAAAAGTGGTTATTACTATTCATAATGGCTAGTTTTAATAATATTTTAATAGCATATCGTTGTTTAGTGAAACTCGGTATTGCGTACTACACACGCTATCGAGGAAGGTCGCGATTGCGTGTAATGCAAGGCAAGTCAAGGATGCATGTTGTGCAAGCTCCTTTTGGTGTAGCGTACAACACAAGACATTAATGAAATTAAAACGAATATTTTTCATAAAATCTCAGGGTGTTACATTCTACTCCCCTTAAAATGAATTTCGCCCTCGAAATTCGTTGGGGTTATCAATGGTTTACTATTGGAAAATTTCTTTAATAGAAACCCACATCGTAGAAAGGAATACCAAAACTAATCTTTAAAAACAAAAGTATGAAACGTAACGGTTACCCTAATAAACTAATCACTGGGTTTCCACATAGGTGAAAATATGGATATGGAAGAGAAATATAACCATCATGTTATGATGGAGAGTGGTAGAGAACATGGCTATGGAAAAGCTAGAAATCACAAAGCCATAAATTTGTGACGATTTAAGGTACCATCTGATTCATCAGATATAAGAGCACTAAGACAACATTTTTGGTTTTCAAGATCATTTCCCTAAAGTTGATGAAATTGGAATTAGAAGAAATACTTTCTTGATTTTGGTATAGTCTTACCGTTTGTCGTTCTTTGGACAATTTCCACTTCATCTATTAAAGAAATGAAGTTGAATTTGTCATTCGTGATGTGTTAGCAGATCATGTGATAGAATGATGGGTCATTCTATCTCTTTCAAACAAAAGGTTAGCAAAATTTATAAGTCCATCTTATGGTTAATCGTATATGGTTCCAAAAATGAACTTATACTTCATATATCATACCTCTTAATAAAATAAAACTAGTTTCTACTAACCAGGGACTTCCTGTAGGACAGTGGTAGGGGATAAAGGCCAGTCGCACTTTGGTTGTTGGTTCGATTCCCACAGCCTTGTCTGACGCGATGGGCTGTCACCCGTCCTGCAGGTTGTCCTTTTTCTAAAACTATATTACTATAACATCCCATCAATAATATCGAAAAAAACTTCTATCCTTAAACAATACTAACTTATGCCCAACATAATCCATTCCAATCTTTAGGATTATCTATAATACTGTAGTCCACTCTCATAATATAGTGAAAATGATTACCAGAGATTTAATACCATCGTTGATCCCCATATATCATAAGATATGTTTTTTTTTGTCACATTCCAAACATTAAAATGCCTTAATCATGTATTCTATTGAATACCCATTGAACCTTAGTGAAAACATTAATGCAGTTAAAAGTTAACACTTTCCATAAACCAAAATCCTCAAAATTATTTATACTCAAACCATTATATCACTTAGTCGTTATATCAATCATGAGCTCATGAATACAATCAAACATCTCATTATCGTCTTATCACTTCATTATGCGCATATCATCTACATTCCAAAAATATCTGAATAACCTTTCATGGATACTGGTACCATTAATCATACACTTTCAAAACTCAAGGAAAGACAACAGTGTAACAATCCTTAGATGTCTCTTTATTCCATAGTACCATGAGATTACTTATACAACATTACATATGATAAAAATGTAATCATTCCACTACATTCTTAAACCACTGACCGAGATTCAACAATTCTTTTATCTCACATATCATTTGTAGTCTCTTCATCGTCATCAACATAAATACTACCCATACAACCATACTGATTCTCTTCATGATACTTTCCCTTAGGGCATTGGTTTGCATAATGCCCGTACATTCCACATTTAAAACATTTAACCCTTGTTGATGTCGTGGCAATACCATTATCCTCATCCATGGTGTTAATTGAACCTTTTCCTTTGCACTTACTGGCTTTGTGTCCTTCTTTTCCACACCCAAATCATCTTCCAGTTCCTTTGAAACATACTCTTCGATGCCTCTTCCCACATGATTTACAAAGGGGAAATTGAACTTTCTTTCCTCTATGATCATCATGAAACTCCATCTTTCTCTTATTAGCCGAGTCAGGAATCTTACCAAATTTTACTTTATTGATCATATTATGAGATTGATGATTCAGCCTAATAATGATGTTTGGATTTCCAAATCCCATTTCATTTGGTTGCTCATTAAGAATATCATTCCATTTCCATCATATCCTCCATTATCGTGAATCATCTTGTTTCCAGCCATTTTCTAAAACCCAAAAAGAATAGTGTGAGAGGAGAAAATCATGCTAGGGAAAACAACATAATAAAGGGGGAGTGCCCTCAATATCTAACATCTTAGGTTAAATTCTAAGATCGTTAGCACAATTCTAGGACTATAACCTATACGTATACATAACCTTAGAGACATCCCTAGACATACCTTAGAAATATCTCTAGGTATCTCACTAAAGTTCTCGCATCCTAGTTTCCAAAGGTTGGCTAAACCTTTCCTCTGATACCAACTGTAGAGACCCGAAGCATTACATACATTGACATTACATTACATTTGCGGAATACTTAGTACATAAAAAAACACACACACAAGGATCTTAATAGTTTAGTGTCTTTGGAAACTCAGAATATTATTTTCTAATACTGGTGAAAGATCTTCAACATCTGCCATAAAGATCTTCCTTTTTTTTCTTATACCTAAAACCTTTCTTTATATCCTGTGGAAAAGTAAACATAAAAGGGTGAGATCAAATGCTCAGTAAGGGTAAACAAAAGAAATATCAGTCACATCATATACATAAGCACATAACTTTTGGAAATCTTAACCTGCAAAAGAGATCATAATTTCATAACATGGGGTAAATCATGGCAATGAAATGTAATCACAATAATCATAACATAAAAAATGAAACTTTGTGGCATACACACATAATCATAGAGAATCATTTCTTATTAGTCAAGACTCATTGCCAAGACTATCTTAGTGGACAAAGTCCCTTTCTGAACCGAGTCACCCTCGTTTCAGTCTTGTTTCACTGAACCGGTATAACCTACCATTCCAGCTATGTCTATCTCATGTGATATAAAATCTTTACCCAATGCATTGGAGGGAGATATAGGTCCCACCCATCTCATAATGATACCATTCTTATGTGTGCCACAAAATCAGAAATCATACATCATTGCATAACCCATGTAATACAAATGGGAATCTTAAACATCATGACATCATAAAACAATTCATATAAGATAAAGGAATTCATAAAAATAATTCCCTCACAACATAATCAAATCAATGTAATAATAGGGATAAAAATAGTACCCTTTATTTTCTTAGATGGAAAATAATTTTGATAAAACACTTGAACTCCATTCTTGAGGAAAATATCCTTTCTTCTTCAAAAACATTTTTCCTTTCTTAACATGTCATACAACTTTAAACTAAAAGAGGTTGATTAAAAATAAACATGAAAACTTGTAAAGGATTCTTCTTGGAAATAAAGTTTTAAAAATCCATTCATGTCGTATAAGTTAAAAAAAACATTCTTCTCGTACTTTTCTCGGAAAAGTCAAAAAGTACCTCGTACTAAAAACGACAAAAGATTCCTTTCATATCTTTTACAAAAAACTCACCGAACGGTAAAATTGGATTTAAACAATTTTAGGTGGATGGAAATAATATTACATATTGAGGAAACACGGATGTGGATGATAAAATACACCCCAGTAAATACCAAAGTATAAACAATCTCGGATAAAAATGAGATTGTGATATTCCCCTTACCTTAGATCTGATTTGCTTCGTAAGTGTCCCAACCTCCTGTATAATGATTTAAATAATGTCATTGACTTATTACAGAATAATATTCATTGTTATTATATCATATATGGTTCACTTATGACGTTATATTACCCGTTCTTTTGTAAATTCATGTTAAAGTAGCGTTTTGGGTAAAATCGTCTCATTTGTCCTTCGTGTTTTAACTTGTAATTATTCATATGATTACTTAGATCATGATTACATAATTCCAGAATATAAAACATGATTTATATAAAATATATATTCAGAATATACATATATATAATGGATCGATAAATGGAATGAAATACACCGTTCATGGAGACGGTAGGTCGTACGTACGCATGAACGCTGTTTTCGTTTCCTTATTGAATTGAGTGGAATTAAGTAGATGAAATAAATATATATATAAATAAATCCAGTAGTATTATTATGTCATATATTTCATGACTATATACTTTATAATCATTCATGAATGGTTAACGTGGAGAATGAATCTCATCGCGTCGTGCAGACGGTAGTCCGTACGTACGCACGAGCGATGATATCGTTCTCATGATCGTGGGATTGTATTGAAGTGTATGTATACTATTTCATAATCATTACAAATTTACAATAATCATATATAGTTATTATTTACACCATTATACCCATCCAAGTAAGGTGGTGGTGGAAAATAGATTACACCACGGCGTGGAGACGGTATTCTGTACGTACGCACGCGCGGTGATTTCGTTTTCTGTAGGATGGATAGATGGTGAAACAGGGTTGTTTCATACTTATAATAACATATCAGTATATGAGTGATACTTATTTTATTACTTCATGATGAAACAACTATATAAGAAGAAGTGGAAGAAGAAATAAAGATGAAAGAATCGGTAACGGGCATTACCTCTTCTTTGAAGCGCCTCTTTGAGCCCTCCTTTTAGGGCACTAAAATTGGTCTTTGAGGAAGACCAGAACCTCTAGGATGTTTCTATGGAAGTGGAGATGAGAATTTGGCAGGGTTTGGCCGAGCTTGAAGGCTCAAAGTTGTGTGAGGAAGAGGGGGAGGAGGTGCCCTTTTATAAGGGAGGAGAGGGGTACCTTTGGAATAACTAAAACTATTATTTTATTATAAAGACAAATTCGGTTTTAAATAGCTCCAAATTGATTTATTTCGAATCTAAAGTGGGTATGGGTCGAAATACTCTCATCCAATAGAATTTATACAAGTTTAGGTTCCTATTTTAACCTTATCATTTAGATTTGACATTAAGTTAAATAATTTTACTTTTACCGTGTCTTCTTGTGTTCTTACACTATAAGGTTAATAAACTTACTATAAGAAGCCAAAAGAACCCCAAATTGTTTATTATTAATATATATAACCTTATCTAAGTCATTTTGCTGATCCTTAGATTTTTAGGAATAAAATAACAATTAATAATATAATATTTGTTTTAAAAACTATTTTATGTCAATTTTGACACTATTTAGTAATTGATTTTTGTGAAAATCATAACAGAATGATAAGTTCTAAAAAAGTTAATTAAATCAATAATAACATGTCATATTAACCTAGAAAATTAGTTTAATTCATAAAAAGTCTCAAATTATATTTATTTGGGTATTTATAACATCAATTATGTCAATATTTCATTAATAAGATAATTACTGCATCATCGTTGTGTCATAAATAATTTAAATTATTTAATGTCTAAAAATTAAAAATAAAATACCATTATGTAGTAAATCTTTTTATATTTCTAATGAATATTTATAGTCGAATTTATCTTATGTATAACCCTATATTAGAAATGTTTTATTATATAAACATTGATTTTAACTCTTTAAACTCTTCATTGAATTAAATAATAATAAATGTCCTAATCTAATTCAAGTGGGCCTAAATGGTCATATTTTATTCCTAAGATTGTTTTTGGTCGAATTACACTTGTCCAATAGAATTAGGACATGTGTTACGGTAATAATAATATCATTTTTACCCTTAATTACCATATTTACTTTTAACCGTGGTAAAAAAAAGTAAAGAGTTACTATTCACCAAAAAATTATTTTCATCTCATTGAACAAAATTTTACTTACTAACATCAACCGTGTCTCTCTGATTTTTGAAATTCCACTCACAGAAGCGGTAAAATTACGTTTTATGAAAAATTCAGTTTTTTTAACTACCACTTAGTGGTTTCACTATTCATCAAAAATTGAATGTTTTCAGAAAAATACCAAAAATTTGGCCTAATATATATTTGATATTATGAACTCAAAAATGATGTCTATTTTACCAAATTCAAAACATATCAGTTGCATTAATTAATTTATAAATTAATTCCCGTCGTCAAAACAAATAGCGTGTTTTTAAGAGATAATAACTACCAAAAGATTGACACATGTTTATGTCTGGTTTAAATGTGAAATTACATCCAATGACCAACATTGTATTAAATTGTAAAAATATATTCTAAATATACTTTAAAACCACTCAAATTAATAATTTATCAATATTAATTATTTCGATTGAAAAAGTTGTTTTAATTAAAATTTAGTAATTTTCACTATTCATCAAAATATGAAAGTTATCCGAAAATCACCAAAATTTCACCCTAAGCTAATTTCGATATTCCGAATCCAAAAATGAAGTCCATTTTGAAAAATAAAATTTACAAAATTTCAAAAAGTGGTTATTACTATTCATAATGTCTTGTTTTAATAATATTTTAATAGCATATCATTGTTTAGTGAAACTCGGTATTGCGTACTACACACGCTATCGAGGAAGGTCGTGATTGCATGTAATGCAAGGAAAATCAAGGATGCATGTTGTGAAAGCTCCTTTTGGTGTAGCGTACAACACAAGACATTAATTAAATTAAAACGAATATTTTTCATAAAATCTCAGGGTGTTACACATTGTCTCTTGATTCAACCTGATAAAACATGCATCCTTTTCCCATATCAAGTCTAATGGGTATAAGTACTCAAGGAATATTTTGGATAGACTCTATCCAGAACATTTCTACTTCTGGCCCACCCTCTCTGGTAAAGTTCGGAAGGTGTTGCCACTAAAACTCCCTAGTTAGTTCAAACAAGCTTGGTGTAACCTACCCTGGGTCTCATTTCATCATTTTCATAAAACAATCAATGTTCTCATGGAAATACACTTCTTGGTTTCCTTGGATCACCACATTCTCTTGATTATCTACTGAAGGAGTGTCCTTGGAAACATCCTCTTGTCTCACCACCAGCACACGTCTTCGAGGCGGCATTTCTATAAAATTCCAAACATGAACATTAGAAGGCATCCATAACACTTGTAAAAATGAAAAAAGGACATATTGGAAGACTCATCACTCTTCATAACCAAATTAGTTTTCATAAACTTCTGAAAAGATCCCACTCGCAACTTGGTCACTACCCTCATCCATCTCGCTATGTCCATGCCTAACACAGTATCTAATTCTCATGGTTACAATCCTTAACTTTTACAGTCATCCAAAACCATTCCCATATCCCTACTTACTCCTACAATAGATTAATCTACTTTTTCTTCTTTATCAAACACCATTTTCTAATTACTACATGACTTTTTGAGATTCTTGTTTATCCACTCATACCAGCTTATTTGGCGCAATTCATTACTTTTAAGAAAACATATAAATCATAAAATTTATATCTCATACACCCACCCATGTGGGTTCTTATCATAATGCATGTCACATTTTTATATAGGTTCCTTGAATAATGAATGAATGAAGAACCTTGTACCTTCCTTTCCACGAGATAAATATCACAAAAAATTCAAATCACACAATAAGTGCATCACCCAATAGTGAAATATCATCAAATATAAAAATATACAACAAGAAAAAAATCCCCTCCCAGGGTGACTTGGGTTTTCCCCCATACACTAGAGGTTGTCGACTAGCATTGAAGCTCACGTAAGTCATGTGGGGAGACTATACCCACAATACAATAATAATACATAATAGATAACAATTAAAATCGTAGAAACACAAGATAAAAATCCGTAACATGCATCAATAAATAAATTCCATGAATGGGAACAACAATATAAAATAGTAAATATGTCATGTTATACTATAGTGGCGACTGAACAAATCCCAAAAGAGTGAAAACAGTTGAATCCACAAAATGGTCTAGACTCCAAGTCTAGAACCTCACCCCAACACGTTCTATGTCCAACTCAAATCCTTAGCATAGGGCCCTTTCCCCTGTCCTAACCTACAATCATGAAATCTGCTCGAGTTCCCAACGGTAGCCCAAAAAGGGTGTGTGTTTAACTTAGTAGGACACCACCAACAATTTCTACAAAATATCAAGCAAAGAAAATAGTGCATACAAATGATAAATAAAGGCAAGTTAAGGTAAACAGTTCAACAGTCAATCTTTATTTATGTTCCTTTAATTTAACCTAACAAATAACCCATGTTTATAACAATGACATTTCATTTATCATGTCAGCCTTTACATGTGTTCAATGGATTATGCATGATAAATGATTTCAACATGTAGGAAATAATCATGTCTTATCTCACGAGGCATCATATCACAAAAATTCCCAATATCCTCACCTCGAAGCCTCAGTCTGGGTGGAATGCAACCATTAGGGGAATAGAACATTGTCCCATTCCCAAACCCATGCATTTAGGGGAGAATCTAGAACCTCATTCCAACTCAACCCATGGGCGTAGAACATCAAGTTAATACCCCACTCAACCAAGCCATGTGTACATTCTTATTTATAATTTAGTACAATTAACCATTTCACAAAAACATAGCCAATACCATTTGAAACATCACAACAATATTAATAAAATGGGAATTTAACATTTAGCCTCAATCCATTAACACATTCATCAATTATATTACTAACCCCTTTTAGACCCATTCTCATTCCCCATTATTATCTCACTAATCATTTTCTACAATAGATCTAGACCCCTAGCATTTTCTCATTAATATCATTAACCCGCCTTTGTGCCCACAAAACAATATATTAGGCCATTACCCAACCAAAGTGTATTACTTAACACCAATCACATGCCCTTAAAGCATATTAAAATATTCATCAGGGGCTCTATGTTCCCACACAACTACCTTACACTTACTTAGCTAAACATTAGGTCTGGGAAATATCATAACACCCCTCTGGTGGCCCAAAATTTGGTCGAGTCATCCTCCTTGCATACTATGGGGATCAAGAGGGGATAAATTAACAATTTAGATGTCCACTACGTCACAATATGTCAAGGCCCAATAACTCTTCAACAAAGGCTTTAGATATTTATTAGACCAAACCCTGAATCCTAAACCTAAATATCACAAAAAAATAAGGTTTTGTGTGCATCAAAAGAAGACAAGAGGGAGATACCAACCCAAATCAAGAAAAAGTAGCAAGGAGGGGATTAGCCTTACCCAGATCTTTAATTCACAACCAACAACACTCCAAATAGCCCAATGATGAGGCAGATCTATCCTTGGAAGCTCATTGTGGTTTGGGTTCGTTCCAAGGGTCCAAAAGAGGAAGAAAGTAGGAAATTGTGAGTTGGGTATAAAAATATTGTATTGGAATTTTTGAATTTTTTTTTAAAGTTTTTGGGCTACATGGTTTTCCCACCTGGTTTTCTGAACCATGCACAAACTATGCAAACAGTTCTGCTCCAAATTATCCCCCTCGCATGGTTTACAAGAATGGTGTTCCAAACCATACACAAACCATGCAGAGACTACTATCTGAAAAAAAAACCACTTTCACATGGTTTCCTTGGAATTACACACAGTTTGCACAAACCATGTAGCATGACCAGTACCCACTTTGTCATCCTCTTTTGTGTCCCAAACCCCTAGAACACCCCCAAACCTTTCTAAAGACTTTGTAAAACACTTAATTGACCAAAATAAAGGGAATAAACTGAAACATAATTAAAAGCACACATTAAAGGAAATTTGGGATCTTATATTTGGCATTTAAGACAAATAATTATTAGATTGTACGTTCTAAAATTTGATGATATGAACAATAAATGAGAAGATTTTGGAAAAATACCTCTTCTAGTTTATTAATTTCAACAAATGAATGAAAATTTTGCTCTAAGAAATAGATAAAACACATTTTCACATACTCATGACAATTGCAATAGAATCTATTTGTTGTTTCATTGATATATGTTGAAAATTTTTCCCATTTAAAAATTTTGTGTCCTATTAATGGTGATAATGTGGCTAAAGATGAGGTTTGGGTGTCCCTGGCTAAATTTTTCATTGATCTATCTAATTTGTTGTCAATAATTGAAAATAAGGAATTGAAATATTATAAACCTAACAAATTGAAGGTTTAGAGAGCAATTTTTATGACTAACCGCATTAGGTATTTAGATCCTTGGGTGAAAGATCAAATTAGTTTCTAAGAAAAAGAGAAAGTGTTTGAGAAAATTATTTTATTGAAAAGAATATTCCTTATTCTATCTACGAATAAATATTTGATAAAATAATTTCTTATGGTTGATTTTTTTTGTTATGATCTACACATGAATGAAGTTGGGATCTGGGTCTTCTAGTTTGAAACATGGACAATTGAAGGGTAAAGGATAAATTTTTTGTTGACGGGTACATTGATGGTGTTTTCCCTAACTTAGAAGATATTAACATTCTTAGAAACTGTATGGTGATCACAGAGAATGGATAATATCTATAAAGCACTAGATAAGGGGATAATTGATATAACAATACCCCAATACTGGTGGAATATGTCTTTTTTTATTAATGTGGGACTCTATAATAGTATTCGAAAATTTTACCATCACGAAACATCCATAAATAAGAATTGATGTCAATGTGAATAATTACCTGGATCCATGTGGTGTGAATATTTTGATGATTTTTATTTTCTTATTATAACCTAGTGATCTATTCCTCAGCAGAGATGACCCAGAAAAAATTATGGGGATATTGAATACAATAAATGGAAATTAATTTCTAATTATCAATGTTATATTGGAATGATGGTATTAATAGTTCAAATGGAGGTTAAAATGAATAATTGTTCCTCTATTTATAGGTTTTTTTAGTAACATAATTGTGTTTCAATACAGGGTACATTTTCTTTGGGTAAACCACCCCTATATGATTAATTATCTACTAAACGCTTTGTGGATACATTTAATTCGATATTAATTATATTAATAGATAAATACCTTGTGAGAACTAAAACATTGTTTTCTTATATGAAATATAATTTTTTATCTAGCTTGGAATAATCACTGGGGTAATTTCATGATTTCTTTTGATTTTCAATATATTTAAGGAACATTGAACTTCTCATATCTTTCAAAATTTAAATTTTGTTTCTTAATTAATCTTCCAATATTCCATGATAAATTACTTATGTTAGGTGATCCTTATACAGCTACAACAAACCACCATTAAATATACACCAAGAGTGAAATTTGGTGTTCTAATGACTATTTTTTGTCTTGAATCAAGACTATTAAATACATACTTTATTTGAGTGTGAACTAATTTTATTTAATTGACCTTAAAAGTTATTAGAGACATATAAAACTAAGTCTATAATAAGAATAACCTCATCCTTTTAGATCGGGTTTATTATGGGATATTTTTTTTGCTATCAATGACTATTTTCACCTCTCTAGAATGTATGATTCACTATATCTATCATTGAGGGACTCCCTAACATCGCCAAACATTTTTAAGAGGAAATCATTATATGGGGTAGCCTCAACTTAATGTGTATTAAATTCTTCAATAGGCTTAATTTTTTCACAAAATTTTCAAGTGGGGATAAATCAACATAAAATTTTTATTCTTTTTTTATGTTTTAAATAATCCACTAGAGGTCCCCATGATGGACTTTTTTTGTGCACCCACTGATTTTGATATAAATTTATTGACCAATGTTGAGAGATATGATGGAATCATCTTCAATATCATGATCATTTCTTGATATCATAGTTTATACATGTTACCCTATATATCAATTGATTTCACTAATGTGACATTTTTCATGTCCATGATAAATGACCATTATGATGCATGAATGATATGATGGGTGCTCTGTGTCACCATCATAGATTCTAACTCTTTGTGAATGAAATAATATGGGGTATAAACTGATCTCCTAGCCCCTGAAAAAATTTGTAAAGACCCCAACCCCAGTTTCCTAGTTTCGGTTCCTCACATTGTTACATTGGCATGGATAAAATATTTTAATCCCAAAGGAATTTCTAGTTTAGTAGTTTTGTAAATTTGATTTCATATAAGAACCATATATTATAATAAAAAATATAAACTACATCATACAAAATCATTTGACCATACTATGATTCTCTTAGATTAACCCTAAATATCAGTCACAATATAAATCTATGAATCCTAGGAAAAAATAAAACATAAAAATTTGGGGAGCCCAAATGATCAGTAAGGGTATGTGTGCAATAGAATATATTATGCATAAATAATAATAAACAGTATGGAAAGGTGTATAAGGGAAAACAATCCATTTAAATAGAATCTTGACCATAATATAGAAATAATACATGAAATCAAATATTTCCATAAAAATAATTACATGGATATTCTAATTATCGAATAATCACATTGAAAATATGAAACAAATATCATAATGAGGTGATGCATAATGTTATACATCATAAACATATATCCTAGGTTACAGAAAAGACACCATACATAAACAGTTAATCCACAATCATTACCCAAACTAGTTTGTCTCATGAGACCTGCTGATGCATCGAGGGGCTATAGTGGGCCCCACACATCATTTATTTTGTCCAATGAATTCTTCATATAAAAATGGTGAAACATAAACAACATAAACATTCATATTGAAAAACTGTAAAATGAAATGTGAATACTTTATCCTTAAACCATGAACAATATCAATATAGCACATCCATAGTCAAAATGATCATAAAAACTTCATTAAAATATGGTAGTTGGTATAAAAAGATATATACATCAACCAAGAATAATATACACCTCAGGATTTAGAAATAAATGAAAATAATCTAATAAAACATTAAAACAAATTGAGAGAAATAGCCTTTTTTTACACTGAAATCATTTAAAAGGCCATACAATTTTAAAAGAAATAATTTTAATTGAAAATAATATGGAAATTTTTTAAGGGAAGATTTATGAAATTATGTTTTTATGATAGATAAAAAATATATTCATTCCGTATATGTTAAAAAAATCATTCCATATGTTTGTCAAAAAATTCATAAAGTACCTCATTTGGAAAATGAAAAGAAAACCTTTCAAACTATTTAATAAAAATAAAAACATGGGTAAAATAATTTTAAGAATTTTCATGATAATAGTAAATATGTTTTGGAAAGTATTGGTATGAATCATGGACTTGGATGATAAATATTCTCCAGTGGATACTTATGTATAAACAATCCTTAAAAATAATGAGATTGTGAAATTCACCATTACCTTTTACTTTATTTTAGTTGAATATGCTTTAAACACATATAAAATGGTTTCAAGGATGTCATTAATTTATAACTTAACCATATACATATATATTATATCATATATTATCTTATTATATATTTGTTTTAATAATATTTCATAATTACCCGTATTTTGGGTGTTACCTACTTAATTTTCCTATGCATTTTTTATCACGTATTCCCTATTTATTATGAATATTAGATATTTATTTCATATCAATGATTATATTAAGTTCATACTTATTATATTTACTCATTATATAAATTTTTATTTTATTATTGAATGTTTAGCATGGAAAATGAATCACATTGTGTCGTGGAGATGGTAGGCCGTACGTACGCTCGAGCGAATATATCAATCTTGTAATAGTGAAAGGGTAAGGAATTAGTAGTCATATTAATTATAAATAATCAATATCGTGTCATATTTATTATTTATATATATTATATAAACTATTCTACCCATCCATATAATGTGTGGAATAAAAACCACTTACACCATGATGTGGAGACGGTAAGTTGTACGTATGCATGTGTGGTGATTTTGTTTTTCATAGGATAGGTAAAATCAGAAATATGGTTGTAACATAATCATAATAACATATAATTATATATATATTACTAAATATTTTACTTTAGTATGGAAAAAACACGTGAATAGTAAGTATAATAAAAAATAAACTTGAATGAGTTGGTAATGAAATTACCTCTTTTTCGAGGGACTCCCATTAGATCTCTTCTCAAGGGATCTAGAGTTGGTGTTTTTGGAAAACCAAGTCCTCCATAACTTGTATAGGGATTTTTGGAGGATAAATGAAATGGTTTTTGTTGAGATATAAGGCTCCAAGTGGTGTCAGGAATTGAGGGGGGAGGTTCCCATTTATAATTGAGCTGAGGGGAACTTTTGGAAACACTCAAAATGCTAAATTAATATAAATTAGTTTTTAATTATAAATGGATAAAAAGTTATTTATTTAGTATATATGATTATTATTCTTATAAATACTTTTAAAAATAATTTTTAGTGAAGTTCTGGTAACATTATTACCCTTATCATTCAATTTTAACACTTATTTAAACCCTTTAACTCTTACCATGGTAGCATGTGTTTTAATCTTTGAAGGTTAATAAAGTTATTATAAAATTCAAAACTAAAAATAAATCATTATTGGATAAATTTTTTAAAATTATCCTAATTATTTGGAATATGTTTACATTATTATGAATTAAATATCATTTAATAAAATATTATTCATTTTAAAATATCATTATGGTCAATTTTGACACTAATCATTTTTTGACTTTTTAGGGAATATAAACACACAGGTTAACTTTGAAACAAAACCCTTAATATATCCCAAAAATGTATCATGAATTTATAAAATTCATGGATTACATTATTTATCTCAAATTATATTTATATTTATATTTATATTTTTAAAACCATTTATTTAATATTTCAATTAATTAAACTATTATTATATCATCATTGTGTAAGCCTTTAAGTTAATTATTTATTTCATAAAGAAAATAAATTACTTTGATAAAGATAATTACAATAAATTCCAAATTAAAATTTATAGTATAATTAATCTTTATCATAAACCAATAATAAAAATGATATAGTTATTATAAATATGAGTATGAAATATTTAACATTAATTTATTTAAAATATAATAAATGTAACACTATCATCTAAGTGAAATGAAAGCTTATAATCTCAAAAAAGTTATTCTTTTTTGTCAAAAAATACTCATCCAATGAAATTTGGACAAGTATTAGTTTAATTTTATAATATTTATAATATTATTTTTAACCCTTAACTACTCAATTAACCTTTACCTGTGGTAATAAAAAATTAGTAAAGGTACTATTCATAATGTGCAAAAATAAAAGAAACATAATCACATAATTTGGTTCCACTAATTCCAAATATGGAATACATTTTTAAAAATTCAAAATACAGATGTTTGAATAATTAATTTAAAATTAATCTCTTTGATGAAATGTGAAAAAATATTTTAAAAGTGAAACATTTTAAAATATTGAAATATTTTTATATCAAAATTCAATGTGAAATTGATTAAAATGTCCTAGATTATATTAAATGAAAAAAAAATATCTTATTATACTTTATAAACAATCAGGAATATAATTTAACATTATATATTATTTATATGAAAAATATTTTTTTAATTATAAATCAATATCTCATCATTATTCATCAAAACATGAAACTTATCAGAAATATTTCAAAAAACCAAAAAAGTAAAATCTGAAATTCATACATCAAGTGAGAAGTTTATTTTTTTTAAATATAATTTATAAAATTATAAAAAATTGTATTTTAAATAGGGTTTCTTTTAAAAGATAATAAAAAATTTCTCTAGAAAAATAGATATTTTTAAGTTAAAATTGGGTTTATTTTTGTCTTATTCCTATAAAATATATTGAATGAATATCAAAAATATTTTAATAAATATATAACATATATATTTAATTAATTTCAATAACTTAATATAATTAATTTAGTTTATTAAGATAAAATGACATTAATGGTCTAAAAATAAAAATATTTTCTTTATATTAAATTGGTATATATTTTTGTTTCTAATTAATTGGTAACCAATGAATTTATATTATATTTTTATAAAGAATATATATTAATATGTTTTTTAATATTATTCAAAACCTCTAATTTAACTTCTATTTTATATCTTATTATTTCATATAATAATATTTTAATAATATACGGTTGTTTGGTAACACTCATTCTTGCATGTAAAGTTGGATATTGAAGAAATTCATTCTTACATGTAACATAGGCTAACATAGTGTTTTATACATCCAAATATATAGGATATATTCATTTAAAATATTAAATATATCACAAAATCTTGGGTGTTATATTTCTGTCTACATTTACAGTGGTGTTTCATACACACTATCAAATAAAAGTTACACTTTCAAAAATTTTGAGGTGTCACAAAATATTCTTGTTATAGTACCCATGCATGGTTTTCCTTTCATCCCATTAAACCATTAACCTCAGGAATTACGAATAATTTTTTAAAATAATTGAAGGAATACTTTCATAAATACTATATTACACCCATTTTTTGAGTGTTGGGGATTCATTGAAAGTGTGACCTAGATCCATCCCATGGTGTAACCCAAGTTTTTGAGTAGTTCCCCCTATTAGGTAACTTTATTACATTCATGGTGGATGATCCTACTCTAATTCATGGTCTTTCTATGTGCAGTACCTCTATGATAGCTCATTACTTCTTTGTAGTGAGAATCAATAAGGTTCTTAATCTCCCTTCGAAGGGAATATTCAGCTAATGTTTCCTCTAAGTCATGTTTGGAGGATAGTCAGGGCCTTTGAACTAAAGTGATCTTGAAATACCACTAAGACATTTCATGGATATGATGATAAATCTTGATATTTCTGGTAGTGACTACTGGATCAATTTCCCTTAATATATGGGGTTAACATTCCCATGATAAGACATATTTCATGGTATCCAATTTTGAATGATCGAGGATGATCATACTTATCCATCTTCGGGGTAGTCAAGATAGCCTACTGGTGGAGATGAACAAGATGGTTATGATACCACCTAAGTTACACCTATATATCTATTCTAATGTATGAAAAATAATCATTTCATCCTTAAAATATAGATGGGTAGTTTGATCTCAATGAAAATACATCATCTCAAAGTGATGGAATGTAATGATACCAATTTCTTTCCCAATTTTCCTTGTCATTATTCCACATGAATTCAAAATTTTAACCCTTTAAATCACTCCTTGGATAACACACATGTTTATATCATACCATTTTAATTGTTCTTATAGACTAGTGCATTAACCATCTAGCAGTGGTTACACTAAGCGGAGCAAAGTGGTAAATGGAAGCTTAGCTCCATTTATGTTACCATAGTTTTGGTGACAAGATTTTTTTTTAAAATCCACATGGTTACTATGATACATCATAGAAAAAATTACCATGGACTTTCCTCACACCATTTTAGTACAACAGTACTTACTTATCCATTGGAAAAAATTCATTCCCGAGATTCTATGAGAGTACATCACTAATAAATAACCCATCATTTTATTTTCATGATTATCATCACTTGTGCAAATATAAATAGGGAGGATTGGAGAAAACATCATCCTAAAATACGGATTTTTCTAGTTTGGGACTCACTTATTGATTTAATACTAGTTCATGAAATCATTACCTATAACAATAAAAATTTAAATTGGATTTATTATTTCCCTAAGGGGTGAATATACATGATGAAAGGAAATAACTATATCATATGAATTTGAGAGTTTTATTTAATGAATTAAATCACTATGCTGATAATTTGTGAGTCACATCAAGATTATTTTCCATGTATTTCTGATTTTTCAATAGTTTAAATATATATTTGAGGGTACACTAGAGTTTATCAACATCCATGGATGTTTGAAAGAGAATACTCCACTTCTAAAATTCATATGAGAAGGGATTATGTTTTATATAGGATTTTATTTCCTTCTTGGATGGTGAATTTTATTTACTATGGTTTATCTTCTTTAAACAAAAATCAAGGTCTACCTGAGATATTGGTGTCATCTTATAAATTAAAAAATTGTGAAAGAATTTTAAATTGTCGTGGTGTTTTTATTTGTCACAAAAATGGATTCTTATGTATCCCCAAGACATAAATTAAAACTTATATAGATTTATTTCATATTTTCAGTCCATATAAGAAGGATTTAAACGTATATGAATGTGGTTTTATATTTTTTTCTAGTAAGAAGTTTCAATATGTATGTTGACACCCCAAATTTAGGGTGAATATCTTTTATTTGAGGTACATTGAAAAGGGCCAAATATTTAACTTTTAATGTTGTGTATTATGATGAAAATTTGTTCCTTTTAAAGTCATGCAATTAGAAACATTGGGTATTTAGTTTAAGGTCAAATTAAAAGGAACATTTGGTAAAGGATAACAATAAGTTTCTTAAATGTGGTACCAATGCATGGTTAACCATTAGTGTAAACATAGGAAAAATTATTCCACTTATGTTAGAGAGGTTACTTGGATAAAATGGAGGTAATATATTAAGGTAGGTGACCTATGTGAGTAGTGATCCTTGTTTAATTCATGAGGACATGGAGAAATTAAATTTCAAGAGAGAATCAGAAAAAAAATTCTACATTAAGTTGAGAGATCCTAATTAATTTAAATAGGGGTGCATCACCTAGATAGGTTATCTAGTAGAGGATAGATCCAATAGTATACCATAAAATATGGGGAAACATGATTTTATTTAAGGGGGGTTTAAATTATTTCATATTACCATAAATTCCTTAAAATATTCATAATTTAGTTTCCCTATTCTAATCCTAGTTTGAGGAAAAGGGAAAAGTTTTATTTCAGAATGTTTTTATGTATGTGCTATTGTAAAACTCAAAATACCCCCATTTTTTCAAAAAACCAATGGGAGGTCACATATTGTAATATATTCTAA
The DNA here is from genome assembly GCA_963277665.1 of Viscum album. Lineage (NCBI taxonomy): Eukaryota > Viridiplantae > Streptophyta > Magnoliopsida > Santalales > Viscaceae > Viscum > Viscum album. Next base: position 849,703,969 of record OY728160.1, on the reverse strand, counting down.
AGCTATGTTTTTTGTTCTCTAGTCACCCTCTATTTCCACTATTTCAAATGTCGAAGTCAAGGGTTTTATTTATATTCAAGTATTCCATGGGCATTAAACCACCTTCATGAAATAGGTTACCTACATCAAATGTGGTGAATTCTTGCATCATTTAGTGATGATTTACTTAATTCAGATTAAGTCGTGAGATCAATATTTAGTAGGGAATGAAGGTGATTAACCCTCAATAGGGTATATATGATCCCAGTCCCCGGGTAAGGTGGGGAATATCAGCATAGAGTTTTTAATAAACTCCATTATAAAAATACCAACTTCAATCAACTATAAATTTTTATCAAATATCTCATATTATCTCCACATAATTTCAAAATTGAAGGTAATGGAATGATTTATTCCATTAGGTGGTGATTATACCCATAGACTAAATTTTTCATAGATAAAATATGTCTGCAATTTCCTCCTATTTAATAAAAATATTTGGAAAAAAATCCTCCAATAATGTAATTAATCCATCACCTACTCCTGATAGGATGTTCTCTCTAGTACATCACTGAATTTGGATTCATTTTTAAAGAATACAAATTCATTCGTGGGTAAGAATTCAAATTTTAGTTATATTGGATTAATATATAAATATCTTCATAATTTCATGGAAAATATTTCTCTAAAAATTTATGGATTTCTAATACGTTTTATAACACTAGACAAATTTAAAAAATAATTTTACCAAAATATTTTCATTTAAAATTATATAAGTTATATAAATTGATATTCTAAGGCTTCTTTTAGTGAGGTGAAGGTGGAGATGCGTCCTCATGAGATAAATAAGTAATAATAGTGTTTCACACATGAGAGATTTTGTATTAATTGTGAATTATGATGAATAAATAATCATTTCTAGCATGAAAATATATAATGATTTTGTATATGGATAATTTTTGTATGGATCCAATGACATAAAAATTCTTTGGATGTAAAATAATTAATGAGAAAATTAATTCTAGTGAAAAATTATTTTAGCTGTAAAATATTTTGGGTGTGGGGTTATATAGTATGAGTTTTTTGTTTAATTTTATAATTCCTCAAATGGTAAAATTCCATAGTTTGTCTTTTTTTATGTTGGGACATTTCTCAAACCATAAAAATCACAGTATTCAATTTATTTGTACAGATTAAATTTTCATTTATTTCATAATTTCCACAATATGTGGTATTATATCCATGGTTAACTCATATGTGACATGAATATACTACCTTAGGTATGACCTTATAATGATAATGGTGGATTAGTTTGAGAATTTGGATCCATGGTGGTGCCTTTTTTTGAAATTATTTCTGACAGAAGTCGTTAGTTGGTGTGTCCAAATGATAAAAATACAGTTCTATATGTTTATAATAGAGTTATTACTATTGAATTGGGGACTACATTTATGGTCTATTGTTTTATGTTTGGATTATAAGGTGAAAACTAGTACACATTAATTTTTTAGTGCATTGTTTTCAAATATATTAGTTATTATGTTCTACTCCTCATATAACCAATTGGTTTTAGGATAGAAGACATATTGGGTATTTTATTGGACCTATAATTTCTAGTCCAAATGGAACAATCCTAATAAGATGATATAGATATGATGATCGTGATTTATTTTTTTGGTATATAGAACCTCATATAGTTAAATTACCTATATTCTCTTCATCTGTATTAGGACATTTCTTAAACCACATAAATCATGGTGTTCTATCCCTTTCCCTTTCAATTTTTACTACCAAATTTCTATAATAAGTGGTATTTTATTCTGGTTAAGGTTAAGGAGTCAAAAAAATCATGGAAAATTATGACATATGAAGGGTAAGTGATGAAATATTCATATTAGATGGTTGATATAATATCCAAGATTTTATCTTTCAATGATAATGATAAAGCTTCCAGATTATTCATGTATTATATCAAAAGACTTTTGGATATTATGTTGAAAATGTAGTGTGTTTTGGTGAGGAAAAAAACATTGGTACATGATTATATGACTATTTTAAGAAAATAAATATGTGGTTTCTGATAATGTGGCTAATGATGGTGGATTAAATGATTTTGAATAATTCATATTTTAAGTCATTGTGGAAAATAATTATTTTTTAAATAATACAAGAATAAGACTTTAGAAGCATGGGAAATATTTTCTCAATATTTATGGTTAGAGAGAATTTTTTTTGAATTAAATATAAGAAAATTATATTTTAACCACAATGACAAGATACATCAATACATAATTCTAATAAATAAAGATTCCAAGTCTTTTTCAATAGAGGTGGAGTTGGAGATATATCCTCTTAAGATAAAGTAGTAATATTGGTGTTTCTCCTGTATAATTATCCCATATGAAGCATCAAGGATGTGGAATGAAGCTTTTATGATGGTATATAAATTGAATATTATTTCATACATATAGAATTCATTATTTCATCATTTTAGAAAGAATACTTCACGTGAAAATTGCACTAAGTTAAAAATGATTTTATGTGATAAATTTGTCAGAGTGATATGGGTGTGGGTGTGAGAGTATTTCACTATTTGTGTGGGTGTAAAACTCCTCCAAAAATTAAATCCAGTAGTTTATCTCTATGGATGTAGACACATTTCTCAAACCACATAAATCTCAATGTTCAATTCCATTTTTCATTCTTTTTTATGTACCATGTTTTCCATAAGATGGTGTATCAAAGACTGGTTTAGTTTTGAGAGTCATAAATTGAACAATAAAAATGAAAATAGATGAATTAGATGGGTACATCGATTATATTACAGGGTGGACGGAATATCGTATGTTTCATTTTATTACAATAATGTTGTAGTATATAGATCCTTATTTCCTTGTATCAAAAGCCATCATGGTATTATGATGTTAAAGTAGTGTTTTCTAGTGATGAAAATTCCATAGGTACAAGAGTAATGTATCATTCCGAGAAAATAACTATGATATCATTCTTGGTGGTGCTCATAAAGGTGGATTCAGTGATTCTAGAGCATTTTTATTTTAATTCAAGGTGGAGACTATTATTATTTTTGACTAAATATATGAATATATATATAATGGAATTGGAAATGTGTTTTCTCATAATTTATTGATGTCGAAAAAAATTGTAGCATTAAATTGAAAAAAATATTTTTTTTCACCTAATTAATTTGATATAAAATTACATAGTTACTTTAAATAAGGAATCCAAGGCTTTAGTGAGATTATAAAATGTGGATGTAAATCCTCCTGAGAAAAAAGAGGAATATGAGGGTACTTCCCACACAGTATCACATATAATGTGTTGATTATGATGAATAAAGTTTAAATGATGGTATATGAATACATGACAAAGTCCCATATAGATATTTTTCTACTACATCCCCTGAAAGAAAAATCCTTGGCATAAAAATCAATTTATATGAAAATACCTTTGAGTGATAAATTCCACTTGCTAAAAAATCATTCTAGTTTGAGAGAGAGAGGTAATATATTTTAATGTGATTCCAAAAATAATATTATAATTAAATTACAAAGTTTCTATCAATGGATATAAGGAAAATTATTGAACCTTGTAAATATTTTTTTTAATCTCTTTCCACTTCTCTATTTACTCCATAATTTTCATACAATCATAAGTCATATAAAAAACCAATTTTATCTTCTTTATATACTGAGGAAAACTTTTACTTTTATATAATGTAATTGAGGATTAAAGAAATATCTTTATGATGATGTTAATTTTAGGTTTTTTGGTCAATATAGTATCCAAAAAACTCCATTCATATTGAAATGTATGGTTTTTTAAGAAATATACACCCTTTATGTTCCTTAGTATATGAAATTTTCATATTAGTAATTAAAAATAATTACATTATTTTAGTATCATATATTTTATATTTTTTCACTATTTAAACTACTCTAAAACTGAATTTGATTGGTTTAAATAAATTTCTAAAGTAAGGAATGTAATATGACTAATTTTTATTATCATTTTTAAAAATTTCAAAAAAAATATAAACTATTTTATATTTAGCTTTAGATATCAATTTATAATCACTTTATAAATTGACTAATAATTTAAAATCACATTAATACAAAGTCATATCCACTAAAAAATGGAATGGTGTAAATAAACTTTAAGATTTAGAGAAGGAATATGAAAAGAAATTTTTCATCATCATTTAAAATCCCATGTCATGTTTAACAATTTACTAAATAATAGTTAGTATTATAAGAAAATAAATGCCAAATTTACCTTGATGTTCATTATTCTTAAAAACTATTTCAGTAAGAGCCTTAAAATCATAATTTTGATACCATGTAGTGGTTTTGCTAAACTACAATGTGGTTTTCATATGAAAATATCATTCCCATTAAAAAAGTAACTATTTTATGTTTAATTCACAATATAAAATCATATATCTATGATTATTTATCTACATGAAGTGTTTTTATAGACCATTATTTTATACTCGGAAATAATTTTATAAATATAATATAAACTATGTAATTTTTTAAAAACAACAACGCAGTTGATGAATTTTCATAAAACACGTCCACATTTCTATATACTATGTTGTCACACCTGGACTTCGCGCTGAGTCATGTTTCAAATTTTTATTTTTATCTTATAATTTTATTTGCTTCTAATTGTTATTATTAATTTTTATATATATATATGTATGAAATGCGTGCTGAGACCAACTACGGTTTTTCACTTTTTCACTGATAAATGAGCATTTTTGCCTTGACAATGTTCAGTGCACTACTATCAAAGCCATGTGGCCTCTCTTAGGTCCCCCCGTGGTGTTTCCCAGTTCCCCACACCCCAGCCTGATGTTCATCAAATTAAATTAAATGAATTAATAATGAATAAACAAAATCAAATGAGTGGTAAAATAAAAATAAAATAAAATCAGAAGAGTGTGATAAAATTTAAGGAATTGTTTTATTGATAATGATAATATTATTATTGGATAGTATTATTATTTATAATGGATTATTATTCATGTTATTATTGATATTAGTGATGATAATTAAGTTATTTTATTTATTATTGTTATTCTGGATTTAGTTTATTATTATTACTAATATTATTATTATTATTAAATTTATTATTATTATGATTTTTTGTTTTAATTTTTTTTAGTTTTTCTTTTATTATTTATTTTTTTTTGGGTAGGGTTCGTACACCTGCACCCCTCCTGCGGACCTCACCTGGTGCGCTTCCTCCATGCATAATGGTCCCCGGCAAATAGCCCTTCCATCCAACTCTCGTTCAGTGATGCGTTCACCTACACACAACATTCACCGGCCTCCATACTCCTACTTGCAACAGCCTTCGACCTCTCCCCTTATACCCCAACCTGCCTTCTTTGGTGCACCGACCCCCCTGCGTGTGACTCCCCTTGCTCGGCTGAACACCTGATGACATACCCTTCTTTTTTTCAAGCGTCGTGCAAGCCCGACATCCTCCTCGAAGCTTCGGCCGACCTCCCGCACCCTTGATCTAGGTGCATTCCCCTCTGACCAGTTTATTCTTCCATTTTGGGTAATATTGTGGTTAAGGTTAGGTTTTTATTTTCATTGTTTAGGGTGTAATTTATCTGATTTCTTGTTTTTAGGGCTTATTTGTGGTGTTTGTTGTTCCATTGAAGTGTGGTGGACTTTGCGCACCAAATTTACAATGTTAGTCCACACCGTGAGAGGTGGTTCCACATTAAATTATAATTTGATTAAATAATCTTCAATTTTAATTAGTTTAGAGTGTTTTTAATTAATTTTTGTGGTGATAATTTGGTTTGTTTTGAACTTTGATATGATTTGAAACAATTTAGTAGTGTGTCATTATAATATGTGTACTTGCTGTTGAAATTCAAGCTCTGGTTGATTGTTAGTGACCTTTTTTAGTTGTGAGGTTAGTTTACTAATTAGTTACTTTGGTGCGATTTTAATTTTATTTAACATCTTGTGTGGTTTTTATTTTTTGGTAGTGTGTTGCATGATATGAGTATGTTTTTTTGAAACCAATGTTGAACTGATTATTAGTTTTTTTAAAAAAAATTGTATTTAATTTGATAGGGTGTGCAAAGGGTGAAATTGTTGTTTTAGTGTTTCCCCTCTTTTCATTTAGTCAAAATTGACATTTAAAAGAGTTTTTTGCTTTTAATGTCGCACGACATATCTTTAAATTGTTTGGATTTTTTTTTGGCAATTCGTTTAATTATAGAAATGGTCTTTTAAACTATACATGTGGTTTCTTTAAACGCATGTGTGATGGAAATTGGGTTCCTGATATGGTGTTGTGTGCATGTGGTTATGTGAGGGGGTTTGGGTAAGTCTAGTGTGTAAAGCATTGTTTTTCTCTTTAAAATTTATTTATGAAAATTTGGATTGTTTTATTAAATAATTACTAAGGATGAAAAACTATTTTGGTCAAATTGGGTTAATGTTTTTGGTCCTTAATGTCATGCAACATGTGTGTAAATTGTTTAATAAATTCTTTTAATGATTTGTTTGACCATGTAAGTACTTTCTTTGATTGTTCAGTCATTTTAATTGGTTGTGTAAGTGATGTATAATTGGTTGTGGTGTATTTTTAGTGTGCGTATTATTTTTTTTAAATTTTTTGTGTGTGTGTGAGTGTAGTGTTGGGTAGAGATGGCACCTCATTTGTTTTATTTGTTTATGTTTGGAAAATGGCATGAAATCTAAACTACATGAGCTCAAATTGGAACCCTGAGTACTAGGTTGGCTGACTAGGACCAGTGTGCTAGTGATAGGAAGGTGGCATCGGCCCAGTTTCACATAGCTGGATTGACGACTACAACACTAACTAAAATATTGGATGATGTTGGGAGACCACTAAATTATGGATGTGTTACCCTACTAGTGGCTCGTGCACGAGAACGTATATTGTATTGTTTCTATACCATTGTTCACTGAGGTGCAGTTTTCTATGGCCCCATTTCTCGCTAGTATCTTTAGGGCCTCACCCATATATTTTTTCCCTCTTTTTCTTTTCCCCCACCATCAGCATAGGGTGTGACGTTGGGTTGACAACAAAGTGTGTGTGTGTGTGTGTGAATTTTTTAATTTAAGTTGCTTTTCATTAAATTAGTTTTCCTTAAAAATATTTTCATTAGAAAAATTATGCATTTATTTATTTTTCATCTATTAAATTGAAAATGTATTTTTCATTTAATAATTATTTGTGGAACTATTTCTCGGTGGAATCCTACTGGACTTTTGGATCACACCCTACAAACACCTTTGGGTGTATGTAGATCTAATTTATTTTTCATTCTAGTTTGAGGCGTCGAGCATAGCATGGGTGGTTTGGGTACTCAGTGGCGTCCTCATATTGGTTTGGTTAACGCGGATTCAAGTTGTTTCACCTCATGTTGCTCGGAGGTGTGAGATAGTGTTTTTAGTTTTTCCTTCATTCTCGTTCCGTTTGGGTTTTGGTTCAAGTTGTAAACTTTAATTTTTGACCATAGATTATGGTCAGGTGTGGTTGTATGTTTTTTTAATGTATTCATCATGTTGTTTCTTTTATGTATATTTATTCAAGTAAATCGTTCCCAAGTTTATTTTTGATACATTGGCACTTGTGCCAGCCCGTGGGGATCAAGAATGCCCCTCGGGGCTTGCCGTGAACCAGGTCGGACGTCGTTTTGATGGGGACCCCACTTGGTTCGTGAAAAACTGGTATCAGAGGCACGTTTTTCTCTTGGTTAGTGTTATTTTGGGATAGATTCAAGGTAGAACAATGCTGAGGGTGATGGAACTCAACGTTCTAGCTACGAAAAAGGTTCCTGGCCAGCACACCTCATGGCGGGACTCGAGTTACCAAGATAAGTCGAGGTTTGTGTGAGTCTTGGGTCCTTATGGTCAAACATGTTTTGGGGAAATTAAAATGGAGTAGGGTCAGTTGTCCCAATGAGCTCCCAGGGCCTGGCAAGCTATGTGGATCTGTGGACGATATCAAAGAATTCTCTCTATGATGGTGGCATGGTTGGAATATGGCCGCCAACCATATGTCCCAATAACCCGCCGACACTAGTCTCTGCTTTCATCGTTCCTCGTCTATTTGTTTTGAATTTTTGGAAATTTGGTTTTAAAGTAAAAATGATTTTTTGAATAATTGGTGGTTGTGTGATGTGTCCTTCTATTTTGGAAATGTTGGATGTGAGGCATTTTGATTCGATGGTCCTTTTTGATTGATTTGTTTTTTGAGTTCAAATTATTCTTGGTAAGTCGGTGTGAAGGCGTGTAGTTAATGGGTTCTTTTGAAAAGTGCTTCTGGAAGCCCTTTTAGTGGTTCCCCCTGAACTATTAGTGTCTGATAGGAGTATGTCTTAGCCATTGGACTAGTTTTATTGGGTCTATGGTTTTAATTATTAACTTGTGTACGACCCCAAAACGTGTTAACCTATAATTGATGTCCCCCACAGGAAATTTAACGTTGGGCGGTGCTCCAATTGATTAATGTAAGGTCTATATGCTTTTAGTGATAGTACTAAGTTTTTCCTTCATCATTTTTGGTCAAATAGTTTCTCTCGTAGCGAGATGAGAGGCGTGAGGGAGTTGAAGATATTTTTGGTCTCTTTGAGTTGTCTGGCTGGTCGGGTATGAGGTTTGACACCATTGTATTTGAAGGTCCCCCTGGAAATTGTGGGAGGAATATCAGTGGGGAAGCATGAATGCAGTTTGGAGTTATCGGAGCTGATCGATGGTTTAAATGGATCGTAGTGCTCTAATCGGTCGCAAGGGTCATGTTTGGTGGCACCTTGCAGCGTGAGTTCTCATTGAAGTGAAAAGGTGGATTTCATAGGAACCTTTTGGAATCCCTATTTTCATAGAAGTGTGTCCCCTCAAGGAGTTATATTTTTTTATTCAAAGGGGAGTGTTTATCGTGCATCTTTTCTTCTTATGTTTCATGGTTAAGGTGAAGAGGTAATGCATGTGCATCATCTAAACCTATGTTTTGATGGATGTGTATTGAGGGAGTAGTTGTATGTCGTGGTGTGTTGTGATTGTTGGTGTTGTCTCGGTTGTGGTGTGGTTTCATGTTACACCAAAGGGAGAAGCTTTGTTCGGTAGTCTTATATACTAGACTACGAGGCAGGATATGCTTTAAACATCAGGGCTCCAGCCATAGGCCTCGGAGTGAAGTTGGTGCATATCCAAGAACCCCAGAAGTGTATGGGACCCGGACCTTATTTCTGTCATTGGTGTTGGAGGTGAAGGCAGTTTAAATAGTTCCTATAACTGTTCAGTCCCGAATGACCCATCTGGGTGCGTGAGGTTTCTTGTGGCTATGAGGAGGTGTGTTCACCTCGTACGTTAAAGTTTCAGTGGATTTGTCCCACTAGATGCAATCTCATTTAATATTCCTTATGAGGTATGTTTGGGGAAATTTGTCCCAATTTTTATTAGTGCTCATACAAGAATGTAAGGGTTTTGGTTTGTCCTGGGTCATGTTTTTGACACTCGGGTAGTCAGGCCCCTCCCTCCTCACCCCTTGTGGCAGAGTGATTGGTCAATAAGATGAAATTTTGAATTTGTGTATGTTCTGTTAGTTCCAATGGTGGGGAGTATGTTCAGGCCTCCCAGTGTTTGTTTTCCAATATCGTCTCGGGAGTTGGTAAGTTTCTAATGGGGAAGATCCCATTCAGTTTTCCCCAATGTTGACCATTTTATTTTGTTCCTAAATATGGCTAGGTGGAGAGTGATTAGAGTGTTCCTTAGATGTGTTTAGTCTTGTTTGTTCGTTCAATTCAAACAGTGTGGTTTTCTTTTAGTAGTGCATGATGTATTTCGTCTTGTGAAGTTGGTTTCTATGGGAGCGAGGGCTCCTATTCTTAAACAATCAAGGAGAGGTGTTCTAGATCTTTGGAGTGGGAGACACAAATCAAAAACTCATTTTACGAGTCTCTTGAAGTTGTCATCTAAGTCACTTTTTCTAAGAATGATGTGATTTCTTCCATTCACTTTATTTTTGTGGGTATCCTCTTTGAACCTTTAGGGGGTGTCCTTTTCAACATTGGGGTCCGGTCCTAGCTGTGGCTTTCCATGGACAGAAATATTTTTGGTGGGAAGAATTGTCATACCCAGACTTTGTGCTGCATCATGTTTCTAGTTTTTATTTTTATCTTATGATTTTATATGCTTCTAATTATTATTATTAATTTATATATATATATATATATATATGAAATTCGAGTCGATCCTTACTGAGTTTTTGTGCTTTTTCACTGATAAATGATCATTTTGGCCTTGACAGCGTTCAGCATGAAACTATCGAAGCCGCACGGACTCGCCTAGGTCATCGCGCGGCCTCACCCGGTTCACCGCACACCGGATCGATGTACATAAAATTAAATAAAAATAATTAATAATGAAGAAATAAAATTAAATGAGTGGTAAAAAAAGAAGACTAATAAAATTTAAGGAATTATATTACTGATAATGATAATATTTTTATTTGAGGATATTATTAATCATTATTGAGTATTATTCTTGTTATTATTAGTATTAGTGATGATAATTAATTTAATTTATTTATTATTATTATTCTTGTTTTATTTTATCATCATTATTATTATTTTTGTTTTACTTTTAGTTCAGTTTTTCTTCTATTTTTCATTTATTTATTTTTTTTTGGTAGGTTTTGGACACCCCCCCCCCTCCTGTAGACCTCACCTCGCATGATTCCACCTTGCACAGTACTCCCTAAAAAACTACCCTTCCATCTGGCTCCCATTTGGTGTTGCCTTCTGTAACACCCCAAGATTTCATAGTGTGTTATTTCTTCAAAATAATTTAATAACTTGCACTACACGCAACACCGAGTTCAATTGCACCATGACTTACCAAAAAAAAGCCATTAAAAGAGGTCATGAATAGTATTAACTAAATTTTAAACTTTATATAATCCTTATAATTTTAGAATCCATATTATGAGTTTCTTAGTCATAATGCAAGAACAAATTCATTTTCAGTATTGCACTTTTATCAACTTTTGATAGTGAAACCTTTTTAAATACAATATTTTAAACTTTTTGACTAAATGGAGACATCAAAAAATTTAAAATGAAACATCCCAAGCTTCCACGGTACACTTTCCTTTTAATAAAACAGTAGCGTGTGTTGTACGCAACTTCGAGTTCTAACACACCGTAACCAATCAAACTAGCTGTTATGAATAGTAATACCTACTTTTTGAAGTTATATATATTTTATATTTTAAAATGGACTTCATTTTTGGATTCGGAATATCAAATTTAGCCTAAGGTGAAATTTTGGTACTTTTCGGATAACTTTCATATTTTGATGAATAGTGAAAATTACTAAATTTTAATTAAAAACAACTTTTTTAATCAATATAATTAATAGTGATAAATTATGAATTTGAGTGGTTTTAAAGTATATTTAGAATATATTTTTACTATTTAATATAATGTTGGTCATTGTACATAATTTTACAATTAAACCGAACATAAACAAGTGTCAATCTTTTGATAGTTATTATCTCTTAAAAACACGCTTTTTGTTTTGACAGCGGGAATTAATTTTAAATTAATTTCTGCCACTTCTATGTTTAGAATTTAGGAAAATGGATTCCATATTTGGAATCAGGATGTTCAAATTGTGTAAATAGGTAACTTTTATTTTTAGACATTTTGAATAATTATTGCGGTAAATATTTTATTTACCATGGTTAAGGGTAAATCCGGTAAATAAGGGTTAAAAAAATAATATTATAATAATACTAAATTACCCTAAAACGTGTCTTAACCCTATTGGTTGATAATTTTCGACCATGGGCATCTTTGTGTCAATTTTGGGACCCCATGGATCCACTTGTAAGTGATAATGACACTTTATTTTAATTAAGTCAAAATGAATACAAAAATGACACAAGCATATATCTTTTAGCAAAACAATTGTTACATAGGGTTATATAAGTTGTATTTTAGATTATAAATATTCATTAGAAAGATAAAACGATTTGCTACATAATGATATTTTATTTATAATTTTTAGACATTAAAAAATATATTTTATTTATGACACAATGATGATGCAGTAATTACTATAATAGTGAAAAATTAAAATAATTGATATTATAAATACCCAAATAAATATAATGTGAAACTTTTAATGAATTAAACTAATTTTATAGGATACTATGATATATTAGGATTGATTTAATGGACTTTTTTTGAAGTAATGAAGCTGTTATGAGTTTCACAAAAATCAACTATTGAATAGTGTCAAAATTGACATAAAAGAGTTCTTAAAACAAATATTATATTCTTAATTGATATTAAATTCCTAAAAATCTAAGGTTCGGCCAAGAGACTTATATCATGATAGGTTCATCATTAATGGACCACTTGTGGGTCTCTTGGATGTATATAGTAAGTTTATTAACCATTTTATATAAAAATACAAAGAGACATTGTAAAAGTGAAACTAATTAACTTAGAGTTAATACTTAAAGATAAGGTCAATATAAGTACCCAAACCTGTCTAAATTCTATTGGTTGAGTGGTTTTCGACCTATCCCCACCTTAAACTTTGAATAATCAACTTTTGAGCCTTTAGAAACCGATTATGAATTTATTATAAATTAATATTTCTAACTTTTCCAAAGGTGCCCCTCACCCCTCTTATAAAAGGGAACTCCTCCTTCTCATTTCTTCACACCTCTAAAGCCTTTTGGTTCGGCCAAACTCTGCCCAAATAATCTCCCAACATCCCTCACTACAACCTAGAGGCATTAGTTTGATCAGAAAGCCAACCTAAGGAGCCCTTTTGATCAAATCAAAAGGAAGAACCCGAAGAAGAGGTAATGATTTCACCACCCTTTTCTAAGTTCATTTCTTCTTCCACTTCTTCTTCCTTTGTTCTTACCATTCTAAAATAATAACTCCAGTATCTCACATATACTGTTATGTTATTATAAGTATGGTACAACCATATTCAGTATTCTATCCACCCTTTGAATAACATGTCACCATACGTGCGTACGTACGGCTTACCGTCTCCACGTCGTGGTGTAATTGTTATTCAATATAATATTATTTGGATGGGTATAATAATGATGTGTAACTCATGTAAATAATAAATATAACATGTTAATGATTCTGTATATATGATATACCATTCATTTATATATTATTTTAATATCAAAAGAATGATATTGTCGCTCGTGCGTACGTACGGACTACCGTCTCCACGAACGCGATGAGATTCATTCTCCATCGTATCCATTCAAGTATAATTATCATTTGATGATTTAAAAATGATGTTTAAGGACTTGATATCATTCTGGATATGAATAATATACAACCTATCCTGTACAAAAAGGTCTTACGTAACAAAACATATAAAAGAAAACAAGTAAGTTAACACCCGAAACAACGATAATACTAAGATATTATTATAAATCGATATTAAAAGATAATATATGATATCATATTAATGTATATGATTCTTGTATAATTTAGTAACAATTATTTCACCATTATACAGGAGTTTAACCTACCCCAACCAAGGAAAAAGTACAAGGTAAGGGTTATTTCAAAATCTCTTCATTATCCGAGGTTGTTTATATGTAATAAACTACTGGGATCTCTTTATCATCCACATCCATGTTTCTTAAAAATGTATTTCAAAACATTTTTACTATTTACTAGAGTATGAGTTAAAGTCATTTATACCCTTTTTGACTTTTATAAGTGGTTTATAAAGGAATCTTTCCGTCGTTTTCAAAACAAGGTCCTTTTTAAACTTTTCGACAGAATTAAGGTAAGAATGTTTTTTTAACTTATACGGCGGGTGCGACTATTTTCCGCCATTATAAAATCTTCAAAGCTTCCCTTTCAATCTTATAAGAATATTTTCAAGAAAATTTTTTATTTTATATGGCTCTTAAATGATTTCAAAAATAGAAAGAGATATTTCTCTAAAAATTGTTTTGATTTCATCTATGTCAACATCCTTTGACGGATTTTACGCTTATTTGAAGTTGATTTATTATGATACAAAACTTCTATATTGTATTGAATGTTTTGTGATATGTTTGACTGTGGATGTGCTATTTTTATACCATTCATAGTTTATGGTTAAAGTATTGACATTTCGTATGCTAGTTTTAATACGAATGTTTATGTTATGTTTAAACCTTTTCATATGGGAATGCATTGGACTTAATATGTGACGGGTGGAGCCCGCTATAGCTCCTCGATGCATTGGTAGGTCTCATGAGACAAACTAGTGTCTTGGCACAAGGCCTTGACAAAATCTTATTTGTAGTCTTGGCACGAGGCCTTGGCTATGTGGTTATGATAGTCTGGCATTATGCATTCCAACATTATGAAAGTGGTTATTGATTTTTGCATGTGATTATTCGATTAGTAGAATATCCATGTGAGTAAGTAAATGGCATTATTTCATTTTATTTATGCCATACCATGTTGAAAGTTCATGTTTGAAAGGATTTTGTTTTAGTTATACATTGCCTTAAAAGTTTATTCTTATTTATGAAAGTTTCCGCTATATTGTTATCCTTACTGGGCATTTGATCTCACCCCTTTTCTATGTTTTATTTTTCCCAGGAAGTGAAGAAGTAAGTTATGAATGACCTGCAGGGATATTATGTGGGGATATGAGTGTGGATTATGGAGACAATATGTAGTTGTAGTATTTTTTCGTTTAATGATGTAATGTAAAACTTATGAATATATCTAGTGTTTCCAAGGATACTAAACCAATCGGTCTTTCGAGATTTGATCTTTCTTGTGATCATGCCAATGTTATGTAATAATGCACCGACTCTGGGTAACTGGCGTCGGGGCGTTACAGTTGGTATCAGAGGAAGTTTAGTACAAACCTTGGAAACTAGATTTAGATAAACTCTGATTAGAGCACGTAGACCTAAGATGAACTTTGAGGATTAGTTTAGAATAACTTCTAGAATTTTGTTATTGTAGAGATTTTGTGAGTTTTCCGAGCAATAAATCCCTGTCTGGATACGAGCAGGTAGAGGCGGCTCTAGCACAGATGTACCTAGGGGTAAAACCCGAAAACACCGCTTTGAGCTAGACTCGAACGGGAACTGGTGCACGACAATGGGTCTTGCTGCACTCTTGGTTACGACACTCCCGTGGGATATGCTTAGGATAACTCTCATTTTCTTTACAAATCATTTTGAAGGGATTATGAGTATATACTTCCTCAAAGAAAACATTCTTATGATTATGGATTATATCCATAAATAGTTCAATTTATGTTAAGTGTTTTATAAGTATGGGATTATGTATTTTGATTCATAAACTGATCTAGTTTATGCCATTGTTTAGAAATGGCACCCAGTAGAAGGAATGAGAACTCCAGAAATACACATGATTCAAAGAGAAGGAAGGATCATATATTTCAAGGTCTTAATCTAGAATTTATAAGAGAAATAGTCTCCCATGTATTATCATCATATGAAGAAATAATATCATGTGTTGATAAGATATGTAAAGAGTTTACTGAGTCCTATGGCTTTGAAGGGAAGCAAGAGAAGAAAAGGATGGAAGAGAGAAAGATGGATAAAGGGAAGAGGGAAAAGAAGAATTTTCCCATATGTGGTAACTATGGAAAGAAACACCCTGGAACTTGCCTGAAAGGAATGGTAGTTTGTTATAAGTGTGGAGGAAAAGGGCACAAAGTACGTGACTGCAAGGGTAAGAAAATGGTTTTAAATGTACAATGATTCATTTGCAAGGAGTTTGGACACTACGCGAACCTATGTCCCAGTCATCAGACTATGCCGCAAATGATGCTATTGGATAATATTCAAGTTATGATACTACCACAGATGAAGAGGAATGATTAGAGTTCTTATGTTGATTATGTCAATTGAGTGTTGTATCAACAATCTACTTGTTATAATAATTATGGAGTATATAAGGATTGTACTGCATTACTATTTCATTAAGGACTTGAGATGGTGTGGAACAAAGAAAAGTGACTCAGTAGCAGGTTAAATGTTTGGAAAATATATGGTTGAGAGAAAGATAAACCATAATATGGTTTAGATACCGAGGTGGTGATTTTAGAATAATACATGATTGATTCGGATAAATTATATTGGATATTATTGACTACCTTGAAGCTGATTAATGATTTGTATATTCCATCATTGTTGGGTTTTAAAACATTTTTGGATTAATGAAGTATATCCAGCATTCTATATGGAATAAGGGAACATGAATGTAATCAATAAGGAATATGGTAATATATGATGAAGGTATTCATATGCTATTACGGGGTAAAAAGGATCTATATTATGTTTTACTTCCTTATAAATGTTGGACTGTGAGTTTGGATAGAAGTATTTTGGATAGTTCTAGTTTGAATTATTTTGGATTTCCAAAAAAGGAAAACCCGGAGGTCGGGCGGCAACCCGTCGCGTCCAGCAAGGCTGCGAGACTTGAACCCGCAACCGAAGGGCGAAAAGGGTGTATCACCTACCACTGGACCATGAGATGTCCTGGATTAAATAATGTAGTTTTTATTAAAAGATCATGTAGATGAATTATAAATTCGTTTATTTTAGAACCCTATACGAATAGTGTAAATAGAATTTTTTTTACATTCTATTATCTTTTAGAGTGAAAGATGAGTTTGTGGTAGAAATTTATTAATGGATAAAACTCTAATTATAAAGTAAGTATATCTCCTTATGATCTTAGCCAATCTCATAAATAAATTCCTCAATATTATGAAAAGAAACTTTGAACAAAAATGTTTTCCTAGATGGTACCTTAAATCATCACTAATTTTTGGCTTTGGGATTGTTGGCCTTTTTATAGCCATGTTCTCTACCACTCTCCATCAGATAATTGATGGTTAGATTTTTCTTCCATATCCATATTTTCCTACATGGAACCCTAGTATGTGTTATTTTCGGTAATCTTCATACTTTCGACTCTTTATTTTAAATAGAGGCCTCATTAATTCATTTTTCGATGTGGGATTTCAACTAGGATACATTGAAACGTCAAAAATGTGTTATCCTAATACCCTGTGTTTTTTTGAACCGATGGTATTTCAATTCATCATAGATTGATGAATTTAAGGACCTCAATTTTATACTTGTTTGTGATTGATGACCTCAATCACTACCTATAAATATTTACGTTTTTCCTCCGATTATATGTCTCCAATTTCCACCAATGTTCTCCTAATCGAGATCATAATTTGGTGGTGACCCTTTGATTTCTCTTTTCCTCATATTAAGACTAAATTTTAGTAACCCAATTTCCGATGTGCGTTTTCCCACAAATATATTTTCTACTTTCAACCTTTTATTTTCGAAGAACAATTTCAAATTGCGAGGACGCAATTTATTGAAGGAGGGGAGAATGTAACACCCCAAGATTTCATAGTGTGTTATTTCTTCAAAATAATTTAATAACTTGCACTACACGCAACACCGAGTTCAATTGCACCATGACTTACCAAAAAAAAGCCATTAAAATAGGTCATGAATAGTATTAACTAAATTTTAAACTTTATATAATCCTTATAATTTTAGAATCCATATTATGAGTTTCTTAGTCATAATGCAAGAACAAATTCATTTTCAGTATTGCACTTTTATCAACTTTTGATAGTGAAACCTTTTTGAATACAATATTTTAAACTTTTTGACTAAATGGAGACATCAAAAAATTTAAAATGAAACATCCCAAGCTTCCACGGTACACTTTCCTTTTAATAAAACAGTAGCGTGTGTTGTACGCAACTTCGAGTTCTAACACACCGTAACCAATCAAACTAGCTGTTATGAATAGTAATACCTACTTTTTGAAGTTATATATATTTTATATTTTAAAATGGACTTCATTTTTGGATTCGGAATATCAAATTTAGCCTAAGGTGAAATTTTGGTACTTTTCGGATAACTTTCATATTTTGATGAATAATGAAAATTACTAAATTTTAATTAAAAACAACTTTTTTAATCAAAATAATTAATAGTGATAAATTATGAATTTGAGTGGTTTTAAAGTATATTTAGAATATATTTTTACTATTTAATATAATGTTGGTCATTGGACATAATTTTACAATTAAACCGAACATAAACAAGTGTCAATCTTTTGATAGTTATTATCTCTTAAAAACACGCTTTTTGTTTTGACAGCGGGAATTAATTTTAAATTAATTTCTACCACTTATGTGTTTAGAATTTAGGAAAATGGATTCCATATTTGGAATCAGGATGTTCAAATTGTGTAAATAGGTAACTTTTATTTTTAGACATTTTGAATAATTACTGCGGTAAATATTTTTTTTACCATGGTTAAGGGTAAATCCGGTAAATAAGGGTTAAAAAAAATAATATTATAATAATACTAAATTACCCTAAAACGTGTCTTAACCCTATTGGTTGATAAATGTTCGACCATGGGAATCTTTGTGTCAATTTTGGGACCCCATGGATCCACTTGTAAGTGATAATGACACTTTATTTTAATTAAGTCAAAATGAATACAAAAATGAAACAAGCATATATCCTTTAGCAAAACAATTGTTACATAGGGTTATATAAGTTTGATTTTAGATTATAAATATTCATTAGAAAGATAAAAAGATTTCCTACATAATGATATTTTATTTATAATTTTTAGACATTAAATAATTTATTTTATTTATGACACAATGATGATGCAGTAATTACTATAATAGTGAAAAATTAAAATAATTGATATTATAAATACCCAAATAAATATAATGTGAAACATTTAATGAATTAAACTAATTTTATAGGATACTATGATATATTAGGATTGATTTAATTGACTTTTTTCGAAGTAATAAATCTGTTATGAGTTTCACAAAAATCAACTATTGAATAGTGTCAAAATTGACATAAAAGAGTTCTTAAAACAAATATTATATTCTTAATTGATATTAAATTCCTAAAAATCTAAGGTTCGGCCAAGAGACTTATATCATGATAGGTTCATCATTAATGGACCACTTGTGGGTCGCTTGGATGTATATAGTAAGTTTATTAACCATTTTATATAAAAATACAAAGAGACATTGTAAAAGTGAAACTAATTAACTTAGAGTTAATACTTAAAGATAAGGTCCATATAAGTACCCAAACCTGTCTAAATTCTATTGGTTGAGTGGTTTTCGACCTATCCCCACCTTAACCTTTGAATAATCAACTTTGGAGCCTTTAGAAACCGAATATGAATTTATTATAAATTAATGTTTCTATCTTTTCCAAAGGTGCCCCTCACCCCTCTTATAAAAGGGAACTCCTCCTTCTCATTTCTTCACACCTTTAAAGCCTTTTGGTTCCGCCAAACTCTGCCCAAATACTCTCCCAACATCCCTCACTACAACCTAGAGGCATTAGTTTGATCAGAAAGCCAACCTAAGGAGCCCTTTTGATCAAATCAAAAGGAAGAACCCGAAGAAGAGGTAATGATTTCACCACCCTTTTCTAAGTTCATTTCTTCTTCCACTTCTTCTTCCTTTGTTCTTACCATTATAAAATAATAACTCCAGTATCTCACATATACTGTGATGTTATTATAAGTATGGTACAACCATATTCAGTATTCTATCCACCCTTTGAATAACATGTCACCATACGTGCGTACGTACGGCTTACCGTCTCCACGTCGTGGTGTAATTGTTATTCAATATAATATTATTTGGATGGGTATAATAATGATGTGTAACTCATGTAAATAATAAATATAACATGTTAATGATTCTGTATATATGATATACCATTCATTTATATATTATTTTAATATCAAAAGAATGATATTGTCGCTCGTGCGTACGTACGGACTACCGTCTCCACGAACGCGATGAGATTCATTCTCCATCGTATCCATTCAAGTATAATTATCATTTGATGATTTAAAAATGATGTTTAAGGACTTGATATCATTCTGGATATGAATAATATACAACCTATCCTTTATAAAAAGGTCTTACGTAACAAAACATATAAAAGAAAACAAGTTAACACCCGAAACAACGATAATACTAAGATATTATTATAAATCGATATTAAAAGATCATATATGATATCATATTAATGTATATGATTCTTGTATAATTTAGTAACAATTATTTCACCATTATACAGGAGTTTAACCTACCCCAACCAAGGAAAAAGTACAAGGTAAGGGTTATTTCACAATCTCTTCATTATCCGAGGTTGTTTATATGTAATAATCTACTGGGATCTCTTTATCATCCACATCCATGTTTCTTAAAAATGTATTTCAAAAAAAATTTACTATTTACTAGAGTATGAGTTAAAGTCATTTATACCCTTTTTGACTTTTATAAGTGGTTTATAAAGGAATCTTTCTGTCGTTTTCAAAACTAGGTCCTTTTTAAACTTTTCGACAGAATTAAGGTAAGAATGTTTTTTTTAACTTATACGGCGGGTGAGACTATTTTCCGCCATTATAAAATCTTCAAATCTTCCCTTACAATCTTATAAGAATATTTTCAAGAAAATTTTTTATTTTATATGGCTCTTAAATGATTTCAAAAATAGAAAGAGATATTTCTCTAAAAATTGTTTTGATTTCATCTATGTCAACATCCTTTGACGGATTTTACACTTATTTGAAGTTGATTTATTATGATACAAAACTTCTATATTGTATTGAATGTTTTGTGATATGTTTGACTGTGGATGTTCTATTTTTATACCATTCATAGTTTATGGTTAAAGTATTGACATTTCGTATGCTAGTTTTAATACGAATGTTTATGTTATGTTTAAACCTTTTCATATGGGAATGCATTGGACTTAATATGTGACGGGTGGAGCCCGCTATAGCTCCTCGGTGCATCGGTAGGTCTCATGAGACAAACTAGTGTCTTGGCACAAGGCCTTGACAAAATCTTATTTGTAGTCTTGGCACGAGGCCTTGGCTATGTGGTTATGATAGTATGGCATTATGCATTCCAACATTATGAAAGTGGTTATTGATTTTTGCATGTGATTATTCGATTAGTAGAATATCCATGTGAGTAAGTAAATGGAATTATTTCATTTTATTTATGCCATACCATGTTGAAAGTTCATGTTTGAAAGGCTTTTGTTTTAGTTATACATTGCCTTAAAAGTTTATTCTTATTTATGAAAGTTTCCGCTATATTGTTATCCTTACTGGGCATTTGATCTCACCCCTTTTCTATGTTTTATTTTTCCCAGGAAGTGAAGAAGTAAGTTATCAATGACCTGCAGGGATATTATGTGGGGATATGAGTGTGGATTATGGAGACAATATGTAGTTTTAGTAGTTTTTCGTTTAATGATGTAATGTAAAACTTATGAATATATCTAGTGTTTCCAAGGCTACTAAACCAATAGGTCTTTCGAGATTTGATCTTTCTTGTGATCATGCCAATGTTATGTAATAATGCACTGACTCTGGGTAACTGGGGTCGGGGCGTTACACCTTCACCTGCACATGCCATTTTTGGGCATCTCTTCTCCACACAGCGACATCCTCTGACAGCTCCCCTTTCCCCTTGACTGGCCCCCTCCGGCACAATGAAACCCCCCCAAGCATGCCTCCCCTTGCTTGGTCGAACACACGATGACATACCCTTCTTTTTTTGGGCACTGCTCAAGCCCGACAACCTCCTTGAAGATTCGTCTGACCTCCTGCACCCTCGTCTTAGGTGCATTTACCTCTGACTCGATTGTTCATCCATTTTTTGTAATTTTGTGGATTGGGTTTGGTTTCTGTTTGGTTCGTTTATGGTGTAATTGAACTGATTTCTTTTTTAGGGATTACTCATGTTGTTTGTGGTGCGATTGAAGTGTGGTGGTCTTTGTGCACAAAATTTTTGAAGTTGGTCTACACTGAGGTAGGTGGTTCCATGTCCAATTATTATTTTATTATTTAATTTGAAAGTTTAATTAGTTTATATTGTTTTTTAATTATATTTTATTGCATGAAGTTGATTTTTCTTTGAAGTTTGATTTGAATTGAAACTGTTTAGTAGCATGTCGTTATAATATGTGTACATGCTACTAAAATCCCATCTCTGGTTGATTGTTAGTGATATTTTTTAGTTGTGCAGTGAGTTTACTAATTATTTAGTTTTGTTTGAATTTGATTTTACTTATGGTTTAGTGTGTTTTGATTTTTTTGGTAGTTTGTTCCATGATATGAGTATGTCATTGTGAAACCAATGTTGAACAACTTATTAGTTTTTTTTAAAAAAATTGTGTAGTTAATTATTTCAGGGTGTGAAAAGGGTGAAATTGTTAGATAAGTGTAGTGTCTATTTGTCTTTAGTCAAAAATTACATTTGAAAGAGTTTTTGTAATTTAATGTTATGTGTTATATCTTGAAATTGTTTGGAATGTTTTTTTGGCTGTTCGTTTAATTATATGAATTGTATTTTTAAGTTTGTGAGTGTTTAATTTAATCGTGTTCATGATGCAGATTCGGTTCTTGAGGTAGTGTTGTGTGTGTGTTCTTATAGAGGGGGGTTGGGTCGTTCATGTGGGTAAATAGGCGTTTTTCTCTTTAAAATTTATTTATTAAAATTCGGATTGTTTTATTAAATAATTATAAAGGGTGAAAATTTGTTTTGGTCAAATTGTGTAAATGTTTTTGGGGAGTAATGTCATCTGACGTGTGTGGAAATTGTTTAATAAATTATTTTAATGGATTGTTTGACCTTGTAAGTTCTTTCTTTGACTGTTCAGTCATTTTAATTTGTTGTGTAAATGATGCAGATTTGGTTTTGGGATATTTTTAGTGTGCATATTATTTTTTAAAATGGTTTTTTGTGTGTGTGAGTGTGTAGTGTTTGGTAAATATAACACCTCATTTGTATTTTTTGTTTCTGTTTGGCATATGAAATGAACTCTAAACTACTTGAGAACAAAGGGGGATCCTGGGTACCAGGTGGGCAGACTAGGACAAGTGCACTAGTGATACAGAAGTGGCATCGACCCAGTTTCACTTAGTTGGATTGACGACTACAACACTGTCTATAATTTTGGATGATGTTGTTAGACCACTAGGTTATGTATGTGTTACCCTAATAGTGACTCATACATGGGAACGTATATCGTTGTGTTTCTATACCATTGTTCACTAAGACATAATGTTCTAGGGTCCCACTTCTCATTTGTATCTTTAGGTCCTCTCCTATGTATTACGCTCCTATTTTTCTTTACACTCACAATTGGCACACTATGTGATGTTGGGGTTACCAGGAAAGAGTGGGTTTGTGTTTTAATTTAAGTTGTTTTTCATTAAAGTAGTTTTCCTTTAAAATTATTTTCATTAAAATTGTTTAAGAATTTATTTATTTTTTATTAGTTAAATTGAAAATATATTTGTCATTTAATACTTTTGTGTGGAAACTTTTATCGGTGGCATCCTACTGGGATTTTGGCACACAACCCACATACACCTTTGAGTGTATGTAGATCCAATTTCTTTTTCATTATAGGTTTAGGAATCGAGCATAGAATGGGTGGTTCGGGGAGTCAGTGGCGTCCTCGTGTTGGTTTGGTGAACATGGATTGAAGTAGTTGTACCTCATGTTTCTTGGAGGTTTGAGTTAGTGTTTTAAATTTTTCCTTTATTGTCGTTTCTTTTGGGTCTTTGGTTCAAGTAATAAACATTAATTTTTGACAATAGATTAAGTTCATGTTTGGTTGTCTATTTATTTTTGTTTTTCTTTATTGATGTTGTTGTTGGTTTTATGATTATTTATAAGGGTAAATTGTTCCCCAGTTTATTTTTGATACCCGGGTACTTGTGCATTCACATGGGGATGGGAATGCCCCTCGTTCCTTGCAGTGGACCAGGTCGGGCATCGATTTGATGGTGACCCATCTTGGTTTGTGACAAAAGTGTATTAGAGGTAGGGTTGTTCTCTTGAGTCATGTTATTTTGGGATAGATTCAAGGTATACCAATGTTGAGGGTGATGGAACTCGATGTTCTAGCTATGAGCAATGTTCGTGGCTAGCACACCTCTGGGCAGGAATCGAGTTACCGGGATAAGTTGGGGTTTGTGTGAGTCTTTGGTCCGTGTGGTTAAACTTGTTTTGGGGAAATGAAAAGGGAGTATGGTCAGCGGTCCCAGTGAGCTTGTAGGTTTTGGTAAGCCATGCGGATCTAGGGACACTTTTCTAGAATACTCTCTATAGTGGTGGAAAGATTAGCATATGGCCGCCAACCATATGTCCCAATCACCTACCAGCACTAGTCTCCTCTTGCATCCTTCCTCGCCCCTTTGTTTTGAATTCATGAAAATACGGTTTTTAAGTAAAAATGATATGGTTTTTTAGTAATCGGTGGTTTTGTAGTGTGTCCTTGTGTTTTGGAAATGTTTTATGTGAGGCTTTTCGATACGAGGATCCATTTTGATTGATTTTTGTTTTGAGTTTGAGTTCTTATTTGTAAGTCGGTGTGAAGACATGTAGTTATTGGGTTATTATGAAAAGTGATTTGGTAAGCCCGTGTAGTGGTTCCCCCTGCACATTTCGTGTCCTCTTGTGGTATATCATGGTTATTGGACCGGTTTTATTGGGTACATAGTTTTCATTCTTAACAAGTCTACACCCCCCAAATGTGTCAACTGGTGATTGAAGTGTGGGCACAGACAATGCGTCGTTGGTCGGTCCTCCAATTGATTAAAGCAAGGAATCTCCCCTTTTAGTGATTGTGATAAGTTTTTCCTTCATCATTTTTGGTCAAGCATATCTTCTCATAGTGGGATGACATACACGAGGGTGTTGAAGGGAGGTTTGATCTCTTTAAGTTGGCTGACTGGTCGGGTATAAGGTTTGACACGGTTGTATTTGAAGGACCCCTTGGAAATGGTTAATGGAATTCCATTGGGGAAGGGAGAAGGAAGTTCGGATTTATCAGTGTTTATCGATGGTTTGAAAGGATCATAGTGATTTCATCGGTCAAAAAGGTTATGTTTGATGATGCCTTGCAGCGTGAGTTCTCTTTGAAGTGCAATGGTGGATTTCATAGGATCCTTTGGGAATCCCTGTTTTCATAAGAGTGTGCCCTCTCGGGGAGTTCTATTTTTTCTATTTAAAGGGGAGTGTTTGTCTTTCATATTTATTTCTTATGTTTCATGTTTAAGGTGAATAGGTGATGCATGTGCATCATCTAAACCTCTATTCTACTAGATGTGTTGTGAGGGAGTAGTTGTATGTCGTGGTGTGTTGTGTTTGTTAGTGTTGTCTTGTTGCATTGTGGTTGTGTGTGACAAAAAAGGGAGAACCTCTATTCAAGAGTCTTCTATACCTGTCAAAAAGGTAAGAGATTCTTAAAACATCAGGGCTCCAGCGATAGGCCTCATAGTAAAGCTGGCACATGGTCAGGTACCCTAGAAGTGTAAGGGACCCCGACCATATTTCTGTCAATGGTGTTGGGGGTGAATGATATTTAAATCATTCTTGTAGTTGTTCCATCCCGAATTACCCATCTGGGTGTGTTAGGATTCTCGTGGTGATTAGGAGGCGTGGTCACCTCGTACCTTAAAGCCCTGATGGATGCGCCCCACCAGATGTGATCTCTTTTACTAGTCCTTATGATGTATGTTTGGGGAACTCAGTCTCAATTTTTATTAGTGCTCATCTAGGAATGTGAAGATGCAGGTTTCTCTTGGGACATTCTTTTGACGCCTCAGTAGTCAGGCCCCTCCCTCCTTGCCGCTTGTGGTGGTTTGTTTTCCACTGACATGAAATTTTGATGTTTTCTATCTTCTGTTAGATCCAATGATGGGGAGTCTGTTCAGGCCTACCCGTGTTGGTTTTCCAATCTCATCTCAAGAATTTGTAAGTTTCTAATGATGGATATCCCATTTAGATTTCGCCATGTTTACCTTTATATTCTGTTCCTAAAGATGGCTAGGTGGTGAGTGATAAGAGTGTTCCTTTGATGTGTTTGGTCTAGTTTTTTCGTAACATTCAAACAGTGTGGTTTTTGTTTAATAGTGCATTAGATATTTAGGCTTGTGAAGTTGGTTTCTTTGGTTGTGAGGGCTTGTTTTCTTCAACAATCAATTTGAGGAGTTCCATCTCTTTGGGGCGGGTGACACATATCAAAAATTCATTTTATGAGTATCTTGAAGTTTTCATTTAATTCACTCTCTCTAAACATGATGTGTTTGCTTCCTTTAACATTATTTTTGTGGGGATACTCTTTGAACCATAAGGGGTATCATTTTCTATTTTGGGGTTTGGTCCTAGTTGTGACTTTTCAGGGATGGAAAGCTTTATTGTGGGGAGAATGGTCACACCCGGACTTCGTGATGCGTCATGTTTCTAATTTTTATTCATATATTATAATTTTATCTCCTTCTAATTATTATTATTAATTTTTATATATATATAAATGAACTTTTGGTCGATACCGACTAGGGTTTTGAGCTTTTTCACTAATAAATGAGCATTTTGGCCTTGATAGCATTCAGCGCGCTGCTGTCGAAGCCGTGCGGGCTCTCCTAAGTCACTGCGCGGCATCACCTGATTCCCTACAAGCCAGCCCGATGTTCATCAAATTAAATGAAATAAATTATTAATAATGAAATAAAATTAAATGAGTGGTTAAATAAAAAGAAAATAAAATAAGAAGAGTGTGGTAAAATTTAAGGTATTTTATTACTAATAATGATAATATTATTATTTAAGGATATTATTAATTATTATTGAGTATTATTCTTATTATAAATAATATTAGTAATGATAATTAAGTAATTTTATTTATTATTATCATCCATATTTTACTTTATTATTATTATTATTATTGTTAGTTTTTGTTTTACTTTTAATTTATTTTTTATTTTAATTTTTATTTATTTCTTTTTTTGGGTATGGTTCGAACACCCCCCTTCTATAGACCTCACCTCGCGTGCTTCCACCTTGTGCAGTGGTCCCCGATGAATGACCCTTCCATCTAGCTCCCATCTGGCACCGCCTTCTCCTGTGCACTCCATCTGTCGGCCTCCCCGCTCACCATTGTGACAGCCTCCGACCGCTCCCCTTGCACCCCAACCGGCCTCCTCCGACACACCAACCCCCCCCCCCCCCGCACTCGCATACCCTTTCTCGTCTGAACACCTGATGACAAAACCTTCTTTTTTTCAACTCCACGCAAACCTGACAGTATCCAAGGAGCTTCAGTGGACCTCTCGAACCAACATCGTAGGTGCATTCCCCTATGACCGGTCTAATCTACCATTTTAGGTAATTTTGTTGTTAGTTTTTGGCTTGCATTTGGTTCTTTTATGGTGTAATAGATCTGATTTCTTGTTTTTAGGGATTAGTTGTGTTTTTTGCGGTGCAATTGATGTGTGTTGGACTTTGCACACCAAATTTACAGCGTCGGTCTACACCGAGGTAGGTGGTTCCATGTCCAATTAATATTTGATTAATTAATTTAGAACATTAATTAATTTAAAGTGTTTTTTAATTAATTTTTGTGGTGTGAATTTGGTTTTTCTTTGATGTTTGATATTCATTGAAACTCTTTAGTAGCTCGTCATTATAATATGTGTACATGTTGCTGAAATCCAATATCTCATTGATTGTTATTGATCTTTTTTTAGTTGGGCGATTAGTTTTCAAATAAGTTAGTTTGGTGTGAATTTGAATTTACGTTAAGTTTCACGTGTTTTGATGTGTTCGGTAGTGTCATTCATGATATGAGTTTTTTTTAAACCATTTTTGAAATTCTTATTAGTTTTTTAAAAAAATTGTGTAGTTAATTTGTTAGGGTGTGCAAAGGGTGAAATTGTTGTTTTAGTGTTGATTTTATTTGCGTTTAGTTATAAATTAAATTTGAAAGAGGTTTTGGCATTTAATGTCATATCATATATCTTCAAATTTTTTAGAAAATGTTTCTGGAATTATGTTTAATTATAGAAATGGACTTTTTAATTGTGCGGGCAGTTTCTTTAATCGCGTGCATGATGGAGATTGGGTTTCTGAGGTGGTGTTGTGTGTGTGTGGTTATGTTAGGGGGTTTTGGTCGGTCTAGTGTGTAAAGCGGTGTTTTTCTCTATATAATTTATTTATGAAGATTTGGATTGTTTTATTAAATAATTAATATGGGTGAAATTTTGATTTAGTCAAATTGTGGAAAATTTTTGGTGTGTGAAAATTTGGATTGTTTTATTAAGTTATTTATTTTACTATGTAGTAATTTTAATTGGCTGTGTAAGTTATGTAGATTTTGTTTTGGGATATTTTTAGTGTGAATATTATTTTTTAAAAATGGGCTTTTGTGTGTACGAGTGTAGTATTGGGTAAATTTAACACCTCATTTGTTTTGTTTGTTTATGTTTGTCATATGACATGAAATCTAAACTACTTGAGCACAAATGGGAAGCATGGGTACTGGATGGCTAGACTAGAACTAGTGCTCTAGTGATACGGAAGTGGCATCGTCCGAGCTTCACTAAACTAGATTGACGACTACAACACAGAATAAACTTTTGGATGATGTTGCGAGACCACTATGTTATGGATGGGTTACCCTACTAGTGGCTCATGCATGAGAATGTATATTATTGTGTTTCTATACAATTTTTTCCCAAGACTTGATGTTATAGTGTCCCACTTCTCGCTAGTATCTTTAGGGCCTCTCCCAGGTATTGTGCTCCCCTTTAGCTTTACGCTCACTATTGGCACACAATGTGACGTTGGGGTCACCATGAAAGTGTGTGTGTATGTGTGTGTTTTAATTTATGTTGTTTTTATTTAATTTAGTTTTCCTTAATACTATTTTCATTGAAATTGTTTATGCATTTATTTATTTTGTTTGGTTAAATTGAAAATGTATTTTTCATTTAATAATTATTTGTAGAACCTTTTCTCGGTGACATCCTACTCGGCTTCTAGATCACACCCTACGTACACCTTTGGGGGTATGTAGATCCTATTTATTTTGCATTCTAGGTTGAGGCATCGAGCATACCATGGGTGGTTCGGGTTGTTAGTGGTGCCCTCGTGTGGGTTTGGTGAACATGTCTTGAAGTTGTTGCACCTCATGTTGCTTATTATCGTTCCTTTTGGGTTTTTGGTTCAAGTTTTAAACATTAATTTTTGACCATAGATTAAGGTCATGTTTGGTTTTATGTTTTTTTGTTTTAATTTATTCATCATGTGGTTGGTTTTATGTTTATTTATTCGGGTAAATCGTTCACAAGTTTATTTTAGATACTTGGGAACTTCTGTCAGCCCGTGGGGATCGGGAATGCCACTTGGGCCTTGCTGTGGATTGGGTCGGGTGTCAGTTTCTGGGGGACCCGGCTTGGTTCGTGACATATGTCATGGTTCCTGAAAAAATATTTTTTCTTGATTCTTTATCAACATAGACATCAATAAAAATTAATCAGAAGTCACTCAAACAAGACTATTAGGTTTTAGCATGGAAATAGGTTATCCAAACAAAGTAAAAATACAAATAAAACATTATAAGGAAGAATATCCAACTATTAGTTTGAATTTATTATAAGACCTTACAATAATTTTGAAGTCAATATATACATTATATTCTACATAATATTGATGAAGATCCCTTATAATCAATCTACTAACTACTTACTACTAGGAATGTACATTGGTTGTGTGAATTAGGTAAAACTTTGGTAGGATTTATTCTTACATCCCACTAAACCATAGATTAAAGGGGAATAGAAAAGGTAAAGATCTATACCTTCAATTAGATTCACTTTGATCGTATCACATTTTTCTAGAATAGTATAATAAGTAATGACCCACTTTATATAGCCTCCAATGACAATTCTTTTATTCCCAAATATCAATCAAATGTTCATCTATAATTAATTTTTTCCAATGTTATAAAATTAGAAATCCCTTTATAACTTGCAGTGTAACGCCCCGACCCCAGCTACCCAGAGTCGGTGCATTACTTCGTAACATTGGCATGATCACAAAGGATCAAGTCTCGAAAGACCGATTAGTTTAGTAGCCTTGGAAACACTAGATACATTCATAAGTCTTTCATTACATCAAAAAGTGAAAAACTACAATAACAAAGTCTCCATAGTCCACACTCATATCCTCTTCTGACTATCCCTGCAGGTCATTCATAAAATACTTCTTCACATCCTGGAAAATATTAAAACATTGAAAGGGGTGAGCTCAAATGCTCAGTAAGGATAACAATAATGCGGAAGCTTTCATAAATAAACATTAGCATTTAAGGCAATGTATAACTAAAACAAAAGCCTTTTAAACATGAACTTCAACATAATATGGCAAAAGTAAAATGAGATAATGCCATTTACTTCTTCACATGGATATTCTACTGGTCGAATAATCACATGCAATATCAATAACCACTTTCATAATGATGGAATGCATAATGCCAGACTATCATAACCACATAGCCAAGGCCTCGTGCCAAGACTACAAATAAGATTTTGTCAAGGCCTTGTACCAAGACACTAGTTTGTCTCATGAGACCTGCCGATGCATCGAGGAGCTATAGCGGGCTCCACCCGTCACTTATTAAGTCCAATGCATTCCTCATATGAATAGGTTTAAACATATCATAAACCATAACATAATCATATCACATAAACAATGCATAAAGGAAACATAACATTTCCACATTTCAATCACAAGATATCAATACAAAACATTGATATAATAAAAACGCTTTCAAAACCATTTTCAATACCAAAATAAAAGAATGTTAAAACATTGTATTTATTTTTCTTTTTAAAAAAAGGTATGGCTTGTAAAGGAAGCCGAAACTCAAATAATGTTCACGGCGGCGGAGAAGTCGTTGTCGCCGCATAAGTACGGAATGAAAAACATTCCCTTTTTGTCGTTTAGTAAAATGCTTCGTATAAAAAGATTCCTTTTGAATAAACTTAAAAGTCAAAGGGGTTTATACACCGTATAAAAGAAAGTTGTGTATAAAACCAAATATGCCTCAATGAAAGGAGATTGAGACGAAGTCCTTAAAAAGATCATTTTTAAAATAAAATAGATATATTATGTGTATTCACTATAGGTACACATAAAGAAAGTAAAAATACAAAATAAGACATAATAATATCATGACATAATTTGAAAGTAGGAGATTAACCCAAAGAATGGAAGTTGGGTTAAGAAGTTCCCTTACCTTGTGTCCGACTTGACTCAACCGTTCTTTAACCTCCTGAATAATAAACTAGAGTTAATATCTACCTTATTAAGAACCATTTTCAATTTCATTATCCTTTTTATATCACTTATTACAATGTTATGAACATTATGTAATTATTTAAGTTAATAACGGTCGTTTTGTCGATCTTTGGTACTTGAGTCAAAAATAAACTTCTTATAATTACAAGTTGTTCATGTGGTGAAATATCCATTATATCCGGAATTATATTCATGATGTAGATATCATATATATCATATATACAGTATATACATTCATTCATAATGTCACGTAACATTTAGAGGTAAGAAATGAAATGCACCGTTCATGGAGACGGTAAGCCGTACGTACGCATGAACGCTACTTTCATTTCAATTTCATATTTAATGGAAGTAAATCATAATGATATAAATGTATAATATAATTCCAGTATAATATAGTGTATAATACCATTTACTCCATCCTTTATACATCCCACATATGGCATTTACGATTCAAATCACTTTGAGGGGGCGGTAGTCCGCACTTCCTAAAATGAAATTATCGCGTTTTACCCATAATGGAAATCATAAAGTATGCCATAAATGAGAAATACAGAAGCATAAGTAAAACAAAAACATATTATATATCATATATAAAAATAGTGACATCTTAATGGCCACCTTTGAAGGTGTTATATGAGTGTTGAACAATCATCGCTTCGTGAGGCAGAAATTCGCCATCCACAGAAACCGTATGTTCTTTAACCATTAGATGTAGGTGTGTGTAAGTGTAGCTCGAATCCTTCTTATAACAACATCCTAGTATATTGAGGATACTGGTGTTGTTACAAAAGAAATGAATAAAAAGAGTTTAGGGGGTTGGAGAAGAAAAATAAAACAAAACAACATTATAAAAGACATTACCTCAAAATCGGGTAACTCTTTTTGATTTGAGCCAAAGGCTTCCTTGGGAAGAGTTCTGCCCAAAGTGAGGATTCTAGGAGTAAGAGAGGGATGTTGGGAGAGTATTTGGGCAGAGGTTGGCCGAGCCAAATGGCTTGAAGGTGTGAATAAGGTGGGAGAGGTGGGGGCCTTTTATAAGTGGAGAGGAGGGGCACTTTTGGAAAGTAATGAAATGTTACATTATTTCAAAATGCTTTTTCGAATTCTAAAGGTCCCACATCTATATAATTCGAGGCTAAGGTGATAAGGTTTCTAAATATCTTCATCCAATAGGCTTTGGACAAGTGTAAGCCTCGGATTTTGCATTATCTTCTCATTTTATTTAAATCGTCAAATAATGATGTCATCGCTGCATCATTATTATGTCATAAATACTTTAATTTATTTAATGTCTAAAAATTATAAAACAAATACTATGATGTAGGAAATCTTTTTAGCTTTCCAATGACTATTTATAATCAAAATTTGGACTTGTATAACCCCAATTAAAAATTGTTTTAGTAGAACAATTTATGTTAGTGTCATTTTCACTTTAACATTAAATAAAAACTAATTTATGTCATTTCCCAACAAAAGTGGATCCATGGGGTCCCCAAGTTAGGCCATGGCTTGTCTTGGTCGGCCATGACTCAACCAATGAGGTTGGGACATGTGTCTAGGTCATTTAATATTATTAAAATATTATCTATACCTTAAACTACACTAATTACCACTAATCGCGATTAAGAACTTAATAAGTTACTATTCACCAAAAAATTATTATAATCTCATTGAACCACATTTTACTTCTTAATGACAACCATGTATGTCGGATTTTTGAAAATCAAATCACAGAAGTGGTAATATTTCATTTAAACGAAAAATCAGTTATTTAACTACCACTTAGTGGTTTCACTATTCATCAAAAATTGAAGTTTCTCAGAACAATGCCAAAATTTCATCCTAAGCTATAATTGATATTCCGAATTCAAAAATGATGTCTATTTTACAAAATTCCAAACATATAAGTTGCATTAATTAATTTTATAATTAATTCCCGCTGTTACGACAAATAGCGTGTTTTCAAGAAACAATTTATATCAAAAGATTGGCAATTGTTTATGTCCAAATTCAATGTTAAATTAATTCTAATGACCACCATTGGATAAAATGGTAAAAATATATTCTAATTATACATTAAATCCACTCAATAGTATAACTTATCACTATAAATTATTTTGATTAAAAAAGTTGTTTTAAGTATTTTTCACTATTCATAAAAAATTAGAAGTTCTCAGAAAAATACCAAAAATTCAACATAGGCTAATTTCGATATTACGAATACAAAAATGAAGTCCATTTTGAAATATAAAATTTCTATAATTTTAAAAAGTGGTTATTACTATTCATAACGGCTAGTTTGATTTGTCGCGATGTTTTAGAACTCGAAGTTGCGTACAATGCAAGCTATTGTATTATTGAATGAGAAGCGTATCATGGAAGCTCGGGGTGTTACATTCTCTCCTCCTTCAATAAATTGCGTCCTCGCAATTTGAAATTTTTCTTGGAAAATAAAAGGTTGAAAAGGGAAAATACCTTTGTGGAAAACCCACATCGGAAATAAGATTAATAAAATTTAGCCTTAATAAGTGGTAAATGGAAATAAGAAAGTCACCACCAAATTATAATCTCGATAAGGAGAACATTGGTGGCAATTAGAGACATATAATTGGAGGAAAAAACGTAAATATTTGTAGGGAGTGATTGAGGTCATCAATAACAATCAACTGTCAAATTGAGGGCCTCAAAGCCTTCAATCTATATTGATTTAAAATATCATCAGTTCAACAAGACATAAGGTATTAGGATAACACATTTTTTTGTTTTAATATCCCTTTACTAAAGTTTAAGAATTAATTTATTCATTGAATAAGAGATAGGTATATATATATTTATGCTTGACAATTAGAGTTTCAACCTTCAACTCATCTTTCACTCAAAAAGATAATAGAACTCAAAAATATCATACTTATCCTAATTGTATAAGGTTCAAAATGTTAAAACATACCATTTAGATTAGTAAAATTATTTTGTAATAACCAGGGACTTCCTGTAGGCTAGTGGTAGGAAATAAAGGCTTGTCGCACTTTGATTGTGGGTTCGATTCCTACAGCTTTGTCCGACGCGACGGTTTATGCCCCACCCTGCAGGTTGTCCTTTTCCTAAAACTATAGTATTATAATACTCCAAAAACAATCTTCATTAATTTTTTAACCTTAAACCATACTATCCAAAGATCAACTTAATCCACTCCAAAATAACTCTGTCCAGACTTTCTCTAAAATGTCTCTTAATTCCAAAATCAATTGTAGCATCAGATTCCCCATAAAAAGAAAAGTTTCTCTTATTGTCACATACTAAAAATATGATTACCTTAACCATATTAAAACCTTACTGAAACCAACAAGTACTGCAGTACAATCCTTATATAGATCACATTATTCTAATAACCAGAATATAATCCATGAGTCCGAAAGCATCAATACATTAGTTATTCTGCTTCAACTGTAGTAATAGCATAAGATTGTCCTTGATCCCTTGGCCTTTTCTGAGGTAAGATTCCTTGACGCTTAGGACATTCATTTGCGTAATGACCCATTTCTCTACAATTGTAGCATTCAACTTTGACAGCCTCTTTCTTTCCCTTGCAATCACGTGCCTGGTGACCTTTTTCTCCACATTTATAACAGACTCCCATTCCTTTTAGGCAAGTACCAGGGTGATTCTTCCCACAATTATCACATAATGGAAAATCCTTCTTTCCCTTTTTCCCTTTATCTGTCTCTTGTTCCACCGTTCTCTTCTTCTCTTGCTTTACTTTGTTGTCATAAGACTTAGAGAATTCCTTTTCTGTCTTGATAGCACATGAGACTATATCTTCGTATGATGAGAAGGATTGTGATACTAAAGCTCGACGGAGAAATGGTTTTAACCCATCAAAGAAACGATCAATCTTACTCCTTGGGTTACGTATATAATCGGCAGCATGCCTCGCTAACCTTGTAAAGTTAGCCTCATACTTTGCGACATTCTCATCCTCCTTTTGTCTCAGACTCAAAAATTGCCTTTCCATATCCGCTCGATGGTCTCGAGGTAAGTATTTTTCTAAGAACAGTTCTTTGAACTCCTGCCCTTCCATGTTTGTTAATTCATCATCTTCCTTTGTGTTTTGAATTAGTGACCACCATTGATCGACATCTCCAGTGAGGCGGTAAACTGCCATGACAACCTTCTCCCTTTCACTACTCCCCAAGGCATGGAATATTTTCTCTAAGGAATTTATCCATTGCTCAGCTACTATAGGATTTGTACTCCCATTGAAGGTTGGTGGTTGTTGCCTCATGAAGCGGTCTAACATTGATCCTCCACGTTGCGGATCAGGGTGCTCCATACGAGTAAGGTTATTATTCATAACCTGAGTGAGTTGTCCAAGTATGGTAATAAGTTGATCAGCACCAGTTGTATCTCCAGATCCACAATAATTATCTTGATCAGGAGGGCAATCCCTACACGGAGTTCGTGCATTGATACGGTTTCCATTCCTTCTACTAGGCGCCATTTCTAAACAATGGCATAAACTAGATTAGTTTATGAATCAAAATACATAATTCCATACTTGTAAAACACTTTACATAAATTGAACTATTTATGGATATAATCCATAATCATAAAAAGAAATGTTTTCTTTGAGGAAGTATATACTCATAACCCTTCATAGTGGTTTGTAAATAAAATGAAAATTATCCTAAGCATATCCCCCGGGAGTGTCGTAACCAAGAGTGCAGCAAGGCCCGTTGTCGTGCACCAGTTCCCGTTCGAGTCTAGCTCAAAGCGGTGTTTTCGGGTTTTACCCCTAGGTACATCTGTGCCAGAGCTGCCTCTACCTGCTCGTATCCAGACAGGGATGTATTGCTTGGAAAACTCATATCATCTCTATAATACCAAAATTCTAGGAAGTTCTTCTATACTAATCCTCGAAGCCTATCTTTGGGCTATGCGTTCTAATCAGAGTTTATCTACATCTAGCTTCCAAGGTTAGTACTAAACTGCCTCTGATACCAACTGTAACGCCCCGACCCCAGCTACCCAGAGTCGGTGCATTACTTCGTAACATTGGCATGATCACAAAGGATCAAGTCTCGAAAGACCGATTAGTTTAGTAGCCTTGGAAACACTAGATACATTCATAAGTCTTTCATTACATCAAAAAGTGAAAAACTACAATAACAAAGTCTCCATAGTCCACACTCATATCCTCTTCTGACTATCCCTGCAGGTCATTCATAAAATACTTCTTCACATCCTGGAAAATATTAAAACATTGAAAGGGGTGAGCTCAAATGCTCAGTAAGGATAACAATAATGCGGAAGCTTTCATAAATAAACATTAACATTTAAGGCAATGTATAACTAAAACAAAAGCCTTTTAAACATGAACTTCAACATAATATGGCAAAAGTAAAATGAGATAATGCCATTTACTTCTTCACATGGATATTCTACTGGTCGAATAATCACATGCAATATCAATAACCACTTTCATAATGATGGAATGCATAATGCCAGACTATCATAACCACATAGCCAAGGCCTCGTGCCAAGACTACAAATAAGATTTTGTCAAGGCCTTGTGCCAAGACACTAGTTTGTCTCATGAGACCTGCCGATGCATCGAGGAGCTATAGCGGGCTCCACCCGTCACTTATTAAGTCCAATGCATTCCTCATATGAATAGGTTTAAACATATCATAAACCATAACATAATCATATCACATAAACAATGCATAAAGGAAACATAACATTTCCACATTTCAATCACAAGATATCAATACAAAACATTGATATAATAAAAACGCTTTCAAAACCATTTTCAATACCAAAATAAAAGAATGTTAAAACATTGTATTTATTTTTCTTTTTAAAAAAAGGTATGGCTTGTAAAGGAAGCCGAAACTCAAATAATGTTCACGGCGGCGGAGAAGTCGTTGTCGCCGCATAAGTACGGAATGAAAAACATTCCCTTTTTGTCGTTTAGTAAAATGCTTCGTATAAAAAGATTCCTTTTGAATAAACTTAAAAGTCAAAGGGGTTTATACACCGTATAAAAGAAAGTTGTGTATAAAACCAAATATGCCTCAATGAAAGGAGATTGAGACGAAGTCCTTAAAAAGATCATTTTTAAAATAAAATAGATATATTATGTGTATTCACTATAGGTACACATAAAGAAAGTAAAAATACAAAATAAGACATAATAATATCATGACATAATTTGAAAGTAGGAGATTAACCCAAAGAATGGAAGTTGGGTTAAGAAGTTCCCTTACCTTGTGTCCGACTTGACTCAACCGTTCTTTAACCTCCTGAATAATAAACTAGAGTTAATATCTACCTTATTAAGAACCATTTTCAATTTCATTATCCTTTTTATATCACTTATTACAATGTTATGAACATTATGTAATTATTTAAGTTAATAACGGTCGTTTTGTCGATCTTTGGTACTTGAGTCAAAAATAAACTTCTTATAATTACAAGTTGTTCATGTGGTGAAATATCCATTATATCCGGAATTATATTCATGATGTAGATATCATATATATCATATATACAGTATATACATTCATTCATAATGTCACGTAACATTTAGAGGTAAGAAATGAAATGCACCGTTCATGGAGACGGTAAGCCGTACGTACGCATGAACGCTACTTTCATTTCAATTTCATATTTAATGGAAGTAAATCATAATGATATAAATGTATAATATAATTACAGTATAATATAGTGTATAATACCATTTACTCCATCCTTTATACATCCCACATATGGCATTTACGATTCAAATCACTTTGAGGGGGCGGTAGTCCGCACTTCCTAAAATGAAATTATCGCGTTTTACCCATAATGGAAATCATAAAGTATGCCATAAATGAGAAATACAGAAGCATAAGTAAAACAAAAACATATTATATATCATATATAAAAATAGTGACATCTTAATGGCCACCTTTGAAGGTGTTATATGAGTGTTGAACAATCATCGCTTCGTGAGGCAGAAATTCGCCATCCACAGAAACCGTATGTTCTTTAACCATTAGATGTAGGTGTGTGTAAGTGTAGCTCGAATCCTTCTTATAACAACATCCTAGTATATTGAGGATACTGGTGTTGTTACAAAAGAAATGAATAAAAAGAGTTTAGGGGGTTGGAGAAGAAAAATAAAACAAAACAACATTATAAAAGACATTACCTCAAAATCGGGTAACTCTTTTTGATTTGAGCCAAAGGCTTCCTTGGGAAGAGTTCTGCCCAAAGTGAGGATTCTAGGAGTAAGAGAGGGATGTTGGGAGAGTATTTGGGCAGAGGTTGGCCGAGCCAAATGGCTTGAAGGTGTGAATAAGGTGGGAGAGGTGGGGGCCTTTTATAAGTGGAGAGGAGGGGCACTTTTGGAAAGTAATGAAATGTTACATTATTTCAAAATGCTTTTTCGGATTCTAAAGGTCCCACATCTATATAATTCGAGGCTAAGGTGATAAGGTTTCTAAATATCTTCATCCAATAGGCTTTGGACAAGTGTAAGCCTCGGATTTTGCATTATCTTCTCATTTTATTTAAATCGTCAAATAATGATGTCATCGCTGCATCATTATTATGTCATAAATACTTTAATTTATTTAATGTCTAAAAATTATAAAACAAATACTATGATGTAGGAAATCTTTTTAGCTTTCCAATGACTATTTATAATCAAAATTTGGACTTGTATAACCCCAATTAAAAATTGTTTTAGTAGAACAATTTATGTTAGTGTCATTTTCACTTTAACATTAAATAAAAACTAATTTATGTCATTTCCCAACAAAAGTGGATCCATGGGGTCCCCAAGTTAGGCCATGGCTTGTCTTGGTCGGCCATGACTCAACCAATGAGGTTGGGACATGTGTCTAGGTCATTTAATATTATTAAAGTATTATCTATACCTTAAACTACACTAATTACCACTAATCGCGATTAAGAACTTAATAAGTTACTATTCACCAAAAAATTATTATAATCTCATTGAACCACATTTTACTTCTTAATGACAACCATGTATGTCAGATTTTTTAAAATCAAATCACAGAAGTGGTAATATTTCATTTAAACGAAAAATCAGTTTTTTAACTACCACTTAGTGGTTTCACTATTCATCAAAAATTGAAGTTTCTCAGAACAATGCCAAAATTTCATCCTAAGCTATAATTGATATTCCGAATTCAAAAATGATGTCTATTTTACAAAATTCCAAACATATAAGTTGCATTAATTAATTTTATAATTAATTCCCGCTGTTACGACAAATAGCGTGTTTTCAAGAAACAATTTATATCAAAAGATTGGCAATTGTTTATGTCCAAATTCAATGTTAAATTAATTCTAATGACCACCATTGGATAAAATGGTAAAAATATATTCTAATTATACATTAAATCCACTCAATAGTATAACTTATCACTATAAATTATTTTGATTAAAAAAGTTGTTTTAAGTATTTTTCACTATTCATAAAAAATTAGAAGTTCTCAGAAAAATACCAAAAATTCAACATTGGCTAATTTCGATATTACGAATACAAAAATGAAGTCCATTTTGAAATATAAAATTTCTATAATTTTAAAAAGTGGTTATTACTATTCATAACGGCTAGTTTGATTTGTCGCGATGTTTTAGAACTCGAAGTTGCGTACAATGCAAGCTATTGTATTATTGAATGAGAAGCGTATCGTGGAAGCTCGGGGTGTTACATGCAGTTCATCCTATTATAAATAGATTAATATTTAAAAATACAACAAGGTCATTCAAAATACTTTGAATATAATCATATGATTTTGTAAATTAATAAATGATAGGTTATGAGGAATAAACTTCATTAAATATGTTTTATCAAATAATGCATGAAATGTATTGTCTAAAACCATGACATTATAACCTCATTTATGAAGTGTCATACTTCAAAAAAACCACTCCATGGTTAATACCTTTCATTATGATTTTTATTTAGTTAATATTTTTATCTGTATATTGTCAAAAAATAAAATAATTATCGTATAAAAAATCTAATACTAAGAGTTTTTATAATTTTAAAATAAATAAAAAAAATCCAACACTCTAGAAGAATCATTATATGCTTACTAGGAAACCGGGAGACTCGATCTTTAATACCTCAAACATGATTGGTGCGGTTAAAAAATATAGGTGAACACCCTATTTTAAAAAATCTGTAGGCATATTGACGTAAATCTGATAACATCCTCTTAATTAACATCCAAGAGGGATGATAACATCAATCCAATAATTTCATCTTTCATAATAACAAAAAGGTATAATATTAGGGGTCATATAACCTCCTCTTTTTTCCAACCAAGAGGGATAATAACTTGAATAAAATAAACTAATCTTTCATACCATTATAGAGGAATAATAAAATCAATCTGTTACATTTATTTTTTCCACTTGAACAAAAGGTTAATAATATAAATAATCACATATAATGACATACTATGACCACATCAATCACCATAACAAAGTAAATGAAAAATTATAACCTCATTAATCAATTAAAAATAATAGGAAACAACCAAATCACATAGTCTATTAATTTACATCATAATATTCTAACAATCGACTCAAAATAAATCATCAATTTCATATAACTAGGTAATAATTTAATTAAATATGAAATTGATTCAGATAAAATAAATAAATAACTAATTTTATGATATAAAATAATTTTATCATTTTTATAACATTATTAAATGGTAGAAAACATAATGAAATTCTATCAAATAATCATAAATCTAGAACATCTCAACATTACTAAAAAAGGGTAAAATAACTAAATATTTGATAGATATATAACATTATTTATATAATTATTTTAAAAAATACATTATATTGTTTAATTAGAAAACAAATTACCACTTCATCTATATTTTGTTTAACCATTAGCATATAAAAGTACTATATATAAATAGGCATACCATCAATATATATATATATATATATATATCTTAAATAGTTAAATAATAAAAATATAAAATGATTCTAATAATCAATGATTCACTATATAATTTGATTGTACAAATATAATTCCTCCTTAAATAGGGAATATGGAATATTCATAATAGACAATACCAATAATTTATAAAGTTATAGAATATTTGAATTGTATGTTCAAAAAATCATAGACATATGTATATTGGATCAATGTGTGGTAGCCTCAATAGGTTATCCAAAAAATATCATGTTTTAAAAAAATGTACTTATCAAAAAAATTATCTAGAATGAAATTATTTACAAAATTCAAAACACATGACTTATGAGTTAAAAATTAATTTTCAGTAAAAAAAATCAGTGGATCCATATGTGATATTTTCATTTCATATTCATAACTACTAATCTGTCAGGGATTAGTAGTTACATTCTTCATCTGAATCTATATAAATTTAATTGCTAAAATTTTAAATCTCATATTACACATTTTTTTCACCTATGTCTGATTCCAAATTCTCACAAATAAAAAAATGAAATACATTACCTTACCGCTATGGACATGGTCATCTAAAAAATACACTGATCAATGTGATCCTATTAAACCTACCCAAATCATCAAAATGGTGGTTTTATTCCAAACATTATGAAATTTACATAATAATGAACCAAATTAATGAGCTTAACTTTATCATCTTTACAAGAGTCTAATGTCATATATGGATCTTAATTTTGTTACTACCTGGGATTTTGAGAGAATAATGTATGTTGAAGGAATTTGAAATTCTTCTTGATGATTCTCACTACCAATAACAAACCCTCACCCACTTAAATTAAATTATTTTATATCTATTTTTATTAAAAATAAGTAATATAGAAATGCTATAATATTTACTGTAATAATACCTTTCACAAACACACACATAGATATATAGAACAATATGTTTATAAAATATTTATATTAAAATAAATTAAAAATGATGATAATAATAATAATAGAAATAGTAATAGAAATTATAATAATAAATAAAATATCATATAATTATCAAAAATGTATTATTATTAGTTAAAATAAATAATAATAATAATAAACACATTTTCAACTTCATTCAAAAATTAAAAAAAATATTTCTACCTATCCAAATTTCATATTCAAACCTTACTTGTGAAAAATTAATCTTAAAATAAATCCAAAATTCATTTCTAAAATTTTAAAAGCTAAGGGTCTTTACATTGAGATTCGATAGAAATTATTGTGATTGATTTGGTGGAACTTATTTGAATTAAACAAATGTATGTATCCCTGAATTAATAAATCTTACATGTGTAATGATCGTGGAAGATATTGATGAGATGGATTGATCCTAGTCATCCATATTTGTACATGGAATTTAAATAAACATGTATATTCTTCATGGTGTAGAGAATAAAGGGAGAACTCCAAGAGAATAGAGAATATAGATAATTCGCATAAAAATTCTGATTATACATTGGAGATATTCTAAAATAAAGAATGATGAAATGAACAAAACGAT
Source organism: Viscum album (assembly GCA_963277665.1). Taxonomy (NCBI): domain Eukaryota; kingdom Viridiplantae; phylum Streptophyta; class Magnoliopsida; order Santalales; family Viscaceae; genus Viscum; species Viscum album. The sequence goes on along the minus strand of OY728160.1, from coordinate 849,661,164 downwards.
CATTTTCACTATAAAATTTTGAAAATATAAGTTTCAAACTTTCTCCATACTTTTATTTACTACACTAAGAAAGGATCTTTCAATTAAAACATAGTATTTCCCCTTCATTTTACAAAGTAGGTTGGTCTTGGATCATTTGTCTAATCTTATACCTATGCATTAATGAAAGTTGGTTTCATTCTTACAATCAACATTAAATCCATTATATGTAATTCAATATTCTTATTTTATGACTATAATGTTTTTTTAATGTAAATTAAGTTGTTTTTTTGGTTTTCCTTCATTATTCAGTATTCTTTATTCTAGATTCATATATATAAATATATATATATATATATGCATACATACAGATAAATATATATACATATATGTTAAATAAATACACACATAAATATATATACACTCATAAATATATAGATATACACACATTGGTAAATATATATATTCACACACTCATATATATATATTTGTTTTACTTAATTTATGTATTGTATAAGTATATGTTTTTAATAAATATGTGTGTGTTTGTGTCCTTCTGGGTGATTTTAATTTATATAGTTTATCTATATAAATTTTGTTATACACATATACACACACACACGCATATATATGTTCATGACATTTATGTTTGTACATTAATAATATAATAATTTTTGTTTTATATTTTTATACCTATATATTGTCTTTGTAATATATATATATACATATGTATATGTTGGTCGGAGTAGATTACTCAAGAGGGGATGGGTGAATTGAGTAACTATAAAAATTTCTATAAAAATTATTTCTTAAACGATTTCCCCAAGAATTTGATACATCCCAGTTAGTCAAGGTCATACCATTATAAGAGATTGGCTATATGAATAACTTCTTAGAAGATTGATTAGTTCTCAGTAATATTAATATCAGTTGTTAATATTACTTTTGAAGATATTATACTAAGACAAAATAGTTATAACTTCTTTACAAGACTATCTATCAAAGTGAATTTAGTGATTTCTGAGTTATATAGAAAAGCAGTAAAAATAGAGAAAACGAAATTTAACAGCACAGCGGATATGAAACAAGTGGTTCAGTCTCAAGTCGAGACCTAATCCACTCCACTTGGTGATCACCTACCACCAAGTAGATTATATAAATAAAATTTGATCCACACCTTGGATCGGGGTTAACAATAGTACACTGGACTATCCAGGCCGCACAGGGACCTTTTCCACAGTTCTTTGTGGGTTCAAATAGCCAGGCCACACAAGGGCCTCTTTCATACTTATTTGTGGGTATACAAAAGTGTAAATAAGTATTTTTGAAAGGATATCTTGTATCCTTCATTTTGATGAAGGAGACAGAGTGTGGTATTATACAGATACACACTCTACTCAAATGTTAATAAACAGATACAAAATAGGCAGAAATATGGAGATGGGTTTAGAAGTGATTTGAGTATTAGTATTTTCTGCTCTGGACTTTTGGGATGAAGCAGATGCATAACTCAAGTTCTTTTCTTGAAAAACAGAGTGTCACGATTCATCTTGTATTCTTTGTCATGTTTTACAGTGTGAAGATGTTCTTTGGATTCTAGTGTACTTCGTATGTTCTTCAGCAGAGTTGTGTTTCATGCAAGTAATAATATTTCGTTTAGAAATTCTCTCAGTTTTCTCCATTGTCATGCTCACAGCCCTGTTTTTCATTCAGTATCGTACGAGTCTTGATTCTTGGCCACACTTCACTTTTATCTTGAAAATGCATGTGTTGGAGCTGACAGGCTGCATGGATACCTCACCTTCTACCTCGTACTGTCATATGTTATGTCTACAAAGAAACATTAATTATGTTATTGCATTTAAAATCTTCAAATATCACCGTAAGAAATTAAATTGAAAAACGACAGAAATAGTTTAAGAAACGGTGTCACAGTAAGTCATGGAAATAGTGTCTCCTTCACACGGTGTATAGATTGATCACGGTGTCTTGTGGTCATGGTGTCTGGAAGTCATGGTGTTTCGTGGCCACAGTGTCTTATTCACAGTGTCTTGTTCACAGTATCTTATTCATGGTGTCTTCTTCACGGTGTCTGCTTCACGGTGTTTGATTTTTCATGGTGTCTTGTTCTTCACAGTGTCTCGCTTCATGGTGTCTAAATTTTAACGGTGTCTTGTTCTTCGTGTTGTCTCGCTTCACGGTGTCTCGCTTCATGGTGTATTGTTTACTTTTCCAGAAAGACATAACCAGTTTCAGACTTATGGGGTCTCCGGATTTTCAAACTAACTGTATTTAGATATAAGAAATAATGATCATATAATGCATTTGACTTAAGCATTTGTCAAGAAACGTATGATAAAAGTAAATCAAGGATATTATAGTAATTAAATGGAATGTTGATAAATTAATGGTTCTTTATAAATCATGAGAATACTTAAACAATAATACACATAAATACACATGATTATGATATAATTTACAGGAGTTAACTAGGTTGAATAGGATTTGTGATCAATAAAACATGATTAGTTCATGAGGAGTCCAACCATCTCCCCCTTTTTGATGATCACAAATCATGTAAAGTTAAATTGTATATTGGATTCAAATATAGAGATAAATATCTAACATTTAGAATTTCTCCCCCTTTTGGGATTATCAAAAGGATGTAATAATAGAAGAAAAAAGTGCACATCCCATTAATAGAAGAGAATGTCCAGTAAAAAAGAATGGGGAAAAACCAAAACAAAATCTTTCCTATAAAAAAGGATTAATCATTGATCTTCTTCATGGTATGGCATTCTCTTTTCCTTTAGCAGTAGTGGGAGAAGAGGAATCCATAGGGGAAGAGGTTGAGGTAGAAGAAGGGAGTGATGTGGTTGATAAAGAGGGTAAAGGAATTCCTTCAAAGACTAATGGAGAGAAAGTAGGAGCAGTAGAAGATCAGGTCAGTAGTTGATCGAGAATCATAGGCCTGATCTGAATTAGGGCTTTCCCGACAGACATAGTAGTGGAGGCTAGGGAAAAGGTGAAGGTAGGCAGCCCAGGTCATAGAGGTTCAGCCGCAGGAGCAACAATGTATGTACTCTGGACATGAAGATAGGGCCTCAGGATTTTGATGAAATCTGTAATGATATCTCCACCATATTGCATGGATTTTTCAAAATCATCCTTGTTCTCCATAAACTTGTCCAACTATCGAATAAACTCTCTGAGCTTTTGGACTTGTGTCTTGAATGCTTGAGTAATAGGAGAAATCCTCGGTTTTTCAACAAGATATTTTAAATGACATTTCATATCAGTTTTGGAGAAGACGTGGTTGAAGTAGAAATCCACTTTCTTTGCAATATCTTGCTGAGGGGCATTGGATATTTTTGAGTGAATTTGGACAAGGTCAAGAACTCTATCATTGTTCTTGAAAAATTCAGATAGATAATCTATATTGAAACCACTGAGTACAGTCGGAATCTCTTATTTGACTACAGTTCTGAGCAGATCACTATCTAAGGAGGGTTTAGAGGATTAACCAGATTATTCAGAGGCATTGACAGTTGTGGATAGATATTTGAGTTGATTTAGTACCTTTTAAAGACACCTGGTATATTCAACAGTGAGTTTGTTAAGATTTACAACAAGATCTCTCATTTCCTTTACAATCTGTTTGTTCCTTTCAGTGGTCTTCATCTTAGGAATCTAGATAATGTTGAATACGAGACACAAAAACCTATGGGATTTTAGGAACAACATGTTCTATAAGAGGAGAAACAAACTCTGATCTCGAATGAAACTCTCTCTACATGTCTTCAACCATACTTCTTAGGGTCTTCATTTGATCACTAAGAATCTTATTTTCAACTCTTAATTCCAGAATCTCATGAAGCATTTTAGGTTGTATTTTCCAAATAACATTCTCTAGTAATAGTGAGGCATCTCTCTCACTTAATTTGATCATAGGAAGAGGTTGGGTATTCATGATTTTCTCAACTCCAAACAAGAGGGTAGCACCAAATTCCTTCAGATCATCCCTACTCACAAAAGATGGTTGTTCAAATAGAGTTTCAAGAATAGGGACTAGTACATGCTCAGATTCCTTCTCAGGTGCAATATTTGAGAATGATTTCAACTGGAATATAGAGGAAAGATGAAGGCAGATTTTCGAAACCTACTGAGAGTCATCCACATCGTAGATACTGGGATACTTATACTGAGTGTATACGGGACTTGACTTAGTCAGATGTGAAGCTTCAATTGACTCGATATTTGGGGTTTTCTCCCCCTCAATAGGTGCCTCATTCTCAGGAATGAGAATCTTAGGATCTCGGTCTAATTCCACAGTCTCAGCTCTAGGTTCCTCACTCATTTCTTGTCTAGCCAGTTGAAAAGTTATCTCCATCCTTTCTTCAGCCGAAGGGATGATTTCAGGAATAGATTGTTTCACTGGTAGTTCCTCAATATTTACTTCTTTCATAATAGGTAGCTCTTCCACTATATGTTCTTCTATGTAATTCTTGTAAGATTATGTGGAAACTAATTTTGTTTCATCCTCAGGTTAAGTTTCCATATTAACAGTGTCCTTAAGAGTAGGTAATTCTTATAATGTACTTGCACGGTTGATCTTATTCCCATTATTCATAAGATGAATCAAGAACAAATCCTAATATTTCAAAACAGAAAAATACCTTTTCTGGGGATAACCAGACTCTGAATAAACTTGAACAGGATCCTTGATTCTCCATCTAGTTCAGCAGCAATGTCTCTCCTCTTGGTTCCATTTCAAGTAAAGGTTTTCATAGCATCTTCCAAATCAAATAATTCAGTTGAAGCTGGAGGTCCTCTCTTATAATCCTCACATATTCCTTCTTGAGGTATCCTAAGGCATGTAGCCCATAACCTATAAGAGAATGAGCTTCTCTGGCCATTGACCCAACATCTTACAAGATAACTATTACCAAAATCAAAATAGAATAATATGCACTAGTAAAACAAAGCCACTAACTTAGGGTAGATGGGTCTATCTTCCTTTGAGAACCACTCCAACTAGCCTTGTTATTCTAACACTTTCCATACCAGAGACTTACTAGATAGAAGGTACAACAACACGGTTTACTATATTTAGATTAAAAGGTCCTTCGAATGATAGCTTAGGTGAAATCTTCTTCTTCTTTGATTTGCGCTTCTTAGGTGTCGACGATGAAGGACGATTCATCCTGGGCATTCACTGAAGATTTGAAAGAGAGATAGAGAGAGAAGGGTTGCAGGGATAAAGAAAGGTTCAAAAATGAGTAAGTAGAAGAAACCCCAAGTAAATAATCAGGTGAAACTTTCATTATTTTATCATTTAGGAGTACCAAACGTCGCAAAAATAAAAACATGGGAAAGTAAAGAGGTGAAATGAATAATTACCACGATACGAGTTTTTACAAAAAAAATTATATATAATTTTTATGGTGAGACCGTGTCTTGTCATTACGGTGACACAGTAAATGCACGTTATGGTGAGACAGTGAACGAGCTTCACGGTGAGATAGTGATTGGGCATTATGGAGATACAGTAAACATAAGCTTTATGGTAAGACAGTAACCAAACTTCTCAGTGATATAGAGAATTTATGTTATGGTGAGACAGTAACCGTCAGACAGTAATCACAAAATATACCAACTGTGATATCGTAAACATGAAAAAGTAAGATACAAAAATAGTTATACATTTACTTAACATTTATCATGCTTAATTCATGTATGATGTAGTCTATTCTCGTTGAACATAATGGTTTTGTGGATATATCAGCAAGATGATGCTCAGTACCAATGAATTCCAAAGTGATATCACCTTTTTGATTATGATCTCTCAAAAAGTGATGTCTTACATCAATGTACTTTGTAAAAGAATTTGAAACGGGGTTTTTTGAGAGGTTAATAGCACTAGTGTTGTCACAAATTATAGGTACATGTCTGAATTGATATCCATAATCGTGTAATGTGTGCTTCATCCATAAAATTTTTTCACAACAACTTCCAATAGCTATGTATTCAGCTTCTACAGTAGATAATGTAACAAAATTTGGTTTCTTACTACACCATGATACTAGTGACTTGCCTAAAAAGTGACATGTTTCAGAGGTTCTTTTTCTATCTAGCTTACAACCATCGAAGTCAACATCAGAATAACTTACTAATTCAAATGATTATCTTCTAGGATAGAGCAGTCCAAGACTGGGTGTTTGCTTGAGGTATTTGAAAATTCTCTTTACAACATTTAAATGAGATTCCTTACGATTTTCTTGAAAATGAGCACACATACACACACTAAACATAATCTATGGTTGGCTAGAAGTCAAGTAGAATAAACTTCCAATAATTCCTCAATAAGTGGTTTGATCAACAGATTTTCCATCTTCATCAATATCCATCTTACATGTTGTACTCATGGGAGTGTTACTACTTTTAGTTCTATCCAAACCAAAACGTTTTAGAAGATCTCTAGTATAATTACTTTGACATAAAATAATTCCATCATTATTTTTAAAGATTTGAAATCCAAGAAAGAATTTTATTTCACCCACTAAACTCATTTAAAATTCATTTTGCGTCATTTTAGAAAAATAAACACATAAAGAATTTTTTGAAGATCCGAAAATAATATCATCTATATATATTTGAAAAACTAAAACTTCATTAGAAATTCGTTTTATAAAAAGGGTAGGATCAACTATTCCTTTTGTAAAACCTTTGGAAATAAGAAAAGTACTCAATCTATCATACCAAGCTCTTGGAGCTTTCTTTAAACCATATAAATATTTTTATAGTATAAAAATATTATTTGGAAAATGGGTGTTTGTATATCCAAGGGGTTTTTCAACAAAAAACATCCTCAGTTATATACCCATTTAATAATGCAATCTTAACATCCATTAGATATAGTTTGAAATTCAGATGTGCAGCATAAAAAAGTAGGATTCTAAAGGCCTCATGTCTGGATACCAGTACAAAGGTCTCCTCATAGTAAATTCCTTCTTCTTGACTATATCCTTGTGCAACTAATCTAGCCTTGATACTAACTATGTTACCAGCTTCATCTACCATATTTCTAAAGACCCATTTAGTGTCTATGGTGAATGTGTCCTTGGGTCTTTCAAAAAGTTTCCAAACATTGATTCATTCAAACTGATTATGTTATTATTGCATATCCATCACCCAAAATTAATCATTGATAGCATCATTAATGTTTTTAGGTTCAAGTTGTGACAAGAAGACTTGATGTTCAACCTGATTTCTAAGAGAATCTCTAGTTTGAGTTCCTTTGTCTACGTCTCCTACAACATCATCTAGGGGATGGTTATTAAGGGTTCTAAATGATCTAAAAAAAGAAGGTATAATGATTTTAGGTTTATCCACAGATTTAGGTTTATTTTGACTCAATTCTAAGGAATTTCAATAACTGGAAGTTTTCACAGATTCTTTCATAGAGGTGTTTGAGGATTTTGAAATGATTTTCATATTTGATACATCATCCTCCAGATTCTCTTGAATGGTTCGAGGCTCATGTGGATCTGTTTCATCAAATATAACATGAACAGATTCCTCCACACATTTAGTTATTTTATTGAACACTATATAGGCTTTACTAGACATAGAATATCCTAAAAATATACGTTCATCACTTTCGGATGCAAATTTGTCAAGATTGTCTTTTGAAATAAGAATATAGACTTTGCAACCAAAAACTTTGAAGTAGCTAACCTTGGGATTTCTATTCTTCCATAACTTGTATGGAGTCCTCTTAAGAATAGGTCTGATCAAAACTCTATTGATTATGTAACACGTTGTATTGACAGCTTCAGCCCAGAAATAAATAGGTAGGTCATATTCACTAAGCATTGTTCTAGAAATTTATCGCAGGGTTCTATTTCTTCTCTCTCCAACTCCATTTTTCTGAGGAGTTCTAGGGGCAGATGAATTTTGACTACAACCATTTTGTGAGAAAAAGGATTCAAACTATTGATTTTCAAACTCAAGGCCATGATCACTTCTTAAGGATTTAATTATAAGTCCACTAAGATTTTATACAGACTTCTCATATTTGGTAAAATAAGAGCAGACTTCACTTTTAGGAGCCATAAAAAAGGTCCAAGTATATCTAGAAAAGTCATCTAAAAGAACATAAACATCATGCTTCCCATTTAAACAAGAAAATCTAGATGGTCCAAACAAATCCATGTGAACCAGTTTCAGAGGTTGAGAGGTTCACACATCTTTCTTTGGATTGAAGGAAACTTTGTGTTGTTTTCCCTTTTGAAAAGGATTACACACTTTGTCATTTGGAAACTCGTGTTTGGGTAAGTCTTTAACTAGGGATTTTCAAGTTATATTTATAAGGGAGTGAACATTATAGTGTCCTAGTTTCTTATGCCAGAGCCAAGAATCTTTATGAAATACACTAAAGCATGAAATTTTTTGAGAGGCTAAAGAATATAAATTAACAGAATAAACATTTTCATTTCATGATGTAGAAAATACTAGCTCATATTTATAATTAAAGACATTACAAGCATCATTTTCAAATATAACATGAAATCCATCATCACATAATTATGAGATACTAAGAAAATTATGTTTTAAACCATCAACAAATAATACTTCAGTAATTAAAACTGAGTTAGAGTTACTGATTTGGCAGGGGCCAATAATATTTCCCTTGTCATTGTCACCAAATGTGAAATGTCCTTCATCTACTTTAATCAGGTTCTTGATTCATGAGTAGTCTCCTATCAAGTTCCTTGAACATCCACTATCCAAGTACCATAGACTTTTTCAGGAGCTCTTTAAGCATCTTTCCTTCAAAAATATTAAGCAAAAACAGGTTTTGGTACCCATTCTTGTTTTGGTCCAGTAATATTAGTAATAAGTTATTTAGGAACCCATATTTTCCTCATAGGTTTCCTATAAGAATTATTTAATGTATTTGAAAAATAAACTGTATTCGGTCTAGAAAATATTGAAATAGTAGAACATGCATAATGAATTGAATTAGTTGATTTGTGTCTAGAAATGGGATTAAAACTATATGTCCTAGATCTTGAATCAAAATTTGTTCTACCAAGATTTCTTTTACTAGGTTGATAACCAATAACACTATTGTATTTAGGGTAAATCAATTTTCCCATAATTTTAGTGAGGGTATTCTTCCCATTGGTAAACATTTCAAGTTCATTCTTCAAATTCTCATTAGAAATTGTTAATTCATTGTTTTCTTTGAGCTGTTGAGCATTTTTCTATTTTTCAGTTGTGAGTCCAGATTTAACATTCACAGTGAGAGCATTTTGTTTCTTCAAAGATTTATATTTTTTGTTTAGTTCATTACATGTTTCCTCAAGCATGTTATAGTATTCAAACATTCCTCCATTAGTCATTTTTTCAGAGTCACTTTCATCTTCAAAATAGTATAAATTATTTACAGAAGAGTCCAGTGTTACCTCAGATGTGTTTTTCATAAAACTCATATTGGTTTTGTTAGCCTGTTCATCATGTGATGTCTCTGGGTCACTTGAACTATCCTCAGAAGCACTCCAATTTGCTTTCATTGCCTCTTAATACTTCATGTCCTTTTCCCCATATTTCTTTTTGTATTTCAGCTTTGGACTTTCAGCCTTGATATGTCCTTTTATCTTACACTCATCGCAGACAATTTCATCACTTTTGTCACTTCTTTTACAGTCTTTCTTCCAATTTCCTTTTTGGTCATATTTTCCCTTGAAGTTAGGATTTCTAAAAAAGTTCTTCTTCTTGTAAAATATTTTGAATCTTCTAGATAATTGAGCCATCTCCTCATCATTATCTGGTGATGATTGTTCACTAGTGGAGCATTCTATAGTATCTTCCAGTTTCACTTTGTCTTTGTGTTTAGAGGTGGTGGTCTTAAATTCAATAGATTTTCTCTTTGGTTCACCTCCCTCTTCCTTGATGACTTTCTGCACTTCTTCACACATCATATATTTACCAATGAGTTCTTTTACAGGTAGCTTGCTGATGTTTCACGATTCTCTAATAGAGATAGAGGTTCCCCTCTATCTTTCAGGTAGACATCTAAGAATTCTCATGATCTGTTCCTCGGCAGTGACATCTCTTCCAAGAGAAATCATGTTGTTGACAATTTCATTGAACCTAAGATACATGTCAGAAATAGGCTCATCAGGTGTCATCTTAAAATTATCATATTTTATAGTATAAGTATTAAGTCTCCTTTCTTTTACACTAGATGTTCCTCCATGTGATACAGACAGGGTATCCCAAATTTCGGGGGATGTTTTACAATCAGAAATTCTATTGAACTCTTGATCTCCTAAGGAACAGTATAAAGCAATCATAGATTTGCAATTATTATTGTAGAAAATTCTGTTAGGTTCATCCAATGTGATTCTATCAGTAGCAGGAATTTTGTATTCATCTATAATGGATGAACAAATTTCAAAACTCATACTCTCTAAATGCATTTTCATTTTAATTTTTCATTGATCAAAGTTGGTTCCATTAAAGAATGGTGGTTTTTTGGTTGCATCACCTTCCAATCTATTATCTATAATAAATTATTACTTTAAAAGAGTTATAAATTTAGAATTAACAGAAATTTATTGATCTTTAAAGTACAACTACAATCATAGTTGAATAATATTATATAGATTCCTAATTAATCTCCTCTGAAACCAAATGTTGGTCGGAGTAGATTACTCAAGAGAGGAGGGGTGAATTGAGTAACTGTAAAAATTTCTGTAAAAATTATTTCTTAAATGATTTCCCCAAGAATTAGATACAGCCTAGTTAATAAAGGTCATACGGTTATAAGAGATTGGTTGTATGAATAACATCTAAGAAGATTGATTAGTTCTCACTAATCCTAATATCAGTTATTAATATTACTTTTGAAGCTATTTTACTAAGACAAAATAGTTATAACTTATTTCCAAGACTAACTATAAAAGTGAATTTAGTGATTTCTGAGTTATATAGAAAAGAAGTAAAAACAGAGAAAACTAAATTTAGTAGCACATCGGATATTAAAAAAGTGGTTCAGTCTCAAGCTAAGACCTATTCCTGTCCACTTGGTGATCACCTACCAACAAACCATATATATATATAAAATTTGATCCACACCCTAGATCGGCGTTAACAACAGTACACTAGACTATCCAGGTCATACAGGGACCTCTTCCATAGTTCTTCGTGGGTTCAAATTTCCAGGCCACACAAGGACCTCTTCCACACTTTTTCGTAGGTATGCAAAAGTGTAAATGAGTTTTTGTGAAAGGATATGTTATATACTTCAGTTTGATGCAGGAGACAGTGTGTGGTATTATACAGATACACACTCTGCTCAAAAGTTTATAAATAGATACACAACAGGAAGAAATATGGAGATGGTTTTAGAAGTGCTCTGAGTGTTAGTCTTTACAGCTCTGAACTTCTGGGATGAAGCAGATGCAGAACTCAAGTTCTTGTCTTGAAAAACAGAGTTTCGCGATTCATCTTGTATTCTTCATGAGGTTCGACATTGTGAAGATGTTCCTTGGATTCCAGTGTACTTCATATGTTCTTCATCAGAGTTGGGTTTCATGCATCTAAAATTCTTTCCTTTATAATTTCTCTCAGTGTTCTTCGTTTTAATGCTCACAGCCTTTTTTTTGTTTAGTATCGCGTGTGTCTTTATTCTTGGACACACTTCACTTTTATATTGGAAATTCATGTGTTGGAGCCGACAGGTTGCATGGATACCACAACACATACCTCGTACTATCAGATGATATATCTACCAAGAAACATTAATTATGTCAGTGCATTTAAAATCATCAAATATGACCGTTAGAAATTAAATTTCAAAATAAAAAAAATAGTTTAAGAAATGGCGTCACAGTAAGTCATGGAAACGGTGTCTCCTTCACATGGTTTCTGATAACGGTGTCTTGTGGTCATGGTGTCTTGCGGTCACAGGGTTTCATGGTCACGGTGTCTTGTTCACAGTGTCTGCTTCACGGTGTTTGATTTTTCAAGGTGTCTTATTCTTCACAGTGTCCGGCTTCACGGTGTTTGATTTTTCACAGTGTCTTGTTCTTAACGGTGTCTCACTTCACGGTGTCTCACTTCATAGTGTCTTTTTTACTTTTCTAGAAATACATAACCAATGTCAGGCTTATGGTGTCTCAAGATTTTCAAACAAATTGTATTCATACTTGAGCAGTGATGATCATATAATGAATTAGACTTAAGCATTTGTCATCAAAGTTATTATAAAAGTAAATCAAGGAAATTATAATAATTAAACAGAATGTTGTGAAATTAATGGTTCTTTATAAATATTGAGAATACTTAAACAACAATACACATAAATACACATCATTGTGATATAATTTACAGTTGTTAACTAGGTTGAATAGGATTTGTGATCATTAAAACGTGATTAGTCCATAAGGAGTCCAACAATATATATTTATATACACTCTATTTTAATTTTTATACATATTACATATATGCACATATATATATATATGAGTGTGTGTGCGTGTGTGTGTGTGTGTGTTTTATAATGTCTATGTGAGAGAGATGGATAGAGAAATAGTGTGTGTGTGTGTGTGTGTTCAAAGTGTTTATGAATATATATTATTTATATAATTTATTTTTTATCTCATTTAAATAAATAATTATATTTTTGTTCATTTTTTGTGTGTGTTTGTGTCTTATATATATATATATACATACATGATTTATAGTTTATGTGAGTGTGTGCCTATCTTTACGATTATGAGGTGTGTATATATCTTTATGTATGTTTATTATTAAATATATGTGTGGGGGTGGTTGTGTAATCAATTTTTTTATGTATATATATTATCAATTTAATATTTCATTTATACTTCATGTATATATATATATATATCTATATATATATGTTTTATTCTGTATATATGTACATATTATATAGAATTATATATATATATATCCATTCCACTTGTATGTATATAATTTTAATACATTGTTGAATTAAATAGGATGAATATGAATCTAAAATGGATGGATATTAATCATATAACTTGAAAGTATCATGAATTTATCCGATCATTGAATTTTTAATGAATTGTACAAACTACCCTTATCAAATTGCGTCTTTGTGTCTATATTGTTGTAATTTATGGAGACTTTGGCCAACTAAATTGGAAGAATAATTATTTTTTTATGAAATTGGTTTGGGTTATAAATATTAGAAAATGAATAAGGAATACGTAAATGTATCAAGTAAATGGTATGAAAATATAATTTCCCAATCATTTCATATTGGTACAACTATATAAGATGATGTGGATAGAATTAAGGAATTGAAAATAGTGGAAATATTAACATAGGTATTATTCCAAAAATGATTGATATACTAAAGATATGTATATAGATGTAATTGTATGATGTTTTTATGATATATTTAATAGTGTAAATAGTTATAAAACTACATAACATAAAATTGAGAAATAGATAAATTTATCTCTGTTTCATAAATTATTTTTCACTGAGGGATGATATAATTTCATATGACTCTGAGATCCTTTATCAAATAAATAATATTTAACCAATGTTATGTTCTAAGGGTATAATTTTGGAAAAAATATTTTCCCTGTGGCCTAAATAGATTTTCAAGAAAAGTCTAAATCCTTAAATAAATTCCCCAAGTTTAATTCATATCAATAAAAGAAAAATAAATCTTGTATATCAAATTTTGCGTGGTACTTTTATATTAGTCAAAGATTCGATGACTATATTGAATTTATGAAGACAATAATTTATTTAATTTATAATTTTGATCGAATAATTCCTGATGGAAAATAATGGTACCCATTTGATGAACCATAATGGAAGATAATTGACAATAAGAATTCTGAATTTGGGAATGAGTCACAAAATTATCATTTTCTGTAATCTAAATGTGGAATTAATTCCCATGGTGGTAAAATTAACAATATCAATACTTATTTTTTTATTCTTAAATTATAAAATACTACTATGTAATACAATAACCAAAACTATATTGTGTATTATTTATTTATTTTTTGACTAAAACTGTCTGGTGATGATGATAAAATTTATTTATACTTTCTTATTCATGATTTTAAATTATTATTGGATACATGTGTAATAGAATATGGTTCTCACAAGAAAAATTGCTTTTCATTGAGTTCCTAATTTTTTGGTTTGATAAATGACTTACCAATTTAAAGTATGTTTTTAGGGAATAATATTAAAGGAAGTTCAAGGCTTCATGTGTGTGAAGAAGGTACATACTCAATTAGTTTGAAATATAGTATGAATTATATATCACTTGAAAATAAAAGGTTTTTATCTTAACAAAATTAATATTAATCATGGAGAAAAAACCAATAAAAACTTATAGGAATTTTGTTAACATTCTACTTTAACTTTGGAAGAATTAATTTATAAGGTAAAATATATATTCAATGTCTTTTGTAAAAACTTCTTTAAAAAATTCTCATAGTGGGTTGGAAAAAGAAATCAATTTTCTTCAAACAACCTTATGATAACATTTTTTTGACACAAATTTTCTAGACATAAAATATGTGTGGAAGTGTAATCAATACATTACTAAATTCACTAGGGAAGAACAAAGATAAAATTAATATAATGGTCTAGTGTGATTACCATTAAATATATCTGATACCTATCATATCATTCCATGGGAAGCTATACCTCTTAGATGGTACTCTCACCACCATCCCTAGTGGTAACCATTTAATTGTGAATCCCAAGGTTGGATATCTATGGTTATCCCAACATTAACATGTGATATTTCCCAAGGATCATAATAACTTATTTTGAATTGATACCAACTATAATATCCATGTACCCACACTCTCAAATCTGATGTTAAAAACATAAACTTTATATATATATATATATATTTGATAATAATAAATGTGTCCTAGTTTTTTCCAACCAAACCCTAAAACAAAAAAATAAATGGTTGGATCACTAACATTGCCAAGTATCTTTTAAATTTATTGTATTAGAGAATTAGGAAACTACCTTACATAAAAAACACTCACAACATCAAGAGATTATTTTTCCTACAATTACCCTTTTTCCTATTCCATATTAAGTCTTCAACATCTCCCAAAAAAATCTTCACTAAAAAAACCTTTCTAGACTCAATTAAATTAGCATCATTCTACATATCTTGAGGATTATAAAACAAACAAATTTTGAGATCAAATTCTCATCAAGGGTTAATATAAGCTTTAAAAAATGCATATATCTAGTGAGAAATAAGATGATCATAACGGTATGATGTCATAATCAAAGTTCATGATCATAAAATAAGAAAACATATACCAATCAATACATTGATCATCAATCCTGGATCATAGTATACAACTTTAAAACGGGATAGATACATTAGAATCTATAATCATGAGCCATTTGGTGTTAATACTAATCAAAGGAAACATTTATAAACCATACAAAAGATAATAAAAAATTTAGGTATCTTATAACATTATCTTCATAACCCATATTAATATAATATCAAAAATTATTGGAGACTAGTTAAATCCATAGGTGAAACCCTCTAGTATCCCCTCCATCTTTCCTCTAAAGATAAATAATATTACCCAATATGTTGGAGATCTACACAGGGGATCAACCAACATATAAACTCTATCTAGATCACCCATGATCTATAGTGGATCTCAACCCTTTTTATAAGTTTTATAAGAATTAATTGTGACCTATAATGGGGCTCAAATCATAAAATAATATGTATCAGGCTCATCCATGTGCTATAATGGGGCTCAACCTTTCATATAAGTGTATCAGGGTCACCTGGTGTTGTCTGGAAACACCTGTCATCTCCAATAATTTCAATGTACCGTTCATGAATAAAATTTTTTGAAGCCTATAATTTTCAATGATAACCATAATCGATGTTCATTTATATCTTGATTTACCTATGGAAAAGAAATAGGTTTCATGAAAATCACATAAATAATCCATATAAATAATAATGATGGTATCATTAACCAAAATTTCCATTGGTGTGTAAGTGACACCAATTTATTTTGACATTGATGAGTAGAAATACCATTATAATATCACTATAAACATTCATATGTAAAACATACTATTCACCTTGAAAATAACTTTTATAAAATAAAAATCATAAAATACTATGAAAATACATTTCTTTGAAAATAAATATTGAAACTTTAAAATAAATCTTCAATATAAATAATGGTCCTAATGGTGGGAAAATCCATTCATTTTGTAGAGAATAAAATCAAACATTCCTTTTAAACATTTTGTTGAAGGAGTCCATAGTGAACCATTTGGAAAATGAAATAAAATTTATGTTTTAAAACCATTAAAAAAATTTAAAACATTGTGTGAAATATATTTTATAATTAATATATCATAAGAAAACAAATTTTTTTTAAAAAATAGAAAATATATATATGGAAGACAAAATTCATGATCTAAAAGAATATGCAATATCAGTATCATTTACAAAATAATTTCATGATGATTCTTTAATAAATAAAAGAGGAAGTGGAGAAAAAATATATTAACCACACTCATATAAAAAGGAGGAAAAAATATATGTGGTTTAAAAAAGTAATTGCATAATATTTCTCCCTGAGGAACCTTTAACTTAAACAATCCCAAATAGATTGTAAATTGTAACATAAATCCTTATCCACTTTGGTAAAATTTCAATTATAATCCACCCAAAATAAATAAATAAATAACATTATATATAATTAACTAAAATATATTAGTAATATAACATATCAAAGGTTCATCATAAATAAAATACGTAAATTAAGATAGTTTTATATCATAAAGGTATGTCCCAAATAAAAATAATTTGATACAAATTACACTTATAAAGAACATATAATTAAATTGAGAATTAATAAAATGAGAGATTGTGTGTAACAAATATAAATAAACACTAAAAGGTTGAAATACATAAAAACAATTTAGTTATCTAATCACACATAACAATGGAAAAACAACTTCAATGAAGATGTGTTATAACACAACAAAGGGAAATTGAGTTAATAAAACGTTTTCCACTTGGTAACTTTCAAGTCAAATACATATCTATAAAATAATTAAAATTTGAAAATAAAATATAATGAAATATATTTTATTAATTATACGACATTAAAAATGGAATTATACAATATTCATAAAATAAATTAGGTTTATAATAATGAAATATACCTCAATGAAAGGAAAATGAGATTAAATCCCTTAAGCTTTAGTAGTCTCTGGATTAAAACCTCATGAAAGAGAGAAACTCATAGGGATTATAAAATAATAATAATTATTATAAAAATATTAATTAAAGATATTCATGGGAATTATTTACACTACACAATATAAATAACTAATGAATATGGAATATGTATCATATAAAAAAAGTGAGATGAGAAACTCTTACCTCGAGTTCAGAAATTCCATATCTGTCGTTAAAATCATTTATAATAATATTATATAAATTATTTTATTTCAGATGAACCTATTCTTGTTTAATAATTTATAATTAAATCATTTATTTTATTATTGTTTGATAAAATATTAAAATACTTAATCAGTTATGTCCACATGGGGTGTTTTGAGGCAGTTTGGTCCATACTTTTAAAACATCTTCAGTACATTGACCATAGTAAAATAGACCATTCATAAATGATCCCCATAAAATACTCATTAAATAATTATAATTTTTATACATAAATCATACATATAAAACTAACCATAAATAATGGATATGATAAATGAACTTTGTTATAATCATAGTGATGGTAGGTCGTTCGTACGCATGAACAATATTTCCATATTTTTCTAATTATCATGGAAAGAAAATGGGAATTATTTTACCTTTAATAATTTATAATTATATAATAAATATAATTTTTTTTCTTTAAATACATTTTTATTTATCATCCATGTGATGTGGTGATGAAAAACAAATCACATCGCTATGTATAATAGGTCGTCCACATGTGCTCATGAACGACGTTATCATGTCTTAATTAATATAAATATATGAAGTAATATTAATAGATTTATTTTAAAAAAAAATATGTCATGAATATAATATATAAATATAAAATCCATAATCATAAATATTTTTGAGAGGTAATGATGGAAAATTAATTACATTGGTTCGTGAGGTCGTAGTTCATTATAAACACGAATGATGGTTTCATTTACCATTTGATGGGAATGGAGATAAAAAAAATTTAGTGAAATTAATATAATAAAATATGACTGTATAATATACACTAATGTTATTATATTATCATGTTGGAATAATATTTCAACTAAGTAGAAAGAGAAATAAAACAAAATTCTCAGTTAAGAATGGCACGACTTCTTCAGACAACCTCTTTAGGATAACACCAAAAACCATTCCTAGGATGAAATTATAGTTAAAAATGGATTAAATGATGTATTTAGGGATGTTTAAAAGTTATTTTAGAATTTATTTTCAGATTAAAAAATATCAATGTGTGAATAGAAGAGGAGAGGGGTGGCCTTTTATAAGTTGGTGGGAGGACGAACATGGAATTTTTGAAAAGAAAAACATAACTCCTAAGTTTTATCATTTTCCAAAACCATATAAAATGGTCCATTATCAATTAATATATAAGATAAGTTCTAAATATTTCCGTACAATAGAATTTTTAAATTTTATTTGGTTATTTTAACCCTTTTTTTGTTTTAACCCCCAGTAAACATATTTTAACCTTAACCACTATAAAAGCGTTTTGCAATTTTCAATATTAACTATAACTAAAAAAATAAGTTAACTATATTATATAAAATAAATTAAAATTATTCTGAATATTTGATCCATTTAATCAAATTAATTTCAGAAAATATGAGCAATTTAATTAAAAATAAAACCTACACACAGAATAAAAAATGGTTTTTCACGAAATGTATTTCTAAATCTAAAGATGATCTTATAATATATCTATGACTATTAATCATTATAAGATGAATTTAAGTTAATAATTATAGATATATAATCCATAAATTTAATTAAAAACATTCCCCATCGGGGTTTATTTTAATTAGGTAAAAAGGAGAAACATTGTTAACATTAAAACAGTTATAAAAAATCCATTTTTAGGCCCAAAAATAAACATATACTAAAATCCAATATAAATTTGATTAAAATATAGTTAATTTTATTTTATTTAAATAAATAATATTTTTTAATTTAAATAAAATTCAACTTATAAATATACTTTTTAATTACTTAATATATTGAGAAGAAATAAAATTTTTACAAATAAATCTATATTTTCAACAATTCACTAAAAATAAATTTTTCCAAAATATCATAAAAATTTAACCTAAGTTAATTAATATATTAGGATTTAAGAAATCACGTTAATTTTATAAAATATATTTTTTAAAATTTCAAAAAATTAATTAAAATATTTAATCATAAAAACTAATATAAAATATTTTTGCAGAAAAGAAATTTTTGAAGAATAAAACGACGTTACAAAAAATTCAGTGAATATTTAATAAGAATTTATAAATGCATTTTTGTTGATTTGGAAATTAATTTATATATATATATATCATAAATTATTTAATCATATTCATACCCTCCATTTTAATGTATAAGTTATAATTGGATTTATTTTGAAAGTCATTTAAGTTCAATGATGTGTGTCCAATATGTTATTTGGAATAATGTTATTATATTAAAATCTCAGGTTATTACATTATAACCCCTAATAATAAATTAAATCCTCTCAATTTTAACATGATCTCTATAATTAATGGTTTGAAATTAGAAATTAACTATCATAAAATTCCATATTATAAAAAGTGTTAATAACACTTCCATTTGAAAATAGTGAAAGAAAATTGGTTGGATATCTGAAATAATAAATAAATATGTTTTCAAATAGGACAAAATTTGATAGAGGTGAAGATATGGACATGGAAGAAAAGCCTAATTCCTAATTAATGATGGAGAGTGAAAAAGATCAATGATCACCAGAAAGTGAATGGTCATGAGAAAGTCATTAACCACTAAACCATAAACCAAAGAATTGTAAAAAAACCATAAATTCAATCAAAAATGATTATAATAGGACACAATTTCTCTTTAATGATCCTTTTCCTATAGTGTATGTATTCATTTACCATCTAGATGAATAATATATGAAAATATATATACTTATTGAGTATAATTTCATCCTTTAATCAATTTACCCCACAATATCATATTTTTCATCAAATGATGACTATTAAATATGTTTTATATATAAAAGAAGAACTAAAATTAACTCCTAATGGATAACATAATTCAACAAATGG
The DNA here is from genome assembly GCA_963277665.1 of Viscum album. Classification (NCBI taxonomy): domain Eukaryota; kingdom Viridiplantae; phylum Streptophyta; class Magnoliopsida; order Santalales; family Viscaceae; genus Viscum; species Viscum album. The sequence goes on along the minus strand of OY728160.1, from coordinate 849,640,788 downwards.
ATTAAAATATATTCATCTTATCTTTAGTCTTTAACTGAAACAAAAATATCTAGAACAAGGTAAAGTAAATCACAAAATAAATATTCAAATGATAAAAAAATATCATTTATCTCCAAAATTCAATTTTAATACCCAAATGTCTATATAATCGAAATATAAATTTAGATTAACAATGTTCAAAAAAGATGGATTCACAAACCAAATTTAGTTCTTAATAAAGATAATAACTTACTTAAGATAAATAAACATAAGAAAAGTTTACTTAGGGAAATATTCTTCCTTAAAGAATATAGAATCTTATTTAGATTGGAGTATACAAGTATAAGAAAGTTTAATAAATTCATAAATTATTTTGTTAAAAAAATGAAACGGAAATAAAACTTGTGATCAATAAGAAGTAAGTAAGTATAATAAATCATTTAACCCAAAGAGAAGTGCATCCAACAACCGTGGATAAAGTTCCCATCATTTATAATTTCAATTAAGCTTTTCTTACCCACACTAGGGTGAGCCCTCGATATGATGGTTGTTATTTGTCTTCTTATCCCTGTAATCCCTCGATTGATCAATAAAAATCGTAATTTCACTATTCAAGTTAAACAAGATGTTCTCAACTTGAAAAAGTTGTACAAAGCTTTTGAAGAAGATAAATTTAAGGTGAGATTTTTGAAAGTTTCACTTCATTTCATAGATCAACAAATCTTAATGAATACTTATACGTCAACTCTTACTCTCAGATCTTTCAAATGGCGTGGTATTTATTGGAATAGATTCCAACGGTTGACTTCCTCAATCAATGTTCATATTTTTCCCTGAATTTTAGAAGGACCTATACACGTGGAACTCAGACGACGGTTAAGTTAAAATGTATTAGGTGAAATCATTTTGAGAAATAAACTATGAGAAACATTAACATGATTAAGAAATACTTTCACATTTAGGAGCTAATAAAAATTAATTTTACATTAAGTAAATGAGGTAACTGTAACAAATTAATTTAATTTGATTCTTAAGAAAATTAAAAATCAGAGCCTAAAAATATTGATAATTAGATTCTGAAATAATAGAGATTAAGAGTCTAAATTCTCATGAATTCAGAATCTAATTTCTAGAGAAATCCGATTCTGATTTCTGAAGAAATCGAATTATAAGGAACTATATGGTTCTGAGTTAAAAATGTATCCCATTTTTTACACAAGAAAATTGTGGTTAGATTGGATTGAGAAAACACTAGATAATACATTTATAACCAAAGGTAAATAAAAAACATTTTAAGAAAAAGAAAATTTTATTTAAGAGAAGGTTTCTTATAGAAAGATAAGTTTCTTTAATAAAATGTGTTTGTGATTTTAAAAACAAAAAGAATTTAAAAAGTCATAAGGAATCTTATTGAATCCACAATCTCTCCCTTTTTGGAAAGCACTGACATCTTTTCTTAAAATAATATAAGGACTAATGTTTTAATTTATAAGCTTAAAAAATATTTATATCCCTTTTTATTTATAGCCCATTATAAATACAACTAACTCTCCATTAGGTTTTGAAATCCCTAAGGATCATATTCATGTATTTCTTAGAGAAAAAACTTCTTCCTTCCTTAATAATTTTGTATTTTAGTAATCTCCCCCTTACTTAGTCATTTTATTCCTTTAATATTAAAATTATTTTTGATCCTTCATTTCTCCCCCTTTGTGTTTTTTAAAAGGAAGTGGAGGGGAAGGAAAAAAATGTACCTGAAATTTTAGTAATATACAAAAAAATGGAAAGATAACACATTTCATTAAGATAAAATTTTGTTACAAGGAAAATACAAAAAAATCAGCCTTGAAAAGGAAATCATTCTTCCTTCTTTTTATAATTTTTCATCATCTTTTTCAAGGTTTCCTTTAGTTTCTTTAATTATTTATGATAATATTTGAACTTTTTGGTCAACTGTTCATGATCCTAATTTTTTATTTCTAGATCTTTAATTCTTCCTACCAGAGACTTAAGAATTTCTCCTTGAGACTTTATCACTTATTCCTGATCTTTAAGTTTTTCATCCACTTCTTCTCAAGGTTTACTTTCTCTTTTTGGACTGAGAGTAACTGAATTTTTTTTCCATTGAGTTCTTTGTCTTCTTTATGGCGGATAGATTGTTTTTCCTTTACATTTTCTGAAAAACTTATTAACAGATTCTTTGTCTCATTATCTGACTTATCAAAATAATCCTTGACTGAATCAATGAAATCATCAAAGAAATTATGATCATCTATCATTTACATAGAAAACATTGTGATTTGTTTTAAAGATCTCCTATGATTATCATAAAAAATTTCAAAATTCTTAAACATGGATTCAAGTTTGATAAAATTGTTCAAAATAAGATTTGTTGAATATGACTTCATATTTAATATTTCTTCAAGTAGCTGACATCTGAAATCAATGCTTGGAAATAAAGGTATTATATTCACAAGATTCTTCAAGGAATGAACCACAAAATCAAGTCTTAAGGAAAATGAAGATTCATAAGTAGATCCATTTTTTTGTTGAGGGAACTTTATCTTTCTCATATTTTTCCTTTTTGATATTCTAGCAACAAACTATGTTTTTCTTGAAACAATAAATTTATATAGACAATCCACAACCACTTTTTTACCTTATTGATTATTATATATTTCTTTCTCATCCTTATAATGTTCATCTTCACTATCAGAAAAATAAACTATTTTATCATCGTCATTGTCAACATGTTTTTGCATCTCTATTATTAACAAAATTCTTGCCACCCATATCATCAAAAATTTGTTGAATAATATCATCATTATTACCCACATCATATGACAGAACATTATTGACCTCATCCTAATAATCAATATCTTTTTGAACATATTTTTCTCTAGAAAAAATCTTTGTGTATTAATCTTGGTACGACATGATAGACCACTTGTCAGAAAGGTCTCCACTTCTATTGATATTCTTATACCATTTTTATAACATCATTACTTTCTTCTTCCTCCTTTTCTTGAGAAATATAAATTTAGTAAAAAATTCATTAGGAAAAAGTCTTTTTTCCTTAGGTTTTAGTGGAGTATATACTATTTCAATAGTTGGTACATTCTCCTATGGTTTTGGCTCTGTACCTTTTCTTTTTTTAGAGGTTTGCTTAGAGCTTTCTCCAAATTATTATTTATTCAAAGCATCTTAGCCATCCTTTTCAGAAAGATCAAATAAATATCATTTCATAACACTAAAACCAATATTTATCCTTCTCAGGGATTCATCACATCGTACCACTATCTTGAAGGTTCTGCCATTAGAGTTTCATGAGATTTTGGAAGATTCTTAACATAAGACAATAATATTATACAAGGTCGTAGGATGCATAATGATTTGGGATTTTATAGTGCCATTCTTAATGTTTTTTACTATTAATAGAATGTACTTGAAAAGTTTTATCTTCCTTATATTCACCAAGAAATTCATCATGAAGATATGTCATATTTTCCGGGAATTCTAATCACTCTTCCTCAGAATCAGAAAACCTTACATCCAAAAAGCTTGAAATTTGTGACTTCAAGAAAGATAAGAGATATTTGCTGTCTTTATTCCCTTAAACCCATGGCAATAAATATTATTAACTTTCTTAAAAGAACCTTCCTCATTGGGAAACTTGTGTGGGAAAAATATTCCTTCTCCATCATAAGAAATATCCAAGATACTTACAGCCTTGTTGAAACATAGAGAGAATGGCTTTCCGTAACTCTTAAAAGAAAACCTTTCTCTTCCACCTTGTCAGTAAAAATTAATTGTATCATAGAACTCTATAAAAAGTTCAGCATATACCAGATCCTGATTATTCTCCTTGTCTACGTAGATACTTTCCCAACTATTCTTCTTTATGTTTTTTGGAATCAAAGGATCATACTTGACAAATAAATTTAGATCCACTAACATTTCTCTAAAAATTAACCAATCCTTAAGTTCATTATTAGAGGCTGTCAGAGTCTGCGAGGAAACATCAAGAGGCATTCAGAGTGGAATATTAAGAAAATTGAATGGAAAACAATAAGAGGAGTAGGGCTTTAGTGAATAATATCATAGAAAAATGATGTAGGATACGACAATGGGGTTCCTTTATATAGGTTTTATGGTGACCGTTCAAATTCTGGATTCAATCCAATGGTTGAGATTAAATTTATTTGGTCTGACTTTTGATATTAATTCCACAGGATGATTTATAAGTTCCAATCTTTTGAGCTTTTAAGGAATAGATATATTTAAGGAAAGTGAATCAGATAAGGTTTCATGAAAACAATACTGAAATACCAACAAGAAGAAATGAAATTATGATGCTATATATAAGGAAACATACCTTCAGTATTGCACCGAAAGATTTTTCAGCATTTATATGGTTTTCTATTATAAAACATGGGTTATAAAAAGTTTAACTAGGGAAATAAAACATTTTAGGTTCCAAAAAATTTAGGTTCCAGAAAAAAAAATTGAAAATAAAATAAACATTTGTACTCCCCGTATAAAAAGGGGTATTTTAATATTAGAAGATTATTTTGACAAAATGTTAATATGGATGGCAACCATAAAGTTATCATTTATAACTTTTTTTTAATGTATTAAAATATATCATAGGGTAATGATTTTGTAAATATGTTATCAAGTTGATCTTGTGTTATGATAAATTGAATAATGATATATACTTTTAGGGTGTGATTCCTAAGAATGTGATACCTCATGTCTATGTGTTTTTCACGAGGGTGATATTTAGGTTTTTTTCTTAGAGAAATGGAACTAGTGTTATCACACAATAACTATGTTCTTTTAAAACTTCTGCCATATTATATGAGTGTGTGTTGCATCCACAATTAGTGTGGTCATATAATATAGTACTTATACTTTTAGTGTGGTCATATCCATAATTATTAATAAAATAATTAATATAATTATGTTGAGATATAAAAGTTCATTTTTTTGTGAAATTTGAAAACCAAGAAAAATGTTAAATCACCCATCATACTCATTTAAAACTTATATTTCATAAGATTTCCAAATGAATCATTTAAGTATTTTTGAGTTGATATGAATAAAATGTCATGAACAAAAATTTGACCAATCCAACCAATTTTCTTATATTTCTTTATAAAAAGGTTTGGATCAACAATTCCCTTAACATAATTATTTTGTAAATAAAATATTATAAGTCTGTCATACCCAATTCTAGGGCTTTATTAAGTCCATATAATGCTTTGGTAAGCATGTAAATATATTCATAATGTTTTGAATCTTCAAAACCAGGGGGTTTTTAAACATAAACTTCCTCTTGAACGTATCCATTAACAAAATCACACTTCACATCTATTTGAAAAAATTTTAAATTAAAGAATATTTTAATGTCTGGAAGAATATGAATAGAGCTCAGTCTAGCTACTAGAGTGTATTTATCATCATAGTCTATTCCTTCTAGTATATTATATACGTTTGCAAAAAATCTTTCTTTATTTCTTACTGTGATTTCATTTTCATCACATTTATATCTGAAGACCCACATTACTCTAATTACATAAGTTTCTTTAGGTATTTAAACCAAGGCCATGATTTTTATTTTTGAATTCATTTAGTTTATATTTCTTATCTATAATCCAATCATCATCACTTAAAGCTTCATTTGGACTTTTAGATTCTAATAGGTAAAGAAAATCTAGATTCTCTACGTCATTTCTAAAATAACTTCTAGTCCTTAATGGTTGATTTACATCACCAATGATACACTAGGATTAATATTAAGAAATAACTTGTTTGGGTTTTCTAAAACCTATTCATTAACATAAGGCAAAAAATATTCTAGGGTAGATACATCAAAAAAATATTGAGTTTTTTCCTTATTAGAAGAATCATCCATCAAAGTTTGATAATCATTTTTTGAAAACACATACGAAGATATAGGTTGGGGTTGTTTAAATACAGAATTATTAGTTTCATAAAATTAAACATGTATAGTTTCTGAAACCGTATAATAATTTTTGTTAAAAACTCTATAACCCTTAGAAGTAATTGAATATCCTTAAAAAATTCCTTCATTGGATTTGGGTGCAAGTTTGTGTAAGTTATATTTAGTTTTAAAGATGGATATATTCTATCCAAACACTCTGAAGTGAGAAACTTTAGGTTTTTAACCATTCTGTAACTCATAAGGTGATTTATTAAAAAAATGTCTAATTAAAACTTGATTTATAGTATAACAAGTAGTACTAACAGCTTTAGCCCAAAAGAGTTTAGTAGTAGAATATTCACTCAATATGGATCTCCTTATCACTTGAAGAATACCTTTTATTCTTTAAACAACACTATTTTTTGACACTACTAGAAAAATGACATATACAAATTGTTCAAAACTGTGGGTATAACCCCCAAACCTGTGGGTTTAGAATATACCCATTATTTTGAGAGCCATGGGAACCCAAGGTGTAGGTATAGCTCCACATTCTACACCCAATTTTTTGGAAACTATGAGTATGGATTTTTTCCATGTGTCATAGACACTTGCCACATAATAGCCCTACACCCACAACTTTAAAACTGTGGGTATAAATAATAAAGAAATGCAGAGTGTGTGTTTCGAACCCACAACCTTATAATCAATCACAGATAATCTCACCAACTAGAAAACATAACTTATTGATATATATATATATATATATATATATATCTTTCTATATATATGAATCTGAAGCTGTTTAGAAAAAAATTGATCAGAGAGCTTTGAATTCGTAACTTGCACTTCAATGGAACATCACCATACCACTCTGGCTAATGATGTTATGCTAATAGGTGTTTATATTTACATAAATATATTAATATAAAACATCTTTAAAAATATGAAAATAGAGATTTTTAAACCGTCAACCTTTGATTTGAAGTTAAACTCTGATACCACATAACCAATTGGACTAACAGTTATATAAATATATATTATCTTATATATATTTATAAAACATGGGTATATAAATTAAATTGTGAGTTTCGATCTCACGGAGTTTCTCTGCATATTAACTCCCTTACCACTACACCATTTCAACTTATATATATATATATACACTTATATATATTATCTTATATATCTTTTTATAAATTGTGGGTATAAAATAAAAATCACCAAAGATATTTGAACCCACTCTACTTTTAGGACATGGAAATCTCTTACCACTACACCAACAACAATTTTATTTATAAATACATATATTACTTTATTTATTTTTTTCGCATCAAAAATATAAGGGACCCTATACCCACGATTCAGTAAAGCTGTTGCTGTAAATGTCACCTATGAAAATAGTTTTGATGAACCGTGGGTATATTATTATATACCAACTGTTATACACATGTTTGAAGAGAACTGTGGGTATATCTATCACCTATAACCAAGGTTTAGTGTGAACCGTGGGTATTGGTTTCTCCGTGGCATTCTCGCGCAAGTTTTGGGTTCTCACACTTATATGGGTACCATATACCCACAATTTAGCATGAATCGTTGGTATAGGTAATAAAATGTCTCCTAGACCAATGGTTTCTGAAAATAGTGGGTATATGTGGGTCTATACACATAGTTTTGGAGAAAACTGTGGGTATACACCCATTTTCCATTAGTGTTAGAAGTTCTCAGACTTGAGAAGTTATGAGTAATACATTTCATAGTACAAAAAGTTTCAAAATTAGAATTTTCAAATTCTCCACCATGATCCCTATGAATATTTGTTAATTTAAGGGTTTTCTGAATTTTAACATTGGTGGGAAAAGATTTAAAATAAGAAAAGTTTTCATATTTCTTTTCTATAAAATAGACCCATGTAAATCAAGTGTAATCATCAACTAAAACAAATTCATATTATTTTCCTTCAATACTTCATGTTTTGGTTGGATCAAAAATATCCATTTTCACTAGATGTAATGCATGAGAAGTTTAGATATCAATAATTGATTTAAATCTTGATTTATACTGCTTTCAATATTGATAAGGATTATATACTTTTGAAGAATCAAATCTAATCTCTGGTAGATCCTTAACTAGACTTTTCATTTAGAGTTTAAATAAGTTTTTATGGTTAGAGTGTCCAATTTTTCTATGCCATAACCAAGATTTATCTTCCATTGCACTAAGGAAATGTAGGTCTTGGATCCTAAGGTCTTCTATGTTAATTTTATATACATTATCTTGAAAATGGGAAGATAAAATAAACTCTTCCTTATAATTAAGTACTAGGAATTTATTATTCCTAAAATTCACATGGTAACCTTCATTACATAATAGGCTTGTGCTTATAAGGTTATTATTAAGGCCTTAAACAAATAAAACATTTTAAATTAAATATTTTCTAGGAGGAATAATATTACCTCTACCAATAATTTTTCCTTGGAAATTATCTCTGAAAGTTACTTTTCCACCTTTCATAGGGATTATATTTTCTACGAATTTGTTACTAGTCATGTGTTGGGAACATCCATTATCCATGTACCATGTATTATTGGTGGAACTACCTTTATTTTCCTGAAAATAAAATAGTTACACTTTTGGAATCTAAAATTTAATGGATCTGAAAATGTTATAAAGTAAACTCTTTGATATCCACATTTTATATGAAAAATGAGCCTTATCAAAACCTAAGTATTGGGTTTTTTCAAAGAATAATTTTTCTCCCAATGTTGGACAAATTGATACTTATTTCAAAAAGAAGCACTTTGGGGAACAAAATAGTTGTGACCAAAAACTAGTTTTGAATGAGAATAACCAAATCCAAAACTATTCCTTAGAGTATGAAGTTGTGAATAGATTTTTTCCAAACCTTCTTTACCATGAGTAAAGTTTGAAAAAAAGATTCTTTAAGGAAATAATTCAGATTCTAATTTAACAACTAAATTCTTATTCTCATTGTCATTAGTCTTATAATTTGAGTTAGTATCTAAATTTATTTTCCGTGAAATAACATTTTCAATGTCATTGGAAAGTTTATCGATCTCAGAATTAACATCCTTAATATCTTTGGAAACATTTTCAAAATCAAGGATTTTCTTATCAAGATATTTCGAAAGATCTGATACTTATGTTGTGAAAATATATATTTATGAATTTTCCATGTAATGTTTCTTATTGATCTTACTATTTTCATTCTCATGTTGTTTGGAAACCATAATTACTTATTCAAATGAAAGAAAAGTATTATCTTCTAATGAGGAAGACTCTTCATCCGAATATTTATAATATTCTTCATGGGAACAATTATTATTTAAAGAAATATTTGTTAAGGATTCATCATTATTTACCTGATCCATGAGTCATTAATTTTTTGTAGGAATTTTGTCTACCGGACCAATATTTTTCTATCACGAAGATTCAATATCTAAAGATTCATCTGAAGAAACCCCACCACGAGAAATCCATGTGTCCCTAGCTTTCAGTACATTCTTAGACTTAGAATTGTAGTTGTTCTTCTTGTTTATTTATGAATTCATATCCTTTCTTTTTTCCCTTTTGATCAATGGATAGTAGGGTCTAATATGGCATGCCTCTTTAATTTATAACAAGTCATTTATGAATATTTTTTTATCCTTTTTGTATTTATTCTTGTATCTATATTTAAAATCATTCTTTCTCACAATCTTACTCATTATTTGAAAAATATTGGAAACCTCATTCTCAGAATGATCACTATCACTCGATTCATATATAATAGTATATTTTTTTTATTTTAATATATTAAATATTTTTTGGAGTCTTGGTTTTCAAATGATTTGATGTTGTAGTTAAAGAAACACTTCTATTACCAATCCTTTTCTTTTTAATCTCTACATCTCTCTTTATTCTAGTTTCATGCTGGATAAGAGTCCCAAATAACTCATCAAGAGTAATGTTTGAAACTTTAATATCTTTATCAATCACTATTCTTTTAAATTCTAATTTATTGAGCATAATATCTATTATTTTATCCATAATAATCGCATCATCAAGTGATTTCTCACCCATACACTGAAGTATGTTTACAATAGTCATAAACCTTTGTTAAAAATTGCATACAGGTTCTCCATAATGAAACATAAAATCAAGGTATTCATCTCTAAGCACATCTGTTCTTGTTTTAATAACCTTAGATGTTCCAAAATGTGTAAATTCAAACTTTTTCAGATGTTATTAGTATCTTGACAAGAGTAAATATGGATATAGATATTCTTGGTCATAGAAAATAATAAATTATTATGTACCTTTAAATTAAGTTGATACTCTTGTTTTTATTAATTGGTAAATTTTCTAATTTTCTTGTCTAGAATCTTGTAGTCTCCAGTTAGCAAAACAAAGATTTCAATGCTGGTATTGATAACAATATTATTCATCTTATCTCTCTAGTACAGATAATAATTTCCATAACAAATTAGGGGTTTGTTATAATTTCAATTTTCAATAGAACCAACATTAATTCCTACCATTCTATAAGAAAATTAAAAAGATATTTTCCATAAAAAGGATTAATAGATAATGTTTTTAAACAAAGAAAAACTTTAAAGAAAACATGAACAAGTAAATATAAGAATGAAAAGTTGAGCGATAAAACATATATGTAAGTATATGTATTTCATATGACCTTCTCTGATACCAATTATAGGATCGAAATGTAAATTTTGATTGCTCAATTACAAGAGGGAGAGAGAATTATAGGTTTAAAACTTTTGTTTTTATCCTTAAGATAATATATGTTTAATAAAGTTAAAAAAGATGGATTCACAAACCCTATTTAGTTATTAATAGATAAAATAACTATGTTAGGATAAATCAACATAAGAATAGTTTACTTAGGGAATGATTATACCTTAAAGTGTATATAATCTTATTTATATTAGAGTATACAAGTATAAGACAGTTATAATTTCTTTCTATAACAAAATGATGTGGAAATAATACTTGTAACAAAAAACAGGTAAACAAGTATAAGAAATATTTTAACCCAAAGAGAAGGGTATAGAAAAACCTTGGATAAAGGTACCTTAATTTATAATTTCAAGAAATTATGCCTTACCTACACAAGGGTAATCCATCGATACAAAGATTGGTATCTTTCTTGTTATCCCCATAATCTCTCAATCTCTATATTGATCAGCACCTCTGTCTTCTTATCCCTAGAATCTCTTGATTGATTAGCAACAATTGGAATTACACTATCCAGGCTGATAAAGGTGATCTCATCTTGAAAAAATTGTTTATAGCATTCACACAAGGAATATTTTAGAAGATATTTCGCAAAGTGTCACTTCATTCCATAAATTAATAGCTCTCAACAAAAACTTTAGCATCAACTATTACTTTGAGCTCGTTCAAAAAGATGTGTATTTATATGTATGGATTAAAACAGTCAATTTCCTCCTCCAATGGTGATATGTTTCCTTGAATTTAGGAGTAAAATATTCATGTGGCACTTAAGAAATTGTCGAGTTAAATGGATTAGATGACATTTTTTGGAATAACAAACTATGAGAAACCGTAACATTCTTTTGAAACATTATCATATTTAAGATCCAATAAAATGAAATCTTGCTTTATGAAAATGAGATAATTGTTAGAAAATAATTTAATAGGATTTTTAATAAAGTGAAAATTAGATTCTATAAATATTGAAAATCAGATTATAAAATATTAGACGATCAGATTCTGAATTTTGATGAATTCGGAATCTGGTTTAAGTAGAAATCACAGTATTATTTGAGAATAAATCAAATTCTTATTTCAAAATAAATTGGATTCTATGGAACTGAAATGTTTTGAGTTATAGAAGGATTTAATTTTTTACTTAACAAAATGATCATTAGACTTTGTCAGAGAAAACACTAGATAAGAAATTTAATACCATAGGTAAAGACAACAACATTCTTAGACAAATAAAATTTTCCATAAGATAAGATTTCTTAGAAAATGATAATTTTCCTTATGAAAAATGTGTTTGTGATTTTCAAAACATAAAGGAATGTAAAATTCCAAAGGAAACTTATTTACTCTACAAGATCCAAAAATATATTTTGATAAATAACTATCATTAAAATTCTCAAACTATTCATAACAAATCTTAAACCAAAAAAATAAGAAGGTTATTATCACATATTCTTCAAACATTTATACCAAATTCATGTCAATATAGCTTAAAGTCTAAAAAAATTATATTAAATAATCATATAATCTCTAAGAAATGATATTTATTCCAAAAATTAACAGAATAAACAAAAATCCATTTTAAAATCAAATATGATACCAAAATATAATTCAAAAATTATCCCTAAAATAAATAACCATTTAATTATGTTAACCTTAATCACATTAGGTTCCCCAAAATAATGATCTTCTACATTAGTGACAAAGTCACCAATATTTTTTCCATCCCACTGTCAGATATATAACATGTTCCCAAATTGAAATAATGTATAATTACATCAAAATCTAAGATATAATAAACCCTAAAAGTTACCAATACCCTTAAACATACTTCCAAAAATTTAATAGGTTCTTTTACCCAAATAAAAGTTCATATTAAATCTAAGGTTTCAATTTACCTCAACCCAGTAAAATGAATCCCTAAATTTCATTAATCACATCAAAATTTCATTACAAAAACCCACAAAAAAAAGGTGTATATTAATTTGAACATATGATTAACCATAAACATGTAAACCCATTATGGAATCCATAACGCTACAAATAACATCACAATAAAACATCATAATCTCCAATTTTATCTAAACTATACTCTGATACCAACCATAAGGCTCTATACTTATAACTAGTGGGATATATTTGATACCTATCAAATCACTCTATGGGTGTTTAAACCTATTTGGAAGGAATTTCACTACCATACCTCTTGGAATCCCATTATTTATAAATACCTTGAGAGGATATACATGATTCACTTAATTTTCACTCATTATATTTCCCAAGGATCAGAATCACTCTAATCTAACACCAACAATAATAATCCAAACCTACACTCTTGGATCAAGTGAAAAAAATAGGAACATTACATTATAGGATTTGATACCAATAAATGTAAAATGATTTATGTTATCAAAACTTTACAACATAAAAATGAATTATTTGATCCCTTATACTCTCATGGACCTTTTAATTTTACAATTATATAAAATTAGGAAAAACTATTACATAAGCAACACTCATTAATTCTAGAGAGTACTATTTCCAACATTCCTAGTATTTCATTTTCCTCATTATGACTTACATATATCCAATGTAATTATTCGCTTAAAAATATTTCTAGACTCAAATCAATTAACATCATTCTGCATCATTAGTGTAATAAGAAACATAATAATGGTAAGATCAAATGTTAAAAAAAGGATAAACATAAGCATTAACATTTGAATATAATCAGTGAGAAATAAGATGAGTATAAAAGAATTTTGTCATGATAAATGTATATGAGCATAACATACAGTAATTCATACCCATAAATACATAGATCATCAATCATAAATCAGGGAATAAATATTTAACAATGAAAAAAATCAGAGGAATTAATAATAATTATCCATGTGATATTAATCTTGATTAAAGGATACAGTTATCACCCATAGAATGTATAATGAAAACATGTAGGTATCTTTGGATATTATCTTCATAACTCAAGTTAAAATAATGTTATAAATAACTAGATCCCAATTAAATACATAAAATAAACACTATGGTAACTCCCACCTTCTTTACTCTAAAAATAATGAATGTTATATAATGTAATGGATAGATATAATGGGGATCACCCATATTATAAGAAATATCAGGCTCACATGTGATCTATAATGGATCCAAACCCTTCATATATGTTTTATTGGGATTACCCATGAGCTATAATGGGGATCACCTCTTCATATAAGATATATGTGGATCACCCATGAGATATAATGATGATCAACCCTTTATTTAAGTTGTATCTGGATTACTCAATGCTATATTAGTGCACCCATCATAATCAACAATTTATAATTACCATTAATGAATAAAAATTTTAAAATCCTACACTTTTTGAACCTAATAATAGTCAATGTTCATTGGTAGATTAATTTACCAAAGAAAAAGAAACATGTTTGATGAAATTATTATAATCCATCCAAAGAAGGAATATGTATAAAACCATTTCAAAATATCCCTAGTGGAGTGTATTTACCATAAATGGATTTTTATATTGATGAATGGAAATTCCATTAAAATATCATTAAAAACATTTTTCATTAACATATCATTTTCCCCATTGAAAATTTATTGTTAAATAGAAATGTTCATAAAATATTATAGAAATTGTTTTTCTTTTTAAATTAACATTCTAAATTTATACATTATTCTTCAAAAGAAATAATGGCCATGATGGAAGAAACATATGTTCATGATTTAAATATTAAAAATAAACATTCTTTTCAAACATTTTTTAAAGGGATTCAAAAGTGCCTTGTTTTGAAAATATTAAAAAATATCCTATTTAATCCCGTTTAAAATAATTTCAAAAAAAATGTGAAATATATTAAACAAATCATTTATATTTAGGAAAGAAAATTTTTAAAACATTTGATAAAAAATGGATATGGAAGATGACGATTCCATATCAAAAATAAGATACAATATCTGTAACATTAATAAACATCTTTCATGATATTTCTATAAAAATAAGGGGGGAAAGAAATTAAATATTTAAAAAAACATACTTGAACAAGGGAGAGTAATAGAAATTTGGACCAAAAAAATAGGAACATATGATTTCCCCACAAGGAACATTCAACATAAGAAATCCCAAAAAGAAATGGGATTGTAACATTAATCCTTCTCCGCTTTGGTGACATTTCAATCATAAGCCTTATAAATAATAACATCAAATGAAATGTTAAATATCATGAAAATAAATATATTTTGGGTGTATCATGTAAATGGGGTTTTATATATGCACCTCATAAAAGTAGATATGTTCATATCATAGAGATATATAAAAAATAAAGAGAATCTGAGATGAATTACCCATAAAAATATCATACCATTGAATTGAGGATTAATCAATGGATAGATTATCTGTAACAAATAAACATCAAAAAACAAGTTTAAATATATAATAATTTATTTTAGTGAATGAATCATGTATAATCACGACATAACAATTTCAATGAAGAAAAGTTGTAACCAAATGAAAAGAAATTGAGTTAACAAACACTTTACCTCATGGTAATTTTTAAGTCAAATACCTTTGGATAAAATATTTTAAATCGACTAATAGAATATAATTTATTATTTATGATTCATTATATTAAATTTAAAATATAATTATATACACCATATAAATAAAATTGGGTGCATAATAATAAAATGTTCTTCAATGAAAGGAAAATATGTCAAAATACCTAATGAAGTTAGTAATATTTGGGCCAAAATCTCATGAAAGATAGAACATCAAATTGTTTTTCAAATATAAATTATTTTCATTAAAATAATCATAAATGTATAAAAATTTATAAATTACACCACAAAATATAAATAAGTGGTGAATATGGCATATATGTCACTAAAATAAAATTGAGATGAGAAACCCTTACTATGAGTCTAGCCCGAATGGCCCGAATGACTTCTTTTTTTATTTTATTATAGATAATCCCCCTTTTAAGGGTTGAAGAGGAACCCGTACGTGACCCATAGGCCCAAGGCAGAAGGCCCAAGACGACCTGTAATACATGGCCCGAAGGCCCAGAGGTATATCATTCCCAATACATGACCTGTAGGCCCAGCCCACTAGAACTGCCCCTCCCCAGCTTCTGCATCATGGATTTCCTTTAGCTCTCCACCAGAATTGCTGATCGGATAGCATTTCCCCGTACAATGTTGCACGGTGACTGGTCCCAATGGCGGTTGTCATACCCTATCATTCTTCCAATCCGGTTAGCTCTTCTTCTATTGACTGTTATTGGTGATCTGATCCTCATCTAGGGCCTGCTCTCTATGAACTGGGCTAATTTATGGTCTTCAATAGCCCGAAGGCCCTGTGGCCCGAAGGCCTTTGATGGCCCGAAGGCCCTGAGAACCGTAGGCCCAAACCGGTGGCCTGAAATCCCAAATCAGGTGAATAATCTGGCTACTATAGTACCGAACAGTGCCTGCTACAATTCCCACTATAGTACATGATAGAGTGCCTGCTACACTACTGCTACAGTACCCCGGAAATCTGCCTCCTCCCATTTTTGAACCTGGGTCTCTTTGATGCCAAGCAGGAGCCCTTACCACTTTGGTACGGGCTTGTTGGCCCTTACCTTGAGTCTATACTTTCCATGTTTGTCTTCTAAATCATGTATAATAAGCTTATATAAATCATTTTATTTCTTACTAAAATTTTCCTAGTTTAATAAATTATAACTAAATCATTTGTCTTATTTATTTTTAATGACATATTTAAATGCATTATCAGTTATGTCCATGTTGGGTGTTCTGAGGATGTTCAGTCAAATTTTTCAAAAAAACAACTTCAGTATGTTGACCTTGGCCAAAGGGTACATTGTTACATAATCTGAAGAATAATAATCATGAAATAATTATCATTTTTATACATAAATTATACTTTCAAAACAAACCATGAATTTTGGTTTTGAAAAATGAATTTCTTCACAATCATTGTGATGGTTGGTCGAACGTATGCATGAACAATGTTTCAATTTTTGAAAGATAATTATGGAATGAATGTAATTATTGATGTAAATTTTTAGAATTATTATTATATAAATAAATATCATATTATTTATTTCAATAAATTTATATATATCATCCATTTTATTTGGATCTGAAAAACGAATCACATCACTTTCTTTTTGTGGTAGTCCACATGTATGCACAAACGATGTTATCATCTTTGAATGAATGGAAAGGGAAAAATATATCATGTATTATTATTTATAATTTAAAATATATCATTAATATAATATAAAAATATAAAATATATCACCATGAAAATACAAGACAGATGATAATGGAAATGAAATACATCGGTTCGTGAGGCAGTAGTTCTTCATATACATGAACGATGGTTTCCTATCACATTGGGATGGATATAATATGGATTTAGGTTATGTAATTAACATAATAACATATAATTATATAATAGATAATCATGTTTTTATATCGTCATGGATGAATAGGATTTTTAGTAGTTGGAATAAGAAATAAAACAAAATGATTTGTTAAGAATGATACTACTTCTTCAGGCGACCTCTTTAGAATTGAATAAATATCCTTCCTAAAAGGTTTTTCTAAAAAAACCAAGGATTATAGGAAGTGTTTAGGTTTTTGAGTAATGTATTTCGGTATTTTATTTCCAAAACAAAAGGATTTGAAGGTGTGAAGAGGAGAGGAGATTGGGAGGCCTTTTATAAGTGGGGGAGAGGACACACTTGGATTGTTTTAAAAAGAAAATTGTATACCACCATTTTAAACATGAAAAAGGGATAAAAATGGACCATTATCAATAATTATATGATATAACTTTTCAAAATTACAAAACAATATAATTATGTCATTCTAATTCTTATCTTTTAGGTTTATCACCCCAGTAATCTTCTTTTTACCATAACCATGGTAAATGTTATTTATTATTTTCACTCTTAATTATGAATAGAAATTAAGTAGAACCTATTAAAGAACATAAATTATTCTGTTTAAAAATATTTAATCCATTTTATGAAATTGAATTCAAATAATTTTAGATCATAATTTAAAATAAATCCTACAGATGCGTCGAAAAAGTGTTTTCATGAAATGTATTTCTCAAACTTAAAATGATTTTATAATAACTCTATGGCTAGTAATAATCACCATATTAACTAAAATTAGTATTTATTTATATATAATCTATAAATTTAACTTCAATCATATCTTATTAGGAGTTTTTTAAATTAATCAAATAGGGGGAACATTATGAACATTAAAATATCTTTCAAAAAATCATTTTTAAGCCCCAAAACAACCTTATACTAAAATCGAGTATAAAAATAATTTAAATATAATTAATTGGATTAAATATATATTATCAAAACCATTATTTCCTGAAATTTAATTCAAATTATAATGATTATTTTAAATTAATTAATTAATTTAAAAAATAAAAATATCACAAAATTATGTATTTTCAACTATGCACATAAATTTCAATATTTTTTTAAAAAATAAAAACATTAACCCTAAGTAAATTTTGATAAATTATTTCCTAAAATGAAGTTAATTTTGTCAAATATATTTTATAAATTTTTTATACTTCAATAATAATATTTTCTCACAAATATAAAGAAAATAATTTTTTAATAAAGCATATTTTTAATGAATAAAATGACATTACTAAAAATTGAGGGATAATTAACTAAGAAATAATTAAAAAATTATATAGTTTATGAAATTTAAATATATATAAATATATAAATATATATCATAAATTAGTAAATCATATCCATACCCACTAATTTAGTGATTATGTTATAACATTCATATATTGTGTGTTACGTTGAAGATTTGTGTTGAATATCATATACACTATCAAACATAATGTTTATCATTTAAAATATAGAGTGTTAAAATTAATTCAAGGATAGATAAATTGAAATGGGAAATATGGGATAGTAACACTAGTGAATGGGGTGAGGAAAAATTTTCTTTCTCTAGTGTCTCAAACTCTTTCTTTGAAATAAATATTTTAGGTTTCTACAATTTATATAGTGGAATAGTTAAATAATGGTTTCAAAAAATTTAAAGAATATTTTATTGATGAATGAAGAAATATAAAAGGATTAAAATCAAATAAATTTCATTTTTCAATTTATGATTTTGTACCAGTAGAAATACAATTCATATTGGTGAAAAATTTTCAACATATAATCAATTGGATATGTTTCATTTTCAAATCAATATTAAGAAACTTTAATATCTCAAAAATGTTTCCACCAATGAAAAGATACATTTCTGTTACTTTTTTTGAACAAGATATGGTCTTCCCACTAACATTAATTGATATTATGGATTAAATGATGATTTTTTTTGGTGAGAAATATTTAAATTTTTAGTCCCAAATATTTCATATGGGTATTACCTATTAAATTAAACATAAAGATATTAAATGGGTGTATTAAATATAAAATCTTACCATAAGGTTTTATTATGGAGTTTTACATTCTATTGTAATAATATCCATCATAAATTTAGAACTGAATTACTTTTATGTATGTTATGATCGTGCATAGGTTTTGTTTTGCGTTTAAACACATTTGGACAATCTTAGGAATTTTAATCCAACTAGGGATAAATTTTGGATATAAAATACATATAATTAATAAATAATTAGTTTGATTTGATACTGTATTTATAAGAAAATTAATAAATCTTAAATACATCTATAAAAAATTATGATGGTTATATAAAGGACCAAGTGTTCATTTGTTATCTTATAATGGAAATATAATTAATTATTATGAATTCTGGTCATGATGTAGCCTTTTGGTGACCATACTTGGTCACCCTAAGGATCTTATTGACTCATTGTCTTCCATTATTTATCCCTTTTCTTCTCTAGTTCTTGACCAATTGTTTATAGTTTGCCTCTGTAGACATGATGGAAATTTAATAAACATCATCTTGGTTGGTTTTGATTTACTAATTAGGGGAAAAAGTGACTGAGGCATTGGTGTCCTGTTTTGGAGCCCTATCAGTGAAGTATCCTTTATTTTTCATCCCCTATAAATAATGCAATCCGTGTGGTCTAAAATGTGCCATTTTCAGACTCCTCCACTGTCTTTCTTTTTTTTACCATGTTTTTTTGGTGTCATATGTCACATTTTGATGTTTTCCACATCATGTATAATTCTTCAGTCGGGTGAGGAGTTTTAGAAAGTATTCCACCATCATTCTACCACCATCGACAATATCTCACATGTGGTTCTTGTCACATACATGACTTATTTTTAAGTTAAATTTCATTTATTTTCCTTTCATTCTTTGTTTTGGATGGTTTCCAAAGGTTTTATGGAGAAATAGATGAGTTTTTATGAATTGGGCCAAACCTTGAGCCCAATTCCAGATTTAAAAATAAATTTTGATTCCTCTATAACTTCTTTATTTTTCAACATTTGTCATCCATTCCAATTCCTAATTGTCATACCCTGACATATTAACACCAAAATATAAATTTGGAGCCTTTATAAATCCATAATCATGGTTGATAGGGGTTTTTATTTAAGATATTGGGCCTTCCCGAAGGCCGATTTCCTGCATTAAAAATAAGTTTTAATTTTTTTATATCTCATTCACTATCTGCGTTGTTTCGGTGATTCCACCTCCCCCTCGATCCTATGAAACCCAGGCGCGCTCCCATTGTCTTTTACCCCGCCTTGGAGCTCTTTGAAATCGCTAATTAGGGCTGATCTTAATAGGGTGTCTCAAATCGGCCATAATTGAAGAGGTAACTTCATCCCTTCTTAACTCTCTCAATTATTACTCTTTTCCATCCATTTCAGTTCCTAAATTACCTACTAAATCTTGTTCGAACAATCCCTAGATTTTGGCAGTTTTAAATATAATAAACTATTGTTTTTGGAGTGATTAATTCAGGATACTTCAAGTAGGTGAGTCTATTTGTTTCCTCTTTCAAATTGCTTAGGGTTTCTTCCCTAATTCTTGAATTATAAAAAATCCAGAAGTTAGGGTTCGTGACTAGGTTATAAATTACTGTATTTTGGGAGAAATATTGAGGTTTTAGCTTTCTTTTATCTTCCTTGAGGTGCGGCGGTTGTGTGGTTGATGTTTCGCCCCAATATTTGAGGGTTTCGACACATTCGGTAGGTGATTCCATGGATAACCATTTAATGATGAGTTAGTTTGCTTGATTAAATAATTTTACATGTTCCTTATGTTCTGTGCATTATGATAAAACCATTTTTGGTAGCAATAGTAAAGAATTTGTTTTTAAAGTTACTTTTTTTCTTGAAGTGTGTATTTTTCAAATGCATTTCATGTGTTATCTCTTGTGGTAGTTTTGTGAAATGTGGAATTGATTTATTAGTTGTTGAAAGGGGCTACCAATTATGGTTGTGTAATGATATAGTTCCATGTGGGCCTAAAAAGGGGGTGTATTTGAATGGTTTTATTTGTATAACCTTCTTATACTCCTTGAAAGTGTATTATGGATTTGTGTGTTCTCAGGGGTATCTTTTGTGATATTATTCAAGGTGATTATATAACATTTGAAAGTGGATTATTACATGTTGATTGGGCTGCCAATTCTTTTTTGGTAGGGTCTTGGTGTGCTTTTGGCTTAAAAAGAGGTTTTTTAAATGGATTTTATGTGCAATGTTTGGGTATACTCTTTATAATTGTTTTATGAAAGTTTTGAATGGTTTATTGGGTTGTGTAATAGGTGAAACTATATCAACAAACTGTTTTGGTAGGAGTATATTTTTAAAAGGTCCATTTCATTTTTGAAAAGGCTGTTATGTGATATGTATCATCTTGGAAATATTTTATTAAATTGTTTGAAGGAGATATTGAGGACTGAAAGTGATGTGAAAGTGATGTGGAGTGTTTTGTGTGAGTGTGATGTGGAAAATTGAATTTTTGATTATGAAAGAAGTGTTATTTTCCATGTGTGTGGCATGTTATATGAGTTTAAATATCTTATAATTGTTTTATAAAATTGTTTAATGGTTTTGTGGAAGTGTTGAAGAAATGTGAAATGTGTTGTGGGCTATTTTGGTGTGATTCAGATTTCAAAATCATTTTGAATGAAAAATGGATTTGTGTGACTTTTGTGGTATACATATGGGCTGTTTGGTGAATTTTTGATGTGCAAATAATATTTTCATGTTCAATGTATATTTCTTTACTTGTTGAACTTGTTTGAGCACAAGGGGAAAACCTGGGTATCTAGGTGGGTGGACGTGTATTAGTATGCTAGTGAATCCGTGTGGTTTGGCCTCAGTTTCACTTAGCAAGATTGACGCTTACAACTCTAACTAAACTATGATGATGATGATTGGGGACCACTAGGTTATGGGTATGTTCCCTACTAGTGGCTTGTGCACAAGAATGGATATTTGTGATGGTTACTCTCACCGAGATACGAGGTACCTGGGACCCACAGCTAGCTAGTGCCTTGGGGTTATTTCCTATTTCGTGTGCTCATTATTTACTTTGTACTTACTGTCGGCATATGGTATAGTTGGCTGGAAAATTCACTAGTGTTGACATTATTTTTAAAAGTGTTTATTCTTAATGATAGCCCACTTGAAAACTGTTTTTATTCAAAGTTGAATCTTTTGGAAATTGTAACTAGCTTTTCATGTTTTTGAAAACATGCATGCTTTTCATCTTTAAATGTTTATCACATGGAATCTCTTAGTGGTGGTATCCTACTGGGCATTGGCTCATGCCCTACTTACACCCTTGGGTGTAAGTAGACTTGGTTATTTTTGTGGTCGCAGGTTGGGTACAGTTTTTTGTTCCAGTGGTTCAGGTTTCTAACAGGTCCTTGGTGGTGAAGTCTTGTGGAGGTGGCTTGAGGGTGGTGCCCCTTTCCATGAGGGTTCTTGGCATGTCCTTATTTGTTTTTTTACCGTTGGTATAGACCTTTTGAGTTGTTTAAATCTATGTAATTCAATTCTGAATTTTTGTAAAAGATTGTTTGGTTTGAAAAATCTAGATTTGTTTCATTGGAATCTTTTGTTGTCTAATGTTTATTAACTCGGGTAAATCTTTCCCAATTTTCATTTTATGATACCCGGGCACTTGTGCCAGCCCATGGGGATCAGGAACGCCCTTTGGGTCATATCATGGGCTAGGTTTGGTGCCGGTTTTGGCAGTGACTAGATTCGGTTTGTGACAAAATGGTATAAAGGAGGTTCAGGTTAACTCTTTGGGTCATGTTATTTGGGGAAGAGTCAGGATAGTCTGGAGTTAGGATTATTGGGACATGGAATTCTAGTTATGGGTAGTGTTCCTGATCACCACACCTCATAATGGGATTCAAGTTTCCAAGAGAAGATGGGATTTATATAAGTCCTTCGGTTTCCTGGTTCGATGATGATTAAGGGAAATGAAAAGAGAGTTGGGTTAATGGTCCTAGTGAGCTCGTAGGTCCTGGAAAGCCATGTGGAGCCAAGGATATTCCCTATAACACTCCCTATGATAGTGAAGTGATTGTAATATGGCTTCCAACCATATTTCCAAGTCACCCACTGAAACTAGTTTCCTCTCGTACTGTTTTGTGCTTAGGTTTTGAAATCTTGGCACTTTGGTTTTAAGAAGTGTAAAGTTTTTGTGAAATTATTTTAAAATAAAGAGGGAATGGTTTGGATTATGAAATGGCGGAAATGAATTTTCAGAATTTTTTTTGAAATGTAAAATGGTGCGCTTACACCTCTTTGAAAGCAGAAACTATATTGAAGTTGGTTTTGAAAAGTGTTTCCAATAGAGTTTTCTAAACAATCAGAGTGTGTTTTAATGGGATGAGATATTTTGAAATTGATGTGAATATCTTGAAAGTGAGTTATTTTATAAATGGTTGTGACTTTCTGAAAATTATTGTAAGATGTGAGTTGGGATTTTGATCTCGTGGTTAGCGGTTATGAGAAAAAAGGATGTGTTGGTTGACTGTTTTAGTTTTGAAAAGTGGAAAGAATTTTTGTTTTAACCTTTGGTATTTCCATTAGCGACCAAATGCATGGGGTTATATGGGATGATGGATGGTTGATGACATGATTAGATGAGTGACTGGATGGATATGAGGAGGGTGCCTGGTGTGGCACAGAAACATGCATGTGTAAGGCCCATGGGGTACCATTGTTGGATGCGCTAACCGCTGAACCCTTTTTTAAGAAAGGTTTTTAAAGAGAAACATAATATCTTGATGAATTGTTTGATATGGTTTATATTATGTGTTTTTGGAAAATGTTGATGTTGTGGGATGTTTTGAGTCCAAGAACCCCTCCTGTTCGAACTGTGTTTTGAGTTTGTTTTTGGTCGATAAGCTGGGTAGAAGGACCGGTTAGTAGTCTCCTCTAAGATATGTTTCAGGACACCTTTATGGTGTATCCCTTCATGTGTTTTCATCCGGTTTGTGGCACTTTTTGACCATTGGACCAGCTTGGTTGGGTCTCTATGTTCTCTTGTTGGATAAGGTATGCCCCCATTAAGGGTTAATGCATAACTGAAGTGCATCCCAGATTATTTCTCCATTCGAAAATCCTCCAGTTTATCAATATAAGGAATTTTTGTTTTCTCGAGATATGTAGATTGAGTCTACACCCATTCCTTTATTTGATTTTTAGATCCTCTTTTAATGAGAGAGTGCTCATGGAAGGTTGAATGATACCTTAGTTTCTTAAGTTTCCTGATTCGTTGATGGTGGATGTGGTCTACGGTTGTTAGTGTGGATGAGTATCTCGATGGTGTCTAAGAGGGCCTTTGGGTTCTTCAAAGTTTCTATGAAGCATGACTTCATTTTCAACCACCAGTGTTGGAAATATTGTCATGATAGGATATTGTAGCCACTTTCTAGAATTTTGTGTTATTTGGGGATGTCGTATAAGGTCCCTCTCCATTCATTGTTTATATCAGTCGCAATGGTCATGTTCGGTGATGCCTTATGATGTCATGTGTTCGATTGACCATATAGGTGAAAGTCGTGAAATCCTTTGAGAGTCCCTATTATGTTGGGTGAATGTATCCCTTGGAAAAACTTCAAAATATTCCATTTTAGAGGAAGGTGAGTTTAGGTGTTCTTTAATTCTATTGTTTCTCACCCGAACAAACAAGGATTGTTGTGTGTGTATTTTCTAAGCCATTGTTTCAGTGAAACATCGAGTTAGGGTAAAGTGAGTTTGGAATGTGTTATGTCTTGGAAAAACTTATCGGGGATTGTGGTGTAGTTGTTGTTTGCAACGAAAGAAGAATTCTCATTCAGGTGGTTTCCAAAGCCTAACTGCAAGGTCGAAGATGCTTCAATATTTTGTGCTCCTGCCATAGGTTCCGGAGAGAAGCTGGCGCGTAGTCAGGGGAAAACCTGGTGTCATTTAAACCCTTGTGCAAAGTCCTATCCTCAATATGAAAGATAATAAGAGTTTAAACCTATGGTGTCATCATATTTATTCTACTATTCATGTTCGGTGGAAATAGGTGGAGGGCCTTGTACCCATTTCATCGCCCAATGTTATTCCCTCCCCCTTTCGTTTCCATTGAGTATTTAGAGAAAGGTATGAAGTTTAGCTAGACAGGTTGACCAAACGGTTTGCACTTGGTTAGTAGTGACCATGCCCCAAAAAAACCATGTAGATAGAAGAATCTCCACTATTAGTTCATGGTTTCCCAAACCATGTAGAATCACCATGTGGTCGTCCCAACACTTTATATTTTGGGGTCTTTCTGTATGGGTCCATGCTGGTCGATTAAGATTGTTGGTTCTTATGGTGGGGAGCCTATTGTTTTCCCCCGTACCAATAACTTAGTCTTATCCATGGTCAATGATTGTTGGTAGGTAGTCTCATTCGGATCTATCAAGCTACCTAAATCTTCCTTGGGTAACCATTGAGATTGGAGAGTTCCCAATGGTTTATTTATATCAAGGTATGTGTAACCTTGTTCGATGTTGTTGTTCGTTTGAGTGAATTGATTGAGTCTTGTTCGGATGGTGTTTGAGGAGTTTTCCTTTGGGATAAATCCTGAATGTGATTGATTGTTTTAGGAAAGTTGTGTATGATTTTATTGTGAATTATTCCTTACTTAATTGATCAATGGGGGTGTTTTGGCCTTTGGGGGCGAAACCTGGAAAGGGAGTACATCTTGGTTTATCAGTTGGGTTTGGATTTCGTATCTGGCCTTTCGGTAGATTTCTGGGGACGGAACATTTTCATGGTGGGGATAATTGTCACATAAATGAATTATTTTGAAGTTAAATTTCATTTATTTTCCTTTCATTCTTTGTTTTTGATGGTTTCCAAAGTTTTTATGGAGAAATAGATGAGTTTTTATGAAATGGGCCAAACCATGAGCCCAATTCCAAATTTAAAAATAAATTTGGATTCCTCTATAACATCTTCATTTTTCAACATTTTTCATCCATTCCAATTCCTAGTTGTCATACCCTGACATATTAACACCAAAATATAAATTTGGAGCCTTTATAAATCCATAATCATGGTTGATAGGGGATTTTATTTAAGATATTGGGCCTGCCCGAAGGCCCATTTCCTTCATTAAAAATAATTTTTAATTTTTTATATCTCCTTCAATATTTGCGTTTTTTCTATGATTCCACCTCCCCCTCTACCCTAAGAAACCCAGGTGAGCTCTCATTTCCTTTCCCCCATCCTTGGAGCTCTTTGAAATCGCTAATTAGGGATGATCTTCATAGGGTGTCTCAAATCATCCAGAATTGAAGAGGTAACTTCATCCCTTCTTAACTCTCTCAATTATTACTCTTTTCCCTCCATTTCAGTTCCTAAATTACCTCCTAAATCTTGTTCGAACAATACCTGAATTTTGTCTGTTTTAAATTTCATAAACTATTGTTTTTGGAGTGATTAATTCAGGATACTTCAAGTAGGTGAGTCTATTTATTTCCTCTTTCAAATTGCTTTGGGTTTCTTCCATAATTCTTGAATTATAAAATTTCTAGATGTTAGGGTTCGCACCTAGGTTCTAAATTAATGTATTTTGGTTGATATATTGAGGTTTTAGGTTTCTTTTAACATCCGTGAGGTGCGGCGGTCGTGCGGTTGATATTTCGCCCCAATATTTGAGGGTTTCGACACATTCGGTAGGTGATTCCGTGGATAACCATTTAATGATGAGTTAGTTTGCTTGATTAAATAATTTTACATGTTCCTTATGTGCTTTGAATTATGAGAAAACCATTTTTGGTAGCAATAGTAAAGAATTGTTTTTAAAGTTACATTTTTTCTTGAAGTGTGTATTTTTCAAATGTATTTCATGTGTTATCTCTTGTGGTAGTTTTGTGAAATGTGGAAGTGATTTATTAGTTGTTGAAAGGGGCTGCCAATTATGGTTGGGTAATGATATAGTTCCATTTGGGCCTAAAAGGGGGTGTATTTGAATGGTTTTATTTGTATAACCTTTTTATACTCCTTGAAAGTGTTTTATGTATTTGTGTGTTCTCATGGGTATCTTTTGTGATATTATTCATGGTGATTATATAAAATTTGAAAGTGGATTATTACATGTTGATTGGGCTGAAAATTCTGTTTTGGTAGGGTCTTGGTGTGCTTTTGGCTTAAAAAGAGGTTTTGGAAATGGATTTTATGTGCAATGTTTGGGTATACTCTTTATAATTGTTTTATGAAAGTTTTGAATGGTTTATTGGGTTGTGTAATAGGTGAAACTATATCAGCAAACTGTTTTAGTAGGAGTATTTTTTTTAAAGGTCCATTTCATTTGTGAAAAGGCTGTTATGTGATATGTATCATCTTGGAAATACTTTATTAAATTGTTTGAAGGAGATATTGAGGAGTGAAAGTGATGTGAATGTGATGTGGAGTGTTTTGTGTGAGTGTGATGTGAAAAATTGAATTTTTTATTATGAAAGAAGTGTTATTTTCCATGTGTGTGGGCTGTTATATGAGTTTAAATATCTTATAATTGTTTTATAAAATTGTTTAATGGTTTTGTGGAAGTGTTGAAGAAATGTGAAATGTGGTGTGGGCTATTTTGGTGTGATTCGGATTTCAAAATCATTTTGAATGAAAAATGGGTTTTTGTTACTTGTGTGGTATACATATGGGATGTTTGGTGAATTTGTGATGTGAAAATAATATTTTCATGTTCAATGTATATTTATTGACTTGTTGAACTTGCTTGAGCACAAGGGGAAAACCCGGGTATCTAGGTGGGTGGACGTGTACTAGTTTGCTAGTGACTCCGTGGGTTTTGGCCTCAGTTTAACTTAGCAAGATTGATGCTTACAACTCTAACTAAACTATCATGATGATGATTGGGGACCACTAGGTTATGGGTATGTTCCCTACTAGTGGCTCGTGTACGAGAATGGATATTTGTTATGGTTACTCTCACTGAGATACGAGTTACCTGGGACCCACAGCTAGCTAGTGCCTAGGGGTTATTTCCTATTTCTTGTGCTCATTATTTACTTTGTACTTACCGTCAGTATACGGTATAGTTGGCTGGAAAATTCACTAGTGTTGTAATTATTTTTAAAAGTGTTTATTCTTAATGATAGCCCACATGAAAACTGTTTTTATTCAAAGTTGCATCTTTTAGAAATTGTAACTAGCTTTTCATGTTTTTGAAAACATGCATTCTTTTCGTCTTTAAATGTTTATCACATGGAATCTCTTAGTGGTGGTATCCTACTGCGCATTGGATCACACCCTACTTACACCCTTGGGTGTAAGTAGACTTGGTTATTTTTGTTGTCGCAGGTTGGGTACAGTTTTTTGTTCCAGTGGTTCGGGTTTCTAGTTGGTCCTTGGTGGTGAAGTCTTGTGGAGGTGGCTTGAGGGTGGTTCCCCTTGACATGAGGGTTCTTGGACTATCCTTATTTGGTTTTGTACCTTTGGTATAGACCTTTTGAGTTTTTAAAGCTATGTAATTCAGTTCTGAATTTTTGTAAAATATTGTTTGGTTTGAAAAATCCAGATTTGTTTCATTGGATTCTTTTGTTGTCTTATGTTTATAAACTCGGGTAAATCGTTCCCAATTTTCATTTTATGATACCCGGGCACTTGTGCCAGCCCATGGGGATCGGGAACGCACTTCGGGTCATGTCACGGTCTAGGTTTGGTGCCGGTTTTGGCGGTGACCAGATTCAGTTCGTGATAGTTCTAAACTTTTTTATAGTTCATTTTTTGAATCCATTGATTGTTTTGTCCATCATTTATCCCCCTATACAATTTTAGTCAGGTTATACATACATTCCCCCATCACTATTAGATTCTTTGATTTATTTTGTGTCTATGGATTATGTTGGTGTGTCATGTTAAAAAATTATTTTTTTATTTTAATTTCATTTGTTTACTATCTTTTATATGTTCTCAATACAGGTGGAAGTAGGAGTGTCAAATGTAAAAACATGGTTAGAAAACTTGTGATGGAAACCTATGCTTGTATGTGGGTATAGGATATAGTTTCTGAAATGCTCAATTTTAGCAATGGTGGATCTACTACATAAATATGTGTTGGAGTCCTCCCACCCCCGATGGTGTGATAGGTTTTAGTGGATGGTATGATTGGTGGTTCATGTCGATGGTTGATGTTTGTCTCAGTTATAGCAGTTGGTGTCCTCGACAAAAAATGAGGTGGCCTGGATGTTCAAGTACATGGTAAGGGGATGGGTTTTTGGGTGTGGCATGAAAATGGTGTAGATGTTTTGTATCTTGTGTATGGTTTCCATTCTATTGGATGGGTTCTGGTAGAGGGATGTGAACTTGGGTTCTACCCCTCAACTGGTTGACAATGATGTATTTTCAAAAAAGTTTCACAAGTTCTACCCCATCCCATAAAATTGGTGGGTGAAACCAGTTCCACTTTATCCAATTGAAAAATGATCACTTTTTATATGAAAAAGGGATTTAAGGTGGGTTATGTGTCTTATAGAAAGTAAAATGATTAATGTATAGTGAAAAATATTTTAGTCATTATTTTGGCTATGTGATGCATTTATCCAGTGTTAACGATAAAAATTATATTTATAGGAATATGAATTACATTGAAAACACTGATAAAATATAGCAGTTTAACTCTATGTTATTTTAAAAAAAAATTATTTGATGAAGATGGGTTCATAGTATGAATGTATTAGAATTTAATAAATTAATATTTTTGGAAGAGAATTTATCTATGGATATAAAGATGATCCTTTCATAATTTAATCATAAGAAGTATATATTTTTTATATAAACAATCCTGTAAAAATATTTCCCTTACTTTTTTTAAAAAAAATACAGTAAATGTGTAATTATATTTCAACTACTTGGAGGATGCTCCTTTCCTTGGGAGGTCTGAAATATTTCATGTTAGATGCAATAGAGATTTTTTTTTATGTTTGTTGTTTCTATATTTGGGGAATTTTGATAATTGATATGGATAGAGAACTTCAAAAATTAAAGAAAAATAAATATTTTAAAATAATGTTTTCCTTACGCTATGGTTCTTAATATTTGATATGTGACCTATCTATATGATTTCTTTTTAATAAAATTATTTTGATTAAAATATATTTTCTTAACTTATTCTATAGGAATATCCTTCACTATATAAATATTCTAGTAACCCCAATGAGAAACATTCCAGTGATCCAGGTCATGAGGAAAAAATTATGACAACTAAAATATTGAAAAAACAATAACGTTATTGTAAAATATTTTAATCAAAATAAATTCAATGTAAAAATAATATAATTTTTTTTAGTTTCAATGGAATGATTATTTATAACCATTTTACCCTGACAATTGAATATTCATTAATTATGTTAGGTTTTGTTTCAAATTAAATTTAGTAATTGGTATAGATAGTTGGTATATTCTTATACATATAATGAAGACAATTATTTTGGAAGATATTTTAGCAACATATTGTTATACTTTCTTTTATTTTCCCTTTAGATGGATCTAGGAAATATTAACTTTTATTTAAGATTTTTCTCATACTGTATGAGTTTAAAATAGATATTATTTTAAATTTTGATTTAATATTATATGGATCATTCAGAAAATAACATTCCGCTACTTAATTAAGATTATAATGGAAAATTCAATCATCACCCACCCACATTATATATGTTCTTCAACTCTTGATAAACATGAAATTATTTACTTTCCCAATGAGAGGATGAGAGTTTTTGATATTTCCCAAATAGGATCTATGTATCACAGAGAGGGAGAGGGGTTGAATCAGTGATTTAATTTTATTTTATTTTTCTTTAATTTTGAAGAAAAAATTTCCACATAAATATTTCATTATTTTTTGAAACAAAAAAACAATCGCACATCCACAAAAACACTATAATTTATAAGTTTCACTACTCAATAAGAGTAGCTACATCCTTGGTGTCATTTGGAAATAATACAATACAACATAATACACTCGATAAAAATTCGTGTTGGTCGAAAAAACAAATATGATATGCCCTTACACTTGGGTAGCACTATGTTCAGTACAATAATGTGTGTGCTTTAAGTAGAAAAAAATGATATAATAAAATTTGTGTAACAAGTTAAGAAACATTCATTGTATGCTTCAAAACATGTTATTGTGATTCTTTGAATAATTTGACAAATATAATCTAAAATAAAATTATTTACTTTCTTTCCCACTAGTAGGTAATAACTTCTTCAGGATTTGTAATGATACTAATTCAATTCCAAATTTTATCTTCCAATATAATTTCTATGTTTGATCAAATAACACTTCCAAAATACCATTAAACCAATTCCAAACTGCCACTTTCTAAGTGTAAAAAACATAATCTAATTTCCTAGCTCGATTACCTAGTATTATATTATAATCAGCAGAATACGATCTTCTTCTTATTTTTCTTATTTCAATATAAATTCCTACAGAATTATCAATCTAGAAGATTCTCTTATCTAATAACATTATACACTCTCACCTACTATCTTCACCCATAAAGATTAAATGTTATAGAAATTACAATATACTCACTTCCTTTTATAGGTCATACAAAAATACTTTATGTGGAATTCCTAAAAGGATTTATCATATAACCAAATTTCAATAAATGAATATTTATTTAGATTTCAGTTACATATTTGACTTCACCAATGCTTCCCAACTCTTCTCAAAATTTATTGATCTTTTTTGGATATTCCCACAACATTAGATCACTTTAGACTTTCTAAATATTCTTCATTCTGATTCTGATATCCATTCTGATTTCTTTATTACGATGAATACATATGGAAGATTCGATTTTCTTTACCCATTTGATAAAACATCATAATTGAATAATTCCCTTTACAATGATCAATAAGATCAGATAAATAAAATACTCATTTTGATGTTTTGTATCAATAATTTAGATATTATCTTTGAAAATATTCTGACATAAACAGAGTCGCAAATTCTAAGGATTCCTTCACTTCCTCATTAGCACATTCAGCATCATCTTTACCATTATTTGGAAAGCAAACCTTAAAACATCACGAATCCCATTGACAAAACTTCAATTGTTTCACCTTTTCTTCTTTTCTTAATACTTTTTATTTTTTGTACAATGTATTTATCAGAGTTTACCTTCACTTAATGGATCATTCTCTATATTCCTCTAATGAATTGGTTTCATATCAAATATGATGGTTAGAAACACTTCTTTTCTAGTGACTCTTTAAAAAATTTAAAACATATTTTAGTACTTCTATATTTTTTAACCCAGTTGTTAAAAATAAAGCAACCTAATGAAAATACTTAACTATATTTTTTATGTTCATCAGGATTTCTAGTCCAAAAAAATTCAACTTATTTTATTTTTCTTTGTTCCTAAAAACTTCTGAATGAAAAAATTTGCCTCCAAAGATTGGTGGAACACCGCGTCTGATTATCAGTGTCAGCTTCAACCTATTTCATTTTACATTTACAATAGAATCCATGAAAAATCACCAAATTCCTTCTCTGAAGATTTATTTCTTTTCCCTTATAAGTCTGATAGAAAACTAGTATCATTATCTTCTCGCATTCCAAAAAAAACCTACCTAGCCTTCAAAAAAAATTATATCTAGTGATCTCACACAGATGAACTAAGAAAAGAAATCATTGACTTAAGAAACTTCATTCTTACAAAATCTCTTATTTGTATCATGACTTTGAGAATGGTAAGGATCCACTTCATCATTTTCTAACATTACTTGGAATGTATTATAACTTAACATTCTTCTAGAAACTTCATTCATACCAATAACACCTCAATACGATTATAAGCACATGTTATCCCCCTTTCTGTCGCAACTCTTTCATCATAGGTTTCTTAAACAATTAGGATTTAAGAGAACTTATCAATTATAAAATTATCGTCATATTTATATCGGATCTAGGTAGACTTTGACTCCCTTCTCGTAATGATCTTCCTTCCATTATAAACAGGAGGTGAGTCTGATGATCATTTTATTTTAGAAAACCTCTTCTCAAAACAGTATAATTTCTTAGTATTTGTGGGTCTGATTTTCTGAATATGATTTTGAGTCTGATCACTATGTTTTATAATGTGAGGTGATTTATTTCTGATTTAATATAAAAGAAAAATCTTTCAAAACAACCTTCTTTCATCTTTGAAAAACAATATATTTACAAAATGGTCCAAAAAATATCCCCTTTACATTTTGTCTTAAACCGATGTTCATAAATCACTAAACATTGTAACATCAAGATGTAAATTACTTATCAACAATTATAATCCAACTTGAACTAACTCATTATAGGAACTAAGAATCATTGATAGTAAAATCATGATTTCCAAAGTAGTGACTCATGAAACAACTTTAGAAATTTATGACATCTTTTCCCACTTCGTTAACTTCCCTATCAATAAAAGTTTCCTACAACTACTAAAAACAAATTGTTAGGAAAATTTTCACATATACATGTTGAGTTCACAGATTTCCCACAAATCCCCCTACATACATGCTTCTATAAAAGGATTAGTAAAAATAATGGGATATATTTATGAAACAATTGTCCCCCTTGAAAACACTATCCAAAGAAAAGATAAGAGAGGGGAAAACACATAACACAACCTTGATGAGAAAGAGGTTGGATGCACATGTTCAACCTCTACTTGAAAAATTCTTCCTTTGGTAGAGGTTTTTTGAATATGTCAATAATTTTTTCATATTTAGCAACATACTCACACTTAAATTAATTATTCTTCACATGTTCTTTGATGAAGTGGTATTTGATATCAATATTTTTGGAATGAGAATATTCAATTGGATTTATCATAAGGTTTAGGGAAATTTTATTGTCACAATACAAGAGAAATGGTAACTTTAATTCAATAAGTAAGTATCCCAACTGAGTTTTCATCTACATTTGTTGAGTAGCATCTTGAGTAGATGAAATATATTTAGTTTCTTCTGTTCAAAGATTTACTGAAATTTATTTCTTAATATTCCAATAAACAAAATTTTTTCTTATAAAGAAAACTCCAATACATGGGGATATTCTATCATCGACATTTCATTCCGGATCAGCATCTAAATGCCCAAACAATTCAATACTTTCTCATATTTCATAACTGATTCTAGAATTTGTTGCTCCCTTGATATATCTAAGAATTATTTTCCCAGCCAACAAATGTGACTCTTTTTTAGAACTCTGAAATCTTTCTTATATGGTAATAGAATAAAAAGATTAAGTCTTATAGAGATAAAATAAAAAAAATCATCTTCTAAAACTCTTTAGAGTCAACATGATGGTATTCTCCATCTTTAGAAAACTTTGTTCCCACAAAAATTGGTGTGGAAAATGGATTCTAATTTTTCATTATAAACTTCTTGAGAAGTTCCTTAGCACACCATTATTTAGAAATAAATATGTATTTCTTATTTTTTTGATATTTCTTACCCAAAGAGGAATTTATTTTCTCCCAGTCTGGAGAACTCAAACCAATTTTTCATATTTTCAGTAAATCTTTCACAAGTACTTTCATTATTACCAAAAATAATTCATCGACACCAACTGTTATAATGAGGTAAAATTCCTAACTTTTTATGATGTAAAGATTTCTATCAACATTTCCTTTCATAAAACTCATATTTCTTAACTAGGTACCCAATTTGGAATGTCACTTATTTGGTGCATATTTTATCCTATATAAGGATTTCTTCAACTTTCATACATAACTTTCTACTTTACAAACAATAAATTCAAATGGTTATTCAATATAAACCTCCTTATCAAATTCACTATTCCAAAATGAAAATTTCACATCCATTTGGAAAAGAAAAAATTATAACTTAGATGTGCAATAATAATAATAAAGATTCATATTTTTTCTATCCTCTCCATTAGAGAAAAAGTCTCAAAAAAATTAATGCCTTAAATTTTTTATTTTCATATGCACACTATTCTTTCTCTTTTTCTTATCACTTCACCATCCTCATTCATCTTATTCTAGTAAACCCACTTTATACCAATATAATTTCTCTCACTTATTTTAGGTATCAGTTCTAAAGTATCATTCATATTTATCTAATACAACTCTTCATTCATTGACTAAACCCATTATGAATGCTCAAAAGCTTCATTCACATTACTCAAATCAAAATTTTAATATAAGGTATAATGTGTAATACATTTTGATGTTATTCTTGTTTTAACCATTTGATGTTGATCACTAATACTGTTCATATCTTCCACTTGCTTCCTCATCTTAGGATGAGATTTTTGAGGCTCTTTCTCCTCAATAGAAATAGTTGAGTCTAACTCTTTTTTAGTAGTATAACAATTTTCTACATCCATACCATAATTATTAACAAATATTATTTCACTTTTCTTATTTTTATTATCTACATGACTTTCTTTATCTTCCTCATGATTATAAAAAAAATCACATAAAAATAGTAAAAAAATATTCATGTCTCTTTATCCAAACATATATACCCTAAACCTTTTAGATCACAACTGAGATGAATTTCAGCTTCACCTCTCTACTCAAACTTCCCAAGGATTCAACCTTTCTTCTTTATGATGCATCGACTCCCAAAAAAGGATAACTGTTTCGAATAAGGATTTTTGTCATAACACATTTAATATGGACCCATATATGAAATGTTCTTGTAAAAAAATCAGTTTGGAATATAAATAGAAATTCTCATAGATTGCCTCTAAATATAATGAGATATACAATGTTCATGTAACATAATTCGCCCCATTTCATCAAAAAATCTATTATCCCTTTTAGATACACAATTTTCTTGAGGATTATAGGGTGTTATGAACTCATGCTACATTCTATGACACTAAATATAACTTTCAAATTCTATATTTTTGTATTCACCTCCATTATTTTTTCAAAACTTCTTCAATGAATAACCACATTCCTTATCATCATTCTTCCTAAAACATTTAACCATTTTCAAAGAATATGACTTATTCTTAATATACATAACATTAGTAATGTGAGAAAATTCTTCAATTAAAATAATGAATTACTTATCACAATTAGTTGATTTTTTTCTAATGGTCCCATGGATACCGATATGAATAAGTTCAAAGAGTATTTTTTTTCTCTTCAAAAGGGGATCCCCAAGAGTGGCCTTTTCGAACCCTCCACACTCGAGAACACCCCTTCCCACAAAGAGATCATCTAGAGATGCCCCAGCCGGAAAGGAGATATTTTCAGCCAAGATGACATTGCGTCCCATGGGGAAACTCCTCGATCAGTGATGGTTTGTCACAGCAATCCATCAGCCAGGTTAAGTGCGCCCATTCTGCCCACCCGATGAGACACCAGGTAACCCGGCAAGACAAGTGGTACTTCCGAGGCAGAAATTCCCCAAAGAGTGAGCTCCCAGGAATCAAACCCTAGACCTCACCAAACAACGTTGTTATGGCCCTTGACCTTGCACCACTACGCCACCGTCAAAGCGGCTCAAAGAGTATTTTTGAATATATGTAAACTTTATTTTGCAATGGATTATAACTAACTCCTTTCAGAAAAATTGTGCAACACCAATATAATTTTAAAGAAATATAATGAATTCCATGGACACTATTTCTTTTAGAAAACATAATCATTTTTCATTAACAAATGTTTCTTAGACTTTTACTCCATAATTGAGTCTCTTCCACCACTACTAGATAAAAATAGTTTTGTACCTCATCAACTTGGAATAAGTTTCCTTTTTTATGTTGGAATCTTATAACTATCTTTCCATATTCCACTATTTTAAAAAAAAAAGTGATATTTCCTAAATATATCATTATTAACTTCATAAAAAAGTTTTGAAGCACTCATCATGTTTTTCTTCAGTACATCAATGAATAAATCTTTCTTGGATTTCATCATTTCTTCCCTAATGGTGAATGATCCCACACCTTTGATTCTGAGAGATTCATCATTTCCCAAAGTCATTATTGAATTATCTTATATTATTAAGAACAATCCATATTCTACCAGATTAGAAGAATACCCACTATCAAGAATCCAAGGTTTTTCAACTTTTGTAGCATTAAGAGTGGTTTCAACAACAAGAGCCTTTACTCTCCCTTTATATTTCTTCATATTCAGCCATTGATAATTTTTAAGAAACTTTTTTTGTGTTGTTAAAAACAATACATCAATTTTCAAGTTGTCCAGGTTATTCACATATTTTAAAAATAGTTTCAAAGGGATTGAAAAAATTACAACTTTCACACCAACCATCTTAGGTTTCATCTTAGCATACTTCTCAGAATTTTTCTTTTTATTGGATTGACTCTCCATCAAACATTTCATTCTAGAACATATGGAAAAGTAGTAATGTTGTGGATTAAATGAACCCTTATTTTTCATATCCCCAAATCCACCATAATAATAGTAGTATCCATAGAAAGAATATTTTCCTCTTTTACTTCCATACTATCCTGATTTGTGAGAATGTTTCTCAGTATCCTTCTTTTCAGAACACTATTCACCACAAACCATTCTAATTACAATCAAA
Organism: Viscum album; assembly: GCA_963277665.1. Lineage (NCBI taxonomy): Eukaryota > Viridiplantae > Streptophyta > Magnoliopsida > Santalales > Viscaceae > Viscum > Viscum album. The sequence continues at coordinate 849,603,066 of OY728160.1, read as the reverse complement.
AAATTATTGTTCTACTAATTTTTCATTTTTAACTTTTCAGAACATGATTTTTTAGAAAAAAAATTTGGACATGGATTATTTAGACACTTCTGAATTATACACTTTATAAATCTTGGTAATGTACAAAACATTCTCACATTTTATCTTTTTAGAAACATTTTCCACATTCTTAAAAACATTTGAAATTAACTTTTGTTGATCCTTCTTAGGTTAATAAATCCAAGAGCCTTAACAAAATTCATAAGTTGAATCTTGAAACTTATAAACTTCTATTCACCATAAGAGAGTATATTTTTGGAAAAGTTCCATCTCTTTTTATTTTGATTTCAACTTTACTTCTTCATTCTCGTTTCAATTATTTTCTTTTTCAATAGAATTTTTCAAATTATAAATCTATTCCAACATCCTAAATTCCACATCAGAAAATCATTTTTCATTGTCTTTTAATAGACTACAATTTTTAAACGTGAAATTTTTCTTCTCAAGACTTATAATATTTGTTCGACATTATTTTAACTCTTCATTTAGATTAAATTCAAGTTGATTTTCTTCCTCTGCCAAACTACTGCTTTAGAACACTTCATTGTTCACTATTGTAATGAATGTATTTTTTCTAACATTCTCAATAGAATTTTTGGATTCAACTTCACTATGGTATTTTTTATGTTATTTAGACAAGAAAATTCTAATTTTGGATTGAAAGAACTCTTTATCTTTCCCTTTTGAAAAAAATTTATCATTCTCTCCCTTTTTCATCCATGATATTATTATCCATTTTTTCTTCATCACTATACTCTTATTTCTTTATTCATAGACAATTAGCTAAAAGGGCCTAATGGATCCACATTCAAAAAAAATTAATGGAATGTTTTCTCTTATATTTACATGTTTTTCTTTCTACATTTTTATAAAACGAGGATAAAAACTCATCATTATTTTTACAAACCTAGTTTTTGAATTCAGAGTCAGTAAAATCATATTCCTCAAGATTATTATTGGAATTTCCGTTCTTAGTAGATTTTAAAGACAATTCAAGACAAATTATTCCCATCATAACATTCTCCCTTCTCATTTCATAAGTAATAAGAGTACTATAAAGATCATACAAAGATAGAGTTTCAGGATCTCTATCTTCCAATAAGGAAACTATGGCCTATAACTTTTCAGGAATAATTCTCAAGATCTTTTCAACAATAGTTGAGTCATCTAACTTTCCACCAAAAAATATGATGTTTCTAATAATATTATTCAACTTTATAAAGAAGTCACCAATATATTAATACTCGCCCATTTTAGGAAACATCATACTTGAGCTTCAAGATTTAAAACTTTTCCCTCTTCACATTTTTATTGACTTTATTAATGTTCTTAATATCATCCCAAATACATATGGAAGTGGAAACAACCTTTTCTCTTAGATACTCGCTTTTAGAAAATTATGTGAGTAATGAATTTTTAACTCTTCTTTGATTTTCAACATTTATATAGTCAATATATGTAATAGGAAACTTTTCATTAATAGGAGGAAATAAATCTATTATATCTTCAATAACATCGTACCCAAGAGACATTAGATAGGGAACATTATAAATTTACAGATATGACAGTTCTTACCATCAATGACCAGAATGACGATTGTTCACACAATTTATATTATCCATCACAAATTCTCTTCAAAACATCCCCAAAGGGTAATCAAAGTGTACCTTCCCTTTGATAATAATTGATATTTTCAAACTGTGATCTAAGTATCACTAAGAGGGGGAAGGGTTTAATCGGTGACATATTTTTCTTTTAATTTACCTTAATTTTGAAGAAAAAGATCCTCCTGTTAAATATTTCTTTCTTTGTTGAAAAAAAAATCACACTTCTATAGGAAAACCATAATTTAAAAAGTTTACCACTCAACAAGAGTGGCTACGTCTATGTTATGGTTTGTAAAAAATCCAATACCCCATAATCCACTGGAAAAAAATTATATTTAATGGATAAAAAATGTATGATATACCCTAACACTTAAGTATCACTATCTTCAATACAACAGTGCATGTTATTCCCATAGCATGAAAATATGTAATATAATTTGTGTAATAAGTTATGAAGATTCCACCATATGCTTCAAAACATGTTACTATGATTATTTCACAACTCTCACAAATATAATATTCAATAAAATTCACATGTTCTTTACCCATAAGGTCTTAAGAAATTATTCAAACTTCATAATGATACTTCTTCCGATTCCAAGTATAATATTCCAGCAAAATTTACCAGTCTGATAAAATAACTCTTCAAAATACCATTGAAACAATTCATAACTAATTCTTTATCATTTTTGAAATCCTAATTTAATTTCCCGTTCTGATGATCCAGTCTGATATGATTATTATTTGAATACGATCCTCATCTTATATTTCTTCTATCAGGATAAATTCCTCAATAATTATCAATATGGAAATGTATTCACTATAAGAACATTCATCACTCTCACCTTCTCAATTCACCCATAAATATTATATGTTTCAGAAAGTAAAAATTATTACCCTCCTTTTATATGTGCACAAAAAATGGTTTTTTCAAGATTATGAAAATGTTTTCCCAGTTAACTAAATTTCCTGAAACTCAAATTTCCTTAAATTTTGGATATATATTTTACTTCTTCAACTCTTCCAAACTCTTATCAGTTTTATAGAACCATATTTTCTCTTCTTATAACTTTATATCACTTTATATTTTCTAACCATTCCTTAGTCTAATTCTAATATCCATTTTGATTTATTATTTATGATAAATACATATGGTCACTCTTAATTTCAGAACCCATTTTTTAAAACATAAGAACTAAATACTTCTCATTATGATGATCAATACTGACTGATAAACAAACAGCTCATTCAGATGTATAGTACCAACTGTTTCGATATAATATTTGAAAAAAAAATCTACCAAAAATATGGTCACAACTTTTAAAGATTCCTTCCCTTACAAGGAATCACTTTTAGCATCAACTTTACCCTTCCTTGAAAAACACATATTAAAATTTCATGGGTACCCTTAAAAACATAAATAATTTAACCTTTTATTATTTCTATTGATAGGTCATTCAGTTCCCAAGGGAGTTATCAGAGTCCTCCTGTGTCTGATGGATAGGTCTCGGTCTTCCTTTGATGAATAAGTGTTATCTCTAATATGATGGTGAGAACCACTTCTTGTCTAATGACTCTTGATCCCGTTGAACACATATTAGAGTTATTCTTTCATTCTTGACACAATTGATACAAAACATATCAACCTAATGAATATTTTTCACTATATTATGTCTCCCCATTCATTTTTTCATCCCCCAAAACATTAACTTTTTTTGTTTTTCATTGGTCCCAACAACTCGGCAATGAAAACAATCATGCTGCCTATGGTCAGTTACATGATGCATTAGATTATTAGTGTAAGATTCAACATATTTTTTTTTATTATGATTCAAACCTTTATAAATAATAATTTTATTTCAAAAGATTTATATCTTTTGGTTTATTGGTCAGACTGAAAACCATCATCTTTGTCTTCTCACATTTCCAAAAAACCTTCACATACCTCGAAAAAAATCTCCATATGCTAATATCAATCCAATGAACTAAGACATGAAAAAATTGACTAAAATAACTTATTTATTCTAAAAATCATATTTATTTCATGACTTCTTCAGGACATTGAGAACATTATGTCACAACTTTTTCATTTTCTGGCATTAATTGGGAATTATTATAACTTTTTATTAATCCAGCTACTTCTTTCTTCCCAACCAGACCTCAATATGAGTGTCCCCACATGTTGTTCCTCATTCCATCATAAGTCTTACATCACATGTTTCTTAATTTTTTATTTATGATAACCTAACTAATATCAAATCATTATAATATTTACATCGAATCCATGTGGACACTGATTCTATTTCCTATTATGGTCTTCCTTCCATTCTAGACCTGAGTAGAGTCTGATGAGCCTTTTCTTCCTGAAAAATTATTCTAAAACCAATGAAATTTCTAAAAGCTTTATGGGTCTGATGTTTTGAATAATATTGGCAGCCTAATCACCATGTATTATAAAGTGATGGGATTTATTTCTTCTTGAGAGCATAAGACAACTCTTTCAATACAAAAAAAATTTCAACTTCAAAAAACATCTTTCTATCATGGTCCGAACAATTTTGAGGTAAATTGTAAGTGATTTAAATTTATTTTAACATGATGTGTATGAATTAATAATTTCCATGTATGTTAAAATATAAAAACTAATAGAAGAATTTAGATAAAAAGATACATAATGAAAATCCACTATACTCATAATGTAAATAAAGGATGGGATATGCATCACTTTAAAAAAACTAGTACATAATTTAAATTTATAATGAAACTATAAATACCAAAAATTATTAATATAATTCTATTGAGGTTTAGCCTAATTAATCAGATACCCCACCTCATCAATCCCATATCATGTGGTGTGGAATTAGGAATGTGTTAATAATAAGGGTTAACTTTTATATGAAAACAATAAATAACTACGATTTGAAATTTTTAGTATTAAAGAAATAAAATTTATGAATATTTCATATTTTAAACATAATAATGTTTAGAAGGTTTATACACATCATTATTAATTTTTAATAGGTGAAAATGAAATATATTTGATGGTTTTCCATCATCTAGTGTTGTATAGGTTTGTTAGAGTGGTAGGTTCTTGATTCTCACTAAGAGACTACTTAAGTAGATGAAAAACATTGATTCCTACTGAGTAGTAATATAAAAATTTATAAAACAATCCTATGAACATTGAGGAAAATATAAGAAAAAAAGTATTTCTTACAAAAAAAATATATACACTAAAAATATAATGATACTTTCTAGGTTGACTGCACCTCAAACATACAATGGATCTCAATTTCTTCTCTTTAAAATGACATACAACTTCCATATGAAATGAGACTCACCGACAATTAAAGTATGGGTAAGATTACAAGAACTTTTAATTCCATTTCAAAATATTTCAATTATTTTAATGATTGAAAATATATTTGGGCTATAACTTTATTTGTAGAGTACTACTATTGTTGTTTTCCATTCGATTTCTCCTACAATATGTTTTTAAGTTAATATCTTGAATCCACCTATTTAGTTTTTTTGGATAATTATATGTGAAGACTTATGTTATAAGTAGTCTATTATTTTTGAATCTAGATATGAATTATATCCCCTGTTCAAGAAAATGGGACATAGAATTGAGGTTCTCATGTATGTTAAACTACTGTAGACTGAGCCTAGCCTGAGCACTAAGAAGTTGAGTGTTTTCTTAGTTGAGGAGTCTATTGTTCGTGGAAGACCCTTAGTAATAGATTGCAGTGGATAAATTGTAGGTTTTTAGTTTCTAGATCTATATTGACCTCACAACTAGGATGTTGATACTCTGAATTTGTGGGAGTCAATCAAGGGAGTGTCAAAGAAAGCCAATGACATGCCCCTAGACACGATAATTTCTGACAATTTTTGAATGTTGATACTTGATCTGGGAGTGGGGATATCTTCAAATAATGTTCTGATTCTGGGTGTTGTAGAGGCTTCATGTGATGGAATTTCATGAGTTACTAATACTAATGAAACTGTGGTGAATTCATTCACTCTGACTCTTAAGGGTTCTCAAGGTGGAGAGGTATGATCTTTTAAAAAACATAACACTGAGGTGGAATTTCAAATGGAGGATAAGGGAGTCCCCCAGACTCCTACAGTTGATTCATATGCTAAGGAATTAAAGTCATGGAAATGTACCATTTATGGAAGTTTGGAATAGGTTTATAAAGAACCAATTAGGTCATCTCCAAGAAGGTAGGTGGTTGATATTGATCTGGGTAACTGTTTTGAAGTATTTTCTAATGATTATCTGATGCAAGAGCTTGAAATTGGTCTGGTTAGGTGCTCTATGGATGAGAATATGGTCCCTAGGAATGAGTCAAGTGTTGATAATTATATCTAATTAGCTGGATATTCTGATGAAGATGGTCTGGGAAACATGCTTCCAAGCCCTTGGAGAATCAAAAGTCATAGGGGTGTTCGTAAAGAGAGAAATGACTACTCATATTTTCCAAAACCTATAGAGACTAGATCCGTGAAGAATTTGAATAATAGGATAATGGAAAAGCGAACCCACCAAGTCTATTTACCAGTTGGTGCAGTCCAATGCGCTACTTGATCAATCATTGGAATTACTTATGTAATTGTGATAAGAGATGCTAAAATCTGTTTTTATGAATAACACTACTGATGAAGGTGACAAAAGGATTATGAGTAGGTGATTTAAGGTTTTTTCTAATGCGGAGAAATGTTCTTGGATTGAAAAGAAAGCTCTGATAATGATATGTGGGTTCAATGATGGGAAGAGAAATGTAGAGGAGTACTTCCAGTCCTGGAACAAGATAGCATTCCAGTTCGAAGATCATTTAAGGTATAAACTAGATACACAGGTAAACACTATCTCCTTGAAATTATTTGGGGACGTTACATATAGTATAATTAACTTATAACTTAAGGGATCTGTTATTTCCTTTTTTTTGAACTTTTGGTTTCTCCCTTTTTCCTCAAATGTGTTCAAAAATAAAAAAGTTAATTTTCATTCATAACACTAAAATGTCAAAGGAAATCATTTTTTGAAAAATAATTCTATATAACAAACAATTATTGATTATTAAGTTATTTTGAAATATTTCAGGGTGAAATTGATTTTGACTTATATATATTGAATTGTGAGTACTATTAATTCTAACACTCAAGGTTTTACCCTTCATAATACAACCTTACCAAAATATTTGGGGAGAATATAGATTCTGGTAGTTGATATGCCTAGAGGAGCACTATTAGTTCCTATTGTTGAAGTTTATATTTGAATAGTAAAAAAATAGGAACATTAATAGTATGGATGATCAATCTTATAGAAACATATTATAAGAAAGGAGTATTTCATATCTATTTTTGACTTCTATAAAAAAATCATGTCGGTTATGACTCCTGTGATATTCAGTTAGGGTTATACTATAATGTGATAAAATATTATGTATGTAACTGGGTTATCACAACCTATAAATAGTATGGAATTAGTGAATATTATTCTTGTCATTTAGTAGATAATATTGAAGCATATATTAGGATATTGATGATTCAAACTACTATAAAAAAATATTGTGTTATTTGTTTTATATTCCACTTAATAATGAACAATGTTAATCACTCTCATAATTATATTTTGATTGATCATTCTCTAAAAGGACACTTCACCCCCCCCCCACACCCCCATTATTTAATATTTTCATATCTCTAAGACCAAATAATATATATTTTATATTATACATAATAACTTTTCAGATGAATGAATAAATTGTAATACATTTTATTTAATGATAGAAGGGGAAATAGACAACTTGATCAATCTAGTCAAAGTGATTAGCAACTACACCCTAAAAGTAGTCTTGGAACCTTAATTTTACTCCACATTAGTTCCTAAAATTTTAAATTACATTAAATGACCTTGAAAATTTATATTTCATGGAGTTTAAAACATTTGAATATATACATATATATATATAATTCATACATGATGAAGAGTCTATTAACTTTATTAGTTTCCTTAGTTTAAATGAAGTAGTGCATCATGATTTGTTTTAGCCCTCTATCATAAAGGTTTATATGAAAAAAAATTAAATAATTATAATTATCAATTTACTAATTATATTGAATTTGTAATGGTGTTCATTTTATTCAATATATTTATATTATAATTTTTCATTTGAAAAAAAAATTGATCATATTTTTGGAGTTATAACTCCCCATATTCATGTTAGGTCTAATACATTGAAGAAAGATGGTATAGAAGGGGAAAATAGATCTTTATTAAAATTATCAAAGATATTATTTCTATAATTTGGTCACCTAAAATTATTAAACAATTATTTCCTAGAAAAATAAAAATAGTGTAAGTGTGAAGAGTTTATTCAGAAATTTAAAGAGAAGAACAAAAGTAATTTTATAGTAGTTTGGATCTAAATCATTCTACTATACTCTTCACACCCCAAAAAAATGGTGTATGGTACCCACTATGAAGGAGAGAGATAATATTTCACACTAGAAATCTAATCCTAGACATTTATATGGTAGTAATCTCAACCAAGTACATTGTGAGAATTACCCCTAAAACACACAACACATAGCCTTTTGCAGGAGGAGAAATAAACCCAAGCTTTATACAAGGAGAAACCCCAACCTAAGTGTAAAACCTTTTGGTCAAGTAATAATAAAAAGGGTAATAACTTTTGGAATTAGTATAACTTATAAAATAAATTATTAAGTGTTACCCTATACCGCACATGAGCCTCAGTCCAGTTTGTGGGGACTCTTAAGTGCATCTAGGTGACCCGAGATCAAATCCAGGTGGAGGCACAATTTCCGGGGGTACTCTAGTAGTACTGTAGCATTACTATAGCAGTACCATTGTAGGGACTATGTAGAACTGTAGCAGAGGTGTAGCAGGCATTGTTTGGCACGGTAGCAGCCGGGAATTTTCCAACATTTGAGCCTTCAGGCCACCGATTTGGTCCCTGAGTCCTTTAAGGTCTTCGGGCCACCCAAGCCTTCGGGCTAGTAAGCCCTTCGGGCCACCTCAAGGACTTCAGGTCACCTTAAGTGCAGAATCAAATGATACAACCTATCAGGAACAAGCTCTATAGGAGTATGAGAAAGGATATTTCACCACAACAGAAGCTACACGGATTTCAAAAATGAGAGGGTATGACACTTTCCATCGGTAAAATCATGTGCATGCATGGGATAGCCTAGCTGAAGATCCATACAGAGGTAGAGAGCTGATTTCACGATGAAGATGCTGGGGGGGAGCAGTTCTATGTAGTTAGTCTGGGTTGTATGTAATGTTTGAAGTCTACGGGCGATGAATTCCACTAAGGCCTATGGTCCATGATATAATTACACCTACGGGACTTGTAAGGGTTCCACCTCACCCCTTGAAAGGTGGATTATAAAAAATAAATTAAAAAATAAAGGCCTTCATCCCATTAGGGTGGAGTGTTAACCTATACCCAAACTAGAAAAGATAGAACTTATATTACAACCGGACAGAATAAAGATGATTGTTGTTGATGAAATAGTTGTTGTGGGACCATCTAAATGATGTAGATGGTGTACTCCATCAATTCTAGTAGTGGTACATATCAACTATTAAAGGTTTTATGTAAGTAGAATGTTAATTGTTCCTCCCTTAAGAGTTCATCAGAAATGATGTAAACAGATTATTATAGGTTCTATTGAAGGGTCAAAGAAGAAGATCCCTTTGAATTTGTTCAAGTATTTTTCAATGTAATCATTCTCATATTTATTATAATAATCCTTGGTACCTTTAAATTCATATCTATTGGGACTGAAAACTCAATAAAACTTTTTGAATAATTCAAAATAAAAAATAAATAGTTAATCGTAAATCATTTCCAGATAAAACTCTTTACCCCCAAATATTGATGAATTCCAAAAAATTAAATGAAAAGTTTTATAACGTTTGACCAATTAAAGCAAATTAAATTGTATCTCTATAAACCTTTTTCAATTAATATCAAAAATATTATCAATAGATTACCTGTAAGTAAATATATTGTGTGTTAAATTCAAAAAATATAACACACTTTTAACATGAATTTAATACTTGAAAATAATTTAAAATGTTTTTAAAGGATAATAAATAATTTAAAAATAATTAAAATATTGAATTTAAAAAAGATTAATAAAATTCAACATATGTTTTATATATGATTGATGTTTATTTGAATATAAATAATACCTTACAATAATTGTAAAATAAAGCATCATAAAATATTATCTTGAATTTAAGTTTAGCTCATGGTGTCACAAATTCTTTAAAAATGATGGTTACAAAATGGCAGTTGCATACTAATGGTAGTATAAGTAATAGATGGTTATAGTAAGAAAAACTAAACGGCGGTAGTAGAACAAATTATAAAATGCATGTAAGAAGCTACTACCTCTACTATTAATGAGATGGTCTTTCATCGCTATGGAGGAATGGTGCTACCATTGGAATAAAAGGTAGTGTATAGATGTTGAAGATTTATGAAGGCGTAATAATCACTATTTAGAGAAGTGATACCATTACATTTCATAATAGTACTATCTCTCATTAAGTGGAATGCTGTTATCATCATGGGAAAAGGAGATACCACTAACTGGAATCTCTTCTGGTAATATCGAGGAAGATCATACACTGCTATTGTCACATAGAGGAAAGGATCAAAAACTAAGTGGAATAATGGTTATATATTCACATGAAAGGAAACTACTATCCAAGAGAGAAGTGAAGCAGACTGCTGGGATTCTGCTGGTGACCAACTGAGCACAATCAAAGGAATCATTCATGAAGCACTCAGACATGAATGGACTAGTGTAAGAGAAACTTCCATGTAGGTGGAAATTCTTTTCAAGGAGGCTTTTCAGGGATCTAGTTTCGTTTTGGTGTTGTGGGGAAGGGAGATGTAATTTTTTTATAAGGTTGGGAAGTAGATTCCCTGGAAGAAGAAGACTATCCCACACTATAACAACCCATGTTTTGAACCAATATGAAATTACAAGGTAATTATAATTTTGGTATTTATTGGATGGGCTATTCTTTTAGTTGAGATTCATAACACAATTCTGGGAGTTATAAAACTTAAATTTGTTTCTTTCAGAATTGGGTAAAGTCCTAAGTTGAGCCTTAGTTTTTTTTATTAAGTTTCGATAGCATCGGGACCAAGAAATCAAGGATTTGGGTAATATAAATAGTGAGTATGGTTTTTCTAAAACATTTCATCCCACCAATTGCAAACAATGCAACATATAGTAGGTGTGCAGAGGTGAATAACATGGTATGTGCATGGCTTTCCAAATAGTGAACCTAGACTATAGGAGTAGTGCCAATACTAACTAATTATGAACTATTCATATTTTGGTTGTTGTGTAGATACATAAACTATGTGGGACAAACCATATGAGGTGATTTTTTTAAGCAAGGGTTTCCAGACAGTTGAAACCTGATTTAGAAATTAGGAAACCAAACTATGTGACCCTGTTGTTTAGGGTGAAATGAACAAAGCTATCTTAATGTGTCTTTAAACTCTTTTTTTCTTTTTTCTCCTCTTCCAAAAACATGATCTCCCTCCTGTGTGACGTGGGTTCCTTCTCCTCTCCAACTTAGGAATCAATATATATCCTCTACCTGCCATTCGATTTGATCTCTATAGTTTTCTATGGATCTGCATTAGTAATATCTTGATTCCTTTTGAATCTTTCTTCATTTAATCTTCTCTCAGCCAATTTATTGAGGTTAAAGCCCAGTTTCACTATTTTTAGGGATGATTTCTATTTCTTATATTTCATCAAAACCAGACCAAATCAGACCTTGATATTATATTACTGAACCGTCCTTAGAATAAGGTAGGTGGTCAACATATTTTATTCCAAATATTCTAATGAATTATAAATATTGTCACTGTACCACTTGTTGTCCAATTCTATATGCCACCTTATAATTTAGTTCTTTATAAAAAAATTGATCCTTTCCTCTGGTATAATTTTGTTCAATTGATATTGGAACCTCCTAAGTACCATGTTGAAAATTGTATTTTTTTTACTTGGGTGGTAGCATTATAAAATGTTTCTTCGATGAATTGAACTAAAATTCTTGAATTTGATGCTTATTTATGATAAATGAATTTTTTGATAATAAATTTCATATTTTTTTAATAAAACCCATTACATGACGTGTGTTATCTTCAAAATTACAAAGTGGTAATTTTTTATTCATATTTTTCTTGATAGGGGCATATTATTTCATGGCCTCTTTATTGTTATAAAATTGATTGGAAATATTTCTATATAAATTATATTTAAACCCTTGAACCTTCTAATTGAATGATTTGGCCAATTCCTTTCTAAATATACAATTAACCAGGTTCCTTCTAGGGGGTTGAATTTCTTAATTAATGGTATTACCCATGTAAGTAATTGCCCATTTGATTATGGTGACATGTAAGTTCAATTTTCACCTTTTAAAATTAATTACCATACTTGGATATATTCAATGGGAAATTTTAAGTTTAATAGATTATAGATGACTATTTTATTTATTTAAATGAGTTAATTGATATAAATTGATTGCCATGTTAATTAATTTTTCCTTCATTAAATGTTTTTAATGTCTTCATTATATTGATCAGCATGCTTCATGATGGTTTCAGCTCCTTAAATGATTTTAATGTTTTAAATGAAATTAAATCTAAATGGTTGTAAGTCCACATGAAATTTCATGCTTAATACATTCTATAATTAAATTTTATGCCCCTTGTGATAAATGGGCTTAACAAATATTGATCATGAGAGTTACTTCCTCATGGATCATATTGTTATCATTATATGATTATCCCATATACATAGGTTGTGGAATGATCATAAGGGTGTTATTGATATTGGTGGTATCACACTCCCTTACATTGGGTGTCGAGCATGATGTCTCGAACTAGTGATTCTACATGGATGGTGGGCATAGTGCACCACATCCCTTATTGAGTGTTGACAAGATGGACCACTTACAACTTTACCGAGTGTTGAAATGATGGCACACTCACCATATCAAGTGATGAGTATGATTTATCCAACTTAGTATGTGATGTATGGAATGTACTCTTCTCCTTGAGGTTATAGGCTCATTTAGACCATCTATAGATTAATGAGTTGCAGCATGGTTGAGTCAGCAACAAGTATTCTATATATATGGCCACTTACCTCCACAGGTACTTGGTTCATATAAGTGGATGAAATATATAACTATTATATGTATATATTATTAATGTATACATATTGTTACAGATCATATCTCTAGTCTAGACATGTTTCAAATAAGGTAGAGTCGTCCAAGTGTTCTATTGGAACCAGAGTCAAGTGGTATTTATTTATTTATTAATTATTTTGTACTGTTATTTTTCTTGTAATTGCACATTACATATCTCTATATTGATAGACTAGATTCAATCATAGACACAGTGGGTGGTAAAATACTGAGATTTATATCTCACACCCTACTTAGACTGTCATTGCACCAGGGTACCATAACAGATCTCATGTTCATAGGACTATGGACATTTTATTATACCATTTTTTCTTGTACTTGGGATTTTGAATCACAGGACTGAACTAGATCTCAGTATACTTGTGGAATTTTCCCTTGGGGATTTATATTCTTTTCTTTATTTTCATACTGAGTTGCTATAGTGTTTCCAACTTCTGTTGTTGACTATCGTTTCCTTACGTATTATATTGTACTCTTACTCTGATCATGAGGTTATAGTCTCCTCACTAGCACCACCTTATACCCTTAATACTATTCATTAGCCTTTGGCTTCTGGGTAGGAATGCTAGAGGCCATGTGACCCACCGTTTTGGCTACCACATTAGTGGTCAGTCATGAAGAGATGTTAGAAAGTTGTAACAGAGCCTTTTTTCATTTTTCTTACTATTATAGGATAGTGTAAAAAATATTATGAATGTGTTTGTGCTTGGTAAATAGTCATTTCTAGGACTGATCACCCCACCCATGGAGAAATGTCCAAGGGGATAGGGATGGGATTTTTTTCATCTTATTTGTTAATATACTTGATTAGGATATCATCTTGATTGGTTGTTTCACCATTCACATCCTATTAATTTATGAGATTTTGGTATTTTTAACCTCCACCTAGTATGTAGTAGAAGTATCATTACATGAATCATTATAGGAACTTTGAAATTTTCATTCCATTAATATGACATTCCATATCATGGAATTTATAGGCTTCAAGCTGATTTGGATTGTATTCCATGAGTGTTATTCCATTGTTTAGTTTCCCTTAGCATGCCTGTATATATAACATGTTTGGGTGTTATTTAGCATGTTTTTTTATGTGATATGCTTCTGTATTTATTATCATGTTTCTCTCTATTTACATTTAATGACAACATACTTAGTTTTGTTTTGTTATATAATTGGTTTTGATTAAAACATGAACCAATTTTCTATTGTAAGGTTTATAGGAAACTTATAATTGGGAAAAGAAAACATGGGTACTCAAACCATCTATGTACCCTTATGTATTCCTTCACTCGATTTTTAAAATGTAAAATTCTGCTAAAATTTATGTTTTATAGTGATTTTGTTTTGATTAATTGGTTTCTATTCGGTGATCTATAAAGTTTATGGGCACCTTATAAAGTAAATATGAAAACCCATATAATTAAACCTATATTTCAGAGCATGATGTGTTTTGAAATGGTTATAAATTTGAAATTTTTTTAATTTTAAATTGAAATGAATTTCTTGTTACGGACCTCTTACATAACTATAACCTAGTAGGTTGGTATTATAGTTAATCTTATCTAATAAACCCATTAAGAGTAGTTTAAATATTTTAAAAATTTTATGGTTAACTTTATAAAGGCTTGTGAATCTATCAAATGGCCATGGAGATTGTGTGGTTAACTTTCTTAATGAACAACTGGACCCAAGTAGGTCATTTGGGGCATTCTTCTTATGACATAACCCCCAAAAGGTTTTTTGAAAATTTAATAATTATGAAAATGTTTTTGGATTTCATTCTAATGAACCTAGGTTGGATTTCTGACACCCATGAAGGTCACATTATCTATTGAAAAGTAATTTGTTTTATATTTTCCTAAAAAAGATGGGATTTTAATAAATGTTTAATTTTTTAAAAGGAACTTCTATTAGACTTCCCGGTTTTGTCTTGATGCGTTAGATAAATTAGGTACCAAGTTCTTTTGAATTAAAATTGGAACTTCATGTTCTATTTTAAATCTTTAAAATCTTTAAAGGTTTAATATGAATCATTGTAATGACTTAAAATAGAAACAATATTGGTGTATTCTGATTAAAACCATGTGTAAGGTTGATTAAATTCCTCTTTGAGTTTCCTTCGACTAAAAACAAGATCATTTTCAATATCCATTTATTCATTCATACAATGGATTCAGTGATAAGTGTAAGTCCTAGTGAAATATTTTTTGTGTGACATATTGATAGGCTCGATGATTATTATTTCTTAAGGGGATATCTTGAGGTAGGTATCACCCTTATAGATTAAATTCCTTTCTATTTGTTGACATATTTCTAATGCTCGGTGTCATTGAAATGTTATTTTCACTCATAGGACTCTTAAATTCAAAAGGTTGTGCTTTTTTGGACTGGTTTTCATGATTTCATAAACCTTATTATGGAATGAAAATTGGTTAATTCTTAGTTTCATCAGGTTAGACCTGCATATGGAATGGTCGACCACTTGGTAGGTCTCATAACCCTATCTTTTTCTTAGTGATGGATGACTTGGTATGTTTACATCCACGAAAATGGTTGTATGGGGAAATATGACTCTAGGTTTAATATCTTGTATGGATTACATGATACATGGATGTATAGGGTGGATAGTCTATGGATGGTTTCAAGGATGTTCATCCTAATTATGAAATTTTTAGCAAAAATACATTGATATACACCGTACCCATCTTGTTTCTAAATAATGTAATGAATTAGTTGAGTTTGATAAAATCGTTCAGCCGTAAGCAATTGAGTACATTATTGGGTCATCTCTATAGTAGAGGTCATTGTTAGTAGACAAATTAAGATTTTCCCAACACCCAGGATGACTTTTTAGGAAGCCCAATGTGTCTTGTAAAATGTTAGTTCTTACTAAAAAACATGACGTTGAGTGGTTGGATATGTATGCAACCTTGGGGAACACTATTGTTCATAGTGGAATTTCGTTTCTAAATCATGGGTGATAGTGGAACTCCTCCAATGGTAAAGTCTTAGTCATCATCTAGTGATAGTACATTGGCAGGGGAATCTGAGATTCTTTCAAAGGAAGTCAACCAGTAAAGGTTTGACTCATCTTCTTAGAAATCTTCAAGATATACTTAGTGTATTATTCCTAGTAGTGAGGAAGTCCCCTACTTTGACATCAACTTTAATTTACTAAGATAGTGTTGGTATTATACTGCACAATATTTTTAAAATATTTTGGACATGATAGGTTATCTCTATCATAGTTTTACACAAAATTTGATGTTCTTACCAAGGCATGGTTATTCATCATATATATATATGGGTTCTTGTGAAGGAACGTTTTGGATAGACTCTAAGAAACTAGCTTCTTTTCTATAATATGACCACGCTTGAGATTCCACTCTAGGCTCAGTTGATGATCTAATTTGGATGTCTAGGCCTTGTATCATTGTGTCACTCATACAAATAGAGTATTAACTACTATGGGTTAGTTCCTTTAACTCTAGTTTAATGAATCTAATGTTATCTCACTCTTCTTGTCAGGCTCAAAGGTGATGCCGAAAGTGTAATGATTCCAGTATGATGAATTTTGTTTATTCCCTTGTCTCTTTTGAGGAACAAAATATTGAATTTTAAGGTGATTTTTTGAACAAGGAACAACACTAAAAGTTAAGCAGAGGCTTCAATGAACACGCTAGTGATATAATCAAGATATGTTGGAAAGAGGCATTACAGTTCAGTTGGTAATACATCGTTCGTCTAATCTGAGCATCTTGGGAGCGGTCAGCCGGAGGTTTATTGACTTTTTATTAATCTCATTTAATTTATATACATAATTTTAACCATTCTAAATAATGTTACTAGGTTAATGTAGGTGTGGTCTATGTGTCTACAATATCTTTCATGAAATCTTGTGTGGACAGTTTCAGTTTGGTAAATCAGGATTCAACTTTTCCCTTTGCAATGAGGTACTTTTATGGACTCGGATGTAATCGAGTTTTTCTTATTGAATAATTAACATTATAAGCATCACTATAATGCTCAAAGCTATTCATTGTAATTTAGTTTCACCAGTGGAGGTTCCATGGTTTCAAATTGGCCCCTTTATTTTTTATGTGAAGGACTTTGGTTGGAATAACCATTGTCTTGATGTATAAAGAGACTACCACGTGATCATGTATCTAGTTAAATAGGCTCAAGTAAGTGATTTTTCAGAGTTTCCATCTAAAATAAAGTGTTGTCTTAGATTTTGATGGCTTAAGATTTGTATGCATAAGAAGTGCTTGGAGGTTCTTTGGGCATCTAGAAACTCAAAGTGACTGTTTGAATATGGATTAATGAGCCTTTTAGGTTGGGTGATGTTTCTGAAGTTCCCCAAGGCTTATCATTAATTATAATTTGAAATGTGGGGAGGTTATAATAAAGCATGTTTTCAAGAAAGATTAAATTCGATGATAATTTGAATTTTGGCATTTATTGGACTAGTTATTATTTTAATAGATCTTTTGAATGCAACTCCAGGAGTTCATACACTTAAATGTGTTGTTTTTTAGTAGGGTAAGAGGCTTTAGAGGTGTCTTGGGTGCTCTATTGAGTTTTGGGAGTGTCAATCCCAAGAAATAAATATTTTTGGTGGTGTGAACAAGCTGTACAATTTATATGAAACTATACCAACCATCGGTAGTAAACAGTGAAACCTACAGTGGGTGGGTAGAAGTGAAGTGCAGGGGATGTGCACGTTTCCCAAACCAAGTTCCTAGGCAGCATGAGTATTGACACTTAGAAAGTACCTATGAACTATTCATCACACTGTTGCCACATGATTAGGTAAAGCATGAAAGACAAATTGTGTGAGGTCGGATTTCTATGTATAGGGTGTTTCATGGTTGGTGCATGGTTTGGAAGTCGTGTGGCCAACTCATGTGACCATTTTTTAGGGTGAACTGAGCAAAATTCACTAAATTATTATTCAAACACCTTTCTTTCATTTTTCTCAAACTTCAGCCTCGTAAGAACCCACCTGTGCACCATGGGTTCCTTCCCCTCACCAACCTAGGTATCAAGATATATCCTACGCCCATCATCTGATTCGATCGTCGTCGGTCCCTATGGATACACATTGTTAATATCTTAATTTATTTTTAAACTTTATTCATTTAATCTTCTCCCAACCAAGTTATTGAGGTATATGTTCATTGTCCCAATTTTCAGGACAAATGACCATTGCTTATATTTCTTCCAAACCAAACTAAATTAGACCTTGATATTGGATGAGTGAAGCTTCCTAAGAATAAGGTAGATGGTCTATGGATTTTCATTCAAATTTTCTATAGTTTTATTACTAGTGTCAATGTGTCACGTTCAGACCTTTTTCCTACATCACCTTTAAATTTTTTTATCATATCAAATTGATCTTGTCACCTTAATACATGCTTGTGGATCATTTTTTAGTGGATTAGAGGTTTTTGATCTATTTTATGGACACCCCTTAAGTGTTCTGACATAAAATTATCTTATAATTAATTTTTTAAATCCTTATAACTCCTAAGGATTCATCTTGAATAAATAAAGGATTTTTAACTTTTATACTTTTATTCATTTCATAATGGCACCTCATATTTTCCATGTTGAACCTTGTATTTGTTTTTCCAAGGGTGGTAGATTTATAAAATGTTTATTTCATGAATGAAAATATAATTTTTTAAAGTGATGATTAGTTATGGTAAATTAAATATTTGATAGGAAATGTCATGGTTTTATAATAAAACCCATCGAATGTTGTGTTTTGTCTTAAAAATTAGAGAGTGGTAATTTTTTATCCATATTATGCTTGATAGGTGGAATATTGTTTCATGGACTTTGTGATGTTATAATATAGAGTGGCCCTCATTCTATATAAATTGTCGTTGAACCCTTTCACGTCCTAAGTGCATGGCTTGGCCCACTCCTATCTTAATGAATAGAGAATCGTGCTCCTCCAAGGTCTTGTCTTTCTTAATTAATGGGATTTCCCAAGAAGTTAATTACCCATTTGATCATGGTATCTTCTAAGTTCTATTTGAGCCTCGTAAAATTAATTTACATGTTTTGATAGATTCATTGGAAAATTTTAATATAAATAGATTAGACATGACGATTTTATTTATTTATATGAGTTGATTGATATAAATGGTTTGCCATGTCAATAATGATTTCTTTCCTTGAACTTTTTGAATGTCTTAAATGTTATGTTTTTTTTATACTGATCATCATGCTTCAAGATGGTTTGCATTCCTTAAATGTTTTGAATGTTTTGAATGAAATAAATTATAAATGGTGGTAAGGACATGTTGATCATGCATTCTTGGTATATGTTATAATTAAATGTGATGTTCCAAATGGTAGTTTGGATTAATAAATGGAGAGCATGAGAGGTAATGCCACATGGATCCTGTTTTTATCATTATATCATTACACCTTATACATTGGTTGTGGAAATATGGTAAGGGTGTTGTTGAATATAGAGGTAACAAGATCCCTTAAATTTGGTGTTGAGAATAACATATCACACTATTGAAACTATGTGGATATTAGAAATAGTGCACAATTTCCCTTTTTGAGTGTTGACAAGACGGCCCACTCAAAACATTTCCAAGTGTTGACAGGATGGAAAATTCACCATATCGAGTGACGAGTAGGACGTAACCCATTCATTATGAGAAGTAGATCATAAACCCTTCTACATGACCATATAGGTGTGTCTTGACTTGGTTTGGTATGACTAAGTTATGACCCAATCTATCCAATAACTAGTATTCTCGGTATATTCCAACTTATGCCTGCACGTACTTGGTTTATATAGGTGGATACAATATATAACTATTCCATGTATATATTACTACTATATATATATGGTTATAGATGAGATCAATATTCCCATCTTGTTCTGAAGAAGGTAGAGTCGACCATGTTTTCTATTGGAACATGAGCTGACTGATATTTATTTATTTATTCAGCACTTCTTTTTGTTATTCTTATTATATTTGCACACTACATTACTTTATATTGATGGAATGGATTCATTCATAGACACTATGGGTGGTAACCTAATGGGATATATATCTCATGGCTTCTCGATCCACCATTGCCTTGGGATACTGAATAGCTCTCAGGTTCGTAGAACTATAGACATTTTCTTGTCTTATTCTATCTTATACCTAAGTGTTAGGAGCACATGACCAAGCTGGAGCTTAGGATGCTCATGTAGTTCACCCATGGGGTTTTACATTTGTTTTTCCACACTGAACTACTATAGTTTTTTCTATTGTATATCTATTTTTTAGTTATGTATCATCATCTCTGAATGCATGCATTATTTTATATTGTCATTGTCCGTATTTTATGTTGAGTTGTTATGATTATTCTTCTACTTTTATTTCTCTTTCAATTATTACTTCATCCCCTATTGTCTATTGTTTTCTTACTTCTTATTCCATTGTGCTACTGTGATTATTAGGGTATAGTCTCCCAAATGTCACCTCCTTACACCATAACTGCTAGTCGGAAACCTCTGTAATTCTAGTAACAACACTTTAGGCCATGTGACTCACCGTTCTAGCTATCGTATTAGTGGTCAGTCAAGCCAAGATATTACTCCCATCCATGGTAGACTGTTTACCATAATTGTGCTACAAATGCATTGATTTGATCTTAGAGATGTTGAAACAAATATATTTTTCATAATCCTTTGAATTAAGGATGTGAAAAGATAATTAGTTCACAAAGTATATATGAAGAAGAATAATATAACGAATAGTTCATATTTTTTTGTAGGAGCTTTGTCAATAAAAAATCTAGTGATTTTTATACCTTCTAAATGATAGAATTAATTAAAGGTCCATAAGAATTAAATATAAAAAAATTAACATATTTCTAATGGGTAAAAGATTTATTCAATTCAAAATTTATATCTATATAATTTATGAAAAATAGTGTAATATATAAATTATAAGATGTTGAAAAATAAGGAATTTTTTATAGATATTGGACTGATTTTTATGGTGTATAAACAGTATTTTAAACCTTTTATGGAGTTGAATTGAATGAATAAAAATTTATTATCTTTCCATATTAAAAAATAAACTATTATTAAAAATTATCATTGAAATAAAAAGATTATAAATAATATAAATTCAATAATTAATGACTTATTTTAAAAATAATAAGAATTTTTTAGGGAATTAGAATAAAATTTTCATTCATTCATTTAGTTTTGTTAAATTTAAATAAATATATTTTATATTGTAGAAAATAATTTTCATTAGAATCAAATCTATATAACTCAAGCTATAATTTTATAACAAAATAAACCTTTAAAACATAATAAACATAATAAACTAAAAAATATTTTTTAAACCAAAATCGTGCATTACGTTCAAAAAACATTATATATTGATTTAGAATTTATCTTAGTTGAAAAAAAATTATATAAACTTCACACCTTTCATATGAAATAGGATTTATTAAAATCTAATCACTATAAATCAAGATAATATAAAAAATAGTGATCAAGTAAAAACTAATTTACGCAAAAAATAATGAGAGGGTCTAAAATTTAAAAAAAACATACAATGTTAACAATATTTACTATAAAACAAAACCTAAAATAAATTACACCAAATAAAAAAGTAATATCCTCCTTTTTTATTATAAAACCCAACATGTATAACCAAAAAATGCCCCCTGTAAATAAACAAAGATAATAAATAAATATATTTAAAAAGATGTTATCATAAAAAATAATTACCCTAATTTTCTATTATAAGAATATGAAAATATTAAAAACAAATTTAATATAATAATATAGACACTAAAAATATAAAATTTACCTAATCACATTCCAAACAATAAAAAATTAAAGGGAATGCTAAAAATAATAAATAAAATTGGTAAACTCGCCATCAAAGTAATAGAAATTTAGAAAGAAGAACCTATACCCCTAAATAAAAATGATTGAAAATATGAATTAAATACTAATTTCATCTCAATTTAATTAAATTTTATTTATTGAGTTTCCACTATTTTATTTAACTGTGAAGCACATGTGACACATTCCTATAACAAATCAAACACAAACACATTTTAATACCCATGATATTTTGGGTGCAATTGGGTAAGTAATAAAACATTTCAATACCCAATAAGAATTAAAATATTTATTGTATGGTAAATGAGAATGATAAATTATTAGATATATAAATTTTAGTTATATAGTGTGATTGATGAAAACTGGGGGAACATTCATTAGCATACTTTCACTACAATCAAAATTTACAACAAGTAACTATAGAAACCTTCCATGTAATTGTTTTTAAAAAATTGGGTTTTTACATCTTATAATTAAGCCGATTTTAACCAAAACCTGAAATATCTTAATTTGGTTTTGTTATAGCTATAATATTTTAATATTTTTCCTTTCCTTGAACAAAGGTTGATCTAATTTCTTTTAAATTTACAATTTTCTTTCTCAAATTATCATTATCCATCTCAAAAATTTTATTATTATTAGATAATTTTTCTTTTGTAAATGAGGAAGAATTTATCAAAAAGTTATTTCACATTACATATATAGAAAGATTATTTTAAATAATAATATTTTTCAGTTTTTCATTATCAAAATCCTAAATATATTTTTATAAATTTTCATTTTCTATAATAAGTTTTTTCTTTTCTATAGTAACATTATTTTGATTCATTACCTAAGGATGTTTTCCAATCAAACCTAGGATACTAATATCATTTTTACTTTACGATTCTTCACTAGATTCTAATTATTCGTTACAACTCCAACTATCATGTTAATTACATTTAATTTCCTTTCTGTACTTATTATCTTTACCTTTTTATTTAAACATGGAAGGTTAATATTTGGTATGGTTTGGTTTCCTACATTCCTAAAAAATAAAAGTTGATTTTCTTTTCTTGACTTTTATTTTTAAATATTTATTGTATCTTTTTCTTTTCCCATCATCATTCTTGGTAGTATGCTTTTATTTCTATTCATGAATAAAATCAGAAACTAGAATTAGATCATCATCATTTTCTAATGTTGAAAAATATGGGGAATCACTAGAAATGTTAGTAGAAATATATTTAGATTTAACAACCATCTTAAATTGTTTAGTTAGATGAATCAATCTCATTTTTCTTAAATTCAATATCATCTTGTAGTAAGTTTTAATCATACCATCTAGAGAGGATTCTATAAAATATTTACTTTTGTCAATGGATACTTTCTTTGAATGCTATTAATTTCTAAAGGCTTAAATTATTCTTTCTGTTATAACTTCATTATTCATGGTTTCATCAAGTCTGAGAATGTTATTTATAATATTTTTAAATCTATTGAACTTCTCATTCACACTTTTATGTTCATTCATTCTAAATTCTTAAAATTCATCCCTATTAATCCCATGCTTAATTATTATTAATTTTTTATTTTCATTAAGAGGGACTTTTAAATTCCTTCAAATGGTATAATAAGTTCTACAAGAAGATATATGACTATAAATACATATACTGAGAGATTGGTAATAAAAACTCAAGACTTTTTTATTCAAGACATGTTTTGTAGCATCATTTTTAGTTGATTTTTCCAGGTTGACTTTAGGTATTTTATATGGTCTAGACATGAAAGTCCAATATTATGTACCTAAATTTTTCAAAAATACCACTATTCCAACTTTACAATATCCAAATCGCTTCCATTTAAATTGGGTAGTCTCAAAAGATTCAAGAGTTAAATATCCCTAAGCATGGAAAGACTCAGATACCACTTTTTTGGTATGATACATTAAAGTAAAATGATGAATAGCGGTGAAGATATCTTTATTAAAATTATTAGATTTATTAATTACATAATTTGGGGGTTTAAAATTCTTAAAAATTATTTTATAAAAGATTAAGAACAGTGGACATGTGAAGTGTGTATGAAGAAAATTAATGAGAAGAAGACAAATAATTTTGTATAGGATGGGATTTAAATGTTCATACTCTACTACTCACACACCAACATATAATGTATGGAACCAACTATGAAGGAGAGGGAGACTTTTACCTGGTATAAATCTAAAACTATACTTCTAGACATGTTAAATCTCAACCCAGGAATTTTTGAAGGGCATCTGAAACCTAAAAATATGTAGGCTTTTGTGTGAGTATGTATAAACCAAGAATTTCTATAAGGACCATCACTAACCTAGGTGTACTACATTTCGGTAAGGTAAGAATAACCATGATAATTTATTTTAGTGATAGTATAACCAATAAAATAAATGATTAATTATTCAACTCAACCTAGACTTGAAAAGATAAAATGTATAATATTGATCAATAGAATAAAATAGAATTATATTGGTGAAATAATTAATGTTGGCCCTTTTGAATGACATAGATAGTGTACTCTCGGTATTCTAGCAGTGGTATCAATCAACTCTTCACTGTGATATCTATGTTGAAAAAGAATTTTTCATCCCCTAAGACTTCATCACAAATGATTTAAATAGTTGAGTACAGGATCACCTGAAGTTTCACTAAATAAAATATCTTGGAATTTATTTTATTATTGTTATATTTAATCATCATTAGGTTTATTCCAAGAATCCCCAAGTCCATTAAATAAAAATATATTTGGACTTCACACTCGATCAAACAATTAGATTAATTCAAAATAATAAATACCGATTCAATCACAAATCTAGTCGATATTAAACCATTACCCAAAGTTATATAGGAATTATAAACAATTTAAATATAATTTTTAAATAAGTTTATGTGATACAAACAAACCAAATCGTATCCCCAAGAAACTCAATCAGTTAGTTCCACAAAAATCGTAATCAAGTTACCAATACATATACATATATATATATATATTAAATTCATAAAATATAACATGATTTTTTTCACTCATTTGGAAAATTTAAAACACTATGAAATTATTTAATAATGTTAATAAATAATTTATAAATTATTAAAATCAAGACTATAAGCAAGAATAACTTTTTGTAACATATATTGTATATATGTTCCAATATTATAAGAATATCAAGAATATCAGAAAAAAAGTTAAAACAAGTTTAGAAAAATTTAAGGAATTTATCATAGAATGAAAATGATTAATATTAAATTATAAAACAAATAAAATAATTAAAATAATTATTATACACATGCATCAAATAAAATATAGGAACATTATAAGAGTGCATTGTAAAAGATTTTTCAAAACATAAATATATCTAGTGATGGAATAAAATTTTTTATAGGTGATGATCACAAACATAAGACTATATATTGATAGTATCATAATTAATAGATGATTTTAGTTTTAAATATTGAAGGGAGGTTGTAGAAAAAATTACATGATGGTAGTAGGAAGATGATACAATTACTGTTAATCAGACATCGTTCCAATAATGTGGAGGAATGAATCTATTGTTGGATGAGGAGGTTTTGTTCTACCATTGATGCACTAAAATGGTGCTAACATAGATGGTTTTAGTAGTTATATCATCATTTTATATAATGGTACAAAAGTTGGTTAAGCGGTGAGCTGCTATCGTTGTGAAGCAAAGGAGAAACCACTGAGTGGAAGTTATTCTTCTACTATCAAGTGACATCTTATGGTGAACCATCACACAATATAAAGGAGAAATCAATACTTGTAATAATTGTTCTATCATCTCACCCGATGCTACTACTATCTAGGTTTGGACTAAAGAAGACTTGTGTGGTTCTGCTGGTGATCAACTGAGCACAATCGATGGCCAGAGTGTGAGGAATTCATGCACAAATGGGCCAGTGTCAGAGAAATGGACTTATAGGTGATGTTTATATCTAATATGTTTACGAATGGATTTGGTGTTGTGTTGGATATTTGAGGAAAGAAGATGCACCAGATTTATTTGAATTTGGAGAAGCAGTTGTCATGGAAGAAGAAGCCAGAGTCACTGTCAATGGAGAACACATTATCATGATGGTGTTCTTGATGCAAGGAGATGAGCATGAAATGATAATATGGATAGCTCAATTGTTGTTTTGTTCATAAATTATACACAAAAATAATTTTTTCACATGGTATACTTGGGTAATAAGGAGACAATAAACAAGATCTTTTTCAATCTAAACATCAAAAAAAAGTAGACCATTTAAATACTGGTATTAACGAATGGTCAAGAATATATAATCTTAGAAAAACTCTATTTCTGATGGACCAAATAGAACTTCATTATGAAATGTATATAAAGAGATATCATTAAAAAATAAAATACATAAACCAATATATACAAAAAATATGAAATTACTACAACTATTCGATCACTTTTTATTGAATCTAATTGTTATTATCATCCATTCAAATAGTTTAAGGAAATGAAAAAAAATGAATTATATTTATAATAAAACAAACTAAATCAAATTTAGATTTATATCAAAATATTTATCTTTGAAATAACAAGATTTCAAATTCTAGAAATTAAGAAATTCTAGAAGTGTCGAATAAACTTCGATAAATTTTCAAAACATTAAAAAACAATTTCATACATACATTTAGTTTTGTGATATGTGAACGAATAAATTATATATCCAATATAATAATTTCCATGAGAATATGATCTATATAACTCAATTTTTAAAATAATAACTAAATAAAACATTAAAACATTATTACTTGAAGAATATTTTTGAATCTAAAACATGCATTATGTTTAGAAATAAAAGAGGGAACACTAGAGAGATTGATTTATACATAATCAAGGTTGAATAAATGGTTGAAAACACAGTATATTTTATATTAAATGGGTTTCATAAAAATTCAATCAATATAAATGAATATGTATTAAAAATACAGTGAGCTAGTAAAAATGATTTCCACATAAAATAATTAGTTTATTTCGAAGATTATAAAGTCTTAAAATATTAACATTATTTTTTATCCATAAAAACATAAAATATATGAAATAACATTCACATAAGCAAATTTATGTTCAATAAAAAATATTTCATGAAGGTCAAATTACAAGTAAAGAATAATATTTTTCCACAGTGGTTGATTTAATGACAATTAGTGATGGTATGTTTTTAATAACTATAAAGAAATAGAAAAACTATGAACTCTTGTTACCAACATGATAATTTATTTTTCTTAAAAAATATTTCAAAATAATTAAAAAACATTTCTAGGTTACACTGGGTCCCCATTCTAAAAATTTCAATTAATATAATGATCTATTTTCTCAAAAATTATTGAATATCTAAAAAATTAGCCACATCTGTTGTTGCTTTTTAACAAGTAAATGTTATATTTTCAATGTTTTATATTATATCAGATATATGTTATATAATATTTATTAACTATAATGTTTTTTATTATTTTGGTGTTGATAAATTTATTGGTAAATACATTAAGTAATATGAATAAAATTATAAACTTTTGGATTAATGTTGATGAAAATATGTTTAGGTTTATATATTAATAGTTTAGTATTGAAACATATGATATGTTTTTTTTATAATCTTCAATTTTTTCATAGTCTCTAAAAATAAATATCTAAGACTATGGTTGATATATTTGTAAATTTATGAAGTATGATGTATCCTATAGAAAAAATAAAATCCCCATTAAGGTGTTTATTATATGGGTCTATTTTTCAGATATACACACATACAGTTGAAATATTTATTAAACATTTCTTTAATTATTATTTTAATGAAATTTATATATTATGGATAAGTAATTATTAGTGGATTAAATATATTCATTTGGATATGAATGGTAAGGTTACACCATATTATAATATATATATAATTCATGAAGGCATATTTATCTATGACTTATTTATTTAATTTTCTTATCTAATTAATGACATGGATGAGAAAAAAATAGGATCATTTTATAGTAAATTGTATATGATTATTTTTATATAATAATAAAATAATCATATATTCATTATTTTCCTTTAATAATGAATAACACATAATTTTGATTCATATTTAATCAAAAGAAAAAATTCCACTTTAAGTATAAAAAAGTTCTTAAAATGCTCCAAAATAAGAAAATAGGATTTGTTTTCTAATAAAAAATATGAAAATGATGTGAATTATTTTAGAAAAAGTAGGTATTAATGAAACATGATTTTTATTTTCACTGTGGTTTTTATGACTATAAGATGTTTTCTCGATCTAAAAGTGATATTTAAGTTAAAATGTGTGACATATACCCAAAACAAAAAAAAGTGCTCGATTTATATGTAAACAATAATAAAATTATCTTTTATATATTTATAATAAGTAATAATAGACCACACAACATTTTTTATGTAGTGACTTTGATATTACTCGAAGTTTGTGTTTTCAATTTAAAAGTGACATTTTATTTCAAATAAAGTGTCAAGTGGAAAACACTAAGAAAATAGGCTCAGATTAATATGAAACTCAAAGAAAATGATCATCAATTAATTTTTTTATATATTAAAACCCACATATGATCTTTATGAATTTTGAGGTTTATATAACCTGAAGTTTGTTTTTTTCCATAAAAAGTGTTAATAAATATCAGAATTCAAATCACATGGTCAAAATTGAAAAAAAAATATATTATTGTCCTAAAAAATTTGGATGACTATATATGAATTATTTTTTACATGAAATAATATCTAAATAACCTTAAAATTTTTAATGTGATTTTTATGACTACAGGTGTGTGTTTATAATTTAAAAGTGATATTTTACTTTCAAATGTCCATAAAATTCTAAAAATTGAGAAAACGAACTTAGATTGTCATGAAATTTTAAGAAAATAATTTTTGATTCATTTAGGACCACCAGTAATAAACCATATGTTATTTTGACAATAGGTGTGGTAAAAATGACCTCACGTGTATTTTTCTATTTTAATTTGTATGGAAATTCAAAACATGCATCACTTGATCAAAATATAGAAAACTTGGTTAGTATGTCATGAAACTCAAAGTAAATAATATAATATTCATTTATGAGATGTGGGATCAAAATTAAAATAATTCCAACATTTGGTATGATCATAATGACTAAAAATTAATGGTTGACTTTTAAGAAAGATAAATAAGTTCAAAACATATGTCACAAGGTAAAATCCATGAAAACAATCTTAGATTATCATGATATCAATGCTATATTTTTTGTAATGACATTGAAACATGATACATATCATAAATAATAAAAAATATTAAATATCATAATAATTAAATAAAAAAATGATAATAAAATAATATATATATATATATATATATATGGTTTAAATATTTATATCAAACTTGAACATAAGAATTCATGTCTCCTTTAATAACCTCTAATAATGATAATAACAATTACTTGATGGAATTATTTTCATATTAATGATATTTTTGTAACATCTCAAAGGTAATGGATGGAATAATAGAAGATAAATATGATTGAGAATATCTCAAATGAGTAAAATAAGAAAGATTGCTTGGGTGAGGAAAACTAGAGATCTCTTTCTCGGATGATAAAAACTAGAGAACAATAGACACCACCTTCACTTCCTCACAGTCAGCTAAAGACTACACATTTTCTCCATGATATTTATAGAAATAGGGTAATTCAATTGACTCTAAAGAATTTTACCATTTATTAAACTTAATTATAAGTAATAAGTATCCTAAAAAGGAAATTTGGAGCATTAAATAGCCTCTAAAAGTGGTTATAACTCCCAAAAAACTTTGGGGGCACATTATTAAGACTCTATATGGTTTAAAAGTAATAAATTATGTGTTTAAATTTCATATTTAGGTAGGCCTACAATGTTCCTTCGTGTAATGGGCCATGAAATCCCATTAATACAAGACCAATCCCAAATCTCATTAGCGAATATTAGGCATTTCCTCATTTTTTATGTATTAATAATATTAATAACTCTTTATATATATATGTTATAGCAATATTAATTATTTAATTAATTAAATATTATTTAATTAGATATTTCAAATTTATAAAACACAAATCCTAATTTTTTATAATAAATATATGTATTTATTCATAAGGACTAATCACATTAGTCTAAAAACCCAATTTTCATTATCTGACACTTGACTTCAAGTGCCCTTTGTAATGTTAAAAATGATCATGAATCTTATTCATAGTTATAAACCAATATATATATCTATAAATTCATCACAACTACCCAAATTATTAAGGAGTTTATTGTGATCTAATAGAACGCATTTTCCTTTGTAAAGTTACTTTTTCCTTGACATCGATATTAAGCATGTGGCTGGGATAATGTAATTCCCATATAGCTTGTGGATTTTTCTCAAATATAAAGTTGATTTAGTGTTATATAATTATATCCCAATTAATTTTATTTTTATGGCTTTTAACTTACATAGTCAAACTCAATTCAGGGTGATGATTTCATAACACTTTATGTGGGTGAACACATCTTATATTGGATAGTCAAATCCATATACTTGATTATTTTCATGACCAATTTCCTTCAATTTTTCCAAATCAATAATTGAGTTTATATCAGTATCAAATTATGAAATACCCCAACATGGGAACCTATTTTAAAACCTCAATTCAGATAATCCATATCCATTTCCCACTTACTAAACATCAATGAAACAAATATGAAAATCTGTGTAGTTCACTTTGAGCAGGGCAATCTGAATATGGGTTTACCAACATATATCCCATGAGTGATTAGTTATATCACTATAAAAGTAATATTATTCATAATAAAAATAACATATCACCAAAACCTAATTTAATGATCATCAATCAATGAAAAATAGGTAATAATATATTTTTATTATTTTTATCATGTCATCTATCATGTTTTATATAAAAAACCAAAGTGAATTATAAAATATTATTATTAATATTTATAAATTGATATAAAATATCATTAAACCAACCATAATTGAAAAATAATAGGGAACCAACATTAAAAATATCTCACTTTCACTAAATCCAACCACCATGTATCAAATACCTAGTTAAAAAGTGTAGATGGTTTCGTTGTGTAAGGGGATTTGATAGAGGATTTTCAATATTGTAATCTATAAGAACTCAACATTTATCCATAACAACTCTATCTGTAATATCTCAAATGAGATGAAGTTGGTAAAAAATAATTTTGGATATTTGGTGATACATGGGATCCTTATATTATAGACTCACTCAACTATCATTATAATAGATTTCAATTAGATGCAATATTCTTAAGAAACCCCCTTGTTTCGTAATGAACTTCTTTTTGTATATAGACTCTTTAAGTGTGTTATAAGTTGTGATATATTCATATTCTATTTTATAATCTATAAATAATGGTTTCTTGGAACTTTTATAGCATATAGATCCACTATTTCAAAAGAACACTAATACTGGTTGAGTTATAAAGTTACCATTGTGAGTTTGTAAAACGAATTTTTCTACCCATTTATAGTGAACACTTCCTCGCAACCAAAGACTAAGAATTTATCCTTAGTTATTCTTAAGAATATAATGATAATTTTTATGGATACCTAAAATAATTTTCAGAAGATTTTATTAGTATCTACACATCAAATATTATGCATAAGATATTTACAGGATGAGTACAAAACATAGAATATATGATTGATCAAATTGTTAAAGAATAAAGAAGATTAATGATGAATTGTTATTCTTTAACTACTGAATTTCATTATTAAATGATAAAATATTTTATGTTACTAGTAAAATGACACATTAAAAAAAAGTCAAAGAGGTTAGAAATATTGATTACAGAGAAATACTAATCTAACAAGACTACCACACATGTGTGGAAAAGATCTCAAACTAGAAAATAATAAACATTTTTCTTCATGGGTTTCCCAAGAAGAAATAAAATCTGAAACCATATTCCCCTCCCCCCAAGTATGACTATGGACAACCCAAGAATCTAGTATTCTTTTTCATTTTTTATAAGAGGAATGTGATTGACCATATAACTAGAATCTTCACCTGTAATGAGCCATAGATAGCAGTCGATCCAATTTCCACTGAATCCATATTTATGTTGTGAGAATGGCACAACAAAATACCTTTTTTAATCACACAATCCTTCTCTATATGACAAAACCCATGTCTATAAACTTTTCTAAATGAAATAAACATTGATCCTTTATGGTCACATATTACACCCCCCAACCCCTATATGAAACTAGAAAAACAATATCCTTCCATGTTAAGCTTATATGCACAATTTGAGGGCATATATCTCACCCAAATACCCTACCTACTAATATATTGGGAAGGATAGGTTGTTCATTTTCAATCCAAGAGTTTGAACACTCCCAACATCTAAAAAGTGGAACCATAGCAACAAACATACTTGTAGTTTTGACAACCAAGTGAAGCCGTGAACTAGGAGTTCCATTGTGATAGCATTGGTTACTCACACTGCAAATACTCCTACAACCAGCCCCCATGAGTTTAGATCTTTCTTTCAATTATTTCACATTATTATTGGTATCCAAATCCCATGTTTTCAAAAAATATCTTGATTGAAGGTTTAATACCAAATAATGATGAATTCTCTAAGACAACACCAAATGGAATTAATCCATTCACTCTCAATGAACTGATAATTGAAAGTTACTTCCTTGGGGTCCCTACATCACAAACATTTAGAGGAAAGTCGATTCCTTTTTCATCTCAAATTAACATCCATAGTAAGGGTGTGGTTATGAAGGAACCACACTATGAAGTCAAGATTCATAATTATTTAATTGCACCAGATGATTTCATCCCACTCATCTTTCTCACCATGTACTTGATTCACAGTGTGGTATCTATTCATTAAGAACACTCCCACTAAAAATCTGGTGAAAATATGATTATCCAATTTAGAATTCATGAAAATAATATTTAATATCTTTATTTGGGGGAGATTGATAATTTCATAAATGAAAGGAAAAACTTCTCTCTTAGGAGAATGAGATGTCTGGGGTTAGGAAACCAATAAAATTGAGCACCAAACTAACCCATTTATAATTCCAAAAAATTATATGTCCACATCCAATAATCTATTTCGAGTGAATTTATATAATAGTTAAATTATGGGAGATTATAAAACATAATAAACCCCCCAAGGTTGTATATCTATTCCTAATGAATATGACCCCCAGAGATCTACCCTCTAGGTAATCCCACACCAATTTAGCATGCTTGCTTTTCATAAACTCTCTTACACTCCTAAGATTCATGTCGCCATCTCCCACATCCTTCCTATCTTGTCCCATGATTCTCAATGATACCTTCCTTTTTAATGGGAATATTTTGTTAAAACTACCATAATTTCTTCAATGTTTCTCAAAAACCCCCTTTTCAAGTTGATCACAGACATCACATACATAGGAATTGAAGATAGAACATAATTGACATTTGTAATGTGTCCCATGAAAGAAAGAAACTGATTTATCTAGTTATTAATATGTGTTTTAATTTTAACAACCAGTCTATCAAAATGATGGATGAAAATACTACTTAGAAAAAATAGATAACCAAGGTATTATATAGGGAAATATCCCAAACACATACCTAGTCCCTCTTCACATTTTTCTCCACCCTTTTGAGCACCATCTTGAAATGAATACACTATTTCTTCCTCAGTTTGTAGAGTACCCACCCCATGTTCATTAATTCTCTATAATCTTGTATAATTCAAGGATTTTTCTACTACTTTAGTTCGAGAAAAATTTCGCGTCATCCATTAAAAAAATTGTAAAATTTCAGTGGTGATTGACCTACAATGGTAAGGTTAAATGATTTCACTGAAAGAAAATTATCTAGGTAACTACTGAGTGTGTCTTGAACCAAGTTGAAGAGACTAGGGGATAGGGGATCTCCCTTTCTATGGTCACTATTATATTTTAATAACCTTCACTTTTCCAAAAGAATGAGATTGACATCCTTCTTGAGATAAGTTCTCTAAGTATGAGGCCTACTTTCCATATAGTAAATTCAACGTCATTCAACACTCTATTGATAAATCTACACTCTTCCTTTTCCAAGTACTTATGAATATAAATATTAACAACAATATTTAAAAAGAATTATTTTTTATTGATATCCCCAATGATTTTATGAACCATGAAGATGGATTCTTATGTTGACCCTCCCTTTAAGAAACTGTGTTAATTCACTGAGATCCATTGTGGCATATATAATAGGTGTCCTTTGTTCATGAAATTTTTTAGAACCCTATAAGAAAAATAGAAGAGGTTTATTGGCCTATAATAAATAAATGATGAGGGTTCCTTCACCTTTGGAATAAGTATTAAGGTGGATTCACATGAAAACTTAGGAAATATCCCTTCTCAAAAGAATTCCCATATAGACACAATTAGATCTCCTTTCATCAACTCCCAGAATGAAATGTAAAAATAACTTTGGAAGCATTTAGGTCCCAGAGAACACTTGGAATTCAGAGAGTGTACAACCTCCCAGATCTCATGTTCCTTATTAATTATTTCAAAAAATCTGTTAATATAAGTGGAGTCCACCCAAGGGATTTCATCCAATAAATTGATTATCTCTCTTGGGTAGCCTCCCTGTAGGTTGGTATTACAGTCTGCCAATAAAGATTTAATGTAATCAATATTCATACCTAAAATGACATCTATATCCTTCATGAAATACCCATCTTCTAGATGAATATTATAAATGTTTTCTTACTTTTTATTATTGACACAATCCTGAAGGAAGGTCTTATTATTACCCCCCTACCTCAGCCATGTCTCTCTAGATTTCTCCTGATAAAACATTTCTTTTTAAAGAATGGTTTCCTATGAATAGTTTTTCTTGTCAACCAAGGTGAAAAAACTCTCCTCATGCCATCTTGACTCCATATTCCTCTCAATGACCCCAATATCTGACTTAATTCTCACTAGATTGTTGAAATTTCATGTCTTGATATTATGAAAATTCAATATATCACTTATGATTCATCGTATCCTATTATGAAAACCTACCCACATGCACCCGCTTATGGGTTTGTTAAGGACATCTAAACCATGGTTTAAAACCTGGGATCAGACACCCATTCATTAGAGTAGTAAAAGTGGTAATTTATAATAGAATAATGATCTAGATGAATTATAATGGGAATATAATTTAAAAAATCATGCACAAGATGCTTGACACTTACATTTGAAAGAAGAAAATTGCTTGAATAATATTAAATCATCGGTATGTACTAAAACAAGTTTGATTATTACCAGTTTTATTGTCAAACCATGTGAATATATCCCCTAAAAAATCCAATTCCAAGAAACTATTCTTAGAAGCAAAGAATAAAAATGAATGGAAATCCCTATAAGAATATATTCCACCACCTTTTTTCTCTGACGAATCAAGTATGACATCAAAATATCCCCATAAAAACCATCTATATTCCCTCTTATCAAAGTAATACATTTCATGCCATCAATTTTCCCTTAATCTAGCCTTATATTTGGAATAGACTAAGGAAAATATATATTTCATATTTTCTTCATTGATCTTCATGGAAATATAATGATTATAATAATTCAACAACACAACTAACGTATTACTCTTACAAAATAATAATATGTGATGATTTACTATATAAACATGAAAAATAATATATTGGATGAGTCTCAAGGAAAAGTTGTAAATCTTATAAAAATGCTTCTTAGGTTCAAGAATCACCACCATGGAAGCCTAATAACATCAGAGTTCAGATACGAGAAAAACTATCTTTACTCTAGCTCCTAGGCCTCGGTCATTCCAATTAATAAGAGTGTTCATTGGAAATGGGAATGCCATATTTTTTCCTTGGGTGTCAATGATCCGACAGCATTAAGATAGGATATCACTTGTAAGCATTTATCATAGGCCCTTTTACAAATTCCACAAGATTATGCGGAAAGAGTGAAATACCCCAATGTCGATTAATATAAATCATGGAATAAATAATAGATGTAATTAGATTTAGAGACATCCGAGCAGTAAGGGGGGGGCAATATATTCTTGAGGAGAATCAAACTCAGAGATTAGAATTAAAAGCACCATCTCTTTATGAAACATCTTGCAATGTCCCACTAAAACCTCTTGAAGAGACTCAAGTGGTTCTTGAAGATCATTCTCCTTTGAATCCCCACACCTAACCAGAAATTATAAGCCACTCAAGGTATCATGGTTGAAGTATTAAAAGCCTAATCTCTCAAATTCATTAACATAAAGTCTATTCATCTTGGAACTAACTTCATGAAATCCAAATAATAACACAAAAAAATTTACACTGTGTAAAGAATATTGAGAAATGAATTATTTGATATCAGGTCATGTGGTAGTAGAATACCCACTCCATAAGTGGAATTCATATAGGAAACTTAATACATGCATGGAGGACCCACATCGGTTGATATAACATATGCCATGGATACTGAGCTGGATTCATGATGAAAGGTGGAAGGAAGAGAAACCAAAATATCCCACAAACAATCTCTGACAATAGATCTGACCAGTGAAGAAACACTATGAGTTAGTGATCTTCATTCCCCATCATGAAATGGGATTATTTTCAGACAATTCTCAATGAGATATTAAAAACTCTTATGGAATAGAGGAAATTAATACTCTATGAGGTGATATCCCAAACAAACCCAAATATAAACACAACGTTTATCATTATTTTTTATAAACACAATCTCATTGATAAACTTGTAAAAATCAATATTAAAACACCAATAATATTGTTCCAACCCAAAAATGTATCATTGCTTCTTACAAATCTCAGTATAATTTCTTCTATATTCATTTCCTTATGTTTGTATCACAAATACATCCTTAAATAAATTCTCATAATGTAATATTGTTTTTATATTAATTTGACATATCTCATAATCATAACATGATACTAGGGATAAAATAATCTCATTTTATTTGATCATATCACTAGTGAGATGGTTTCTTTATAATAAATAAAAATAATTTTATTAAAACCTTTAGCTACTAAGTAATGTTTTACGATATACACTTAAGTCTTCTAGTGAGAGAATCACTTTTATCCAATAGTTATTACATCTTCATGTGGATATACTCAATTCAAAAAATTATTATTGTACATGTATTCCATTTCAAAATCAATTTATTTTAACAATTTATTATAATCATAACTCATCATGTCCTTTTGGAAATAGTTTTTATAAAATTATTTTAGGTTCTGGATGAAATCTACCAAATATTCTTTGTTAATTTATATTCTTAGTGAATTAAATTTCCATAAAAAATTTTGAATATGAATCATACATTTCTGAATTAACATCTTCATGTTGGTAATGAACCTCAACAATTTAAAATTTACTCCCATTATTTATTTTTGAAATAAATTATCCTTCTATAAAGAAAGCTTGTTGGAAAACAAACTCTTTGTGATCTGATGGGATATAAAAATAATAACGCATTGTCTCTTGGGGAGAACCAGAGCATATATAAATTTATCTTATTTGTTTCATAGTTTACTTGAGGTCATATTTTTACATATTTCTCCCAACCCAAATTCATCCTAAAAAATAAATATGGCCACTATTAATCATCTCATCTCTTTTCTTTAAAATATCCATTAAAGGAGTATGCTTTTGTGTAAATAAATAAGTATCTAGAGAATAGATCCAAAACGAAATATGAAGGAATCCATGATTTTCACTAACAAAACCTTGATTAATACAGTTTGATTTATCCTTCAAGATACAACATTTAATTAATGTGTACCATGTGGAGTGATTTTTAATATTATAACATTATCTTTAAGATATTTACAAAATTATTTACTCAAATATCGTCCACTTTAATCATATAAAAGTTCTTAAATATTCATTTCATGTTGATTTTGTACTTCATTTTTAAACATTGATGATTTAAAAGGATTTGTGCCTATGTTTAATAATATGCACATGCCCATACCTATTTAATTCATCAATAAAGGTATTAAAGTACTAAAATCCATATAGTTCTGTTTTGTATATAAGACCTCATACATCAGTATGTATAAGTACAAACAAATAATTTTCACTTTAGATTTTCCCATAAATGGAAAATTGCTTATTTGTTCAAATAGAAAATATTTGCATCAATTAAATGATTCACAATCTTTTATTCCAGTAATCTATCATTATGGATTTATTAGATTTGAATATTATTTATATAACCCATGTAAAAATTACAAAGATATGAGGAATTAAAATCATTAATTTTAACCTTTTTATTATTGAAATTATAGATATTATTTCCAATAACAAATATAAATAATACATTAAACTTGATATTACAACCATAAAATATTTCATTCATATAAATGGAACAAAAGATAATTAGTACAAATGATAATTACAATCTCCCTAGAAAATATACAGAAGTCAAATTCTTATTTAATGTTGGTATGTGATAAGAATATTTATCAAACAATTAAAACCCGCTATGGATAATTAGATTCGTTTTTT
Source organism: Viscum album (assembly GCA_963277665.1). Lineage (NCBI taxonomy): Eukaryota > Viridiplantae > Streptophyta > Magnoliopsida > Santalales > Viscaceae > Viscum > Viscum album. The sequence continues at coordinate 849,564,616 of OY728160.1, read as the reverse complement.
CTATAAATAGTATAGAAACTCTTGATCGAATTCCACCTCGTAGTTCAATTTCTCCCTTAGATAACTTACTTTGTTCTCTAAATATATTCACATTACAATAGAAATATTATGTCCACATATTATACAATACTTATGACTTATATTTAAATAAATATATTAATATGACAGAAATACCTAATGTGCTTGAACTATCACAATGTTTCTTCTTAGGCATCTTTAGGTATTGGGGAATATTCAACTTTTAATGCCCTGATTATTTTTCATAGAAACATTGACCTTCATTTTCATGAATAAATTTTATAGGATTCAATGATAATATTAAATATTTTAATTTTAAATTATTTTTCATATTATTTTCTATAAATTTACCCATTCCCTTATTCATCTTCATGATAAGGTCTGACTACTTGAAGTTTTGATCTGTTTTTTAATTACTTTATCATGAAACATCAAATATATTGAGTGCTTAATTTTAATTATAATGTATGGAAACCCTAGGTCATATACCTAATAGTATTGTACTTATAATGTTTTTATATTTAAAAAATAGAATAAAAAGAGGGGTTGGTTTTGAAAACTAATTTTTGTGAAAAACATAATTAAAGAGTTTAATAGGTGATAAAAATGAGGATTTTGAAAAATTTGAGATAAAGAGGTCATTTATAGTTCACAACACAAATTTAAAGTTCCTTTTTGTTATACTTTAACTTTGTTTTAAATTAATTATTTGGTTAACCTTAATAAAAATCCCAACTACTTACTAAGGTTTTATATCAATGCAACTAAATCCACAATCATGTTGCCATGTTCCAACCCTTATACATGGTATAAGACCTTCCAAATCATATTTAAATCCAAATTAAGTGGGTAGGAAAAAGATTATTGTGTTTTACAATTTGAACAACACAATACACACACTAAAAATATTGCACCAATCAGTTCGACACAAACAGCATTAAATTCAATCATTCCATGAAAAAGTATTCAAAACTGAATCAAAGTATGATAAAACTAAAATAATTGTTTTCAAACACTAATTAAACCAAAACAGTAGCTAATATATGTTCTAAAGCTCCAATGACATGTGTGTATCTCTATCACAATGATCACCAACTGATTATCTCACCATCAAGAGAAGGTGGAGGATTAGGTTGATCTCCTTCTTCATCTCATCTATCCCCATGAGGATAGAAAGATCCAGGGCCTCAAATGTTATTCAAATTATTATTTTTAATTCCAAAATGGTAGAACATCACTACTTGGTCTATCTTGAAAATGAGATTCCCAATATACTCTTTTATAGAAAAAAATAAGAGGTGGTTTTGGGAACCCATATTTCGAGATACCATATGTGTATCAGATTTATAATATTAAATATCATTACATTGACATTGAAAAAAGATAAGAGTAGTTTTTGGGGAATGTTTCTATTTTACTACATCATTTTATTGCCATTTGATATCTAGGATTGGAGATATTGTCAATATACCAAACCAAACTCTTGACTAAGAGCATATTATGTTTTTTGGAGATATAACTTCAGTTGGGCATACTGATGGTCTCATTGGGATTTTTCTGTATTAAGAAGTGTTGTAGTGCCTAGAATTATAGACCATCCCATAATATTATAACACATATGGATGGATGAATTTCACAAAAAAAATCAAATGGTTTACAAATATTCTTGGGATTTATTGCTGCTTTTTCCATTTTCCATTACATCATATTGGGCCTCCAAAATCAACACCTCATAAAACTAAATAATTTAAAAAATCAAAATTTCCCATTTTAATAGTAATTAATGTTAACTAAATTAATAATATGACATAAAAAATATCGTGGGGGTATAAGCGTGAAATGAAATAGTGAATCATGATATGATCACAGCCTCGCACCTAAACATTTGCACTCTTGTGTAAACTATAAGTTTTAAAAATGATGCACTAAGATATTCTCAACTTCTTGAAGATTTAATATTATATAAAAATTCAATTGATGGATGCAATGTGATAAAATCAAAAACCAAAATAGGGATTTATTATCAGTGATCATGGAAAATGATGTCTCATAAATTTTATTAGAAAGAATTTCAAAAAGATGTGTGATATTTTTTCTACAATGGAAATTCATGAGTAAAACATTCCACTAAATCCCCATGTGTGTGTGTGATAACCATTACAGGCTATTATTTACACTTTCTATCTAGTAAATATAGGTTATTTTAATATATTTTTTACCATATTCCATTCATAGATCCAACCCTACATCTTTTATAACCAAATTCAAGACCACCTCACTTCAGAAATATTGGAATTCAACCCATTTAGGTTTTCTCTTATATTTTTTGTTGTTGTTTTTTTATTTTTTTCATTTTTTTATCAACAAAAACATTAGGAATAAACACTAGGTAAATCTCATATAGTAAGTAAATTTATCAAATAAGGAATGAATGTATAGAAAAATCATTTTTTGAGATATTTATAACATTAATTCTAACATATATATATATATATGCCTTCAATTAAGTAGAAAATGAATCACATTTCCATATCAATACAATAAATTGATGAGATATTAAGTGGAATAATTTTATCATCAATTAATCATATTGAGGGTATCAATCATCTAAAAGGTTTCATAAAGGTACAACTATTTATATCATAAAAAATAACCAATTACTAAAAAGCATACCTCAATGTCATATTCATTCTAAAACTAACATTCCATTACTAAAAAAACTTGATTAAATGACAAAAAAACATAGAATTTAAAATTTCATAATACATTTTCAACAAATCATTGATTAGTTGGGATTTTAAATAGAGTATTCCAACACAAAGGAGAAAACAATAAAGATGATTGGGAGAATTAAAAAAATGCCGAAACATAAAAAATAGAGGAAAAGAAAAAAGATGGTGAAAATATTAACTAAAATTGTAATGTAACCCCCCCCCCCCACCCATCCACTTAGAGTTTGAGGTTTATTGATGTAGAAAAGGCACCTTGGGTGGGAATTATATTACATTTTTTAAATATTGATTTCTCCAAAAACCTAAGAGTGTATCTTATAAGATAAATTTACAATCAATTTATTTAGATCTAAAAATGTTTTCCCATTCTTGGGAAAATTTCTAGGATGATATTGTTTATCTTCTGAAAAATATTTTCGATAACCTTGATATCACTATAAGGATTCAAGTATAAAATCTCTCTAATGATGATCCACACATACACCTTTGATCTCGAAGAAATTCTAATTTATTTTTTCGTGCTATCTTGAAAAATAAAATGTCTTGTATAGATTGACTTGATCACTCTAAGATCCTTCAATTTTTAAGGAGTTCTTCAAATCTTTTAGTGGAATATTATATGAATTTGAGAGTGATATAGAGAGAGAGATAGAGAGTGAGTGAGTGGGAGAGAGAGAGATATTTTTTGTGTGCAATAATTCTCTATTCTCAATTTTTGATTAACCCTACACAATAACAATAATATTCTATTTATAGAGTTTGGGTATTGGTAAAAATATTATGTTACTATGTATTGTCCCTTAAATAATATTATAATCTTTATTGAACAACATGCCACATAATAATATTAATATTATTATTTTATGGCATGCACGCTTACTCACACAATAATTAATATTATTTTATCATCTTTTTATTTAATATTTATCACCAAATGTGGTCTTGGTCCATTAGAACGCCTCTACATGCATTGAATGTAAGGGTTGGTGTCCTCAGAACCAACTGGTTTGTACTTTGATTACATGAATGTTCACTTATTATATATTGTTCATTATTCTTCATGACTATAATATAATAATGTCCTGGAATATTTGTTGCATTAATAAGGTCATAGCAGATCCCCACTATGATGAGAACCTTGAAATTCTATAACAATATTCTTAAATAAAGTTTTGAGGTTGTATGACTTACTATGATAGGACACAAAGTATACAGACCGACATGTGCTAGTACTGATAGGAAGACGATACTCTCTCTCATGGAGTTCGCACTTGGTAATCTCCAAGATGGGAGATTATGAGAACAGACCTGCCAATAGCAATTATGCATGTCTTGGTGTCATCGTACATTGCTATCTATGATCGTGTGTAATGGTCCTTAGACTGGAAGAATATCATTAACTCATGTCATGACTCGCGCACTTAGATTTACTGACGAAAACCGTCATGCAGACAGTTGGCAGGAAGTAGGGTACGTTGGGTGCGTCATGAGTGACATGTTGTTAATGGATAAGTCGAGGAAGGATTTTTCACTTCCATTTATGGAAGTGGATATCTCGGCCCTTTGACTGAAATAGAACTGTCGCATTAAATTCCATGGCCATGGTTTGAACGACGAGTTTATTTCAGGTAGTCAAAGAATGATGGATCGAGCATATAGGTTTATGACACTGCCATGAAACCTGCATGATGAGATATCGAGACAAAGGGGTTAAATTACACAGTAACCATTCGTATGAGGTGATACGTCAATGCGGCGTCAACTTCTTTCTCTTGGGTGCCTTGACCCATTGCTAGACAGTAATCTTGGACTTTAGGAAAGCCCGCCTAATGCCAACGAGAAAGAGGCCTAGAGGGTCACACACTAAGTGTATCCAGGTATCTCAAGTTGAATAAAGATTATTCCCGTACATGGTTTAATAATTATTCAAGGAAGCCTATGTTGTTTTAAATGATGGAGTAAAAATAAAAAAAACAAGTGCACACCGTATATTATTAAATGTACATGCCGTGTAGTTTTATTTTGGAAAGGAAATGAATAAATGAAAACAAGATATACACACCGTGTACATTTAATGTACACGCCGTGTAGTTTTCAATGAAAAACAAGTACACGCCGTATATTTATTATTACACGCCGTGTATTTTTTCCAATCGGTATTTTGAGGATATAATAATGTTTTAAATGATTTTTATTATAATCAGCGTGGGTGCATGTCAAGGAATTATTTATTCGACATGGGGGTTTTAAATAAGATTCAATGAAATAAATAGAATGCGTAACGCATTTATTTATTGTCATAACTCAATAACCCCACACACCCGATAATAAATATCCTCACAACGCCAACGCTTTTCCAACACACAAGAAACTCTTTGTTCACAACATATCCGGAAAATTATTTCAAGGTCGAAAGAACCTCTTACTCCAAGAACGCTCTCAAGACCGAGAGAGATCCTCTTCCATCGGATCAAGACGATCTAAGGCGGACAATGCAAGAAAAGGCTTCTCCATGGTAGCACCCAGAGAATCCTTTGGTGACGTCCAGAGATACGAGGTACACGTGTGGATCACCGCTAGAGGGAGTCTACACTTGGCTTCTGCGACGCAACGACGGATCACACCGACAACGTGATCAAGAACATCAATGAATAAAGAACACCCAAAAGGTATTTCTTTATAATTAATTAAATTAATTATAATCAACCTATAACGATCCTTGTTTGTGGTTCCGTGACAAACCATCTTCTTTGTCTCTTTCTGTGATTCGATCCGTGGAGACTGGTGTTTATCGTTGTATTGATCCTGGATCGATCATTTCTAATGACAAAAGGCCAAGTGGGCACATCCACCCATGTGCTTCCACTGCGCTCAGAACCTTAAAATGGCATCAGAGCAAGGTTACAACGTTGATTATAGTTATTTAATTTTCATTGATAATTTACACATTTATATTTGATTCAATTCGAAATATATCGTTTTATTAATCTGAATAAACGAGATCTATTCTTCCTCCTTCGTTTCTCGATTCATATCACAGAAATGACCTTTTAATTTTAATATTGATTAAAATAAAAATGATGAATTCATCCGGAAAAGTCTCTCTTTCAGTCTGTACAACACGGGATTACACGGGGTGTAATTAAAACTACACGCCGTGTACTTAGGTTCAATGAACCGGCACTGGTCTGCCAAACCACGCCGTGTGAATTTATTAAGCCTAAGGATTAGTCACGATGTGTTGACCATAATTTAACGACGCGTGGGAACCGGAATACACGGCGTGTATGTTGGAACAACACGCTGTGTAGTCCGATCCGGTCTAGGTGAAACCATGTACAAGGAGAAGCTGTGTTCCGCGTACACGGGATTTCCAAGCCGGTTACCACATAACAAGGAAGTACACTCCGTGTATGATTAATATACACACCGTGTACTCCAAAATTTCCAAAGTAGAGAAAACACACCAAAGCCCCAGCGTGTACTTTGGAAACAAGGTGAAAAGAAATAAACACCGTGTAAATATAAACTAAAATCTGTGTACTTTCCAGAAATGGAATTTCACCAGGTTTCCTCTAATGTACAAAGACCCATACAAGGAATATGGACGAGAAGAATCTCAAGGAAATTCATAAAGGAATTTAAGATAAATAATTGATTAATTATAAGATCATAATTAATTGAATTTGAGCACGACTTATCTTAAATGAAAGAGAGATTAAAATAATTTTAATTCTAAATATGCGTAAATGTCGTTGCATGTTGTGAATGATCATGAGTTAGACCAAAGACCCTTTGTATGTTTATGGTTTCATTTAAATTTATTTAATTTAAATTTTTTGGCCTATGAGCCTTCTTCCAATAAAATGTAGGGCCTGCGTGCCCATGGTTTCTTTAATGTAAACCCATGTAATGGAGGATCTCCCAAGCTAGAGGAGACGATTCAAATCCCGAAGATGAGGAGAAACCGACACAAGAAGATACAAAGATGGATAGGTGGGAGCTGCAAAACACAAACCAACAGGTTCAAGGTGTTTTCCCTAGGTCAGGGTTTGCTTATCAAAACCGCTAGATAAGCTAACCAATAGAAGCTCATGATCATTCCATCTTATTTTATTTCTGTCTGATTGCATGGTTTATTTATTATGTATGTGTTTTCGCGATCACATAATTAATAAAATGAACAAGCATGAAAAGATGGAATAAAATAAAAACTGGACTATGCGTAAACATTATCAGAACATGGTTAATAACTTAAGAAAGCATCACTTAATATTAACAAACATGTGATAATGTGGAACTACACATAAAGGAATAAAATCCCTCAATACCATATTAAGTCAGACCAAGCCTTTTGTTACCTGATTAAGGTAAAGACTCAATAAAACTATGTGTTGGACCAACCCTTGTTGGGACACTTTATTTTATAAAGGAAGAACTTATGAAAGGTTTCGGGTTGACTTAACCATATTACATAAAGAGAAGTATCCCTTTCTAGACTTGGTGTAATATTAGAGGCAAGAGTTGAGGAAATCCATGTCAGGATTTCAGGATTGGGGAGTCAACTCAACATATAAAGGAACTATAATCTCACAGTTGGCAAAGACCTTCCTACCTAAATACCTTCAAATAGCTTGACCAACCCTTTTTGGGGTTATGCGAAGGGGAATATGGATCCTTGCCACTAGAATATCAAAGAAACTGGACATTCTGAGTTCAATGGTGAGGGTCATTGGGACTTGATAAAATAGTGGGAGAATTAATAAATTCATTTATTATTTTTCATAAAATGTAATCTAGAAAGTACTGATAAATCTGCTCTTTTAATTTGTAGAATTGAAATGACAAACTAATCAACCACCTTTTCTCTGCGATCAATTATGGATAAAGACAATATCCTCACCGGTAGTAACTTTCAGGAATGGTTTATGCATCTTCGTGTTATCTTACACCATTAACGAATGTTTTACGTGCTGGAGTTCTCACTTCCTGATTCTCCTACCCTAGGGGTGAGTGATGAAGATTTCCTGGTCTATGATCAACATTTGAACGATGCTCTCGAAGTTCAATGTTTGATGCTATCATCGATGTCTAGTGCGCTGATGAAGTCTCATGAAGACATGGATGCCTATAGCATGCTCGAGCACCTATGTGGTCTATACCAGGATAGAGCAAGACAGGAAAGGTTTGAGATCTCTAAGGCTCTATTTCTTAGCATGCTTGGAGAGGGTTCCCCAGTTGGGCCTCATGTAGTCAAGCTCATTGGCTACATTGAGCGCTTAGAGGTTCTAGGGTTTAAACTCCCCGAAGAACTGGGCACCGATCTCATTCTTGCATCACTCCCCCAGAGCTTCTCGAACTTTGTTGTTAATTTCAACATGAATAACATTGAGAAGTATCTATCTGATCTTCTTATCCTTATTCGCCAAATAGATAATGACATAAAGCGTGAAAAGCCTTTTGTCCTTATGGCGAATAAAAGGAAAGGGAAGGTGAAGGGCTTTAAGCCCAAAGCTTCTTCAAGGCCTTACAAGAAAAGGAAGATCAAAGGGGAGGCAAGGGAACAGGATGTTGTTTGTTTCGCTTGTGGCAAGAAGGTCCACTAGAAGAAAAACTGCACCCAACCGAGGAAGGAAGGGGAAGCTTCAGGTGCGTTTGTTATGGAATGCAATCTATCTGTTTCTACTAATTGGATATTATATACTGCTTGTGGTGATCACATCTGTATCCAAATATAGGAACCAAGTATATTCAGAAATATTGATCGAGGTGAGGTAGATCTACGAGCAGCCAAAGGAGCCAGACTTACTGTTGTAGCTATCAGGGACTACCACCTCACATTTCCAACTAGAATGATCTTGGTGTTAAAGGGTTTTTATTTTGTGCCTTCTATTACTAAAAACATTATTTCAGTATCCAGATTAGATACTGAGGGATTCATGTTCAAGTTTGGAAAGGAATGTTGCTACTTTTATAAAGATAGCACTTGTTTTTGTAGGGCACATTTATATAATGACCTTTATGTGTTAGACTTCACAAACCAAGTAATGGAAATCGATGACAAAGAAAATTCACATGAATCATACCACACCAAACTTTGGCATCACTGGCTAGGTCATGTCAATGAGAAATGTTTGACAAAATTACATCAAGATGGGTATTTAGATTCTTTCAAACTAAAACCACTTGGTGTATGTCATGCGTTTCTACAAGGAAAAATGACCAAATCCCCATTTAGTGGGAATGGTGAAAGAGCTACAGAGCTTATAGAATTAGTTCACATAGATGTGTGTGGAACATTTCCAGTTGAAGCAAGGGGTGGGTTCTCGTACTTCATAACTTTTACTGAGGATTTTAGTAGATATGGATATATTTACTTAATGAGGTATAAGTAATATTCTTTTTATCGGTTCAAATAATACAAGAATGAAGTTGAGAACCAACATGGTAAGAATATTAAGAAACTCCTCTCAGACAGAGGAGGAGAATATCTTAATCAGGACTACATTGATTTCTTACGGGAGTTTAGGATTATATCTCAACTCACTCCTCCTTACACACCTCTATAGAATGGTGTAAGTGAAAGGAGGAAGTGCACCATGTTGGACATGGTGAGATCAATGATGAGTCATTTGAGTCTTCCATTATCCTTTTGGGGGTATGCATTACAAGCAGCAGCACACATACTAAACCAAGTACCAACTAAATCGATAAATGGTATTCTATATGAGTTATGGAGCAAACGCAAATCCATGTTATCGAATTTACATGTGTGGGGTAGCGAGGCATTTGTTAAGGCCTCTTCAGGTAACAAACTTGCACCCCGAGGCACAAAGTGTATCTTTATAGGATATCCCAGGGAAACAAGGGGATATTACCTATACAACCCCTCAGACAAGAAGGTTACAGTGGAAAGACATGCCATATTCCTTGATAGGGAGCACATCTCCAAAAGAGATAGTGGGAGCGAGATAGACTTCGATGAAGTCGAGGCTCAAGATACACAGGAGTTGGTACAAGAACAGATTCCACAAAGCCCCGTGGAAGAAAAATCTGTTCTAGAGACACAATAACTGTGTAGGAGCACGAGAGAGGTGAGATAACCAGAACGATATGGTTTTCTTGTCACCGAGCATGGTGACTCATTATTGGTTGACAATGATGATCCTCTTACCTACAAGGAAGCGGTTGAAGGCACAGACGTTTCCAAGTGGCAAGAAGCCATGAATTCTGAAATGGATTCCATGTACCAAAACCAAGTATGGATTTTGGTAGATCCTCCAGTTGATGTAAATCCTATTGGTAATAAATGGGTATTCAAGAAGAAACTGGACATAGAGGGCCAAGTCAGCACCTATAAGGCACGACCGGTTGCAAAAGGTTTTAGACAGCGTTAAGGAATTGAATATGATAAAACCTTTTCACCAGTTGTGATGTTGAAATCAATCAGAATCCTATTGTCCATTGTCGCTTACCATGACTATGAAATTTGAAAAATGGATGTCAAAACAGCTTTCCTTAACGGGAACCTCCAGGAAGATGTCTACATGGCACAACCTGAAGGTTTTGTGACTCCAAAAGATTCCAACAAGGTATGCAAGTTGCAGAAATCAATTTATGGATTAAAGCAAGCATCAAGGTCATGGAACATTCATTTTGATGAAGCAGTAATGGAATTTGGATTCGTTAAGAACGAATGTGAGACTTGTGTCTACAAAAGTTTTACTGGAACTACAGTCATTTTCCTAATTGTATATGTTGATGACATATTACTAATTGGAAACGAAGTACCTGTCTTACAGTCGGTTAAGGCATGGTTGCATAAATTCTTCTCCATGAAAGACTTGGGTGAGGCATCATATATTCTTGGGATCAAGATCCATAGTTATAGATCCAAGAGAGTGTTGGGCCAGAGTCGAAGTACATACATTGACAAGATACTAAAGAGATTCAGTATGGAATAGTCCAAGAGGGGATTGTTTCCAGTGTCACATGGCATTCATCTTTCCAAGAAAATGTGTCCTCAGACACATGAGGAAAGAAAGATAATGGAAAGGATCCCTTCTGCATCCTCGATTGGGTCAGTCATGTATGTTATGATATGTACGAGGCTAGATGTTGCTTACGCATTAAGTGCGGTAGGCAGATATCAAGATGATCCAAGAGACCACCATTGGATGGAAGTCAAGACTATCCTTAAGTATCTGAGGCGTACTAAGGATATGATCCTGGTTTATGGAAGAGATGAGGAACTAGTCATCAGAGGACATGTAGATGCTAGTTTCCAGACTGATCAAGATGACATGAAGTCGCATAATGGATACATCTTCTATTTGAATGGAGGTGTAGTGAGCTGGAAGAGCTCAAAACAAAGTGTAGTGGCAGATTCTACAGCGGAGTCCGAGTATATCGCAGGTTCTGAGGCAGCTAAAGAAGCAGTATGGATGCGAAGCTTCGTCCAAGAGTTGGATGTAGTATCGAGCAGTAAAGATCCTATCACACTCTGTTGTGATAATACTGCAGCAGTGTCACTTGAAAAAGAGCCAAGGTCACATCAGCGGACAAAGCACATACTTCGGAAGTATCATCTCTTGAGGGATTTTTCTCAGAGAGGTGAAGTTGCAGTGAGTAGTATTTCCACGGAACACAATGTGGTGGATCCCTTGACTAAAGCCTTGACTTAGCAGAAACATGATCATCATGTGAGGTCTAGCAGACTAAAAGTCATAGGCAGTTGGCTCTAGTCCAACTGGGAGTTTGTAAGGGTTGGTGTCCTGAGAACCAATTGTTTTGTACTTTGATTACATGAATGTTCACTTATTATATATTGTTCATTGTTATGAATTACTATAATATAATAAGGTCCTGGAATATTTGTTGCATTAATAAGGTCATGGTAGATCCCTGGTATGATGAGAACCTTGAAATGCTATAAAAATATTCTTAAATAATGTTCTGTTGTTGGATGACATACTATGATAGGATACATAGTATACAGACCATCATGTGCGAGTACTCGTAAGAAGACGAGACTCCCTCTCATGGAGTTCGCACTTCGTAATCTCCAAGATGGGAGATTATGAGAACAGACCTGCTAGTAGAAATTCTGCATGTCTTGGTGTCATCAGACATTACTATCTGCGAGCGTGTGTAATGGTCCTTATACTGGAAGATTATCATTAACTCATATCATGACTCGCACACTTAGATTTACTGACGAAAACCGTCATGCAAACAGTTGGCGGGATGTAGGGTTTGTTGGGTACGTCACGAGTGACATGTTGTTAATGGATAAGTCGAGGAAGGATTTGTCCCTTCCATTTTTGGAAGTTGATATCTCATCCCTTTGATTGAAATAGAAATTTCACATTAAAATCCATGGCCATGGTGTAAACGACAAGTTTATTTCATGTAGTCAAAGAATGACGGATCAAGCATATAGGTTTATGAAACTGCCATGAAACCTTCTTGATGAGATATTGAGACAAAGGGATTAAATTACACACTAAGCATTTGTATGAGGTGATACGTCAATGCGGCGTTAACTTCTTTCTCTTGGGTGCCTTGACCCGTTGCTAGATAGTAATCTTGGACTTTAGGCAAGCCCGCCTAATGCCAACGAGAAAGAGGCCTAGAGGGTCACACACTAAGTGTATTCAAGTATCTCAAGTAGAATAAAGATTATTCTTGTACATGGTTTAATAATTATTCAAGGAAGCCTAAATCATTTTAATGTTGGAGGAAGAATAAAATGAAAACAAGTACACGCCGTGTATTAATTATTATACACCGTGTAGTTTTTATTTTGAAAACAAGTACACGTCGTGTATTATTAAATTTACACACCGTGTAGTTTTCATTTTGGAAAGGAAATGAATAAATGAAAAAAAGATATACACACTGTGTACATTTAATGTACACGCAGTGTAGTTTTCAATGAAAAAAAAGTACACGTCATGTATTTATTATTACACGTCGTGTAGTTTTTCCAGTCGGGATTTTGAGGATATAATATTGTTTTATGATATTTATTATAATCAGCATGAGCGCATGTCAATGAATTAATTACGCGGCATGGGGATTTTCAATAAGAGTTAATGAAATAAATGAAATGCGTAATGCGTTTATTTATTGTCATAACTCTACAACCTCAAACTCGATTATAAATATCCTCACAACCCCAACTCTTTTCCAACACAACAATTTTGGAGAATTTTTTCATGGATAAAAGAACCTCTTCCTCCAATAATTCTCTCAAGACCGAGAGAGATCCTCTTCCATCGAATCAAGACAATCTATGGCGGACAACAAGAGCAAAGGTTTCTCTACGCTAGCACCTGGAGACTCCTTTGGTGACGTCCAGAGATACGAGATGCACTTGTGGATCACTACTAGAGGAAGTCTACAATTGGAATCTATGATGCAATGACGAATCACATCAGAACCTGATCAAGAACATCAACGAAGAAAGAACACCCAAAAGGTACTTCTTTATAATCAATTAAATTAATTATAATCAACTTGTAATGATCCTTGTTTGTGATTCCAGGAAAACCTTCTTTGTCTATTTCTATGATTCGATCTGTGGAGACTGGCATTTATCGTCGTATTGATCCCGGATTGATCATTATTAATGAAAAAAAGACAAGTGGACACATCCATCCATGCGCTTTCGTTGCGCCCGAAACCTTCATTGGGTACGTGAGTGGAAGGTTTAGCTTAGGTTCATCGTCCATGTTATCATCGGGGGATTTTCTCATGGGGATTTTCTCTTCTCTCTAGGCATGTTGTTCTAGGGAAATGTTTGACACTGTTGGGAGGTTCACTCATGGGGTGTTTCTCTTCTCCTTGGGCTTGTGTTCTAGGGACTTGTTGTTCACTAGTCATTTGTTGTGGTATGAGTAGTCCGCTAGCCTGACCTATTGAGTTCCTTGGTGTTATTTACCCGTTCCTTATCTTTGTACTACTTTGATTTTTGATATGCATGCTTTGACTTTGGAAATTGATATACATGCCTTTGTTTTGTAATTTTTGGAAAAGGGAAAATGTTTACCATGGTTTTGATAAAATTGTTTTACTGCTTATCATGTCATGTTTTATTTGAAATGAGCATACTTGAGTTTTTGTACAGAGACTTGTTATGGAGCACCTGGGTGAGATTCTACTGAGTTTGTTAGCTCACATCCGGTGCACTTATTTGGTGGTGTGTGGACCATTGTATGTCTTTTGATGCAAGGAAAGGCAAGGCGCCGCAGTGAGGCGGTGGGGTTTTCAGTCAGCAGGGTTTGGGTAGTTGGATGGTGAGATGGTGTGAGTTTTCACATGCTATCACATGGAGCAGTTGTTTCTTTTCTGATTTGGTAGTCCTTTGTGGTTGGGCTTGCACTTGGAGATTGTAGCTGCTTTGACTTGTTTGGTTTTCACTGTTTTTTTTTAGTTATAGAATATATATTTCTTTTGTTGTTGTCCCATTTTTCTATATATATGTCATGTTGTTTCTTCATATTGGGTGAAATTGTTCCCTCTGTTTGTTGTTCGATGACTAGGTGCCAGTCGTCAGCCTGTAGGGATCGGGAACGCCCTTTGAGTATGTGGTTTATCGGGTCAGTTACTAGTTTGAGAGGGCATTCAGGTCAATTTGTTACATGTGTTTTGCATCTTCCTTGTTTGTGGTGTGTGTTCCTTGAAGAGTTTGAAGTACCCAGTAAGGGGAGTTGAAACTGACTTACATTCGCTTATGCCAAATCTTTCAACAATCTTCTAGATATAGTCTTTCTGAGATAGAACCAAACTTCTGATCTTCCTATCTAGCTCAATCCTCATGCCCAATATATTTTTTTCTTCATCATGATCTTTCATTTCAAACCTTCCGGACAAGTGATTTTTCAGCTTTTGAATCTAGTGAATGTTTGAACCCATAAGAAGCATATCATCCATATACAAAAGTAAAATGATGAAATTTGCATCACTGTACTCCTTCCGGTAGAAACAATTATATGAGTTGTTCCGTATGAAACCATTCTCCTCCATGAATGAGTCAAACTTCTAGTTCTACTGTCATAGCGCTTGTTTCAAACCCTAAAGACTTCTCTTGAGATTTCATACCAAGTCTTGATTCCATTGATCCACGAAAGCAACAGGTTGCTTCATATAAATTTCTTTCTCCAAACCTCTATGGAAAAATGTTGTCTTCATGTCCATTTGTTCCAGATGTAAACCTTCAAAGGAAACCAAACATAGCACGGTTCAAATGGTAGTATGTTTTACTACTGAATAAAATATTTCAGGGAAGTCGATGCTCTCCTTTTACTGAACCCTTTTGACCACCAGCTTTGCCTTATACCTTCTACTTCTGTTGGCTTCTTCTTTGAACCAGAAAACCCACTTGTTTTCAAGTGTCTTCTTTCTGAGTGGTAAATTTGTTAGCTCTTATGTATTATTCACATGAAGCGAATCCAACTCTTCCTTCATGGCCAACTCCCACTTATCGAAATCACCAAGGCTAGCCACTTCTTACAAGCTCTTGGTATCTCTACCATCCAATAAAAGCAAGAAGTTCAAGTCAACTCCATACCTTTGTACCGGTCATCTGACTCTTGTAGATTTATGCAATGTAGCATGTGATTTTAATCTCTCCAAAAATGAAACCTATGAAATTTTATTCTCCGTAAATCTAGATTTGGATTCACTAGTTCTTAATGTTTTATGTATATCTTTTATCGGTCTTAACCTCGAACCTTTTGTGTTTTCCACTGAACTTCCCTTTGAAATTTGCAAACTTCTGGTAAACTTGGAACCATCTGAATTCTCTAGTACATGTACCCATCTGGTGTCTTCATTCATAATGGTTCAACTTGAATCGAAGTTGATCATTTCCCTTCAACTTCCTTTGCCTCCAAATTCCGGCCCTTCCAAAGAATCTTCTCATTAAAGAGCACATTTTTACTTCTAATAATTTGTCTCTTATCACCATCCCAAAGTCAAAATCTAAGATTTTCATCTCCGTGTCCCACAAAGAAATATGTGTGAGAATTTGCTTCAAGCTTGTCTCTATCTCTTCCATTCACATATATATAGACTAAACTTATAAGGAATTTAAGGTGAGATAAATCTAGTGATTTTTCTATCCACAAAGCTTCTATCAGTTCTTGTCCCATTGGTGATAGACTCTGGTTGATTAAGTAGGTTGTGGTATTCATTGCTTCCGCACAAAAAACCTTGGGCATTCCTGAATGCAACTTCATACTCTGTACTCTTTCTATCAATGTCAGATTAATCATTTCACCAATGCCATTTTTCTCAGGCGTTCCAGGTGCAGACTTTTCATGCCTAAAATCCATGTGTTTGCAGAAGCTTGGGAAACTTCTTCTGGTGTACTCACATCCGTTGTTTGACCTCAAACATTTTTTCTTGCATCATGTCTCACTTTCAACCATAGATTTTTACTAAACAAAGACTCCAAACACTTCTGATTTATTTTGTAGGAAGTATACCCATACTTTCCTCATGGATTCATTAATTAATGTCACATAATATTGTGAACCTCTGTGAGATTTAACTGGGGTAAGTCCTCAAACATCTCTGTTTTCACAAATTCAAGCTTTGGGCATTTTGGTGTTCTTCCACTTAAGTTAAATCTCACCTTCCATTTCTTACTGAGTATCCAACTCTCGCATCGTCTGAAGTCTGAATGATCCATCTTCATCATGCCTTTTTCTGCTAAAATTTTTAAACCTTTCTCACTGAGATGTCCAAGTCGGTAGTGCCACAAATCTGAAATTTTGGAAGTTGAAGCACCGACAGTTTTGTACATTGATTACATGAATGTTCACTTATTATATATTTTTCATTGTTCTGCATGACTATAATATAATAATTTCTTGTAATATTTGTTGCATTAATGAGGTCATAGCAGATCCCTGCTATGACGAGAACCTTGAAATGATATAACAATATTCTTAAATAAAGTTCTGCGGTTGGATGACATACTATGATAGGACACATAGTATACAGACCGTCATGTGCGAGTACTCGTAAGAAGACGATAATCTCTCTCATGGAGTTCGCACTTGGTAATCTCCAAGATGGGAGATTATGAGAACAGACCTGCCAATAGCAATTCTGCATGTCTTGGTGTCATCGGACATTGCTATCTACGAGCGTGTGTAATGGTCCTTAGACTGGAAGATTATCATTAACTCATGTCATGACTCGCGCACTTAGATTTACTGATGAAAACTGTCATGCAGACAGTTGGTGGGAAGTAGGGTACGTTGGGTGCCTCATGAGTGACATGTTGTTAATGGATAAGTCGAGGAAGGATTTGTCCCTTCCATTTATGGAAGTTGATATCTCAGCCCTTTGATTGAAATAGAACTATGGCATTAAATTCCATGGCCATGGTGTGAACGACGAGTTTATTTCAGGTAGTCAAAGAACGACAGATCAAGCATATAGGTTTATGAAACTGCCATGAAACCTGCTTGATGAGATATCAAGACAAAGGGATTAAATTACATAGTAAGCATTCGTATGAGGTGATACGTCAATGCGGCATAAACTTCTTTCTCTTGGGTGCCTTGACCCGTTTCTAGACAGTAATCTTGGACTTTAGGTGAGCCCGCCTAATGCCAACGAGAAAGAGGCCTAGAGTGTCACACACTAAGTGTATCCAAGTATCTCAAGTTGAATAAAGATTATTCCCATACGTGGTTTAATAATTATTCAAGGAAGCCTAAGTTGTTTTAAATGATGGAGGAAAAATAATATAAAACAAGTACACGTCGTATATTATTAAATGTACATGTCGTGTAGTTTTATTTTGGAAAGGAAATGAATAAATGAAAACAAGATATACACGCCGTGTACATTTAATGTACACATTGTGTAGTTTTCAATGATAAACAAGTACACGCCATGTATTTATTATTACACGCCGTGTAGTTTTTTCAGTCAGGATTTTGAGGATATAATATTATTTTAAATGATATTAATTATAATCAGCGTGGGCGCATGTCAAGGAATTATTTATTCGACATGGGGGTTTTAAATAAGAGTCAATGAAATAAATAAAACGCGTAAGGCGTTTATTTATTTTCATAACTCTATAACCCCACACACCCGATTATAAATATCCTCACAACCCCAACTCTTTTCCAACACACAAGAGAATCGTTGTGTACAACATCTCTGGAGAATTATTTCAAGGCCGAAAGAACCTCTTCCTCCAAGAACGTTGTCAAGACTGAGAGAGATCATCTTCCATCGGATCAAGACGATCTAAGGCTGACAGCATAAGCAAAGGCTTCTCCATGCTAGCACTCAGAGAATCCTTTGGCGACGTCCATAGATACGAGGTACACGTGTGGATCACCGCTAGAGGGAGTCTACACTTGGCTTCTGCGACGCAACGATGGATCACATCGACAACGTGATCAATAACATCAACGAAGAAAGAACACCCAAAAGGTATTTCTTTATAATTAACTAAATTAATTATAATCAACCTGTAACGATCCTTGTTTGTGGTTCTGGGACAAACCATCTTCTTTGTCTCTTTTTGTGATTCGATCCGTGGAGACTGGTGTTTATTGTCGTATTGACCCCGGATTGATCATTGCTAATGACAAAAATCCATGTGGGCACATCCACCCACACGCTTCCGCTACGCTCGGAACCTTCATTGAATACCTGAATAAACATTTTATTCCTAAATAAATATTATATCTAGAAACAAATAAATATATATTTATTGAATATTCAAGAAAATAAATAAATATATTGCATTAATAATCTAGTGAAAAAATATTTTCTTTAATTTATACGATCAATAAATTTGGGATAAAATTATTCTTCATTCATGATATTAATATTTATTATATTGATTAAATTCAAGTATATTTTAATCGAGAACAAGGGAAATGCTTATTTTGTGACCCTCTAGGATTCTTTTACGTTGGCATTAGGATAGAATGCCTAAAGTCAAAGATTAATGTATAGAAACATGTCAAGGTACCGAAGAGAAAGAATTAAATGTTACAATATTAAAAACCACAAATGAACACTCGATGTGTTATATAATCCATTTTCTCAATATGTCAGCAAGAATGTCGTACATCTATATCGTCAACCTATATGTTTGATATATATTTTGTTGACTATCTGAAATAAGCATTGTTACACTATAGCAATGGATTTTATTTGAATGTTATATTTCATGAAATGGGATGTGACATAAACATCCATAAATATAGAAGGGACAAATACTTCCTCAACATATCAATTAATAATATGTTATTCATGATGCCCCCAACATACCATAGTTCACAACAATATTTCACTATGGAAAAATGTACATTTGTGACGTGTTATTTACGATGGGCCCTTTGTCCCGTCACAAATAATAAGCATTTTTGACGGTTCGATAAGGGCCCATCACAATAGATTTGGTGTGAAATATGTGCCAAACTGTTGGAAGGGCATTTGCGATGGGCTCCCTATCCCCGTCGCAAATGCCTGGCAGCGTTTTTTAGTATTTGCGATGGGAAAAGTATCTCATCGCAAATAGTATGTTGCAAGAGAGATGTTTGTGATGGGTCTCGTCACAAATAATTATTTTTTGACGGACATCAATTAATGCGGGTGGAGGGCATTTGTGATGGGAACCGTCACAAATTCCACTATTTGTGAAGGGCTTACCATTGCAAATTAGCCCATCGCAAATAATGTCACATATATATAACCCAATTCATTTTTCCTCTCATTATACTTCATTCTCAACTTCTCTTTCTATCTCTTCTGAAATGTTTTCTTCTACAATTTTTCATAGTTTAAAATTTTAAATCGGAGTATAATCCGCAACTTTTGTACTGTAAAAGCTTACGTTTTAAGGTATTTATCTTTTTTTTGTTATTTACTAAATATATTTTATTTTAAATTATTTATAATTTCAGTTAGTTAGATGGAGTTAAATTCCATTAGAATGAGATACTTGTTTTTTCATTATTTATTTTTATGAATATTTGTGTCTAAGTGTTAATTATAAATAATTAGTAGTAATTAGTAATAATTTGTTATAATTAGAAATAATTTGTAATGATTAGAAATATTTAGTAATAATTAGTAATAATTAGTAATAATTATCAATAATTAATATTAACTAGTAATAATTAGAATTAATAAGAAATAATTAGGATTAATTAGCAATAAATGTCATTAATTAATAATAAATAGTAATAGTTAGTAATGAATTGTAATAATTATTAAAAATATTTAATAGTTACTAATAAACTGTAATAATTAGTAATAAACTGTAATAATTAGTAATAAACTGTAATAATATGTAATAATTAGTAATAATTAGTTATCATTAGTTATAATTAGTAATAATTATTAATAAACTGTAATAAATGGTAATAATTTGTAATAAATGGTAGTGATTATTAATAAGTGGTAGTAATTACTAGCAAATGGTTGTAATTAGTAATAAATTGAAATAATTAGTAATAATTAGTAATAATTATTAATAATTAGTAATAATTAGTAATAATTAGTAATAAATTCTAATAATTAGTAATAAACTATAATAATTAGTAATAAACTGTAATAATTAGTAATATTTAG
This sequence comes from Viscum album, assembly GCA_963277665.1. Lineage (NCBI taxonomy): Eukaryota > Viridiplantae > Streptophyta > Magnoliopsida > Santalales > Viscaceae > Viscum > Viscum album. Next base: position 849,544,244 of record OY728160.1, on the reverse strand, counting down.
TAATAATTGTTAATAAATTGTAATAATTAGTAATAAATGGTAATAATTCGTAATAAATGGTAATAAATTTTAATAATTCGTAATAAATGGTAATAATTATAAATAAATGTCAATAATTAGTCATAATTAGTAATAATTAATAATAATTTGTAATAATTCAAAATAAATGGTAATAATCTGTAATAATTTGTAATAATTTGTAATAATTTGTAATAATTAGTAATAAATTGTAATAAATTGTAATAATTAGAAATAATTAGTCATAATTAGTAATAATTAGTAATAAATTGTAATAATTAGTAATAAATGGTAATAATTAGTAATTAATGGTAATAATTAGTAATAAATGATAATAATTTGTAATAATTTGTAATAAATTGTAATAATTAGTAATAATTTATAATAATTAGTAATAATTTGTAATAATTAGCAATATTCCGTAATAAATGGTAATAAATGGTAATAATTTGTACTAATTTGTAATAAATGGTAATAATTTGTAATACTTTTTAGTAAATTATAATAAATTGTAATAATTTGTAATAATTTGTAATAATTTGCAATAATTTGTAATGATTTTTAATAATTTGTAATAATCTGTAATAATTTGGAACAATTAGAAATAATTTGTTATAATTTGTTATAATTTATAATAATTAGTAATAATCAGAAATAAATTGTAATAATTAAAAATAATTGGTACTAATTAGAAATAATTTGTAACAATTAGAAATAATTAGAAATAATTAGAATTAATTTGTAATAATAATTAATAATTTGCAATAACTATCAATAATTTGGATTAATTAGTAATAGTTTTGATAAATTAGAAATAATTAGGATTATTTAGTAATAATGATCAATATTTAGTATTAAATTGTAATAATTAGTAGTAATGAGTAAAACAAATTTAATAATTAGTATTATTAGTAATAATTAGGGTTAATTAAGAATAATAAGGATTAATTAGTAATAATTAGGACTAATTAGTAATAATTATTAATTATTAGGATTAATTAGTAATAACAAAAATTATTTAGTAATAATTGCTAATAATTAGTAATAATTAGGATTAATTAGTAATAATTAGGATTAATTTGTAATAATTATGATTAATTAAGATTAATTTGTAATAATTAGGAATAATTAGGAATAATTCGAAATAATTAAGACTAAATAGGATTAATTAGTAATAATTAGTAATAAATAGTAAAAAATGATAAAAATTTGTAATAATTTGTAATTAACTATAATAATTTGTAATAATTAGTAATAAATTGTAATAAATTTCAATAATTAGTAATAAATTGTAACAATTGGTAATAATTTGTAATAATTAGTAATAATTAGTATTAATTAGTAATAATTTGTGATAATTTGTAATTATATATCCTAATTTGTAATAATGAGTAAAAAATCATAATAATTGTTAATAATTTGGATTAATTAGTAATAATTAGGATTAGTTAGTAATAATTAGTAACAATTTTTATTAATTAGTAATAATTTGTAATAATTAGCATTAATAAGGAATAATTAGTAATAATTAGGATTAATTAGGATTAATTAGTAATATTAGGAATAATTAAGATTAATTATAAATAATTAGTAATAATTAGGATTAATTAGAAATAATTAGTAATAATTAGGATTAATTAAAAATAATTCGTAATAATTAGGATAATTTGTAATAATTCATAATAATTAAGATTAATTTGTAATAATTAGGATTAATTAGGATTAATTAGTAAGAATTAGTTTCAATTAGTAACAATTAGTAAGAATTCAGATATATTAGTAAGAATTTGTAACAATTAGTAACAATTATGATTAATTAATAATAATTAGTATTAATTAGTAATAGATTTTAATAAATTTGATTGCATTGATAAATTGACATAATTTCCAAGGGATTGGTATAATTCCTTTTGATTGACACCTCAGCTCCTTGAAATTTTCTCCAACTGAAATTAGTATGAAAAATCTTCTCAAATGTACATCGGAGTAGATTTTTAGTAGTGATTTACGCCATAAAATGTTACAAGGAGGAGAGTTATTCAAAAAAAGAGGCTATTTTTTCCTACGACTCATCTCATTGGAACTTCACTAGCTAAAATCACTATGAAAATTAGGATTCAACATACGGATATCAATTTTCATATGCATGAGGATGGAGAGAAGCACAACGAGGTCTCCCTGCCCTCTATCCTCATGCATACAAAAATGGATATTCGTACGTCGAAGAAGACTTTTCATAGTGATTTGAGTTGTTGAAAGTTCCAAGGGGATGAGTCATCGTGCCAAAGACCTTTCACTAGTCCATTAGAAATTGTGCCACTGATAATTAACAACAATTAGGAAAAAATACTTTAATATAATAATAATTAGTGGTAATTAGTATAAATTTTTTAAAATGAGTCTAGATTAGTATAAACACATAAAAAAGAGTATAAATAACTATAAAATATTAGAAATTCTTATAATTTGATAGAAAATAGAATTTAATTTTCTTCTATTTTTTGGATAGTGTTTATTTTATATATAATTATACAAAATAACTAATTATTTCATATTTTTTAGAAAAAAATGGAATAAGGAAGTCGAAAATAGTCATTATTAGATGATTGTGCTTGGATAAATCTGTGCATGAATCCAAACGGTTATGTTTTAAATCAAATATTTATTGAGGGTGTTCAATATTTATTATCATTTACAACATCAAACCCAAAATTTGTTTCAAAAGGGATAATTAAGTATCCTTGTAAAAAAATGTACTCTGAGGACGTATGGAACATTTGACAATGTTGGCAATCATTTATTTCATTATAGATTTCAACCAAATTATATTTTTTTTGTATCGACGTGGTGAATGCAGTTCCGGAGAAGATACTTATAATTTGGTTCCAGAACTACCATGGTTAAAAAAATTGTACATTATGTGGCATGTCCATCTTTTCAAAAAACTAAAACTTGAGATGATATTGATTTAACTCCAGTGTCATAAGCACCTCATTTATATGATTTGTTGAGGTCCGCTGAGGATGCCTTATAGCCTGGTCTCAAGATAAACAGGTTTGAAGTACTTTATAAATTTATGGTTATTAAATTTGATAATGGAATATAAAAAAGTTATTTTGATCAGATATTCTATTTGTTAAAAACACTGTTACCTGAAAAAAATGTGTTGCTTGAAAATTTATATGAGAGAAAGAGTTAGTTTTGTAATCTGGGTCTTGGGTATCATAACATTCAAGCATGTTAAAATCGCTACATCTTATATTATGGTGAAAATGAGTCATTGGATAGTTTCCCTACATGTGGACAATCAAGGTATAAAGAACCTCAACCAGGGAAGTATGGATTTTTTCCTGTAAAACAATAGAGATATTTTCCCCTCACACCCAGATTGAAGCGTTTATCTATGTCTCAAAAACACAAAATCATTGATGTCATGGTACAAAACAAACATTTCAACCAGTAAAATGTAAAATCTCCCCTTAGATGGGGATTCAGGGAAAAAATTTGACCAAGTTCATTCATCTTTTTTTAGAAGCCTAAAACATGTAATTGGGTCTTTCTACAGATGGTTTCTGTCCATTGGGTTCCTACGGTAGTCAATATTCAAGTTGGAATGTCTTTATAACTCTGTATAATTTACCTTTGTGGATGTTTATGAATAAGTCATATATTATTTTGACCTCATTAATTTTAGGTCATCTGAAAAAATAATTTTTATGTTTATTTGAAACCATTAATTGATGAGTTGAATTCACTATAGAGTAATGGTGTTAATACATATAATGTTGCTGTGAAACAAAACTTCTTACTGAAAGTTGCATTGATGGGGTCAATTAGTAACTTCCCAGCATATGGCATGTTATCTAGCTAGAGTAAACATGGTCCAAAATCATGTTCATACTGTATGAGAGACAAAAAAATGTTTATTCTCATCAATGGTGAAAAAACCTTATTTTTTAGAAAGTCATCGTTTATTTCTTCCAACTGATCATTCTTCACAAAGAAGAAAAAATCATTTTAGAAAAGGAACAATTGAAAAATATGGGCCCCCCACAATGATCTCAGGTACATAGTAAAAAATAAATTATCTCTTCATTACCTCTGATTATATTTGGACTAACAATAAATCAATATAAAATTGATGGGTTTAGAAAAGAGCACAATTCGAAAAAATGGAGAATTTTTTGGGATTTTCCATATTGGTATGATTTTTTGGTATATAACATGTTGGATGTGATTATTATAAAGAAGAACTATTTTGATAATTTATTTTATACAATTTAGGATACACCTTGAAAGGACAAAGATAATGTAATGGTGTGATTAGATCTTGTCCAAATTTACAAGCGACCATAACTCGGACTGTTTGAAAATTCCAGATCATAAAAGTTAATGAATTCAAATGCATCATATGCACTTTTAAAATAGATTAGATTATTATTTTTTTAGTGGATTACATATTTGAGACTTCCAGAAGGTTATGCTTCCAATTCAAGCAGATGTGTCAAAAATAGTCATAATACCATATTAAAAAGTAATGATTGTCATGTTTTAATAGAAAGACTTATTACAATTGGATTAAGAGGTTTGTTAAATCCTATTATTTAGGATGTTCTAACAAACATATCATGTTTTTTCAATAAATTTGTGCATTAACAATAGACCATTATTCTTTAAGAAAAATGCAAGAATTTGTCATCTTAATTTTATAGAAACGAGAAAGAATCTTCCCACAAGGTTTTTTGTCTCAATGAAACATTTGATATTGCATTTTATAAATTAAAAAAATGTGGAGGTCCAGTACAGTTCCAATTGATGTACCCATTTGAGAGATGCATGTAGAAATTGAAAAAAAAAGTATGTAACAAACCATCAGTTGAAGGCTCAATTGCAGAATCTTATTTGAAAGAGGAGATATCATTATTCTGCTCTTATTACATTCAATATTAATATCCCTCCAAACACAACCCCGTGGGCCGTAATGAAGGAAATGTCATTGATGAAATGACTAATCAACAATCAGTTCATAATCATCTAGAACATGGCATCAGTGGAGTTCATTAACGATGGAATTCAGATAATGAACATGAGAGAACTCATACATATATTCTTCTCAACTGTGTAGAAATTTCACCATTTTAACTATGAGTGATCCTATCACTTATTCTATAATTTTTATAATAGTTCATTAATATTATTTTATTTTCAGGTTATATGATAATCATATCAAGAAATATTTTTCACAAATTACAGTATCTTCTCTTTATAAACGTCATAAAACAATTCTTACTGGTTTAAAAAACTGGTAACATAAATTATTTTTAATTTCATATAGAAAATAAATTTAATAGTTGTAAAGGTGATAATTGTCTTTAGTAATTTTCATATATCTAGACTTTCTGAAAAAAAAATTGATAACTCATTGTTAGTATTGAGTAACCCACAATCGAAAATGGATAAATATTATAATGCATATGCGGTGAATAGTTTTTTATTTCATACACATGCATATTGGGAATCAATAAAATAATAACTAATAATGGTGTATCCTTAAAAGGATCTCATCATAGAGAAATTGAAGTTGATTTTTATAGAATAATAGAAGAAATCATTGAACTATTTTATTTGGGACAACATTACATAATGATGTTTAAATATCAGTGGTTGGATACTGAGAGAGGCTTGCATCTTCATCTGATCCATGGAATCACTACTATTAAATACAAAATTCTTCTTACAGTAAATGACCTATTTTTGTTGGATCCTAAGACCCATAAAATTTAGTATGAAAATTAATATGAAACATAAACGGAGTTGGGTGATTGGTGGAGAATAATAAAAACTAAATCTCGAGAGAATTAGTTTACTAAAAGTGAATGTGGTTCCGTTCAAGAGAAAAGAATTGAAAATTTTCAAGAGGTTGCTCTGAATCCATATTTTACATGAAGAGACATGAATATCATTGATAACACCCCACAGTTAAGGGATGATTGTGATGATGATGCTAATGATGTTACAACTGAATTTGAAATGATAAGAGATGATAAAAATAAAACTGATATAGAAATTGATGATGCTGAGGAGGAAGATGAAGAAATTGACCTCAATAGCAATGAATATGAGTATGAAGATGGACATTCACACAATTTAATGTTTTTTATAATCATGTAAAATATATATCTATATATAATAGTTGTTTTCAACTATTTTCTAACAACAATCATTTTATGCTTTAGATGAACGAGGATATGTATCGTTTGTTACTAGAGTTTGTTCTAACTTTCAATGATAAGGAGGTCGGATTAGCTAACCTTCAAGATGTTAGATATTTAGGGGCACTTGGAGGGGGCATGGTCTTACTCAACTGATGATTCATGACCCTATCCCTGAGCGAATTCTGTATATTGTTTTTGATCCAGGCACGTAGAGGTATGTTTACCTGCTTATTATAGTTAGTTATCATTAATTTATTTATATTCTAATTTTTTGATTAATTTTTCATTTTTTCTCATATTTGCAAATATATTTGGTTGATAGAGGATCGCTATATTGCATAATTATTTTTCTGATGCATGGTTTTCATGGAATCAGATTCTTGTTGATGTTCAGCAGCGCATGTTCAAGCATTGGCTGGTACGTAAATAAATAATATTTATTCTAAAATTAAGTTAATTAATAACTTGATATAATAATTTATTTGTAGGGTGAATGATATACTTTTGATGATATCAGGTTTGAAGTTATCTGGAACGCATGTAAGGGAGCTATGCATCTGCATTGCACTTAGTTCTAGAATGATTTGAAAAGTAAAGCAATGGGTAAAGAATGAGTGATGGGGTTTTATGAGACATGTCGCATATTCCGACCAAATTATATTTCATCTCATGTTTGGCATGGATTATGTACACACTAGTTGAGTGTTAAGTTTCATATTACATCGTCAGTAGGTTGGAAAAATCAGGGGAGACAGGAGGTGACACATCGACCTGATAGTCATACATTCAGTACACATAGGGAGCATATGGAAAGTATATTTGTTACAAAATATTGTATATAACATTAAATGTAAAAAATATATTTTATATTCATATATATAGTCTCACACCCCTATATTACAGAGTACAATGTTTATAGGAGAATGTACAGCGATCCAGCCACTATAGAGATTAGAGGTTCTCCCCATCATCAAATTGTGGTCAGTATAAGTTCTTTTTGTGTTTTAAATTTAACTAAAAAAATATTTTAACAATTTTAATTCTAAATTGAAATTAAATAAGTCATATGAGGCTATGAAGTCTCTAACACATGTTGAGATTCATGACTAGATCAATGGTCAAACCAGTGCCCCCTGATTTGATGAGGTAGTATGGATGCAGGCAACCCAGTATGCCTTAGAGAAATGCCATGTTATTAGTATCGGCTCTTGATTGACCTCTGGTGTTTTTTATGGAACCTTTTCTATGATTCCCCAACACTTATCTCGCATGTAATAGTAACATTATTGTTTTATTTACATGTTATCTAAATGAATTTTCAAACTATAAATACCAGAAATTTCATTTAAATAAAACACTGAAGTGTCTACATTACAACAAGGTCAAAGAAAAACCATACTAAACAAATATACCTATTATAATTACTAGGAAACCACCCAAAACAATGAAAATACCAAGAAGATAATATGGGTTTTTTGGATCTGTCACAACGAACATTAGTATGGCCAGGGCCACTGCAACTGCACTAAGAATCTGTGGAATGACGTGAACCATATTCTTCAATTTTCTTGAATTTGGGACACCCTAATGTATGATTTTATAAGGCATCAACTTGATTGTTGTATTGGGTGACGGTTTAGTTCTAACGGCTATAATTATAGTCATTGGTATTTGGTGGATTAATTAAAAATATCTAAGTATAATTTAGTTTTCCAAAATATTTAAGTTATAAATTGAAATATAATAAAACCTCTTATTATGAGCATTAAAATGGAAATGGTTTAATATTTTAAACTACACATAGTGTGATTTTAAAATGTTGTGAGTATTTCAAACACCTTTCAAATATTTAAATTATCATATAAATGTTCTCAATATTAATTCCTAAACAAGGTCTTTGATAATACATGAATAGTTTTCTTATAGAAATATTAAATTTTAGGTTATAACTTTGTGTTTAAAGGGAGGTATGATTTTTAATCTTTGAATTTGGAAACATGTTTATAAATAATTATAGTAATACTCTTAGTCAAGGAAAATTATAATTTAATTGGTGTATCTTAATTATTTAAAGTTTAAAATGAAAATCATGTTTTATAAAATATAATATATTCTCTTTATATTTAAAATGAATATATTTATTTTTCTATGATTTTATGGTAATTTTTGTGAGTTGGTTGTTCATAAAAAACCCAAAAGGGCCATCCCTCTAGCTAGGCCAAGGGAGGCCGCATGCGCTAAGTGTCCGAGCCTAGCACTCATCCTCAGACCAGGCCGACCTACAAGAAAGTGTGTGTGCGCACTTGAAGCATGAATAGGGGAACCAAAGGCACCACTGTGCGGGGCGGAACGACGGTGTGGGTGGGCGCAAGAGTGCACCCACAGAACCCAGTACGGGGCGGTATCGGGAGGGGGGGAAGGAGTAATCTGGAAAAATTCCGAGAGCTCCCGGATAATGAAGATCCATGAAACTTCCCACCAATTTGTTGTAGGACAAGAATTTTTAGTCTAAATGAGATCCAGGCCGTTGGATCACGTCGCACGCAATCTGGGACATCTGTTTCAATCCGGCGCTCGATCCTCAGTAGCTGCTGAATCCCCCACATTTTTTTGTGCGTCTTCCGATCCAACACGGATCAAATCGTGACCATCTGAGTAACTTTAAAACACCGCGCTGATCTAAGCCATCCGATCGAATCTTGATCTAATTGAAGTCATCCATCCCTTTTTAAAATTCACGGTTTCTCCTCCACCATTGGATCAATCTTTATTTAATCTTCATCGCCCATTCATTTTCCTGATTTCCTCTCCTGCATGGTCTTCTTCATCTCCCACCTGTGCCAGACCAGTAACCCTACTTCTCTTTTCCCTTATTTTTCCACACCTGTGGTTTCTCCCATCACCATTTGAGGCCCCTCCTCCCACATGTTTTCCAGGAAGACTGAGCCCCTGGTTTTATTATAAACTGAATTGGACTCTATTTTTCAAATAGTAGCATTAAAAATTCTCTATACTTTATATAGTTTATAAACAAATAGTTTCACACCATGAACCCCTCAGTTCTTTCCCCACTCAAGATTCTAGCAAGCCTCCTTCAACGAAATACCCAAGCCTATCCTCCTCCTCAAACTAAGGTAAGGGAATGAGTTTTATTTTTTTTCATTGAATGTAGAAACATATATATGTATTCTCAAATAAATATGTATACCACCTTATGGTTTAGTTAAGATTTTCTCTTATACCGATCCTACGTCACCATGTTTTGGAGTTCAAATAGTATTATCAATGTAAGGGATTTATACTACCTTTCTCGTTGTGTTGAAGTTTATATATATATATATATATATGTACACTCTTGTATATATATATACATCTATCAGGTTTGGATAAACCCCTCTTACTCAATTCTAGGACATATGGAATTTGGGTTATGTGGTATTTTTTAATCTGAAGGATAATTTATCTCAAGAAAAACTTGTTTACATACCTTATATATATTCGGTTACGTATATTTATATATATATATACAACCCTAAAGTTTTATGTAAATCTTTATTATATCCATATTTAGGACTTTTAAACATTGAGTTTCTAGCTTAATTAGAGTTTTCAAACATAAGGAATTACGTGTTGTACAAAACCTATATATATATATATATATATATATATTAGTATATAGTAGACAATGTTTAATATAATTATATAGTTTGTATAACTCACCTTCTGGACCAGTTTTAAGTCTCTCAACATTGTAATTTAATGATTTATTGACTATTTTGATAAACATGTATGTCTCAATTGATTTTGGTGTAATACCCTTAGGTATACCCTATTATTCATATAAGTTTTATGTGTGATCGAGGTTTACATTTATATAAATTTGTTTAATAAATAAACCTTTTAAATTTTAATATTATGATTAAAAATTTAGGTACTTTTTGTTAATTAATTTGACTAAAATATTAAAATCATATGGGTGTTAAAGGATTTTTGGTTCAAATCCTTTAATACAAAATCTATATTCGGATATGTGAATATATGTGTATGCAAACAAACTTTGATCCTCAATTTTACTTATAATTTTCCAAGGATTTCTAAGAAAGAAAAAAACATCTATTTTCAAAATATGATTTAGTTTAAAACACTACTCTTTATATACACTCTATTGTAAGAACAATTTAAACAACATGAAACCCTAATTTTGGATATTCCAAATACTATACTTATGATGTGTTTATTAATTGTGGAGAGTTCTTGAGTATAATATTTGGGCTTTGAAACATTTATATTCATATGTATGAATTATATATATATATATATATATTAAATGGTGTTAGTTATGTTTGAATCTCATGCTTTCCATTTTATAATTATGTACAATCTTGTGATGTTTTTTATGAAATCGTTTCAATAATAAATGTATGAGCATCTATCAGTTTAATACACCACCTAAAATATTTTCTTTATCATTTAAATTGATTATGAATCCAGGTGAAATTCCAATATGAATTGATTAATAAAGTCTTAGAATTTTTGGTTTATCATTTTTGGTAAAAAACTTATATTTCTTTTAGTGCATCATTTTTTATCACATATGACATAATATGCTTATCATACTCACCAATCAATGACATAGCCATGCAGTTGATAGTTCAGTAATTAATACTTATATGTCGGATTCACTATATATATGTAAATGCTAATGAATGTAATTATAACTTTTATGACCTTTTATGGAAATATGAATTAAATTAATCAAAGTGGTATGGGACACCTTGAATAATATGAAATGAGAAAATTAAATATTCAAAGTGTTATGGGACATTTTAAATATAACAACCATTTTTGGCATATGAGGAATGTAATAGACTTGGTATAATGGGTTAGGGACCGGTTAATGAAAGACACTCAATGCATCGATAGTTATCAAGAGACAATCAGTTCATGGAACATGGCCATTGACATTTTAGGTCTTGACACGAGGTCTTGACAAAGTCTTATATTATATGTTCCCTCATTGTGTTTATGATAATTAATTAACAAAGAGGATATTCGACTAGAAGAATATCCAAGGTTAATTTCTAGTACTTATGAGTGTCAGAAGAAGTAAATTCTTATGGAATGATGTTTAATTTACACTCAGTGATTTATTTTCCAGTGTATATTTCATGGTAGCAATGAATGAAATTGAAGTTGTGACATTTATACGCAACTCTGATTATATATCACTCTTAGTTATTAAATTTATACTTGCATATTCATATATCAAACCTATTTATAATGTCTTTTAATTATTACTATAAATGAGCATGCCAACAATTGAATTGGTTTAACTTGTATTTCTGTTTATATGCTTTTAATTGTACACTTTTATTTCGTAGACAATTGTTATGATATGTTACATGTGTTACAATATTTCTTAAGAAGAATGTTTTATGGAAAGTTTTAAAGAATGTTTTCAAAAGTTATAATTTCTATATTGTGTTATTTTAAAACCGCATACTCGTCATTGGTATCCTCACCCTACATTTTTGAAATATATTTTTTAGGTATCAGTTTTTAGCCAAGAAGCATGTCATAAGAGGTTGGTTTCCCATAACCTAAAACGAATCTATCCAATGTATGGGACATGATGTGTAAAATATCAGTGTATTATTTATTAAAATTTTACACATCATGTTTCAAGGCACCGGCTCTAGGTATTCTGGAGTTAGGCTGGCACAGTTGATATCAGAGGATTCAGTTTAGACAACTCTAGAAAAGTATAACTAAGTAGAGAAAAAATTTACATAAGCGTTACTAAGTATGATGTTTTCATAATTTTTATATGGAAAACGGAAATACCAGTCTTTTGTCTCTACCTATTGAGGCCCTAGAAACTATAATTTCCATATTCATCCACAATAACTATGTAAAATATGCCCATAATCGTATGACATGAAAACACCTCTACAATGTGTCCAACTCCCCTCATGTACTTCAACTCAACCAAAGAGAGGGTTTAGGCTACCTCTTCATGATAAAAATCCAATTTCCATCCTACGCACGTCGGGGAAAGTACTATGATGGACTTTTTAGATGCTTCACTATAGCAGAAGGAATCCAGTCCCTTAGGGATTTCGAAGAAGCTGCAGCAACATGAGACCTCCGTGTAGAATATATGTGCCAAGTCTTTTCCTATGGCCATTATGGTCAAGTAATGGAATTTTAAATCCATAAATTTGAAGCCTCCCATTCTATGTACATACATCAAGTACATACTGATGTATCTCAGCTATACACCCCTCATGTCACACTCTAGAGACAACATAAGTGCACCCATGAGATTGAACCTGATAGCTCGGGTTGCATTTGGTTTAGGGAGATTGAGAGTTTTGAAATTGTTTTGGGGATTTGTGTAACTAGAAAATTGCTTATCCACTGCCCAAATCACTGATTTTAGGTAAAGGGGAAAGTACCATGAAGGCATTTTCTTATGCTTCACACTTTCCTGAAACAGCATATCCTGGGTAAGGTTTCATGAGGCTTCCTTGAAGGTAAACCTTCACACAACCTACATGCACTAAATCATGAGATTCTATTTATATGACCATGTGTATGACCTTGACATCTTCAGACAAGATACAACATGAAGAGTCCTTGGAGAGTTTGTCTCTTCGGACATCTATGAACTCTCTACCATTCGAGCCTCCCTCTAGAAGTCGGAGTGTACACTGCATGAGTTTAACCCATTCTGTTCAAGGTGTGTTTGGGCTAGGGAAGCAGAATAATTGAACACCAACTTGGGTATTTAGCTAACCACACCTGAGGATCCTCCACGATAGAGGATGTGGTGAAGAACATCAGAGAGTTACTTTCTAGCTGGGTTGTATGAAATGAATTGTGAGGACACTATTCTTTGTAGAGTGGAATAATTTGATGCCCCAAAACTTATCACTCATGTAATAGTAACATTATGGCTTTCTTTTCATGTTATCCGAATAAATTTTCAAACTATATATTCCAGAAATTTCATTTAAATAAAACACCGAAGTGTTTACATTACAACAAGGCCAAAGAAAAACCATACTAACCAAAAATAACTCTTAAAAGACCTATTAGAATTATAGGGAGATCACCCAAAACAACGAAACCCCCTAGAACATAATATGGGTCTTTCGGATCCATCACAATGAACATTAGTATGGAAATGGCCACTACAACTGGACTAAGAATAAGTGGAATGATGTGAACCATCTTCTTCAATTGTCTTGAATTTTGGACACCCTAATATATGGTTTTATAAGGTATCATCTCGACCATTTCCTTGGGTGACTATTGAGTTCTAACGTCTATAATTATAGTTATTGGTCTTTTGTTGACTAATTAAAAATATCTAAGGATAATTTAGTTTTCTAAAATATTTAATTTATGAATTGAAATTATAATAAAACCACTTATTATGTTCTTTAAAAGGGAAATGGTTTAATATTTTGAACTATACTTAGATAGATTTTAAAATGAGGTGAGGCTTCCAAAAACCTTTCAAATATTTCAAATATCTGGTAAATGTCTTCATTATTAATGCTTAAATAAGGTCTCTGCTAATAATAGAATACTTTTCATATAGAAATATTAAATTTTAGGTTATAAAATTATGTTTAATGGGAGGGGTGCTTTATAATCTCTGAATATGGAAACATGTTTATAAATAATTTATCAATACTCTTAATCAAGGAAAATTATAATTTAATTGGTACCTTAATTATTTATTGTCTAAAATGAATATCTGGTTTTATAAAAGGTAAGATATTCTCATTATAGTTAAAATAAAAATAAATATTTTTCTATAATAATATGGTTAATTTTTTGAGTTGGTTGTTTGTAAGAAACCCCACAAGGGCCATCCCTCTAGACGGGCCAAGGGAGGTAGCATGCGCTAGGTGGCCGAGCCTATCCCTCAGCCTCAGCATAGGCTAGCCTACAGGTGAGTGTGCATGCACACTTGAAGCATGCATAAGGGAACCAGAGGCACCACTATGTGGGGTGGCACAACGGCATGGGTGGGTGCAGGAGCGCACCCGTAGAACCTGGTATGGGGAGCCACTAGAAGGGGGAAGGAGTAATATGGATTAAGGTCAAGATCTTCGGGCTTATAAAGAGCCATGAAACTTCCCTTTGCTTAGATGTGGGACATGAATTTTAAGGCTAAACGAGATCCAGGCCATTGGATCGTGTCGTGCATGATATGGGCCTTCTGTTTCGATACGGAGCTCGATCCTCAATAGCTGCTGAATCACCCACATTTTTTTGTGTGTCATCTGATCAAACACAGATCAAAATGTAATCATCCGAGTAATTTTAAAACACTGTGTTGGTCTAAGTAGTCTGATCGAATCACAATATAATCGAAACTATCCATCCCTTTTTAAAATCTGTGGTTTCTCCTCCACTACTGGATCAATCTTCATTTAATCTCCATCATCCGTTCATTTTTAGGATTTCCTCTCCTGCACGAACTACTTCTTCTCCCACCATTTCTAGACTAATAACCCTAATCCACCTTTCCCTTATTTTTCCACACCCATGGTTTCTCCCATCAACATTTGAGGCCCCTCCTCTCACACATTTTCTATAAAGAGCGACCCATTTGTTTTTTTTAAACTAAATAGGACTCAATTTTTCTAATAGTAGCATTTAAAATTCTGTATAATTTATATAGTTTATAAACAATCTATTATACCCCAAGAACACCTAGGTTATTTCCCCGCTCAAGCTTCTACCAAGCCTCCTTCGATGAAATCCATGAGCCTCTCCTCATCCTCCTCAATATAATCTAAGGGAATGAGTATTCATTATTTGATTTATTGAAATTATAAACATATATATGTATTCTCATAAAAATATGTATACAACCTTACGGTTAAGTTAAGATTTTCCCTCATACTGATCCTAGGTCTCCTAGTTCTTGAGTTCAAATAGTATTATGAACTTAAGGGATTTATAATGACTTTCTAATTGTGTTGGAGATTATATATTTATATATGTTCACTCTTAAATATATATATACATCTTTCTGGTTTGGATAAAACCCTCTTATTCGATTCTAGGACTTCTGGAATTTAAGTTATTTAGCATTTTTTAATCTGAAGGATAATTTATCTCATGAAAAACTTGTTTGCATACCTCATATATATTTGGTTACGTATATATATATATACAACCATACAGTTTTATATTAATATTTAATATATCCACATTTAAGACTTTTAAACACTGAGTTTCAAGCTTAAGTAGAGTTTTAAAACATAAGGAATTATGTGTTGTAGAAAATTTTTATTTATATATTTCTATATATTATACATAGATTAATATAATTATATAATTTTTATAACTCGCCTTCTGGACCAGTTTTAAGTCTCTTAACATTGGACTTCAAATATTTATTAACATTTTTGATAAACATGTATGTTTCGATTGATTTTGGGGTAAGACCCTCACGTATACCCTATTATTCATATAATTTTAAAGTATGACCGAGGTTTAAATTTATATTAATTTGTTTAATAAATAAACTTTTTAAAATTTTATATTATGATTTAAAATTCCGGGACTTTCTTTTTAATTAATGTGACTAAAATATTAAATTCCTATGGGTGTCAATGGATTTTTGGATTAAACCCTTTAATAAATAATCTGTATTTGGATATGTGAATATATGTGCACTGAAACAAACATTGATCCTCAATTTTATTAGAATTTTAGAATGATTAATAAGAACTAATAAAACATGTGTTTTAAAAAAATGTTTTTGTTTAAAACACTACTCTTTATATACACACTATTGTATGAACAATTTACACAACAGGAAACCCTAGTTGTGGATATTCTAAATATTATACTTATGATGTGTTTAGTAATTGTGGAGAGTTCATCAGTATAATATTTGGGGTTTGAAACTTTTATATTCATATTTATGAATTACTTATATATATATATATATTAAATGGTGTTAGTTATGGTTGAATCTCATTCTTTTCATTTTTAGCGTTATGTATACCCTTGTTATGGGTTATACCAAATAATTTTAGTAATAAATGTATGAGAATCTATCATTTTAACACCCCACCTAAAATATTTTGTTTCTCTTTTTAATTGATTATGCATCCAGGTGAAATTACAATATGTATTGTTTGGTAAAGTATTAGAATTTTTGTGTTATCATTTTGTGTAACAAAACATGTATTTCTTTTAGTGCATTAGTTGTCACCACATATTCCAAAATCTGGTTATCATACTCACCAGTGAATGACACAACCTTGCAGTTGATAGTTCTGTAATTATTACATATATGCTTTATTCACTATATATATGTAAATTCTAATGAATGTAATTAGAACTCTTTTGACCTTTTATGGAATTATGAATTAAATTATTCGTAGTGGTATGGGAGTCCTGGAATAATATGAAATGAGAAAATTAAATATTCAAAGTGGTATGGGACATATTTGAATATACGACACTTTTTGGAATATGAGGAATGTAATATACATGGTATAATGGGTAGGGGACCGGTTAATGAAATTCCCTTGATACATCGATAGTTCCCATGAGACAATCAGGTCGTGCCATGAGGCCATTTACATTTTAGGTCTTGACACGAGGTCTTGAAAGGGTCTGATATTATATGTTCTCTCATTGTGCTTATGATAATTTATTAACCAAGAGGATATTCGACTAGTAGAATAACCATAGTTAAGAGCTAGTACTTATGAGTATCAAAATAATTAAATTCTTATGTAATGATGTTTAATTTACACTCAGGTATTTATTAGCTTGTGTATATTTCACAGTAGAAAATAATGAAATTGAAGTTATTACCTTTACGCACAACTCTGATTATGTATCACTCTTAGTTATTAAATTTATACATGCATATTCATATGTAAAACTTATTTAGAATCTCATTTACTTATTACTCTAAATGATCATTCATATAATTGAATTTTATTCCCTTTTAATTCTGTTAGTATTCTATTAATTGTGCACTTTTATTTCTTAGACAATTTTTATGATACGTTACATGTGTTATAACATTTCTTAAGAAAAATGTTTTACTGAAAATTTTAAAGAATGTTTTCAAAAGTTATAATTGGTATTTTGAGTTATTTTAAAACCCCTAACTGGGATTTTTTAAGCTCGCCTAATGTTTTTGAAATAAAATTTCTAGGTGTCAGTTTTTAGCTGAATAAGAATGTTAGAAGAGGTTGGTTTCCCAGAATATGAACCAAATAGATCCTCTGTGTGGGGAATGATGTGAAAAATATCCGGACATGTTTTGTTAAAAATTTACACATCATGTTTCAAGGCACCGGATTTGGGTATTCTGGAGTCGGGCTATCACATTTACGATGTCGGCCTCCAGCTCGAGAAGAGATTGTAGAGATTCATCATCATCTCTTGCATAGTATCATGAGTAGTTGTCTGCTAACAGTTAGCCTATATATACTATTCATAGGGAGGAGGATTTGATGCATCAGTGGCAGCAGTAGTAGCAGGAAGTGTTCCTCCAACAACAGTAGTAGCAGGAGGAGGAGATGTAGTATGAGATGCGGTAATGATGACAATAGTAGGAGTAGGAGAAGCGGGAGATCATGAGACATCTGAGTGGCTTTTGAGGGATGGAGTTCCCTCCACCATCTCTTCCAGCTCCTCCAGATGACCCTCCCTCTCAGGAAAGTATTTTTATTTTATAATGAAACATTTGAATGGTTTATTGGGTAATATTAACTATTTAATGTTTTAAAAAGCGTTTTTTTTATATTTTTTAAAATATTATAGTTTTTAATTACATATTTAATTTTTTTTATTATATTTATTACTTTATTAATTAATATATTTTTATATTTTTGCAAATACTCAAGTTTTTATTATATTACTATTACTAATATTATTATTTCATTATTATTAAAAATAACATTAATATATGATTTAATTATTTTATAATTAATTTTATTTATGAATATTAATATAATTATTTTATTTATATTAATATTATATTGTTATTATTATTATTTTATAAAAAAATTATTGTATCAATATTAATATTATGATTTGATTTATATTAACAATATAAAATTATTATTACTATTTTATTTATTTATTTTTAATTTTTTCAACTATTTACGATGGGCTTATCACAAAAGGGTTTAAATTTTTAATATTTTAAGCAGTAGATGTGACGGCCCATCAAAAAAAGATAAAAAAAATGGGAAAATATCTGCGACGGGTGGCTAGCCCGCTGCAATAGAGTTTTTTACAAATTGGGAAAAAAATTGTTATATTGCTACTAATTGTCACAAGTAATAACTTTTTGCAACAGACAGTCACAAAAAGTAATATTTGTGATGGAATTTTTTACAAAGGGTCATTTGTGATGGGAACATGTCACAAAAAACCATTTTCGATGGGTTCCTGTCATAAACGACCTGTCGCAATAAGCCATTTTTTCCGTAGTGTATAGTTTCATGGTTTTTGTTAGTAAATCTTTGTGTGTGAGTCATGACATGAATTAATGATGATCTTAGTCTCTATGGACCATTACACACACTCGTATATATCAATATCCAATCACACCAAAATATGTGAAATTACCACTAGATGGTATCTTCTCATAATCTATCATCTTATAGATTACCAAGTGTGAATTTCATGAGAAGAATATTGAGCCTCCAACATGTACTCACACCTATCTATCTATTTCCTATGTTCCCCATCATAGTACATTATCTTGAAGTAGAACTATTTTTAAGAATATCATAATAGTATTTCATTCTTATCATCATAGTGGGGAACATCTATGGTATTTTCAATGAATCGGATACTCTATGAAATTATCAAATTCAAATTATGTATAAAAACAATCAATATGTGATAATATATGTAAATTAATATTTAAATCTTTGAATTGAATTTCATTCTTATCATCATAGTGGGGAACATCTATGGTATTTTCGATGAAACTGATACTCTATGAAATTATCAAATTTAATTTATGTATAAAAACAATCAATATGTGATAATATGTGTAAATTAATATTTAAATATTTGAATATACGTGTAATATTTGGTAAAATATTAGTTGGTTATAGTGAAACAACTCCAAAAAACGCACACATCCAATAGATCCAACTTCTAACAAGTGGTTATTTATCACATCTAAAAACATGATTTCAATTATTATGGTTACATATGATCGGATTATCACATTTCAATTTCATGGTTTGGAAAAGTCACATTTCTTTGAGGAGAATCTGTTTAATTCTTCATCGCAATATTTTCATAATCCTTCAAGCGGTGATATAATTGAATATCCACTTCTTGATCCCATATCAAAATCCGGAATTCTGGAAATAACCTATAGTAAAATATTTTCATAAAATGATAAAAATATTTTGGTATAACCAAAAATCAAAATATGGAATTACTAAACTACTTTTTAAGATTCATCATAAATCCCAAACTACTAAGATATTATATATATGGAAATCACTTGTTGTATTATGTTTTTATTTCATATTAACTTATCATTTTCTATGAAACTAGATCAAATTGAACTAGTTAATAAATTTTTTTAATTAACTTAATATCTAGTATTTCAACTTTTAAAGATTCCAAGAACTCATCAAGTTCAAATTTTCCAAGTACTATCACATAGTTCAAGCTAAAAATCTAATAAAATATCTTGGATCTATTTGATAATCATATATTATGATTTATAAATTTGTAATATCAAATGTCAGTACATATTGTTGAACATGGGATGAATTTCTATTACTTATCTTGTGAAATTATTTTAATCTTCATAATTTATTCCTATTCCCATGCATATACTACTGGATATATTAAACGCCAATAATAATTCAGTCTTTAAATTAGTAAACTTTTATTTCTTAAGAAAATTTTAATATATGAATTATTTCTAGATTTAGAAAACTCATAGATCCATTTTTAAGATCTTATTCCCTACTATATGGTTGCAACTTAAGTAAAATTTATAGAAATTTCATTTTATAGTTCTAAAAATTTGGTAAGACAAGACAATGTTTTGTAAATATAATCAGTATATTTTTTCCAGAAAACTAATAATATATATCAATCATTTTCTTACAAGTGAATATTCAATTATCATGATGAATGATTTTTTCATAAATTATTATATGTAATCTGAATGTCTTATGTTCATTTATTAATGTCACAAATGCTTTTAGTTGATCATAGTATATGTATTTCATAGGTTCTACTTTTGGATGCATCATATAAACATATTCAATAAGGATTCCTCTAAATGAGGCGACCTTGACAATCAATATCCCAATATGATGATCATAGAAATATTATGTGATAAGTATAATTAAAAATGATATTATTCATTAGGAGTAGTGAATTTATTTTTTCATAAACTAAACCTTTCAGTAATCTATCATTCTATCTCAGTGCCATATTGCACCATCCATGTCTAGTTTCTCTTGACTCCTCACCAATAGTATCAAGTCATATAAATATTAAAAATATGGAGTCCCTAAATCTTGATACATGGATTAAATTACTTGTATTTATATGTACTTGTCAACCTTATCATATAACCATTTACTGATTTTTTATAGGAATATTTATTATAAAATAATTTTATATGTATCACCCACCATGGTGAACACAAACCACCTCTTTGAACATATATTTCAACATAGTATGTGTCTTTTGAACTAACCCTCACACATATCTCTATGGATTCCAGTATTCCTATGCCAACTCATGTACATCCAAATCCTAACTCCTA
This sequence comes from Viscum album, assembly GCA_963277665.1. Lineage (NCBI taxonomy): Eukaryota > Viridiplantae > Streptophyta > Magnoliopsida > Santalales > Viscaceae > Viscum > Viscum album. Next base: position 849,523,193 of record OY728160.1, on the reverse strand, counting down.
GAAACTATGTCAGCACCCACTATCTTTATAGAGATATGATTCTATTATTGAAATCTTGTTTATATTGACTAGATGTAAAAACACTTATAGAAAATAAGATCATTAACTCAAATAAACCTTAGTATTTTATTTCCATTTGTAGCCAAAACCATATTTTAACAAATTGTTTTCATCAAACACTAGTGGTAATTTCCTAACTAATTCTTATCATATTAAAATAAAAATGATATCTATTAGAAAATATATCTGGAATATGGGTATTTGTTTTAATAATATTTAAAAACATATCTTGAAAGAAATAATATAATATTTACAATATATAAAAGACTCCACATTGATCATCCTTTTACAACTATCAAGACAATGACATCTATAAGGAAATGTGTTTTTAGGATTACCTTTACTCCCCATATATGATCAATATATACTTGGATAAGATATTTTCTGAAAACCCATATAATAAATTATTCAATCATTACCAAGTTCACTCCGTTAATTCACTGATAATTTCTAGAATTTCTAAAAAGGAATATCATAAAGTATATAAAGTTACCTTTAGTTTTAGAATACTTAATATGGATCTAATTTTTTTTATTCACCTTTTATTTTTCTAATACATGGTAGTTATTTTGTTTTTATTTTCAGTATCATAGTTCAATCAAGACTAAAACACTTTTAATGGTATAAACAGGTAAAAAACATTCCATTTTATTTTATATACAATTATCTTGTCACAATTGGGTAAAATTCTGATATTTTATATTCACCATTCATTGTAATTAATATTTATGATTCAAGAGATACTAAATAATTATTTTAGAATTAAAATATGATTAACAAAATTTTTATAAAATGAAATAATTTATTGTTGTGTCTCATCAAACAATGAGATAAATTATCACAAACCTGCACGGGTTAACCCCAAAATGGTCACCTGAGTCAGCTTGAAATAAGTCTTAAGATGCCATCCCAATCCTTCTAGTCTAGAAACTAGTGTCGTGCATCAATTATAATTCATATGGGAATGATTTTTCCTAAAAATAAATACATATAAATAACCAAAATAGAGTAAAAATCATAAAATAATAAAAAACTAAACATCAATGAATACAACCAGATCCGAATAAAACTCCAAAAAAACTAAAACAGAAAATCAAATGAAAAATCTAAAATATAAACCAGACCAGAACCACATCAATCTGCATGATCTATTGGTCACCACTATACATACACCAACCCACTACACATCCAAATCGGGAAAAAATCTCCACTAGAAAAACAACTCAGGTTTATTGGTGTTGAGTGTCATAAGTAACATGTGATTATAAAACATATCAGTAGGTAAGGACCACAGAATACATACAAAACCTTTCCAGAAACTTTCTAAACATGATAATTTGAAAAAAAAAATTGGGTTTTTTATTTAAAACAAGAAACATTACTTTTCATAAATCCCACTTTAAATGAAAAATATGGTTTCCCAATTTTGAACAATTTCTTGTTTTTAAACCCAGCTTGAAGACCAAAGATCAAGTGGAAGAGTAACCCAAAAATACATAAAATAATGGAAACTATAAACTAAGTACATGTTGTAGGAAATATCCATCAAAATAAGAAATAAGGGAACAGTACAATCCCAACAAATAAATAACAATAAAAAATAACCATAGTGATGTTAAAAAATATGAACATACAAATATGTAATTATATCCATTTCATAAACAACCTGATAATCAATCCCTATACGTACTCAATTCAAACCCACCTACCATTGTATGGTGAAACCTTATACTCAATAACCAACCGGGATTATTTGAACTATCCTCACAAATGTAAAATTCCACCTAGCCTATCCTCTATCTATATGGTTCTAATCTGTCTTATTGGGAGTAGAACCAACTATGTGAAGGCCCACACATCAGAAGGAATAATATAGGGATTCCCATCACATATATAGAAATTCAAAAGTGTTAGTTTAGCCTACACATCATGTGAACTTAAATTAAAATTTCAAAACATTTCAAAGTATCAACCGGTCATTAACAATTATAAATCCAAATAAAATTCACAAAACCAACGAATAATCATAATTTGAGCTTTGAAGGTGCCAAACAGGTTTTTAAGTTAAATTCTAAATAAATAAAACTTTGAGGTTCCAAATAGAAAAACATTAGAAATAAAATTTTAGTTCAATAGAATCCTAGTAACCATTTAAAACACATTTTGAGTTCTTAGAAGAATTGTTTGGAGTGGACAAAAGAAATAAAATTGGGTAAGGGAGTTTTAAAAACCAGGGTTCAAGGGGACATTTTATAAAAAATCTGTTATAATGTATATTCCAATCCATATGTTCACCCAATGCACATATGGATATTCCTACATACAAAGTAATATACATGAAATATAATAAAAATAACCATGGTTTAAATTAAATAATCAAAAAGAGTTTCTCATTATATTAAAAGAGTGTAGACACATAAGTACAAAAAATAAGAAGCACAAAAATCACACACAAGCTCAATTTCACCTAACAACAAAATCCCCAAAACCCACATAGGTTCAAACTCAAACCCAAAGAACCCAATTTTATTTTAAAAAGTTAATTTTCATTTTATCAATTGCCTAGTATGAACATTAATTTAGGAATTCCATTAGAAATCCCTTAAAACCCCATTTTCACCAATTTTAAAATATAGAAACACTACAACAAATTAAAATAACACATAATAGTCATAAAAAAACTTTTGAATGTAATTAGAAATACTCAAGCCTCAACTGGAATGATCTAGAAAGGAAACATAGGGAAACACCTACCTCAATGGTGTGTGAAAGAAATGAAACTCTAAGAGAAGGAAGATCATGTAGTTAGGATAAAACCACACACCCTATCATCCAGAAAACAAATGGAAACTTCACCACTTTGTCCCAAGGTTTTGACCAAGAGATAACCTCCCCAAGAAAAACGAAGGAATCAATATATGGAGAAGGCGATGGGAGGAAAACTCCTGAAACCAAGAATAACTCACCATCGAAGCTTCAAGAAGAATCAACCATAGAAGGATACAAAAGGGAGGAAGGTCTTGGGAGCCATAATGTTTACGAAAATAAATGAAGAGGGATAGGGGTTAAATGGGGTAAAATACATAAGATGAAAAACTTGGAATTTAATATTTTTAAGAGTCTGGAAAAGTCACATGATTTGGCCACACAGTTTTCCAAAATATATTCCAACTGTGCACACACAATCAGATAGGAGGGACACCTGCATGGGATACAACATGGTTTGCGAAACCATGCATCAACCATGAAAAATAGTTCTATCAAAATTTCAAAGCCTCCCACATGGTTACTCACAACCATGAAAAGGCCCTATTCCTTGACCGAGACACTACTATAGGTAACATAGTTACTCCTTAAGAAAATAAGATTTGGGTTAAAATGTGCACAGACTATTCAAGAAAAAAATAATTGGGGAACACCCTTTGCCTTGACCATCCGTAAGGTTTCTCCCCAAACCATTCACACTAACTATGCACCGGGTAAAAAATCTCCTCAAACTTCCCAAACTCAAAAATTCTATTTGGAAACTCAACTCAAACCTCATCCAAAAGATCAAACACCATGAAATAAATAAAAACAATAAAATAAAATAAAATTTTGGGTTAGGGTGTGACAATTATTCCTACCAAAAAAAATCTACGCCAAGAAACTCTCCCATCTAAATGGGGAACAAAAACAGAAATCAAAACCAGTCAAAATCTATTGTAAACAAAAACATAAATATAACCCTTCCACCACAAGTCACACCAGACCAACACTAGATAAAACCATAAGAAGATCCATGGTGGGTCTCCCCACCCCAAAAATCAATTATCACAATGCCCCACCAATGGAATTCCCAACATCAAGAGTAAGCCAATATAAGATGTTGAGTTTAATCACCGAACCAAAAAAAAATTCAACATTTCCACAAGATACAAGAATCGACAAAATTTGCTTATCCAAAAACAAATATACAAAAAGGAGAACCAATTAATTGTTCACATCTAATAAGAACCACTATATAAACTTCCAATAATACAAGGTTATAATGATTTTAAAAATAAGTATGATTCCCAAAAAATGAACTATAATAGCGGAAACATAAACCATACCGATTATATGGAGGGTTGTCAACACCCACCATAAGAAAAATCCCTCACTGTGTGAAGTGATTCACCTTGGGCCTATGGTTGGATTCATGGTGTCTTGAAGCATTTTCATCCCTACAATTAGGATATTCTAGCCTCATTCTGAGACTTCCATTTCTGAAAACACTGATTTTAGAACTTCTCCATGAGACCCAAATGGGATCATTGTCGACACACCTTTAGCGGGTCATAGTAATAAATATTCGAGTTCCCAAATAGATCATGTTAGAAGCACATGAATAAGTGATCGAGTGAACAATGAGCAATAACTGATAAGGTATACATATTAGGAATAGTTTCCTCTACTAAACAATTATCACTCGATGAGGAACACTCACAAGAACAAACTTACATATACTGAACCTCAGGAACCAACTTGGCTAAAAATTCCTCACCCATGATCCTTAGGAACAGAACATTCCAAAATGATAAAACTCACTCCTTAATCTCTAGATGAAGACCCCAGATAGTGATCTAAGATTTAAGCTGAACTGCTGAGTCTATCTTCATTAAAAAGGTAACCATATCCTTAAAATGATCAACAAAGGCCCTGACCATCTATTGACCATACTTAATGAGTAAGAGCTCTACCACTCTTCTCACCTCCCCCTCCATGGGCATGAACCATTGGATAAAAGTGGTCTTCAACACTACCCAAGACATCCCAAATTACAATGTTGGTGGGTTGATCACCTTCCACCAGTCCAAAACTATACATTAAAATGAACTAAAAAAATCTCTCACTCTCCCAAATTTGGGAGTTCCCAAATACATGAAAACACCTTCAACCTTCTAAATCCACCCCACAGCCTCTAACGGACCTCAATCACAATGAAAAATAGGAAACAACCGAGAAGATTTCAACCCCACAAGGAGACTGAAAAAGCATAAGAACTAGAAGAGAATCACTAGAAAACTTTGGGATCATTCTTGTTGGAATACTCTATTCCACATAAAAACACAAAACCAAATCATCATCCGGTAAAATGGGTAATTTAAAACAAAAAACCCAAGTTTATAAACCAAACATCACAAATCAAAACCCAAATACACTTTTCAAAACCATCATTTTCATTCTAATTTTAAATCAATTTTACTCCCATACCACTTTCTTGAAATACCAACACTCTTTCCCAAGTCTCTCTCAAACAATAAATTCAAATTACAAGATGAAACCATGTCTTTAAATCTTTTTCCTCTTGTAAACCCTTTTTCCAAAAACCAATTTTATCTTTTAAAACCACTCACAACAATCGAAGTAACACCAAAAAATAACTCACATTAAACTCTTAATGTTTTGAACAAATTCCCATGCATAACACAACCAATTTTTTTAGAAAACAATGACCCAATAAAGTACTAACCACTATAATTATCTTTAACTATGCCCTCGGGATCCACATGGGTTGCCTCACAGATAAAGCACCAACCCGAGAGGAAATCTCAATCCTCCTAGGTTGGAACTATTATCGGGAATCAAGGATAATCCATACGAAAACAATTTTTCAAAATAATAAATAAGTATAAATGTGACACCCCTACCCCAGTTACCCAGAGTCGGTGCATTATTATATAACATTAGCATGATCACAAAAGATCAAGTCTCGAAAGACCGACTAGTTTAGTATCCTTGGAAACACTAGATACATTCATAAGTCTTACATTACATGATAAAGTGAAAAAATACAACAACATAGTCTCCATAGTCCAAACTCATATACCCTCAGATTATCCCAGCAGGTCAGTCATAAAATACATCTTCACATCTTGGGAAAAATAAAACATTGAAAGGGGTGAGCTCAGATGCTCAGTAAGGATAACAATATAGCAGAAACTTTCATAAATAAGCATAAACATTTAAGGCAAAGTATAACTAAAATAAAAGCATTTTAAACTTGAAATTAAAATAATATGGAAAAAACGAAATGAACTAATTCCATTTACACATTCACATGGATATTCTACTAGTTGAATAATCACATGCAATATCAATAACCACTTTCATAATGATGGAATGCATAATGCCAGAATATCATAACCACATAGTAAAGGCCTTGTGCCAAGACTAAAAATAAAATTTTTCAAGGCCTTATGACAAGACACTAGTTTGTCTCATGAGACCTACCAATGCATTGAGGAGCTATAGCGGGCTCCACACGTCACTTACTATGTCCATTTCATTCCTCATATGAACAGGTTTAAACATAACATAAACATTCGTATTAAAACTAGCATATGAAATGTCAATACTTTCTCCATAAACCATTAATGGTATAAAAATAACACATCCATAGTCAAACATATCACAAAACTTAAATACAATATGGAAGTTTTGTATCATAATAAATCAACTTCAAATAAGCTTAAAATCCATCAAAGGATGTTGACATAGACGAAACCAAAACTATTTGAGAGAAATATCTTTTTTTTAATCATTAAAAAGTCACATAATTATAAAAGATAAATTTACATTGAAAATATTCATATAAGATTGTAAGGTAAGCTTTGACGCTTTTATAACGGCGTAAAATAGCCGCACCCACCGTATAAGTTAAAAAAGACATTCTTACCTTAATTCTGTCAAAAAGGTTAAAAAGGACCTTGTTTGGAAAATGACAGAAAGATTCCTCTGTAAACATCTTATAAAAATTAAAACATGGATATAAATGACTTTAACCCATATTCTATAAAATAGTAATAATGTTTTGAAATATGTTTTTAAGAAACATGGATGGGGATGATAAAGAGGTTCCAGTAGATAATTACATATAAACAACCACGGATAATGAAGAGATTTTGAAATTAACCCTTACCTTGAACTTTTCCTTGGTCAAGGGTAGGTTAAACTCCTGTATAATGGTTAAATAATTGTTATTAAATTATAAAATAATCATATACAATAATATGATATCATATATGATCTTTTAACATTGTTTTGTTAATAATATCTTAGTATTATCATCGTCTCGGGTGTTAACGGATTCGTTTTCCTTTATATTATTTGTTATGTGAGTCATATTTGTTATGGATGGGATGTATATTATTCATATACACAATTATATCAAGTCTCTAAACATTATTTTTAATCATATAATGAAAATTAGTCTTGAATGGATACGATGAAGAATGAATCTCATCGCGTACGTGGAGAGGACAATCGGTACGTACGCACGAACAACAATATCATTCTTTTGATATTAAAATAATATATAATTAGATGGTATATCAAATATATAGAATCATTATCATTTTATATTTATTATTTACAAGAATTACACATCATTATTATACTCATCCATATAATAATGTATTGAATAACAATTACACCACGATGTGGAGATGGTAATCCGTACGTATGCACGTATGGTGACATGTCATTCAAAGGATGGATAGAATAATGAATATGAATGTACCATATTTATAATAACATCACAATATATATAAGTTACTGGAGTTATTATTTTATAATGTAAATAACAAAGGAATAATAAGTGGTAGAAGAAAAGAACTTGAAAGACGGTGGTGAAATTATTACATCTTCTTCGGGTTCTTCCATTCGATTTGATCAAAAGGTCTCTTTAAGTTGTCTTTCTGTCTAAAGTAAGGCCTCTAGGATGAATTGAGGGAAGTTTAGAGGATATTTGGGTAGGGTTTGGCTGATCTAAAAGGCTTTTAAGGTGTGAATTATAGAGAAGGGGGAGTTCCCTTTTATAAGAGGGGTGAGGGGCACCTTAGGAAAAGCTACATATATTATTTTATAATAAAATAATTTTAGGTTTAAAACGGATCAAAAATGGATTATTTAAAGGATAAGGTTGGTATGGGTCAAAAAACATTCAACCAATAGGTTTTAGACAGTTTTGGGTCACTATATTAGCTTTATCTTTTAGATTTAACTCTTAGTTAAATAGTTTGACATTTACCATGTCTCTTTGTATATTTATATTATATGGTTAATAAACTTACTATATACTTCCAATAGAACCCCAAGTTGTTCATTAATGATACAACCATAATTATATAAGTCCTTTGGACGAACCTAATATTTTTAGGAATAGAATATCAATTAATAATATAATATTTCATTTAAGAACTTTTTTATGTCAATTTTGACACTACTTGGTATTTTGTTTTTTCTAAATTCATAACAGTATTATTACTTCTAAGAAAATTCATCTAACCAACCCTAATATGTCATAGTAAACTAGAAAATTTTTTTAATTCATAAAAAGTCTCAAATTACATTTATTTGGATATTTATAATATCAATTATTTTAATATTTCATTAATTAGATAATTACTACATCACCATTGTGTCATAAATAAATTAAATTATTTAATGTCTAAAAATTATAAATAAAATACCATTATGTATTAAATCTATTTATATTTATAATGAATATTTATAATCTAATTTATCTTCTGTATAACCCTATATTAAAAAAATTTAGTTATTAAACTTTGATTTTATCTCTATTAACTCTTATTTGAATTAAATAATAATAAATGTCCTAATCTAATCCAAGTGGACCAAAAAGGTTCATATTCTATTCCTAATGTTTTTTTGGTGGAATTATACTTAGCCAGTAGAATTAGTACATGTTTTAGGGTAATAATAATATCATTTTTATCCTTAATTACCCTATTTACTTTTAATTGTGGTAAATAAAAGTAAAAAAGTTTATATTCACCAAAACTTATTTCTATCTTATTGAACCACATTTTACTCCTTGATATTAACTCTGACTCTTGTATTTTTTAAATTCCACTCACAGAAGTGGTTCAATTATGTTTTATGTGAATTTGCAAATTCTCCAATGAGGTGGGTAAAAGACGGTGAAAAGTTCAATAAAATTTTTATATATCTAAAATTATTATAAACTGACTTTAAAGAATTACATTTAACTTATATAATTATTATGTATCTATTTTTACCTAAAATAAATTTAAATAAAATAAATAATTATTTAAATAAAAAATCGTTTTTAAACTATAACTCAGTGTTTTTCACTATTCATCAAAAATTGAAAGTTTTTAGAAAAATACCAAAAATTCACCCTAAGATAATTTCGATATGCAGAATCCAAAAATTAATTCCATTTTACCAAATTTAAAACATAATATTTTCATTTATTAATTTAAAATTAATTCCCATTGTCAAAACCAAAAGGTGTATTTTTAAGAAACAATATATATCAAAATATTGACACTTGTTTATGTCCAATCTCAAAGTGAAATTACTTACAATGAACAGAATTTGATTAAATAGTAAAAACATAATCTATTTATACTTCCAAACCATTAAAATTTATAATTTAACACTATAAATTATTTTTATTAAAAATGTTTTTTCATTTAAAATATAGTATTTTTCACTATTCAACAAAATATGAAAGATATTAGAAAAACAACAAAAATTTATTGAAACTAAATTCTTATGTATAGATCCTAAAGAATATGTTTATTTTGTCAAATATAATATATAAAAGTTTCAAATATTGGATTTCAAATGGTTTCATCATTAAAAGGCGGTAAAAGTGTATTTTTTGAAATAAATACTTCTTTTATCAAGAAAAAAATGAATTTGTTATTAAATTATGTCTAAAAAACTCATAATATGGATTCTAAAATTTTAATGATTATATAAAGTTCAAAATTCACATAATACTATTCATAATCGCTTTTGAATGGCTAGTTTGGCAAGTCGTGGTGCGCTTGAACTCGGTGTTGCGTGTAGTGCAAGTTGTTGCATTACTTTGAAGAAATAATGTATTATGAAATCATGAGGTGTTACAATAAATAAATAAAATACAGTATTTAAAATAAACCAATAATAACTAAACATTAATGAATACAACCATATCTGAATAAAACTATAGGAGAACCAAAACAGAAAACCAAAACAAAATACAAAATTGAAACCAAACGATAAATAAATCAATCTATGTGTGACA